>JARUPY010000182.1:3003544-3603753 GCA_029817715.1 Melastoma dodecandrum
TCTCTAAAAATATTTCTTAATGCAGTGGCGGCCTCTTCCCTGAGGGTGTTGAAATTGCCAAATTATGGTGAGCTTTCTGCTGTGATAAATTTTCTGTGGGAGATGTAAGCATGGAGTGCCGGTCTTATTTTAGATGTGTAACATAAATTTCTGCGATCTTGAGATCTGTTATCTCCATGTAAGATAAAGGCTTGTTGTATATTGAGGTCTATGTCTTCTATTACATGATAGTCTTTTCAATATCCCGTGTATTTAGGTCTAGCGAAAATTTTCTTGGATTGTTGCCATTAAAGGGGTCATATTGGCATATTGGCGACAGGGACTCTGGTTTGGTGTGGTAATCGGATAATAAATTTTGTAATTTATTGCGTCAACATAAAATGATCTGGTGTTCCCCATCTTGCTATGAATTGTTATCTTACCATTGTATGGATTTGTGTGCTAGATATAGCTGTCCCTTATTTTCTCACCGTAGAATGAGCTCAACAAGAAAATCAACATTTCTAGAAACTTTGAGGCGAATAATGTTGAGAGAGATAATTTGGGGGTGCTTCTGCTTCTATCTTCTGAATGAATATTTCCCATGCATTCCATTTACTATTTTGTAAAATACGTCATTCCAATTGATTGTTAGCAAGATTTAATAGACAACTACATCATGGGGACGAGCGGTCACACGAGCTTTTCTGTTCAGGCTCAATAAAGGGGTTGTCGTGTACATAAGTGATAGTCAGGGTGTTCGAGACATATATGACACTGATGGAAGCAGCACTATGGTACCATCGGAGCCCTTGGCAGTGTTGGTGAGCTTTTAGATCCTGTAAAAACTATCATCTAGCATGTGTTCATGTCAGGAATCAGGTGCTTGCCGGTTTGAAATTCAGCAATTTCTATACTTGGTCCCTCCCCCGTGATCTTGTAAACTTTTACCAGGTAAATAAGGGTACTGCTAGTGCAAGCGAGATTGTGGCAGGCGCTCTGAAAGACAACAAACGAGCTGTGCTTTTTGGTGAGCCCACCTTTGGCAAAGGGTATGACTCTTTCCCCAGGATTTCTATGTAGAATTTTACATATCTGTGAAAAAGGAGAGACATCTAACTTTCCTCGTCGAACAGCAAGATCCAGTCAGTGTTTCAGCTTTCTGACGGGTCTGGTCTTGCTGTTACAGTGGCACGATATGAGACACCTGCACACACAGATATCGACAAGGTTTGCGAATTCTTTTCTTCTCTCGAATCACACTTGGAAGATCTTCCTTCGATATGTGCATATCTATCTCAAGATCCCTTCACTTCATGTCAGGTGGGTGTAATTCCGGACCATCCTCTTCCGAAATCATTTCCTAAGGATGACGACGGATTCTGTAGCTGTCTCCAGGACCCGTCAGCAATATGCCATGTCAATAGGACCCAACTATTCTCGAGATGACCATATGCAGGATCTAAAGCCTTTGGTAAGCATACGATTCTTTGGATCCAACATTATCTCCTGTCTGAAAAAAAGAGACATTTTGCGGTAGATAGGAATTCATTGGAAGAAAACAGAGAGAGAATCGCCACTGTTTATGCTAGCCGCAGCTCTGGAAGTGCATGCTTCTGTGGTGACCTAGACGAAGCAACCACATTGGGGCATTTTGTAAGCACTTTACTGGCGAAATGTTAGGGGTGATTGTTGTCGTTTAATCGTCTATACTTGCAGCCTGTTGTCTTTGATAAAATTCTTTATTGAATCACTCATATACTTTGTAGTTAATGATTCTTGATTCCCCTCACTTATCAAGTTGAGTGTTCAAATGTACAAAATGGTGCATCACTTCAATGTCAAAATCTGCAGAAGGTGCCATTTGGTTTATTCCATTCGTTGTTACGATAGGAACGAAATGTTCTATTACTCAATTGAATGGATGGGGAATCTGGTAGAATTAAAGCAATCGAATCATCCTAGTATATGACGACTAGTTACATATAAATGAACTGCTATGTGCTGATTGCCGATTCCCAACAATCCCCTTCATCACTGGTCCTATCGATACGTTGGCGGTGGCTGCTCTGCGACTACAAGCAAACATGTCCAGAAGTTGTCACCTGAACAT
This sequence comes from Melastoma dodecandrum, assembly GCA_029817715.1. Classification (NCBI taxonomy): domain Eukaryota; kingdom Viridiplantae; phylum Streptophyta; class Magnoliopsida; order Myrtales; family Melastomataceae; genus Melastoma; species Melastoma dodecandrum. The sequence continues at coordinate 3,005,637 of JARUPY010000182.1, forward strand.
ACCGTGGCAGAGCAAAACAATCAGGCAAATCCGATATAACAGATCTCTTACCCTAATGGGGGCTATCCATCTATCAATATACGATTCGGGACAATGCTACTAATCAGTGGATTGTCCTTGGTTCTTACTGCAGAGGATGTAACTGATCACAGCCGGGTGCCATCCGCTGTTCTTTGAGGACGGCATTGACGATCGAGCAATTCTGCAGCATCAGTCACCAGAACAACTTAGTCCAAGAGGCCACATATGGGAACATTGCAACCAGCAGCCTCAGCAACAGAGGCGCCTCTGCTTCCGCCTCTTGCAAGGACTCCCTGCTCTTTCCACTCGCAATTTTCTCCTTCCTCCGTTTCTCAGTCGCCTGTCTCAACTCATCCAAAAATCTCTCCTCCTCCAAGTCAGCCCACCCGCCGAAACTCGAATCATGAAGTCCCAGCCCAAGATCACTCTCGAGCCACGAGTCATATGTAGACGCACGTTTCTGCCCGTCCGTCTTCTCATCCTTTTGTCCTCTGGCCATCCCGCCTCTACGGACACGACCCACCGAACTTCTCTTGCTCATTGAATCATCGCCCGGGGAAACAAATTTGAATCCCGGCCACAGGGACTGAACAAGAAGGGCAACAGCTGATAGTGCAAAGGAAAGAGCCAAGGATATGAAAAAGGCCTTGGGTCCTGAAGCTGCCAGCCACGACAAGAGGATCAGGGGAAGCGACCAGCCATAAGGTTTGAGCACCCTAAACAACCAGAGCGCGTCCTGAGAGGCCCCCTTCTCCGAGTACCGCCGCCGCCGTCGCCTCCAGTTCCAACCGTCCCTTCCCCGCCGCCTCCTCCTCCTCCAGCCCTCCCACTTACCAATCCCCTCTTCCTCGCCGTCGCCTCCATCCCAGAAGTCCTCGCCTTTGAAGCACCCAGGCCTCACCCCATCGAAGCGACTGCCCAAGCTACGTCGAACTTCGTAAGGAGGAGAGTCGTCGTTGCTGATTGACACGAAGAAGGGGAGGGAGGGAGTGGGGATGGTGGTGGGAAGACGATGCCGAGGTCGAGGAGGCCCAACAACGACAATCTCAATTTGCAGGGACAAGAAACCGACGAGCCCATTTTGCTGCATCCCACGAACCACCCTCTTCCCGTCTTATCTCCCCCCCTGCTCTGTTTTCTCACACATTCCATCGTCCTCCTCTTTTTATATATACGGAAAAACGATATCATTTTTATACATGGGCTTCCTCGTAAATTGACAGAAGGCTTCCCTGCCGCCTCTCCTAAGCCCAAATCTCTGTGTCCCAGAAGCTGCAAAGGGAGAAAGGGGGGTTGGATCCACCCAGAAAACCCCTTTTTGTTCTCGGAGTTGATGTTCCGATCTTAGGTTTCTTGAGCAGCTTGAAGTCCACGAATCTCTTAGACGGCTATGGCTCTTAATCTATACCAGAAGCAGAGAGGTAGCGATCCCTTTCCTTCGTTCTCTTCTCTTCGTTTATTTTTCTTCCACCCTTTTGGTTGTGATCTGGAACGCTCGGTTTTGTTTGATCCGATCTTAGATCGGTGGTGGAAGCTGGTAGCTTAGGTGTTAGAAATCGTGAGGAATCGATGGGGGATTTTTTTCGTTGATTCCCCCCCCCCCCCCCAGATTGATTGGGTGCTTCCGGTTTTTGACAGAATGCATAGTGCGAATGCTGAATCTGAACCAACCCGTCAACCCATCGGGTACTGCTAATGAGGACGTGTACAAGATCTTGATCTATGACCGCTTTTGTCAGAACATACTGTCCCCTTTGATCCACGTCAAGGACCTTCGCAAACACGGTGTCACCCTCTATTTCCTCATCGACAAGGATAGGAAGCCCGTTCACGATGTCCCTGCCGTTTATTTCGTTCAGCCGACGCAGATTAATGTTCAGAGGATCGTTGCTGACGCGTCTCGCTCGTTGTATGATAGCTTCCACCTCAACTTCTCGTCCTCGATACCTAGGACACTCCTTGAGGATTTGGCCTCGGGGACCTTGGGTTCAGACTCAGTAGATCGTATCTCCAAGGTGCACGATCAGTATTTGGAGTTTGTCACTTTGGAGGACAATCTGTTCTCACTGGCCCAGAAATCCTGCTATGTTCAGTTGAATGATCCATCGGCTGGGGATCGGGAGATCGAGGAGATTATTGAAAAGATTGTTAGTGGGTTGTTTGGTGTGTTGGCTACACTGGCAGTGGTGCCGATAATTAGGTGTCCTAGGGGTGGGCCTGCCGAAATGGTTGCAACGGCTTTGGAACAAAGGCTGAGGGATCATTTGCTATCAAAACACAATTTGTTTACAGAAGGTGGGGGTTTTGTTGGCTCCTTCCAGCGCCCTGTTTTGTGCTTGTTTGACAGGAATTTTGAGATGTCTGTGGCAATACAACATGATTTTCGGTATAGGCCACTTGTTCATGACATACTTGGATTGAGGCTGAATAGGTTAAATGTCCAAGGAGAAAAAGGTGGGATGAAGTCGTATGAGTTGGATAGTTCTGATCCTTTTTGGGCGACAAATGGATCATTGGAGTTCCCTGAAGTTGCTGTTGAAATTGAAAACCAGTTGAATAAGTATAAGAAGGATGTTGATGAGGTTAATCGGAGGACTGGTGGAACAGCCGGGACAGAGTTTGATGGGACTGACTTGATTGGGAATACAAAGCATTTAATGAATGCAGTAAACTCCCTGCCGGAGTTAACTGAGCGTAAACAGGTGATCGATAAGCACACAAACATAGCAACAGTCCTATTGGGTGAAATCAAGGAGAGGTCCCTTGATTCCTTTGCAAAAAAGGAGGATGACATGATGGTTCGAGGTGGAATCGACAGGAGTGAGCTTCTAAGTGTGCTCAAAGGAAAAGGAACGAAATTGGATAAACTGCGATTTGCAATCATTTATCTTATTTCTTCGGAGACAATGATTCCGTCAGAAGTGGAAGCGGTAGAAGCTGCATTGAGGGAATCAGAAGTCGATATTAGTGCTTTCCAATACGTAAAGAAGATCAAGTCATTAAATGTGTCGTTAGCTTCGGCTAATTCTGCTAGCAGGAGTAACATTGTTGATTGGGCCGAAAAGTTGTACGGGCAATCCATTAGTGCAGTTACTGCAGGAGTAAAGAATTTGTTATCTAGTGATAGGCAGTTGGCTTTGGCGAGGACAGTGGATGCCTTGATGGAGGGTAAACCTAACCCGGAAGTCGATTCTTACATTGTGCTAGATCCTCGTGCACACAAGTCAAGTGGTAGTAGCAGCCACACGAAAGGTCCATTTAAGGAAGCCATTGTCTTCATGATTGGTGGTGGTAACTATGTGGAGTATGGCAGCTTGCAAGAACTTGCCAAACGCCAACAGCCTGTTAAGCACATAATCTATGGGACGACAGAGATCCTTACGGGGGTGGAATTCGTTGAGCAGCTCACAGTTTTAGGACAGAAAATGGGATTGGGTGCCCCTGTTGCAGCTGCGGCTTCTGCTGCAAACAACCGATAAATTCAGGTATGAGCACAACTCTTTACCTGCCATTATGTATAAATGGTTTTCTAATGTGTATGATGATTACTGTTCTTTCTTGATGGGTGCCTGTGCTATGTCTATTCTAATTATATATCATAACTTAACTTCAGCGATGAATTTATAGTGAAATGGATTCTTTATCCTTTCTGAAGTTATCCTTACATCTGTGTGGATGCTTTGTTGTTTCCTACTTAATTTTTCTTCAGCATTATGGTGCCTACTGGGTCGTAACAGGACACACTGAGTAGAAAACTCTTGAGTTGCAAGTGAACAGCTGCCAACTGCTCATTCTGGGAAAATCTTAGGGAAATATGCCTGCTCTTCTCTGTCCGATGAGTGTTTGCAGGTGGTGATACGCATTGTTGCTCTCTCCTGTCTTGACAGGTGACAACAAAAAAATTCCGAGCTGTGATTCCGAGGAATGATGAGATACAGAACGATACGATCAGCCGATAGTCTCTGCCAATTTACGGACAGACAGATATGCATAAGCAGAAGGAAGTCATAACTTAAAAGACGTAAAACTGCTGGCTTGCAGGAGGCGTAGAGAGATTGAAACATTATGTTTTGTTCCGATGTATCGACGAGGGGGATGTTTACTGCAGTCGATTCATGTACTGTGGTTCTTCTTGCTTTCGTTTTTTGTTCATAACAGTGAGTGCTGTTGATAGTTATGGGTTTAGATGCATTGTCGACATTGCTATGTCTTCATTGAAAGAGAATTCGAGGGCATTTTCTTCCTCTTTACCTCTATAAAATATGGCACAAGATAATGAATGACAGGACTAACTGTACGAGGTAAAAATATGACTGGACATTTATTTATTTAGTTATTTATTCAAATTTTAAATAAATATGTGATTAATAGATATTACATCAATTTGTGAATTTTTTAAATACAATTCTTCCTCACTATCGTAACAGTAATAAATGATTTAGGAAGAAACTATAAATAGAATATTATAATCGGGAGGGGTAGGATTGGAATTTCGTTGGGGTTGGGGGAGGTTGTGGGCTGGAGATGAAAAGGATGGAGGTGGAGAGAGTGCTCAAGGGGACGACGCCGATGGACTTCTTCGGCGACATGGACGACGGCGGTGGCAGCGGCGGAGGGGCGACCGTCGCCATGGATGTGGACGACGTTGATCCCCTCGAGATCTTCGGGGAAGGCGTCTTCTCCTCCCTCGACAACAAGCTCGCCGACGCCGATTTCTTCAACTCCTTCCAGGACGACTTCGACGACTCCGATATCAACTGAGATGGATTGGATTCCTCCTCCTCCTCCTATTTCTTCTTTTTCCCGGTCCGTGCGTGGCTTGGGTTTCCTTTCTTTGGCTCTTTGTCAATCGCCGATGAAACTGGGCTGGCTTTTGTTACGGTTTGGGGGTTGCTGCTGTGGCAACATCCGATTCAATCTCCTGTTCTGGCTTATATGAATCCCAATGATGGCGGCGATGGCGATGGAATTTTGCTTGGCCGGAGGGTTCGAATGGAAACTACTGCTGGATAAATCTTGATTTGGCCATGTGTGTTTCACAGTTTGATGGTGCGAGTAAAACATTCAGGAGGGGGGTGAGGGGTGAGCAAGGTTGTCAAAATCGCGATCCCAGGATCGGACGAGTTTACGATTTCATGGTTCATGGCGAGTTTAACGGACGATTTTTACAGTTTTACGATCCTATTTTAATTATTCTATGAGTTTACGATCTTGTATCTTCGGATCCCATGTAGAATCTCGATTTTAACAACCTTGGGGGTGAGGGGTTGTTAGCATCTTTCTGAGATCGATGTTCATCGCTTGATGCTGTTGCAGTACATTACACCCTCAAGAGTTGGCAAAAGAGGGTTTGCTCCGCCACTTGGCTTTTGAGTCCTTTAGGACAATAATATTCACTTCTGCTTTTGCTGTCTTCATCCTACACGATGGGATTTGCCGATTTCCCCTCCTTGCTGCTGTTCATTTTGAGGGTTTCTTGAGTTCCCTAAGCTCACTATCTTCAAAGCTCAATCTTGCCCAGTTTGATTAAGGAATCAAAAGCAGCACTTTTTCCCCTCTGAGCAAATGGTTTAACTTTGATTAGAGTTGATTAAAGCAAGAGAGCAAAACCCAGCCAAGAAAATTAGAGGAATCCTTCAAATTTTAGTGTACAATCATTTTTACAACAGCAACAGGCAGATCTATGACAGGCTTCCAGGCCAGATAAAGTTTCCCTTTTTGGGCAAACAAGTCAGATTGAATCGAGAGAGAAACAGAGCCACCATATAAATATACAACTTGATACCCTCAAATACAAATGCAGCCTCCCAATCCTCTCATTCGACTCCCTTCCCTCAGGTTAGATCAATTCCACCTAATGGTCTCTCCCGCGACATGACGAAGCATTGCCTCATGTAGCCGATCGCAATCAACCGGTTCCCAATAGCGGCCTTGGTGAGAGCCAGAAAACAGAGCCTCAGTTCCTGGGAAAATAAAAAGATCTCAGGATGTAGCAAAAGCAACAATGCAATTGAACTGGGTTTAAAGCAAAAAAACAAGGCTTAACTATCACCAACCCCAAACCAACCAAATATTTTTCCAGAGTAACCATCCCAATTAGTCAATACCACCCATTCGAATGGAATCCTTTTACTTATCTTGTTTCTTTTCCTTTTCAGATATCTTGGTATACCCCAAAAACAAAGGCATTTGGAGAGGTCAAGCCCATTATGTGAAACAGTTGAGAAGAAGAAATGAAACCAAGAGTCAAGTTAAAGGTTGGACACCAGATTATATAAGAGCACAAAGACAAACCTTCAACCTCCAAGGATACAAAAGTCACCAGCCCATCTTCATCATCATCGCTGCTAGCATTCTAATGCATAAGCGGGCCCCTATAAAAGAAAATAGTCCAATCAAGATACAGTCTTTACTACTAATAATGAGCTTAATTTGACTGAACATAGCTGCTCCTTTGTCGTTCTGTTCATCTAGCTATGACGTTTAGATAGGTAATTAATGGATAATCCAGTAACTCTGAAAGCTTTTGTCAACCAGAAAGCAAAGAAAACTCGGGGCGACTTCTTCCTAATTCAGCAGTACCTGGTCTTATGTACAACGAAAATATAAGTGATCTGGACTACTAATAACCTCATCATGATAGATGTGAAAATACCACCACAGTAAATGAAACGAAAAACATGCAGAGGAATTTTTTAGGATCATTACAAAATGTTAAGTAATCAGATACCTCAGGCATGATGTCATCTAGGAAACCAGATGGTTTTAAGTTCAGGCCTCGAGAACGATCATAGTGAAGGACTCTAAGCTTTCCCTCCTGCGGTTAGTTGTTACTGATTAATGTCAACACAACAGAAGAAACAAGCAAACAACAATGTGCCATTATAGAAAGCACACAAACAATGATACCTTGGTGCCATATACAAGACCACCTCCAACTGATGGGTGAAAGCATGCTACATTGACTTCATCCTCCGCATTTGGAAGAACTCTAACTAGTTCCATGTTGGAAACTCTGTAAATCTAGAATTAGAAACAGAAAAGGAGATCAGTTAGTGGAACTGTAATGAACAAGACTAAAGCGAATAAATCTTGCTCCTATTTGTGCTTTCTACATAAGCTACAGAAGTAGGAATAAGACTCCTATAAAAGAGGCAAAACAGAACTGATATTTCCTTCTCTTGATGTAGGTATAAGATGACCTCACGAAGATAGAGAATCAAATGGAAAAAGAAGATGAAATAGAATTAATGAAATCTAACAGATGTAACAGAGTCAATCTTTTTTATATTGGTAATAGGGATTCATTAGTTAAAATTAAAAAAAAAATGTTTTCAAGTACAATCCTGGTCCGTGCATGGAATATCCTCGTGCAATAGTTCTATGACAGTTAAATCATTGATGCTTCATACTTTGTCATTTGTCGGGGTCTACAAATTGATCATAAATCTTTAAACAGAAAGTTTGGCAGTACTAAGGCAGCACATCCAGTAGAAATCATATTAAGATGCCAAAGAAGCAAATTAGGGGAACATGTCAGCTATTAAATGATGATAAAACACCAAAAACGTTATTTGAGTTGACCTGTAGAACGGAAAACGCCACTCCACATTAAGTAAGAAAACTTACCTCCAATATGGTGTAAATGGGCACGGTGTTTTCCCCATCGATCACAATACTCTTTAGGAGTGAACTATGCCGCCGGCCATAGGCAAGTAACAAGTGTTCAGATGTAGGAGAAAACTGCAGGAAGATGAGCACATAGCAACATCCAAAAAAATGCAATTAGACCTTGTGGCACGTGCAATAAAAAACCAGAAGGTCGCGTAATGTACACACAACAACAATATGGGGATAAGATGATGCAAACTACAATGTATTGAAAGAATAATAAAGACCTCAACAAGTATTTCCCGCTGCAATGCACCATAGTAAATTCATAAAAGTAGCCAGAAAAATGATGGTAAACAAAAGGCAAGCCACGAGAACAAGGAAAGGGCAGCCACTTAAGCTCCACGAAGTTTAAAAGAAACATATTTATAAACTTTGAAGAACTTGATGAAATAGAGTCCCCGTTAGCATGCATAAGGGCATCCAACTGTAAAAGTGCAGCGATATGCACTAAACGAATAACTGATTACACTCACCTGAATAGAGGTCAAACAATGGGCGGCTCGTATTGGGCGGGAAGTAAGAACCATGCCAAACCTGGTCAAGAAGAGGGGGAAAACTTGTGAGTTGGGATAAGTTTACACTCTCGATAAGCTAAGTAGATAAAAGAAGAAGTATTACGTCGCCTCCTCCAACGAGTAAATCCGAAGCTCGTAAATGATCTGATGAGAAGAAATGGGGTGCCTGGTTGGTGACGTTGCCACTCCTGGGGCATCATTGCTGATCTGGCTATGCAATCCTGGATCACTTTCAGACTGTGGGAGAACACAGGCAACACAGGCTGCTAAGAACCTCCCACATGGAGAAAAATGAGCACCCATCTCACTGCAGGTTTATCACCAACCAATCAGTTAATTCAAAACTAGCATAAATGGGTACACAAACTGTTACAATATCAATAATATGCATGTAAAGTTGTTCACAATATCCCCAGTCACAAATATAAAGGTAAAATGATTGATCCGGTACACAGAATGTGCTTAGCAGTAGACAAAAAGAAAACCAAGAGAATGGGCAGATATATACCTGCAAAGAACTGCATGTGGAATAGTCAATCGACAACTCCTTGAATCAAGTTGGGCACAAGGATCCTTCACATCATGTGGCCATATCCTTAGCTTTACTGTACAAGGTAACTCTGTGGATGCAGCTGCAGCTAATGAGGCAGCAAGTTCAGACCGCAATTTACTAACAATAGACTGATGATCACTTTCATCTATAGCAATATCACCGAGTCCTGTTGCAGTGACCCGATCTTCCATGGTTCGATTCCGAGAATTAGATCTTCCACCTGGCAGAGATAAGTCAGCAATACTTGGAGCTGCTGCTGAGATACCCATCTCACCCATCGAAGATGGGGTTTCAAGGGCTCCACCGGTTGGTAGGCGAACAGAGCGGGCACCCGGTTGTGTCTGATTCATCACCCATCCTTGCAGAAAAGGAAGCTCCCATAATCTGGGGTCACTAAAGGAGAAGACTTGGGTGCCTCTCTCCTCAGGTTGCATCTCCATGGTATCTGTCAGTTCTACAGCAGATTGACCAGACTCAGAATCCATTGCACTGGATTGCAGATTGGTTTCAGTATATCCACGCACAATGGTGGAGCTACCCGCCTCAATTGGAGAAAGGAGGAGTTCATATTGCCCAGATGGAGTTGAGTATGTTAGAAGCCGCACTGAAGCAGGTGGATCAACTGATCTCTGCTGTCCACTATTAAGACCTACATCCCCCTCTATTTGCTGCAAAGACATCCTTCCTTCATCTCGGAAAAATTTAGGCCACATCAACAAGGGCAATGGCATGAGAGGCAATTCATCAGCCAACCTAGTTCGATCATGAGAATGAACATCTGTAAAGTATACAGTAGGTGGAGGGTATTGCAAATAGCCAGGAGAAGTTGCAATCGTCATAGATGAGTCAGTTGAATCAAGGTCATTAACCTGTGAAAAGATCACGGTATCAAATAATGCAGTGGCATCATTAAAACTGTCTGCTAAAGATTTGAATATAACCTCCGCAGTTAACAGAAAAGGAGCCCCGTACGGATGAAAGTGCACGGCCCGCAAAGATCTCCGTGGCTTTAAAATTACAGTGGGTGAAGATGTTTCCCCTCTCCTGTTGTAGTGCCACATGTAGAGCTACAAAAGAGATTGCTCGTCATATTCCCAGTAATAGAATCTACTAAAGTAATGAAGAAAGTCTGACAAGACAGGCGCACCCTGTGGCCAGATGCAACAGCAAGGAGCTCCCCTTGAGCATGGAAAGCTATAGAGGCAATTGGGCGATCTGATGCAGAAAAAAGAGGTCACCGGAAAATAACAAGAAGATAAGTCGGATTACAAAGTAGGGTCATCACGAGAGGAATTACAAAAGTCACGAGAAGCAATGCATTCAGCTGTAGCTGCATCCCACAAGCGTACTTCATGATCCAAACTACCACTAGCCAGGATCTCTGGATGCAACGGATGGAACCTTACCTGAAATAGATGAGCAGGCACGCCAATTAGCCTTGAAGAGATAATATAGATAAAAGAATATATCATAAAAGGTAATTGAAATCTCTTGATGGAAAAAGTAGAAGATCCTAAAGTTATCGATGCCACGAGAATTTCCCCCCTTTTGCAATATTCAAAATGGGTAGACTTCAGAAGTTGTTCAACCACAAGAATTGAAGAGGTTAAGTTGCTTTTCTTTTACATGCTTTCATACTGAGCTCAAAAATGGCACAACAAAACAGATTAGGGTAAAACAGAGAAAACACATTTCTTAAAATATTTTTCATCCAGCCAAAGAAAAAAGATTGTAGCAACGGAAGGTAGTAACTAAATCATGAAGAAGCAGAACATAAAAAACAATTACCAATAGAATAAGGGAGAAAACTCACCACCCACGGGGTCCTCCGATGACCACTTAGCACTTTCAAGCAACTGCCTGTTTCGGAATCAATTAGTTTCACAGTATGATCGCCGCTGCAATCAATGAAAATAATTCATGTTCGGGCCATAAGTCTCATATTTCAAGACTTGCATAATCTCAAAATATTTTCTAAATGACTGTGAAACATCACCCCCATGTACAAGGAGATTTGACTCACTGAGTAGAAGCTAGTATTTTTCCATCAGGACTGAAGGCCGCTGCTATCGTCGATCTAGGAGGAGGCAAGAGGGGACAATATTTAGCTGACAAGTATCTTAATGATTCTGCCTCCACCCTAAAAGCAGTCAAGACAAAAGATTCAACCCAAGTGCACAATAAAACTGATATGGCACCCTTACATCGAAAGATGATGAGATAAGAACATGCATGAAACCCTGAATGTTTACCATGAGATAAGTCCCTGTCGGGCATCTCGAGTTACTTCACATTTTTGTTGATGAGGGTTAACTTGGGGCTTTAAAGGATCTCCCCAAAACTTCTTGGATGAGCGCCTTGATCTTGGGCATACCTCCCTCCGGGACAGGAGTTTGAGGACGTTGGTGCCACTGCCAAAACATGTGTAATCGCCACGCTATTAAATTAAATTATACAATGCTATTTTTCCAATAAAGGAACACTATTATTTCATTAAATGGCCCAAAAACTCAGGATTCCACGAAGCAATTGAAGGATGATTAATAGATTACGTTTTGCTTGGATACGAGCACATTCACACTACCCATATGCAAGTCTATCCTCATCTTGAATAGGTAACGAGACAAAAAGCCTCTATTGATAATTCACGCGGCATATGGAATCATTTCTAAACCAAGGTGTGCCAGCACCAAAGTTATGCGCTATGCAGTTAGAAAAAAACCAATCTCAACAAGCTCTAAGTTTGCTGTTATCAAAGCATACTGCCAAGATATCGAGCATGCAATCAATACATCCAGAATAAATCAAATATCAAAAGACTGTGAAACTTGACTAGATATTTAAGAACACGAGGCAGATTTTCCGGAGAAAAGCTAACGAAGAAAAAAGTAAAAGACAAAACCGACGCCAAAATGTAACCGATTACAGCTCAATAGGGGAACTTTTTCAGCAAGCCAAGATTTCCTAACACAGCTGATAAAATTTTCAACGGCCAACTCTACTCAATCTCCGCTTCTTTTCCCGCGCAAAAGACTGCAGTCATCTGAGGAAAGGGTCTCCAAGGACTAAAATTATGTTATTTTTAGAGAGTTCCCCCCCCCCCCCCCCCGGAAGACCCATTCCAAGTACCTTGCAATCTCCCACCACTACATGTGCAGCCGGGGCAAAATAGCCCCGATTTAACCAACTAGATCTATCCATCAAGAACTGCGGGACGGAATTCAGCAGAATTTCTAAGGGTGGGAATGTCGGATCCGAGAAAATCCCACCTCGAGACCCCGAATTCTGAAGCAACGTCAGATCCCGACAATCAAACAATACAGAGAATAATTCCCCAAAGAAACCTAACGCAAGCAGGCGACGTCTACAGCGAGAACCGGATCCTAAATTCCCCACGATTCCCCCGAAATAAAGCTCCCATTTTTTTATTCAGAAACCAATGGATTCCACAGGAATTCCGTCGCCCCAATTAGGGAAAAAAAACCCTCACCTCGGGAGTACGGAGGAGTGGCCGGAGACTGCATGGGCGAGGGGAGGAGCACCGGACGTGGACGGGGAATTCCCATCGTCGGGGGAGGCCCAGGAAAACCCTCTCATTTACCCAAAAAGAAACCCAAAGAAAGAAGAAAATAAACAATCGGGTTTGGTTTCAGCCGGATCGGATGAATCCCGACATCATGCGTCCAAACGGAGCACCACCCGATGCAGAAAATCCAGACCTGTTCGGATCCCCGGGGGGGCGATGGAATTGACGAACAAAATCTGGTTCAGGGTGGATAAAATCTGGGTGAGGTTGGTAATCAGGCAGGCAGGCAGGAGTGAATTCAGTTTCGCATCCTACGAATGGATGGACAGAAGGATGTTGTTGTTGTTCGATGGGGAGGTTGGTGTTGTTTTCTTTTCTTTTTTTTTTTTTTGGGGGGGGGGGGGGGGAGGGGTGAGAATTTTGAGGTTGTAAGAAAAATAAAGAGCTGGGAATCTTTCTATCTCCTTCTCTGTCTCTCAAAAACTCAGTCTCATGTGAAGTTGGAAGGAAGAGGGTGGGGGCAAACCCTAATTACCCCTACTTATTTATCTTTCTTTATTCTTCTGTTATAGAAAACTATTACACTGTTAATTAGTTTTTTTTTTTTACCCAATTCTCCTTTTAATAGGAAAAATTAATGAATGATGTTATGAGATGAGTTTTCATTGGGGAACTAAACAATTGTCCAAAAACATCTCTCCAAACACACAATAAAGATAAAAGAAGTATGTAAACACTTGTATTTTTCATCTTTTAACTAATTAGGGTTGGATGTGACTTAGGGGATCACATGAAATGGCCTGCTGAAGAGAAGAAGAAGAATGACACACCAATTATTTAATTAACTCAAAACTCTCCAAACTGCCATGATCACAAGGTTCTTCCTGATCACAAAGCCACCTCCCGCAAGATTCATGCCATCTCAATTTCCCACTTCACGACGTACCAAAGGAAACAAAACAAAGCAAATCACTAAGCACACCTTGACATGGTTCCATGCCCTCAGAGTCCATCTTTCTTTCTTTCTTTTAAAGAAACCCTTGCTAATAATAATAATAATAATTTAAAAAAAAAAGCATACTACTGGATTTCATGCATGTTCTAAGCGCAACGGAAGCGAAAGGTATGCCTTGCCTGGAATTAAATGCAGGCTTAGGCTGAGCAATAGTATCCAGTTAATAGGAAAACGAAAGAAAGAAAGAACAAATGTGGGAGGAACTCTATTTCCAAACTCCTAAATTGACAAAATGACCGGTTCAGTCTTAAACCGGTCCCCATCCACTTTACCCATACCTCAATGAAATATTTGACGAATGGTGGAAAAGCTTAAAAAACAATCAATGATAAACCAGACTTTAAGCGAAGTTAGATTTTAATCTTCACCGCACAATGAGCACTATTTTTAAGGAATTATTTGCCATACTATAAATTTATAAAAAGGAAAATATCCTCAAATATCCCTCCAAAAGCACGAAAAAAGAACAAACGCATCGTCCTGTAAAATTGAGTTTTCTTACAAGGAATCTCAAGGAGAAATAGTTCTCATAACCTTTTGGAGTTGTTTTGATCTATCTACACTATAATAAATTGTGTATTTTTAATTTTTTAGATCTTCATATATCGTCACGTGACCATTGGAAATAAAGAGGCGTAATTCTTCGTGAATCGGAATCCAGAAACCACTGTATAACCTTTGAAGGCAAGGGGATACAATACTTCTTGAAAAAGCTCGAACAAACCTCCGTATAACCATTAGGGACGAGGGATTATGTCTCAAGTTAAAGAACCAAATAACATGTTTTTTCATGACAATGGTTCAAAAGACGTATCCTTCGTTCCTAATGAAATGTCTTTATTAATTTTTAACTTACCGTACAACGATAGACGCGTCCTTAATTATATGAACCATATAATGCTCGTGGAACACATCCTTCTCCGTGTTGTAATTCTGAAGGCGCTCATGAAAGCATCTTTCTGATTTTAAGTACGCGTCCTTTTTATTCTATATAAAAATATCATCGTATCATTAGCGGCCATCCGAAAATACACGAGAATGGGCCGAGTTGGCGAGCTCTGTTATCCTTCCTACCCCAAGCAGAACGGTACTTGGAAATTTACCAGGATAGGGGCGTTTCAGTGTTTTTTTTTGGTAGAGAGGGAGTTCTTAGATTAGATAATAGTTAAAGCTACATAGTTTGGGGTTGTAAGACCCCTGCAGATCCAAAACATGGCAAATCCCCATGTAAAATCCCTGTAGGTCCGAAACATGGCAAATCCCCATGTAAAACATATATCAAAAAATCTGGAGCATAGCAAAAGGTGATAGATTCCTCGTCTTGTTGCACCGCTTTCTTTGCCATCTTGTCTGCTAATTGGTTCTTTCCTCTGGGGATATGGGTGATGTTGTAATCTTCGAAATCACTTAATAGCGATCTGCATTTAATCACAAGAGAAGAAATTAGTGGGGGTGGTTGTTTTGAACCTGTGAGGTAGTGGAGGAGGATTTCCGCGTCTATTTGTATTGCCAGTGTCGATAGCCCTAAGTCTTTGGCTAGGTAGATGCCCTCTATGAGTGATGAAGCTTCGGCTATGAGACTGTTCATATTTGTGACTTTTTTGGTGAATCCCCCAATCCATGTACCGCTCTGGTCCCAGATTGCGCCTCCCAAGCCTGTAGTTAGGTGTCCTTGCTTTGTCGATGCATCGGTGTTTAGGGTGAAGGGTAGTTTTTCTGAGGGTTGCCATTTCTGTCCTCTATCTGTTGGTGGATCAATAGTCTACAGCCGGCATCAAATTGCTTTCTTCTTCGCACTTTTACATCCTAGTAGTGCCGGATTTCGACTGCCCTTGCAAGTATTGTTTCTTTTGCGCTTCCTGTTGATGGCTTGGTGCCGAGGGCCGCCTTGTTCCTCTGGAGCCACAGGTACCAGATGGCTTGGACAAATAGTATGTTCCAATGTATGCCATGTACTCTTGTTTTCCTTGCCACTGTTGTGTTTAGGTTCCCAAGTAGCCATTGTAGTGTTGGCTGAGCTGCAAATGGTTTGAGGGTGGCTGGCACGCGAAGGAGGAGCCAAGTAGCCTGGGCTAGTGGGCAGGCTCTCAAGGTGTGTAACAACGATTCATTTTCCCATTCACATACTGGGAAAATCTTTTCTGGTGTGACATTTCTGGAGGATAGGATGTCCCGTGTGGGCAGTCTGTTCCACCACGCTTGCCAGATGAAAAGCTTTTGCTTTGGTAGTATAGGCAATTTCCAGATCCAAGTGTTGATGTCTGCGAAGGCTGTTGTGTTTGTGTGTGATAAATTGTATGCTGATGCGGCACATAGTTCTCCATCGCTTGCAAATTTCCATGCGATCCTGTCTTTTTCCTATGATATGACGGTGCTGGTGATTTGTGTCCATATGTCATCTGGTAGGAGTGTAGTGGCTCCATGTCTTTGCCATGTTCTGTTAATGTAGTAGCTTGCCACTGTTTTGTCTCTCTCTAGTTTGCTTAGTGGTCCTATAATCTTGTCCATGAGTTTCCCACAGCCTAGCCAGTCGTCCTCCCAGAACCTGGTTTGTAGCCCGCATTTGATGAAGATCCTGGTACCTCGTTCAATTATTTCTTTTCCTTTCTTGAGGGTTTTAAGGATGTGCGAACCTTGCTTTCTGTTTTCAAGCGTTTATCCGTACTTGCTGATTATGACTTTACTCCATAGAGCTTCCTTGTTTGTTAGAAATCTCCAATGGAGATGACTTAGTAGTGCAACATTCCCGTGTTTCGCTTGTGAGAGTCTGAGTCCATCACATTCCTTGCTTTTAGTGACTTGAGTCCAGTTGATGAGATGCATTTTCCTCTTTTCCTGTGATGATCCCCAGAGAAAGTCCCTGTTAGTTTTGTCAATTTCCTCATGTATCTTCCTCAGTAGGTAGGTACAGGACATTTGATAGGTTGGAACTGCTTTAGCTACTGATTTTATGACAACCACCCTTACAGCCTTGGAGAGAAGTTTTGTCTGTCAACCAGCTAGTTTTGATCGTACTCTGTCCACGATTGAGTTGTATAAATGTCTGTTTCCACCCCTTGTTCTGAATGCCAAACCCAAATATGTCCCTAGATTATCTATGTTTGCGAATCTTGTCTTTTTGGATAATTTCCTTGCTCTTCTCTGAGTGACATTGGCCGAATACGTGATTTTACTCTTTTCCGGGTTGACTTCTTGTCTCGATAGCTTGCAGAAAAAATGTAAGGCCCTTTTGACTGCCTTTGCATTCCTTGATGTTGCCTCGCCGAATAGTAGTAAGTCATCTGCGAAGAAAAGATTGAGAAGGGCGGGCTTCCTCTACTAGCTAGTACCTTTTTCCAGTTTCCTTTTGCACATTCTTTCTCTATGATAATCTCCAGATATTTCATGCATAAGATGAATAGGTAGAATGATAGCGGATCTCCCTGTTTTAGGCCTCTTGATGGTTTGATCAGTTGTAGTTGTCCACCGTTGAATAGTATGGTATACTCTGCGCTTGAGATGCAGCTTACAATTAGTTGTGTTAATCCGCCGGTGAAGTTGAAGAAGGCTAGGATCCTTTGAATGAATTTCCAGTCCATCTAATCAAATGCCTTGTTTAGGTCCACCTTGATGGCGAAGTGTCCTTTGCTACCCTTCTTTGTTATGAATGAGTGTAGTATTTCCTAGGCTATGATGTAATTGTCACTCGTTCTTCTTCCTGGTAGAAAGCTGCTTTGGTATGGGGACACTAGGTCTCTCAATATAGGCCGCATTCTGTTCACCAGTTCTTTTGAGACAATTTTATAGGCTGTGTTGCAGAGGGAGATGGGCCTCGGTTGGTTGATCGTCTCTGGGCGGTGGATCTTAGGTATCAATACCAACGTCATGTCTCCTATCTCCTTGGGAATCTCTTTTGAGCTGATGATTGTGTTGGTTAGCAACAAGAGGGAGTCTTTTATCGTGTCCCAGTATTTCTGGAAAAGTATAGGGTGAATGCCATCTGGGCCAGGAGCTTTTGTTGGATTTAGCGAGAATAGGGCCTCCTTTAGTTCCTTCAAATCACATTGTTTTTCCAGGTTGTTGTGTTCAAATGGGCTGACTGTTGGTAATCCTGGTAGGAGGTGTTTGAGCTCTTGTATTGCAGCTTTACTTCCTGTGGATGTGAAATATCTTATCTGGAATGCTGCTCTGATGTGGTTCATTAGTTCCTTGGGGCCATCTATCCATGAATCATCTATTCTCAGTCTACTTATTTTGTTTGCTCTTCTCCTGGCTAAAGTAGTTGCATGAAAGAACCTTGTATTTCTCTCTCCTTCGATGATCCAATTCGCTCTTGATTTCATATGCCACAGGTGTTCCTCCTCTTGTAATATGATGTCATATTACTTGCATAATTCTGTCTCCAGTTTCCTCAAGAAAGGCGAATCTCTGTGCTCCAGGTATGATTGAATGCCTTTTAACCTAGCTTGGATCCTTTTCTTCTTGTAGCCGATATTTCCAAAGGTTTCTTTGTTCTATGTCCTTAGCTTCTCAGTAAGGATGCTTATGACTGGGGTGTAGTAGCTCCCTTCTTCTGCCCATGCTGTTTTAACTATGTTAGGGAAGTCTTCATGGGATAGCCAGGAGGTTTGGAGTCTGAAAGGTCGCTGTAAGTATGGTGTAGGAGATTTCTGTAGCTGAATTATGATTGGCCTGTGGTCTGAGTGCAGTCTCGGCAAGTGGTCGACCCTGGACTCAGGGGAGAGTTTAATCCAGTCCATATTAGCTCTGCCCTGTCTAGACGTTCCGCTATACGTCCTGTGCTTCTTAGGTTGCACCACGTGGTACGAGGTCCTGCGAATCCTAGGTCTACCATAGAACAATAGTCTAAGCAGCTTGAGAGATTCCTAGTTTGCGAGAATGATACTTTATTGCCCCCTATCTTGTCTGCCGTCTCAAAGTACAGAATTAAAATCACCCGCCATAAGCCAAGGATGGTTTATCCTATACGCTATTGTTCTGCAATTCTGCCAAACTAAGTCTCTTTATCTGTTCCTAGGGCTAGCATAAATAGCCGAGAAAAGCCATGGGTTAGAGGGTTGAGATCTAACCTCGACATGTATCTCTTGCTCCGTGATAGCTAGCTCGTCCACCTCCAGCAGGTTGGGGTGCCAGAGCACCAAAAAGCCTCCTTGAATCCTGTGGAGTTGGAGCAGATAGATCCATTGTAGGGCGTCTTGCTGATGATGGCTGCCGCTGCTGGTCCTGTCAGTCTTGTTTCCATGATTACTGCGAGGACAGGCTTGTGCAGATGGTATAAGTCCCAAAAGTGCCTCATAATTACTGCTAGGACAGGCTCCCCTACAGTTCCAAACAAGGATCTTCATTGGTGGGTCGAATGGCGGGAAGGTCCCTGCAATGATTTATGTCTCCATAGACATTGACCTAGAGTGCAGCTCCGTCTGTTCCTCCCAAGCCTGGGGGTTCAGTTCCAGCACTTCCGCCACGTCTGTTCTATAGTGTAGTTTAAGTGGCTTGAGATAGTGCTCTTGGTAGCATAGCAGTTGCTTTGGGGCGGATTTAAGTACCTCCTTATCCTCTGATGTGGTGATGCGGAGGAGGTCGTTGGTAGGGAAACAGGTAGCCAGCAGTAATCCTACCGTTAGTAGATGGTTCTATGTTTTGATTTCCTCTTGAATTAAGCTTCGTATGTTTCTGTTGATGGGGTCCACCATGAAATTGACCATTTGGTCCACTGCTGGGTCTCCGTGCAGGATCATGGATTCCATTGCCCGGATCCTGTTGGTGATTCTTTCCTTCGGGTTGCGTCCCCAGTTTTTCCTCACTTGATTCTTCTGCCCGTGCTCCAAGAGAGCCTCCATGGGGCCTGCCGTTTGTATGGCTTTCGGAAGTTTGGTTTGTAGGGAAGGGTGGTTGTTTGTCTTTCTGATGGGGTGGGTTAACTAAAGGAAGGGAAGGCGGGTTTGTCCGGATGGTGTGGGTATATAAGGTTTCCTTAGAGTTCTGATGTTTCGTACTATCACTTTTGTCTGCTTGTATATTACACTCTTAAGGTTTCCTTTTCTTGGTTTATCTCTATTTCCTTCTCTGAAGTATGGCCCTGTTGAGTAATCCTTTTTCCTGAAAGTACATCTCTGTCCTTTTCTCTGACCTCAGGTTTTTAATTAAATTTCCTTCTTTGGAAATAGCCGTTGCCCCATCCTCTGTGACTGGGCCCTTGACTTTATCTGGTTCTTTCGTGTGGCTTTTCCCCAGTTCTGCATTACCCTTCCCTTTCTCTAGGGTTTGCGCTGTGTTCTTCTTTTCCCCCGTAGTCATCTTTTTGTAAACTCCTTTTTGATGTGAGTGACGGTAGTTCCCGGGGTAGCTGTCTCTTGTTTCTTTCCGTTGATGAGTTTCCATGCTCTGTTCTTCAATCAACTCCTGCGTTTCATCAAAACCAAGAACTCTCTTGTTGGTGAGATACTGAGTTCTTTCCTCTTTTCTTTCCTGGTTGGTAGGCCGAGTATCCCGCCTGATTCATGTGCTTGTTTTGGGGCCTGCGAAAAATTCAAATTTTTGAAGGGTCTAACCTTTTTGGGCATGACTGTCTGCCACTCCCCGGAGCTGTGATTGTCCGCCGTGATCTGTTGGGGGTGGCGCCGGGTGCTGAAAGGCGCAAGCATCAGTTGCGTTCCAATGAAAGTTTGTTGCATTTTTCGTAGATGAAATCTAGCCCCTCGTATAGTAGTTGTTGAACCACTGTTGTACCCGATGGTGATTCCAGGTTCAGCTGCTTTGGTAGCGGGTTATCCAAATCTGTCTGGATACAGATTCTTGCCAGATTGAGGTTGTTCATGTTGTGCGTTCTTCCGTCGATTTTGATCGGCTTCCCAATTGCTTGCCCTATTTTCCATAGACAATTTTTGCCGTAGAATTCCACCGGGAGGTTTGGTAGTCTGGTCCAGGCTAGGGTGTGCCCCAGCGGTGCGTTTTTGGGATTGAACATGGGTTCCCATCTTCTGACTTAGGGGGATTCCGTTGTGGAACCATGGCCCAGAGTTGAGTATGTAGTCTATATCCTTTTCACTGAATAGTCTGATCAGTAGGAATCCCGCGCCTAGTGCGTGAGTAGTGAATGCCGGGCACTTCCTCCATATCTTCTTTAGTTTCCGTGTGAGGGATCCCGGGTCAATGGATGCCCCCAGAGGTTTGACAAGGATTGCCAGCTTCCACATTTCATATTGTGGCCGGAGCTCGTCTTCTGTGAAGGAGACCGTAGTGGTCTTCTGCTCAGGTGAGGAAAGCGGTGCTTTTTGTAGTTTTGTTGGGTGGCTTCCCTCCAGTGGGTCTTCTGCAGCTCTCTATCCTAGTAACGCGTCTCTGTAGGATGTTGGGATGAAGGGTCGTGCAAGGGTGGTAGATTGATTGGGGATGGAGTTTGGCGAGTTTGTGTTTAGGTTCGGATTTTGTGGGGCAATATGGTTATAGGTTGGTTTCGGGGAGGGTTGGAAGGTTGAGGGTAGTGTTGGAGGCATGTTGTATGCTGGGGAGGATTTTAGAGAGGGAAAGTGTAGAAGAGCTCTCTGCGTTTCAGTGTTTCAACAAGTTATTTTTTTTTCTCTAGCCACCGTTTCAGTTGCTTACTTCATAGGGGATGCATTCGGAAGCCGATGCCGTCGCTGTTGTGATAAGCCTGAGGCTGCAAATAAGCTTGAGTGAGATTCCACCTCTGACAAACGCTGGTCAGTATGACAATTTGCCGGTGGATGCCCCCTTCTTAAAAAATGAAGGCGGAGATGGGTAAAGTCGCGATCCCCAACCGCGACACCAAGGCAGTATAAGAGTAATTTGGTAAACTTTGACCGTATTTGACCATTTCTTTTAAATTAGCCGTACGGCCGTGCAAGTTCAATGGATAGTCCTTACGGCAAGTTATTCTTGAATTGGTACTCTCAGATGTTACTAGCCCACGGGAAGAGGATATTGTCTTCTGCTGCCATGGCTTTTGCGAATACCAGTGCTAAAATCTCCGTGAAGATTGCCAGCATCCACTGGCACTGCAGGAGTAGATCCCATGCTCCGGAACTCACAGCGGGGTACTACAACACCCGGTTTCGAGATGGTTACCTCCCTATTGCAAACATGTTGGCGCGTCCCGACGCTGTTCTCAACTTCATGTGTATTGAAATGAGGGACCATGAGCAGTCGAAGCATGACCTGTGTCCCCCGGAGAAGCTCCCGTTACACTAAGAGGGGGGGTGAATTAGTGTTAAAGTCCAATTAAGGATATTTAACTCCTTTTCGATTAACCCCGCAGCGGAAGAAAGCTTCTGTGTCACAGAACTTTAGAGATAGGTTTCTGTAAAATAGAACGTTGGATTGTGATTGCGATTTGTTTGAAGTACGCAAGACTTTTATAGTGGTTCGGCAAATCGCCTACTCCACTCTTCACCCAGAAACTTGGATGGTTTCCACTCAATTTTATCTCAATACAGATTACACAATCGATAGCAAATAGAGCTGATCAGAAAGTTCTTCACTGTAGAAGTCTGAGTGGCAGAGCACAGACCAGAAGGTTCTGTACCGTAGAACTTGTTACACAGCACAGACCAGAAGGTTCTGTACCGTAGAACTCTGAGTGAAATATCACAGACCAGAAGGTTCTGTGTTGTAAATGTCAATCCACTATAGACCAGAAGGTTCTATGTAGGAAGTGACTTGATAAGTACAGACCGTAAGGTTCTGCACTGAAGTAGATTCACAGACCCGAAGGTTCTGCACTACAGTAGGTTGTACAGACCCGAAGGTTCTGCACTATAGTAACTCAATGCACACGTTAGTGTGACTAACAAAGTAACCAATGCGCAATCCTCTCAAGGACAACGACTTCGTGGCGTACCCCACGCGAGCACGTAGCGGACCCTACGCAAGCGAACAGCAACCCCTGTTCAAGGATGGATTTTCCCTCCGGCGGCTCCACACGACCTGCACGATCTCCTCGAGATAGCGACTATGTGGCGTACCCCACACAAGCACGTAGCATACCCTACGCAAGCACGCAGCAGACCCTGCGCAAGCACGTGGCAAACCCCACGCAAGCAGACGGCAACCTCCGTCCTAGGTACCTGCACACACAGAACGTTACACTACAGAAGCTGGTTAGTCCCTCACCTTCTGTGCTCCCGGGGTATCTGCCCTTCTCTCCGGCCCACCGCACGTTGGCAAACGACACCCAGCCGTGCTATCCACCAACGTCTCCTGCAGCTTCCAACCGAGTCCCTCGTGGCCCCCGAGTCACTCTCCCAGAAGACTTCACCAACGATGCAGCCTTCTGCAGGTAGCGTCCCTCGTGCGTGACTAACAAAACTCGAAACTTACGCTCTCAGAATACAAGAAGATTCGTGGCAGTTCTGTCTAGGTATTCTATTTTTTTTTGAAAGCATGAACTAATGTCCTATTTATACACAAAGACAAAAACGCTAAGTGTAGAAGGTAATCTGACGAATCAGCCTTCTGCAGAACAAGGAAAGTAAAAGGTTAGAATATAATACAATATTTAATTTACAAATACGTCACACTAGGCATATATTCTTTAGGTAAACGTATCAAATCAAATTAATAATAATTTGATGATTGTTTCCACGAATATTGCATTACAGAAGGTTCTGGTTTGTCGACAGCCTTCTACAAACGGAAATAATCAAAGATTAACTTCCTTAATGGTTTAATTCGATTCATTCTGTTCAAGATACTTAAGTGAATGTATCTAGACAGATGACGTGGATAAACATCCTAGATAACGGGTTTTGGTGATCGGATAGATTCACAGAAGGTTGAAACAACCTTGTAGAATGTTACCATAAATAGAAGATTATATTTCCTCCAATGGAAATATATTATTCTATTTTATTTCTTTGGCAATGATTTCGATCAGATAATTAACCTGATCATATTGGATAATTCCCATGGAATATTCCCACTTAATTTCGTAATTAATTATTAATTACAAAAATATTTCCTTACAGAAGGTTCCTGTCAGGATTAGCTTCTGTCGTGTAGAGGGTTGACTTCTGCTTTGCAGAAGGTCATTGCTTATCATCAAAACACCTCAACAATCTCCCCCTTTTTGATGATGACAAAACATTCATCGTTGAGGGAAATATTTTTGCAAGTAACTCCCCCTGACTCCCCCTAAATAGGTGCGAGTACGAGTCTTGCATTTCACAGAACCATGTGGTTTCTGTCGAACAGAGCATAGAAGCTTCTGTTATAGAAAAAGCTATTCATAGAGCACAAAGCTTCTATAATGTACAGAGCATTAAGCTTCTGTATTTAGCCCGACAAAAATGATGAGTTTTCACTTTTGCACTCCCAGCAAAGGTGACTATACAAGATCACTATTCGCCTTCCCAGCAGAAGGATGAATATGAGCTTTGATACCCATAGCCTTCTACACCCATAGTTATAGAAAATCCATGATTTTTCTACAACCTTAATACAGAGCGAAGTACACAAAGTACTTAGTTCTATGTACTCCCCCTCAACATAATTTCTCCCCCTTTTTGTCACATCAAAAAGAAATAAGGAGAACAGAACGTTATAACGGAGAAGCATAAGCTGCAGATGAATTATTCAAACTCAAATGCGAAAGTGTGTCCATAAATGGCACTTATTACATCAAACCATGAGGCCAAGAGAATCAGTTTTTGGCCAAAGGTACTGATAAAGCAAAGCAACAAAAGAAGTGCATTATGCTTCATCCACAGAAGGTGCATCAGCAAGGTTATCGCGCAGAAGCTTGTCCTGGCGTTCCACTGTGCGAGTAAGGTCTAGCACCATACGCTGGAGCACGCGAATATCTTCCCCATTCTCCACAGCTTGCTGCTTGAGATCATTGAGGAGTGTGCGGAGATCCGAGGGAAGTAAGACGTCCTCAGATAGTCCAGCTGCTTTCTGTGCAGCAGAGGCTGAAGCAGTAGAAGGTGTTGCAGTAGCAGCCTTCTTCACAGCTCTGGGGGCTGGAGGTTTCTCCTCAGCAGCAGGGGATGATTCTGTAGACTTCCCTTTGAGAGTCCAAGTCGAACCCGACTTCACATAGTGCATGCTGGTGATGATTTGGTTCCCGAAGGTTCCAACCTTCCACTTCTCTTGCATAGCAGATGCATTAGAAGAAATTCCAGCAAGTTTCAAGAGGCCGGCAATTACCTGGCCGTACGGGAGAGCTTTCCCGGTGGTGTTGCAGCACCTTTTCATGTGCTGAAAGACTAGAAGTCCAAGGTTGAAGGGGATCCCTTTCATAATGTGCGCCATGACCAACGCATCATTTGGAGTAATGGTGTCAATGCTCCCACTACGCGGTAGAAGGCAGAATAGCACAGCCCTGTGTAGAATTCTGCATTTGATGTCCAGCCTCGTGGACTCAAGATACCTCGGCACTTGTGCCTTCTTTCCAAGGATGATGCTGTAAGAAGCAGTCCGACCAAGCTCAGACAGTGGGTCGTGCTCCTCACATCCAAACATTTGGTTTACATCGTGAGCGGAGAAGACAAGAGTGATCCCGTCCACAACCATCTTGATGAACTTCACAAGTGGACCATCCTCATGAAACGTGATGTTGGCGTAGAATTCTCTCAATTTCACTACGGGCAACTCAGCATACGTTTCGCAGAAGGATTTCAATCCAAGTTTCTCAAAGAGAGGAGCTATATCGAGATCATTAGCGGCAAACCAATTGAAATCAATACGCTTGAAGGTAGCAATCTGCCTACCCATAGCATCATAACTAGGCAGCCTAGTGTCAGCAAGAACATCATCAATCTCCTTTTGTGAGACAAGAGATGTTACCGAAGGAGTGAAGCCTTTGATGACCTCGATGGTAGAAACGTCCGTGAGAGAGACCTTTGCCGGTGACTTAGGTTTCTTCACGTCGATCTTTGTCATTGATGAGCTCACGGTCTCAGGAACTTTCCTTTTCTGCCGAGTGCGAGAAGCAATAGCTCCTGGCTTCATAGCGTCATGGAGAAGTTTGGCCTTTGGAGAAGTCGTCTGTATAAGAGACGCCTGAGATGCAGAGGCTTTGCCCTTCTGCTTGCGATCCGGCATGGAGAGTACTTGAGAGATGGGCTCAACCTCAAGAATCTCATCATCAGCCTCATCATCGGTAGAGGGTTGCTTTTCCTTGTCAGAAACAGCATTCTCGACATCATCATCGTTGGGCGAATCATCGTCTCCAACAGCAGGGGTTTCCTCAACAGAGGGCTGGACGACAGGAGGTTCCTCTGTCGCAGTGGGTGGAATTGCATCCGTGTCTTCCAAATCCTCTTGGAGCTGGACTGTAGGAAGCCCTAGATCCTCGGAGATGGTGTCCTCATCGGCTGAGTGTTCAGCAACGATGGCAGCAGGTGTTTCCTTCAGGGGAGATGGAGATTTCTCCGATGAAGGTGTGGCGGCAGCAAGAGACTTTTTCCGGAGAAATTTCGTCTTGGGTGCCATTGGTGTTGAGAGAATCGGGGAATGGAATGCTAGGGTTTCGTGTTTTCTTCTGGTGAAGACGAAACAGAGACCTCCGATTGAGTTTAAGTAAGTAAAGCTTCTTAGTGAAATTAGGAAAGATATTTTTTATTTCCTAAAATTCAATGTATTGGAAAGAAATTATTTTCTTCCTTTATAAATATTTCATGAATGATTTCTTTAGGATGGAAAATCTTGTTCCACCTAAGATATTCAGAAACAATATCTTTTTGGAGATTCTAACACGTAATTGGCTTTAATCTCCAAGATTTTGTTTAACGAACTGCAGAAGGTCCGCACTTTGGGTGGCTTCTGCTTGTCAGAAGGATTCCTTCTGTAGATGCTTTCGATTCTGGAAAGCTAATTTTTGCTCGAATCATTTTGCAGATATATTTTCACAATATATCTTCTGCTTTAAACTTCCAATTTTATTTTTGGAAATTTTCAATTCGAGTTGTGTTTATTAAGGTATACACTTGTTATACCTTCTGTAGCGTAGAAGGATGTACCTTCTATAGTGTAGCATACTAAGTATTCTACCTTCTGTTGTAAGTTTCTATATTATATAAAGTACTTACATGACTTTTCCTTGTCTTTTGTAAGACGTTATAGGGGATGGCAGATTCCCAATTCGCTTCTAAAAAAGAAAAACTTTTCTTTATTCAGAGGCTTAGTGAAAATGTCAGCCAATTGATGTTCTGTGTTAATGTATTCTACACTAACAGAACCCTGTTGTACATTGTCTCTCAGAAAATGATGTCTGAGTTCAATGTGCTTCGATCTAGAGTGATACACTGGATTCTTAGCTAGGCTTATCGCACTAGTATTATCACAATTGATCGGAATTTTTGTAAATGAGTGACCGTAGTCCTCAAGTTGTTGTCTCATCCATAGAAGTTGAGCACAACAGCTTGCGGCTGCTATGTACTCGGCTTCTGCAGTGGAGAGGGCAACATAAGTCTGCTTCTTAGAGAACCATGAAATCAACATGTTTCCCATAAGCTGACATGTACCACTAGTACTTTTTCTGTCAACCTTACATCCTGCGAAGTCTGCATCGGAATATCCAATGAGATCAAAGTTTGATCCTTTTGGATACCAAATGCCTAGGTTCATAGAACCCTGTAAATATCTAAAGATTCTCTTGACTGCTGTCATGTGAGACTCTTTAGGTGCTGATTGAAATCTAGCACAGAGACATACACTGAAGAGTATGTCAGGTCTAGAAGCTGTAAGATACAGAAGGGAACCTATCATGCTTCTGTAGAGCTTACTATCCACTTCTTTCCCGTTTTCATCCTTGTCTATTTGGGTATTTGTACCCATTGGAGTAGACAAAGGTTTTGTGCCTTCTAGGCCAAATTTCTTCAGGAGCTGCTTAGTGTACTTTTCTTGATGCAAGAATGTACCTTCTGCAGTCTGCTGAATTTGTAAACCAAGGAAGAACGTGAGTTCTCCCATCATGCTCATCTCAAACTCACTTGTCATGAGTTTGGAGAATTCGTTACAGAGCGTTTCATCAGTTGATCCAAAGATAATGTCATCGACATAAATCTGAACAACAATGAGATGATTGCTTCTGTGTTTGAGAAAGAGAGTGGTATCTACTCTTCCTCTTTTGTAGCCCTTTTCAACAAGGAAGGAGCTAAGCCTTTCATACCATGCCCTAGGAGCCTGTTTAAGGCCATACAGAGCTTTGGAGAGTTTATAGACGTAGTCTCTGTGTTGCAGATCCTTGAAACCAGGAGGTTGACTTACGTATACCTCTTCTTTGATTTCTCCATTGAGGAATGCACTTTTTACGTCCATTTGATACAACTTAAAATTGTTGTAGCAAGCATAGGCTAATAAGAGTCTTATTACCTCTAGACGTGCCACAGGAGCAAACGTCTCATCAAAGTCTATACCCTCTTCTTGAGAGTACCCTTTTGCAACGAGTCGAGCCTTGTTCCTCACAACAATGCCAGACTCATTTAGTTTGTTCCTGAAAACCCATTTAGTTCCAATGATGGAACGGTTGTCAGGTTTAGGAACAAGTGACCACACTTTGCTCCTTTCAAATTGATTAAGCTCCTCTTGCATAGCAAGTATCCAATCTGGATCATTTAGAGCTTCATCAATATTCTCTGGCTCTTTCTGTGATAGAAAAGCCGAGTGTTCATAGAAGGCATTTACAGAACTTCTAGTCTGTATGCCTCTGTTAAGATCTCCTATGACTTGGTCTATAGGATGACGTCTTTGATAAAGAGCAGGTGCTCTAATATCACTTTGTTGATTATTATGAGAATGTTCTTCATAATTATCATTTGTTTGTTCAAGATCATTTTTAGATTCATGAACAGAAGGTTCACCCTTCTCTTTCGTAGAGGGTAGAGGTTCTACAGCATCTTCTGTAGGTTCTTGAGATATAACATCTCTTGTAATAATAGTAGGAAGGTCATTAATTTTTACATTAATAGACTCCTCTATAGTAGAAGTTCTTTTGTTTAGAACTCTATAAGCTTTGCTAGACAAAGAGTATCCGAGAAAGATGCCCTCATCTGTCTTAGCTTCGAACTTTCCTAAATTGTCCTTAGAAGGTCTCAAGATAAAATAAGGACTTCCAATGGAGTGGAAATAGGAGATGTTCGGTTTTCTCCCCCTGTATAGTTGATAGGGAGTTTTCTCAAGTATGGGTCTAAGTAGAACCCTGTTTGATATGTAGCAGGCTGTATTAACAGCTTCTGCCCATAGGTTCTGTGGAGCGTTGCTCTCACATATCATGGTTTTAGCCATGTCTATAAGCGTCCGATTTTTCCTTTCTGCTACTCCATTCTGTTGAGGAGTATATGGTGCAGAAAAATTGTGATCGATACCTTGTTCGTCACAGAAAGTAGCGAAGTCATGGTTTTCAAACTCAGTACCATGATCCGTTCTTATAGCTTTTACAGAAGATCCAGTTTCATTCTGTAATTTCTTAGCTAGCTTAATGAAAGTTTCAAAAGCATCACTTTTGTGAGTTAGAAATTTAACCCACGTGTATCTAGAGTAGTCATCGACCACAACTAGACAGTATCTTTTACCGCCGACACTCTGAACTCTAGTAGGTCCAAATAGATCCATATGTAGAAGTTCAAGAGGTTGAGAAGTAGAGACTTCATTCTTAGATTTGAATGAAGACTTAGTTTGTTTTCCAAGAGAACATGCTTCACAGAAGGTGTCATGCTCAAAACGGATATTGGGTAATCCCT
Source organism: Melastoma dodecandrum (assembly GCA_029817715.1). Lineage (NCBI taxonomy): Eukaryota > Viridiplantae > Streptophyta > Magnoliopsida > Myrtales > Melastomataceae > Melastoma > Melastoma dodecandrum. Next base: position 3,034,642 of record JARUPY010000182.1, read on the forward strand.
TAACCAAATCCTTTTTCACAAGCTTGGATAACAATTTGAAGTTGGAATGTCCCAACCTTCTATGCCATAGATGGCTCTCATCTTTAACGGACAGAAGGCAGTTTTCTGTAATACAGAAGCTCTCTTGTGTCAAGGTATGGATGTTCCTTCTCCGATTTTCGATGAAGCGAACTTTATTGTCTACGATACCGAAACACTTATTTTGATCAAAAGTTATTGTATAACCTTTGTCACGAAGCTGGCTAATGCTCAACAATTTATGCTTGAGTTCTGTGACTCACAGAACCTCATCTATGACCTTGGAGTTGGGACTTCTAATGGTACCTTTTCCAATGACAGAGCCTTTGCTATTGTCACCAAATTTCACAGACCCTCCATTATGTAGAGTCAATTGTGAAAATTTTGAAGGATCTCCGGTCATATGCCTGGAGCATCCGCTATCCAGATACCATTCACTTTCAACAGCTTCTGTTTGAAAGCAGGTATGCATTTCATTTTGAGTTTCTGTGTGAGCGGTGAGACACATTAGTGCTTCTTCATCCTCAACATCAGAATCATCAAGATCTGCCCAAGCAGCAATTGCTTTCCTGGACTTAGATTGTGTAAAAGGTTTTTCCTTCTCTTTAAGTAAAGGACATTCTGTCTTATAGTGTCATTTCTTTTTACATTCAAAACAAGTGACCAATCTTGGATCAAATTGCTTTTCACGATTTTGGCTTCTTTTATTGAAGCGTTTCTTGGTGGCGAACCGCAGAAGACGTTTAGCTATCATTGCGAGTTCATCATCCGAGTCAGCTTCTGCTTCATCATCAGAACCTTCTGTAGGTTCTTCCGATGCTCTGAAAGCTATTGCTCTCTTTGTATCAGATTGAGAGGATCTTTCCATCTCATATGATATTAAGGAGCTCATCAACTGATCTAGTCGAAGAGTAGAAAGATCTTTAGCTTCCTCTATAGCTGTTTTCTTAGCTTCCCAAGATTTGGGTAGAGTACGCAGAACCTTTCGAACTATCTCAGAATTTGTATAGATTTTGCCTAAATGTGTTAAGGCATCAACTAGGAGGTTGAGTCTCTGGAACATCTGTTCTACAGATTCATCAGCCTTCATAGTAAAATTTTCATATTGATGAATTAGAAAATTCATCTTAGTTTCTCTAATCTGGTCTGTCCCAACATACATGGTGACAAGCTTATCCCAGATTTCCTTGCCCGAAGTGCAAGTAGAAACTTTCACGAATTCACTTTCAGACATAGCACTAAACATGAGCTACTTTGCCGTCTTAGTGAGTCGTTTGATCTTGAGGTATTCCCGTGTAGGACGACCATCTCGATCATTTTGTTGGTTCTCTGGTATAGAAGGTGGACCATCTTCTATATAGGACCATAAGTCGTCGTCAATAGCATCGACGAATGCACTCATTCGAATTTTCCAATAGGCAAAATTCTTCCCATCAAATATGGGAGGATTCCCAACATGTGGTTTTGGTATATGATAGTTATCAGCCATTAGTTCAATTCGTATAGAGTATCAGACTTCTATAGAACAGAACGTTGACGATTACTGCGTAGAACCTCAACAAGCTGAAAGCTTCTGTTGGGTAGAAGACAGTTATCAAACCGACCGTAAGGTCTCTAGTAATTAGAGAATGAATGTCAATATGACAAATCTGAATTGTCTTTTTCGATAGCAGATGTCAAATTCTCGCAGAGCAATAGGCTTCTGCAGAACAGAACCAAGATGCAAATCGCAAAAGAGTATTTAAGTGGTAGAGTCTTTGTAAGATCACAGCAGGACAATTAGCCTCTGTTTGACCAGAACTCTTATATCAATTTTTGTATTTTAACAGAGTGTAAGAATCTGTTGAAATATAATTCTGATAGAGCGTAGGCTTCTACAGAGTAGAGACGGATAACTTTTCACAGAACTTAAAGCTTCTGTGGAAGTAAATCTGATTCCTTTGATAATCAAGTTCTAGATAGTCAGAACAAGAGTACCGAACAGAGCAATCCAAACAGAAACAAATTTTGATCTGTTTAGATGATAATCGCAGAGTCAGAGGCTTCTGCAGCGTAGAGTGTGTAGCTGGCACGAGCTTCTGTGGATCTACAACAAGCGGTTAAGCTTCTGTTGGAACCCGCTCTGATACCAATTGTTACACTAAGAGGGGGGGTGAATTAGTGTTAAAGTCCAATTAAGGATATTTAACTCCTTTTCGATTAACCCCGCAGCGGAAGAAAGCTTCTGTGCCACAGAACTTTAGAGATAGGTTTCTGTAAAACAGAACGTTGGATTGTGATTGCGATTTGTTTGAAGTACGCAAGACTTTTATAGTGGTTCGGCAAATCGCCTACTCCACTCTTCACCCAGAAACTTGGATGGTTTCCACTTAATTTTATCTCAATACAGATTACACAATCGATAGCAAATAGAGCTGATCAGAAAGTTCTTCACTGTAGAAGTCTGAGTGGCAGAGCACAGACCAGAAGGTTCTGTACCGTAGAACTTGTTACACAGCACAGACCAGAAGGTTCTGTACCGTAGAACTCTGAGTGAAATATCACAGACCAGAAGGTTCTGTGTTGTAAATGTCAATCCACTATAGACCAGAAGGTTCTATGTAGGAAGTGACTTGATAAGTACAGACCGTAAGGTTCTGCACTGAAGTAGATTCACAGACCCGAAGGTTCTGCACTACAGTAGGTTGTACAGACCCGAAGGTTCTGCACTATAGTAACTCAATGCACACGTTAGTGTGACTAACAAAGTAACCAATGCGCAATCCTCTCAAGGACAACGACTTCGTGGCGTACCCCACGCGAGCACGTAGCGGACCCTACGCAAGCGAACAGCAACCCCTGTTCAATGATGGATTTTCCCTCCGGCGGCTCCACACGACCTGCACGATCTCCTCGAGATAGCGACTATGTGGCGTACCCCACACAAGCACGTAACATACCCTACGCAAGCACGCAGCAGACCCTGCGCAAGCACGTGGCAAACCCCACGCAAGCAGACGGCAACCTCCGTCCTAGGTACCTGCACACACAGAACGTTACACTACAGAAGCTGGTTAGTCCCTCACCTTCTGTGCTCCCGGGGTATCTGCCCTTCTCTCCGGCCCACCGCACGTTGGCACACGACACCCAGCCGTGCTATCCACCAACGTCTCCTGCAGCTTCCAACCGAGTCCCTCGTGGCCCCCGAGTCACTCTCCCAGAAGACTTCACCAACGATGCAGCCTTCTGCAGGTAGCGTCCCTCGTGCGTGACTAACAAAACTCGAAACTTACGCTCTCAGAATACAAGAAGATTCGTGGCAGTTCTGTCTAGGTATTCTATTTTTTTTTTGAAAGCATGAACTAATGTCCTATTTATACACAAAGACAAAAACGCTAAGTGTAGAAGGTAATCTGACGAATCAGCCTTCTGCAGAACAAGGAAAGTAAAATGTTAGAATATAATACAATATTTAATTTACAAATACGTCACACTAGGCATATATTCTTTAGGTAAACGTATCAAATCAAATTAATAATAATTTGATGATTGTTTCCACGAATATTGCATTACAGAAGGTTCTGGTTTGTCGACAGCCTTCTACAAACGGAAATAATCAAAGATTAACTTCCTTAATGGTTTAATTCGATTCATTCTGTTCAAGATACTTAAGTGAATGTATCTAGACAGATGACGTGGATAAACATCCTAGATAACGGGTTTTGGTGATCGGATAGATTCACAGAAGGTTGAAACAACCTTGTAGAATGTTACCATAAATAGAAGATTATATTTCCTCCAATGGAAATATATTATTCTATTTTATTTCTTTGGCAATGATTTCGATCAGATAATTAACCTGATCATATTGGATAATTCCCATGAAATATTCCCACTTAATTTCGTAATTAATTATTAATTACAAAAATATTTCCTTACAGAAGGTTCCTGTCAGGATTAGCTTCTGTCGTGTAGAGGGTTGACTTCTGCTTTGCAGAAGGTCATTGCTTATCATCAAAACACCTCAACAGCTCCTGGGCAGGTTGCCTGTGCTAACCAGGGAAACCCAGGTCCTGCTGGCAGGAGAGAACGTGCTGCTGTGGTAAGATGAGTACGCTCATGGACAGATATTACAGTCTGCCCTCCTCGAGATGAACAGGTACCCAGGCGGCGAGGACAGGGAGATGTGCAGATTCACATACCTGAGGTTGATGCCGAAGCTGTTCCAGCCGGACAACTGGAGGTGCTTCCTAACGACCGTGAAGAAAATGGAAGGGGAGGGATCTGCACAGTGACGGGAAGAAGTCGAGAGGGAGGCTGAGCACTTCGTCCACGCAACGCAGACCCTGTTCGAGGAGGCCGTAGTAGCACTGATGCACTAGTATATAAAAATTAGAGGAGATTGTAGTGGTAGTTATAATGTAAATTGGAGGAATGTGTACCGTTAGTGCCACTAATCAATTATTAACTATTAATGACTCCCAACGTAAATAATTAAGAAATTGTCAAATATAACATTTAGTATGATGAACCATCTTGCATTAAAGAATTAGAACAAAATATTTCTCCTTCCCCAATCTTCCCGAACATTTCATGGCTGCCACCGCCCTCCAACCGTCTCCCCTCCGGTTCCGGTACCATCCCCGCCTCCTCTCCCCGCACTTCCCGAGGCGCAACTGCTACAGGGCGGCGTCCTCTTCTTCCTTCTCCTGGTGGTTGTCTCTTTCGCTCCATCTCCGAGTCCCGAGCTCGAGGTTGCGACGGAGGGAACAGTGGTTCCGCTGCGGGTTCCATTTGAGGGACTCGGGCGGGTTCGATGAGGCCGCTGGTGTTGCGGAGGGTGAGGACCAGGAAGATGAACGGCCGAGCTTCGATATCAATCTCGCCGTTGTTCTCGCCGGCTTCGCCTTTGAAGCTTACACTAGCCCCCCTGTAATCTCGAGTTCCAGCTGTTCCCGTCTTGTTTCGGTTTCGCTCCGTTTCCGCGGAGTCTGAGATTAGGAAGTTGTCTCTGTACTTGTCTTGAGTTGATTGTGCGTTGCAAACATGGTTAAAATCATGTAGATATTGATGAGGCTTTCCCTACTGGCTCGAGCTTTTTTCTTAAAGTCAAGCATATTAAGCTTCTAGCATGAATCTGAGCGTGTTATTCGGGTTTTAAATCTTCCCATTCTCTCTATAGTCTGCCGCTCACGTTTAAGAGAGTTAGGATAGCGAATAATAAACTCTTTTTGGCTTTAACATATTATGGACTGTGAATAACACGTCTTTAATTGTATGCCGCACCAACTGTATAGTCTCTCATCATTTTCTTTTGTGCAGTAAAGGGGGAAAAGATGGCTTGTTTGAATATCTTATGAATAATTTGTATCCTTAGCGGTTCCTGAATATCAATTGCCAATCTGGAAGAATCCTTTTCTTCCTGTGAAGCTCATTCTGATACTTATTTTTATTTGTTGTGTGATGTTTAGAATGAATGTGTCCCTTCTCAGTATAGCAGCTCTCTTTAATAGAATAGTCATGCCATTTTTTTTCCTTTCGGATATCTTTCATCGCGAAGTACTTTTGCGTTTCGGTTTAAGTGTGATAATTAAATAGGCCAAATAAAATCATTGGTTCTTTGCTGTTCTGATCAGGAAAAAATTGGGCGTCGGGAGGTCGATGCTGCTGGTTGCACTACTGTATATTTATCAGAGTAGGAATTCTTGTCTCTAGGGATACTGATTTTTTAGTTTTTGTTTTATTACCTTTGGAGAAAATCTACAGTATCAATAAAGTTATGGAATTCGAACTATTTCATCGTGAAGCATTGAACTATTATAAAAGCACCGCAGCAAAATCTCATTGAGGCGACGATCATGTGCAGGTCATTTGTTCGAGAGATATATGATGGCCAGTTGTTTATTAAGCTGAAAAAAGGATACAATTTCCCTGCCATGGATCCATGGGTACATTCTCTTGTTTTTAAGTGTTGCGATGGCCTCCATCAATTGTCCTATCCTTCTACGATGACATATTACTTAGTTCTTTTGCTTATTTCTGTCTTGTATCTTACCTTGCTTAGATACAAAGACCATAATAATCAATGTGGCTCTTGATCTCTTCTCCTACGAAACTGCACAACTTCATATATTGTTTATCCTTACTTTGGTGTTGGATTAATTTTCAAATTTACAACTCTGGCTAGGGTACAAGCGATCCTTACGTTGTCATGGAATTGGGCAGTCAGTTTGTCAAAAGCAAAGTGAAATGGGGGTATGTGACTCATAATTCATGTCTTCATATATCATTAACCACATCAGTTTGATTTATTGATCGGCCTGAACTGCTTCCAGTTGATTTCTTTATCATACTAGGATTTAGATGTGCATTTCCATTTTGTTAATATCTTCATTTTTGTTTTGGGAGTCATATTGGAGGATTCCCTACTCGTTGAAGCCTTCTAATTTTTGGACTGTGCACTACAAATAAAGTTTACGAAAATAAGTCGATCTAGAATTCCTGCTTAATGGTGGCTAATGGGATAGGCCTGTCATTCTAAATCATATTCTTCTTTAGTGTTGCTTATAATGCAAATTGCCCTGTTGGGTAGGGTATATTTGCATTCTATAATGGGCCGGCTACCTCATTTTTCAGTTTTCCCATATAATGTTCTTATCATCCAAATTTAATGACTTAACTTTGTTAACTTTAAATTTTTTTTCTTGATTTAACCTAGGTAAACCAGTATGTCATAATCTCAAAATATTGCCGCATTTTTTATGTTAAGATTTTTTTAAAGATTATTGAGCCTTCTTGGACTCCATGCATCATCTTAATAGAGTATTCAGTAGGCATGCAAATGGACTGTGTTGAGACCTATTATGGGCTTAATACCTGTTAAATATCAATTGTGGCAGGACTAAAGAGCCAACCTGGAATGAGGACTTTGCATTCAACATCAAGCTGCCGACGACCAAAATCCTTCAGGTTAATGTACTATTCCTGTATAATGATAGAATGTCTCATAAGGGGTTCACTTTGACGCCATATTGGATGGCCAGTAGTTTCATTTAATGAGCAGACTCCCAGGCGAGATACCTAAAAGACAAGATAAAGCACTACGCGGGTTGATAGTCAAATGTACCTACTATCCATTGTGTACAGCTAGGACTTGTGGCGTATGGAATAATCTTGTTTTTGGTAAATGGAAATGGCCCAACTATCCCAGTTGGCCTAGCTAGAAACATCAAAATCTCCTTCACCCAATCCCCACACAAGAAATAATAATTTGGTATAATATATATATAAGCAAATGTTGTGTGGGACATTTAGAATTCCAAAGCAGAAGTAAGTAAGAAATACTGGAGGAGTTGGATGAAAATTAGAGGAATTTTTTTGTAAACCACGCACAGTACAATGGTTGTTTCACAAGTAAATTTCAAAATGTCTATATATATACACAAACTATTCTTTTTATTCTTTTGTTTGCGATCTGGTATGATGCTGTCAATTTTTATGCCTGGGGAACCAAATAGTATCTCTCTGAAGTACTTACGAAATCTGTAGTACCCCCATTGTTTTTGTACAGTTACTATATAATTGTCATTCATCACTGATATCATTGATTGTCCTGTAAATAGTAGGTAGCAGCATGGGATGCAAACCTTGTGACGCCACCTAAGCGCATGGGTAATGCAGGAATCAATTTGGAGTGCCTCTGTGATGGTGAGGCCTTGTAGGGCATATACAGTAGAAATCTTATGATTCAGCAACCCAAGGAATAGCATCTTTATTACAATAGTGATATGATACCATGCATCCCTTTTTCCAGGCGAAGTGCATGAGATAGTGCTGGACTTAGAAGGAATGGGTGGTGGTGGAAAGATACAGTTGGAGGTAAGATTATGGATGCAACAAACATATTCTAATAGATACATAAAATGGTCTAAGAGATTTCTAGAATAATGTTTTTGGTGAAATGTTAAACAATGGAAATTCTCTCCATTAAGTGCTATTAAGTCATCATTTCCGGATATAAAGAAGGTGGCAGAAGATGTACTGAAATGAATAATGTTTCTAAAGACAGCTACAAGTTGCCATTAAGTTTAACTGATGCCTTCTTAATTGGGAAGTGGTTCTTTCGAGTTAACTGATTTAAAATCAACCTAGATAGAGAGATATGGCATCCCAATCTTAGAAAATCTAAGGGCAGATTGAATTTGAGAACACATAAGAGGAAACAATTCAATTTCAACAAAAACAATCCCATTCTGAATTACTTAGATCGCCATATAATTTGTTAGTTTAAGCTCATATGATTGAAAACAATCACTTTTGATGTCTTGCACTTGCAGGTCAGATACAAGAGTTTTAAAGAGATTGATGAAGGAAAGAAATGGTGGATATTGCCTTTTGTTCCTGAGTTTCTCAATAAAAATGGGTTTGAAGCTGCTTTAAAAGCAGTGGTTGGGTCTGAAAGCGTGCCCGCACGACAGTTTGTAGAATATGCTTTTGGACAGTTGAAATCCTTCAATGAATCTAATATTTCAGGGGATAAATTCCCAGGCGATGACAATTCCGTTGCCCAAGTAAAAGTTGGGGACTTTGGTGCTTCTCCTGAGATGTCATTCGTAAGAGAGGATTCTGTCAATTCTCCAAGCAGCCAGTCTGAGGAGGTGGAAGATAATTGCGAAGGACCTCTATCTGATGGTGCTGAAGTTGATAATAACCGTGAAACAGAACAAGCAGAGGGTCGATCCATTCTGTCAGGGAAGCATTTCTGGGAAAATCTTTCTGACGTTATAAATCTGAAAGTCTTACAGAAACTTGATCTACCAGTTACAGAGAAGCTGCAACAGTTTAAACTTCCTATTCCAGAGAACCTTAAGTGGGATGGGCTTGATGTTTTAGTGAAAGCTGGCATGCAATCTCAAAAAATTGCAGAAGAAAGCTATGTCGAGTCTGGCCTTGCTGCTCCAAAGAGCCAGGACATAACCGATGATAACGGAAAGGTGCCTAGTGATGTAAAGGAAAGCTTGTCCTTGCCATTAAGTGCTATTAAGTCATCATTTCCGGATATAAAGAAGGTGACAGAAGATGTGCTGAAGCAAACTGATTCGGTTTTAGGAGCATTAATGCTTTTGTCCGCCTCAGATTCTCCATTAAATGAAGAAGCTAGTTCTCATGGGAAGAAAGAAAATGAAGTAAGAAATGAGGATTCATTAGCCGAGGACGTGAAAATTACTGGATTATCAGAAGCTTCACTGTTAAATCAAAAGAAAGCCGAGGAGATGAGAGCTCTCTTTTCCAGTGCTGAAAGTGCTTTGGAAGCCTGGGCCATGCTGGCAACTTCTCTTGGTCATCCCAGTTTTGTGAGGTCTGAGTTTAAGAAATTATGCTTCCTAGATAATGAGTCAACAGACACGCAGGTAATGGTATTACAGATTACTTCCCCTTCTTGAATCAGCTAGTTTCTAGCTGCCAAACTTACCATATAATTGGTTTAGGTTTCAATCTGGCGCGATTCTTCCCGAAGAAGGATGGTCATTGCCTTCAGGGGCACTGAACAGGTTGATTACAGTAATTTTTTAAGTTTTCTGGCATCTCATATCCACAAAGTTGCCTAAGTTTTTGTCATTTACAGGCAAGGTGGAAGGATTTACGAACTGACTTGATGCTTGTACCAGCCGGGTATCACCTTTTTCTCTTGTATTTGAAATCTCAACTACGTATTCCAAGAACATCTCACATATTACCAAAGAAAAAAGAAAATAGCCCGTTGCCTTTGTAGTTTCTTTGTCATATGTCCTGTTTAATCGCCTTCCCTGCTCACACTATGAAGTTTGAATTGAATTTTGGCGAATGTCTCTTCAGATCATGTGCGAAAGGAAAAATTTGACATTTAGACATTTGGTTGGCATCCAGAAGCAGGATTTAACAATTTCTACTTCTGAAGTTTCCAAATCTGAAGAAAACATTCTCAAATTAATAAGCATAAAAGCTATTGGTCTGAAGGAATGTTGCTCTTGCTATTTCTCACAGGTTGCCGATGTTTTATTGGATGTAGGGTTTCTATCAGTTTTCTCTATTGTGAATCATTCATGTGACGTACTTCTAATGCTTGCCTTTTTCTTCTATCTTTTAATGGCGCATTACCTTTGTGATTTTAGTTTGAACCCCGAAAGAGTAGGTGGAGATTTCAAGCAAGAAGTCCAGGTGTGCCTTTATTCTACCAGCTAGATTTCTTATGTGAAGATGAGGAGACGCCCACATCTCACCATGTTTTCTATCTTTATATTTCTTTTTCATCTTTTCAGGTCCATAGCGGCTTTTTAAATGCATACGACTCAGTAAGAATCAGAATCACCTCTCTCCTCAAGATGGCAATTGGTTTCTTGTAAGTGTCAGCTTTAATTTGTACTAAAAATCTGTACTGCTACACTTGGTTGTTGGACAGTATGTGTTTCCACTATTATCTGTTGTAGCTTGTTTCCTCCCACAATTCAAGCTTCGTTTCTGCTTCTCCACTTTGGGCACTCGTATATGGATTTGACATAAATCAATTTAGGTCATTTGACAGTCTTTTAACAAGTGCATCTGCCACTTTGTGTGTGCTTTGACAGGGATGAAGATGATAATACAGATCTGCCATTCAAATGGCATGTCTATGTTACAGGCCATAGCTTAGGTGGCGCTTTGGCCACACTTCTCGCTCTTGAGCTTTCATCAAGCCGGCTGGCGAAGTTTGTCTTATTCTCTCCCTAAAATTCATTCTGAAATGTCCATCATTTCGCTGCTTTTCTTCTAACTCATCCAGTTTCTGACCAATATCACCCGTTATGAATGTTAGGCTTGGAGCAATAAAGGTGACAATGTATAACTTTGGATCTCCTAGAGTTGGGAACAGGAGGTTCGCGGATCTATATAACATGGTAGTGTCAATATTTGGACATTCTCCATAATGAATCAGTTTATTAGAAGTTGCTTATGTCCTTGTTTTCAAATCTATCTTGTTTTTCTTGTTCTTTTTCCATTCGAGTAATTTCTTACCTTCCCGTCTTTGATGATCTGAACTGCACATTTTTTTTCTGTAGAAAGTTAAAGACAGCTGGAGAGTCGTTAACCATCGTGATATTATACCTACAGTTCCCCGTTTAATGGGTTATTGCCATGTAGCACAACCAGTCTATTTGTCTGCAGGAGATTTTCAAGAAGCCTTGGTTGGTGCTTTATCCTTCATCCCTCTCAAACTCGTGTATTTTTCCTTTCCACTGAAAGTTGTTGACTAAGCTAAACCGATACAATTTATATGTAACAAAGTTGCAAGACAAAGAGTCCATGATATTTTCTTAGCAAAAAGTCGATTTCCGTCATCCGACCGTTAAAAAATGTCTCTGCTTGCTTGTTTAATATTATTAGAGATCATGTTGGGTGGTCGGCATTTTTATAGTATTACATGTTTAGACATTATTGTGTCATTTGACATTTGGGCAATTTCTAACTGAAAGTAGGAAGACATAGGTTTGCATAAAAATGCTTTTTTTATAGAATGCCTAAATACACATTATATATAATGTCGTTGCATTATAATTTTTTTTAACCTCAATGAGTGAGTTACACTACGGCTACGTGTTGTTTAGGAAAATGCTATGGGTGACGGTTATCAAGGTGATGTGATTGGCGAGTACACACCTGACGTCCTTGTTGGAGAATTTGTAAGTCCATTCAACTCTTGGCTAAATAGAATTCTTGAATTTATCCGAGGAAAGCACCACACATATTTACTATCCAAAGAGGCTTAGAGTTCCTTCCATTGGAAACAAAAGAAAGTATGATCAATTGGGCATTCTCCGTATGTTTAATTTCTCTTTTGAAGAGTTAATAGGATAGGGCCATGCATGCTGGCTGTCAATTGCCGTATAACAGACATTGATTAGACTTTATTGGCAACTCATCTCAACATTCTTTTTAGATGAAAGGTGAAAAGGAGCTTTTGGAGAAGATATTGCAAGCAGAAATAAATATATATCGTTCTATTAGAGATGGAAGTGCACTCATGCAGCATATGGAAGACTTCTACTACATTACACTGCTTGAGGTAAGCGCAATGTTGCAGTGCCCTGATTCCGCCGTGTATATTGCCAGATGGGGTCCCGTCACTTCACAACATGAAAGCAAAATTTGAGTAGCTAGTCAATGTAGTTTAATCTGGTTGGCACGGTGAATTCAGTTTTTCCATCTTAATAGGATGACACAAAAATATCAGCTGCCCACGTGCCGAAAATTTAGTTGAGGGTCAGTGAAAGAGGCTCTTCTGTGGCGTGAAAGAGAGTAGATTTATTTGGATTTCTTACTGCTAAATAGCAAGAGATAACACCACACCATCTAGCAAGTAGCGGGACTCTTTAGCTTTCGTTTTGGAGCACTTTGATGATGGTGGCTGTTTTCTTAGAGGAGACTGATTTGTGTTGGTAATTTTTTTCCATCCCTGGATCAGAGCGTCCGGTCAAATTATCGAATAAGTGGAGAAGCTGCTGGAGGTCAGCTTGGTGCTTGAAGATCCGAATCTGGTTGAGGCTTCTATATTGTAGTAGACTCTGCTTCCGATGTATCTATCAAGTACTTATATGAATGTTGTATATGTCATGGGGCACGCCCCTATTTTAGTTACACAAAATACAAAACCTCTGTCTTTTTTGCTTTAGCAGTATACATAGAATCCATTGGCTTTTGTCGTGGTTATATAATCTCTTGATTTCTGGTAGTAGGTGACCGACAACAGTGGTCGACGGTCAGTAATGGACCACATCAATTTCCTAATGTTCTTTTTTTTTTTGCATAAGTACACCCGTGATAGGAAGATGGGGGGCTTTTGCTCCAATTTATCCTTTCCTTCCTTTGTCTTCCTTTGTCTTCCTCTGTTGGTGACTTCTGGGATGGCATTTCAGTTTCTACCAAAGCAACGACCGAGCCAACTCATAGTGAAGTTGCACCGTGCTTCTGTTTCTTTCCTCGAGGTAACCTTTTACTTTCATTAAACCTAGAGTCGATGATTCCGCAATTGTTCAAAAGATGTGGATTTTCGCCGAATGTTTTGTGTCTGGGTTGCATAAATGTTTGTGGGAGTTGCTAAAGTGATGTTCAATTGTCAGGACCGGTGGGAAGCTGTATTGTAAACTTCACTTCAAAATGGGTCTTACACTTACTGGAGGATGATAACTACTACCCCTTGGTGTAAGAATTTTGGAGATTTAGTTAAGAACTACATACCCAGGCGTTCAACAGGCCATTCATTTCTTCTAAGTCCAAAGGAATTGCTTCATAACTGCATTGCAAAATTTCGGATTTACAATCCTTTTATTGAAGAAGAAAGAAGGAACAATTCCTCTTCCTTTTCTTTCTTATTGTAAACAATCTTACTCTTATTTGCATTCTGCTTATAACATTTAGAGAGTAATAATAAGCTTTATACTGATATCCCAAAGTCACCGGGAGTTTTGTATTTATGTTCAGGGTAGGCTCTGTTCTTGGCGGTGTTTGCCGGTTTGGTGGCGGTGCTGCTGATGATTCTCAAGCTCTGCCTCAGTATGTCAATTTCCCTCTGGAGCTTTACCTTCTCCTGCTCCAAGCAAGCCACTTGGGATCTGAGGGAGGTGATTGTGGCTTCCTTCTTAAGCTCTTCTGCCGCGGCCGCCTCCTCTTCCCCCGCCTTAAATCCTGCAGGAAAGAGCCAGCCACCATCAATTATGGAGGGAGGATGGAACCAAACAATGAGGGAACATTGCAATCTACCACAGCGAGCTGTCTGGATGAGGTCGTCGAGCTCGGTCTTGATGGCGAGGTAGAGCTGCTTCCACCTTTCGGCGGCCTCATCCCTCCTGGCCCTCTCCTCCCTCATCCTCTCCCCCAAGACCATCATCTCCAGCTGCCGGGACCGATCCTTAGTACATTCGTCCATGGACCTGAGCCTCCTGAGCTCCTCCCTGAGCTTCCTCCTCTCCTTCCTCCACTCGGCCTCCCTTGTGGCAAAGGCCATGGCATCTCTCCGGTAGGACTTACTCTCCCTCTCCCTCTCCTTCGCTATGGCTGCAATCTCCTCCTGCAATTGCCCGGTCTTTTCTCTGAAGCACCTCACATCCTTCTTCCCATGAGCTCTCCTGTTGTTGCCGTAGCTGCTGATGCTGGGGGAGGAAGCACCGGCACCCATTTCCCCCCGTGCCGGTAAGGGACCGACTAACCAGTGAGTTCTCCTCAACGCCCCCGCCTTGTATTATATCATAAAATTGTTGCGTTTCTATTTGTCTTTTCCACTTTTTAGTTAATTAGAGGGAGTGAGGTTGCAATTTTGCACGGCGCTAGAAGACAAAAAGAGACAAGGTAGAACGTGGGGGGACGAGGCTCGAAATTCCTGACCTTTTGGTCTCTGGGGGAAAATCATCGTAGGAACGTGACGCAATTAGTAAATAACGAAGAGTGGTGAAAGAGCGGACTTATGTTCGCAAATGAGAAAAAAAAATTTACAATAAGTCCAACTTTTATAAATTTGACTTTATATAAGAAAAAAAAAGTTAGATTCCTACAAAATTTTTAAAAATAAAATAAATAAATAAAAAATAAAAAAGAAAAGTCGAACATGTAAAATTTGACGGTGTTTCTTTGACTTTTTTATTGGATAAAATTAAACTTAATTCGAAGCAAAATTTTAAAGTTTTATAATAATTCATAATTTTTTTTCCTAAACAAAGACACGAAAGAGTGTGATGGGATTCTGTGCAAGTAGTATTACTTTTCTTTGTGGTCTGATGTTAGACTCGTTCGGGAGCATTCAATTCCATCTCCAAAATTTTGGCCTAGGATTCTTCAGAGGAATGGGAAAAAGAGCAATAAATGCGCCCCCACTTCATCCAATCCTATCCTCATCCAAAACTATTCTACCACACCCCTAATTTTCTGGTTAATCTTTAAAAATACATTCATTAAAGTGAGAGGTCGCCCGCATAAAGACGGGTCGCTTTGGTTTTTCCTTTTATAGGTCCAAGCAGGCACCTTGGACTAAGTAATTAGGACACAGCGGGCTTAGAAACCCGTCTTCCCTCACAATTGCCTTTACTGCGGGTTTTCCTTTTGAAGGTCGAAGAAGCAGACACCTTGGACCAACTAACTAGACCGAAAAACTACAGTATAATCCCTGCCCTTTGGTGATTCCACTTGGTATTAAGAATTACGATAAAAAGTGAATCAATGTCCTCTTTCGATTCAAAAAGCCCAGAAAACAAACTCGAATCCTATACAACATCATCCTCATCATTATTCTCATCCGGACGCAAAACACGATGAATTAAGAGCAAAGACGACCCTCAAAAGCTAACACTATTGCTGTAGCTCTTCGCTCGGGCCACCTCAACCAACGACGACGTTGCTGGGTTCCAAACCCCTGCCGATGACGACGAGGTTCCTAACCCCTGCTGACGTTGCCCAACTATTCTGGGATATGAAAGACGAGGTTCGTAACCTCGTCATTGCCTTCCCGTCTGTCACCGTCTTCTTCGTAAGTTGGACGACGGGTTGCCAACTACGCCGTAGGAACCATATTTTGAAAGCTAAAATGTATTTCACGAAATTTTATTAAACTAATCCTACTTTCCTAGCAGCAGTTGTTAGGTCCGGTGACTTCAGAGCCCAATAAATGTTTGATGCAGTTGGGGGAATCGGGATGAAGAAAAGATGGGGAGGTGGGCCTCCATCAATTGGTATTTTGCCTGGGAAATTCGTGTGCGGGGGGGGGGGGCGCTTCGTGTTTCTGGTCTGGTTGTATCTCCCCCACCATTCCTTACATTTCTATTTCTCCTTTTATTTTTTCCTGCTTTATCCATTTAGTCGCTGCCCCCGAATCACTCACTTTTAACATAAAGTAAAAAGGATGTGTCTGTATGAAGGGGGGAGGTGGACCTCCATCCACATCCCACTCGCTCGTCCTAGTCATCATCCCTTGTCCCCCCCCCCCCTCCTCTCCCTTATCTAATAATTAATCGAACATGAACTCGAGTTTGATTGATTCATGTTCGTGGGCAATGACTGTTTTCTAATAATAATAATAATAATGTTTGGCATCTCATTTCATAAAAGCCATGAATGAAGGAAGGGTGGTTGATGAAAAACGGACAAGCCAAGGAAAAGGAAAAAGTTGGGGGGGAGGGGACAACGCTTCTGCGCCTGCCTCCTCGTGTTGATCTGCCCCTGGATCTTCTTCCTTTTTGCTTTAGGAGGGCAGGCCGAGGTTGAGAAACAACAGACACAACAACAAGGCGGTGGTGGTGGACTGACTCTGGTGTATTTCTTCTTGTACACTTGCCAAGAAAATGAGTATGGAGATGACCCAAAACCTTAAAAATTTCAAAACAATTAATGGAGAGGAAAGGGAATTTGGCTTTTTGGTGTGGTAGAAATGAGAGGGAAAAATCATTAATGATGAGTTGGTGGTGGTGGTGGGGTGGGGGATTGGATAAAGAGGGGATAAAAATAAATGACCTGTAAGAAGGGCAAGGGAGTACCGGGGTGGTTCCCCTGTAGAACTCTTCAGCATTGGCGACCACGGCGGCACCCGAGAGCTCCAGCTGAGGAAGTTATGGAACCGACCATGGAGGAAGACTTGGCGCTCAGGCTAGAGGCCCGCGCGTAGCTGGCGGAGGCGCCTGCCCCCGACGGAGTGAAGTAGGCGCCGTTGAGCAGCAGGTCTCCCTCCGACCTCCAGTTCCAGCTCTTCCACCTGCTCTCTTCAGTGTCCACCCTCTTTGTCACCTGAGGAATTCAATTCGGCGCAATTCATTGTCTAATGGTTAAACTCATTGGGTGGGAAAGGATAGGAGGACGGTGTAATCCATGCGAGGAGAAGAGCACGGATCGTCAAGAGCTGGTGCCTACCTCTTTGGCGAAGGGGTTCGTGGGAGCCGCATATCTGTTACCCTGGCTGTTGATGGTTGGTTCTGCGCTACCTCCGATCGCGTACATTTCCCAGTGGGTGTAGTCATTGTTTACTACATGGAAGTACCCGTGCCTGCACCTGCGATCCCGCCACGATATCCGACAAACAATTCAGAATGAGTGTACCGAATAAAAAGAAAAGCCTCCAACCCCAGCAAAAGCACGAGGATTTATGCAAAACCTGGGCATTCTCTGGATGAGTCCCTGGCCGAAATGGTTGTAGGCAATGGTCACCTGCATTGCCTTGTCCCTGGTGTAGGAATCACTGTGGCCTAGCAGCATCACCTGATTGATTCCAGAAGCAGAGTTCATCGTCTGACAATCCATGAATGTTGCCAAAAGCAAGGAGAATTACAACAACACTGCCACTAACATCATCATTTACCGACCTCATTATGGTGGGTCATGTGGTTGTTGGAGATGGTGATAGCTGTTGAACCCATGATCGCGTCCACCAGGCCGTCGGCACAGTTGGAGAGGGAATTATGGTCCACCCAGATGTGACTCGAGCCGAATATCGAGATCGCGTCGCCGTCTGCCATAGTTCGCCACCCATAGTGGGAAGGCGAGCTCCTCACCATGGCATTCCCAGTCGGCTTGCAGTCGTGGATGTGGAGGCCGTGGATGATCACGTTGGTGACGAACTGGATCGTGATGCAAGCCCCGTTAGCAATGTGGACGTTAGCGCCGCGGCCATCAATCGTCTTAAAGCTGTTCATGATCAGCTCTTGTTTCAAGGTGATCACCATGTCGCGTTTAAACACGATCCACAGGGGCTGGTCTTGGATCACAGCATGACGCAGCGTCCCTGGCCTGGGGTTCACGGGGTCATGGTCACTGGAGTCTGTCACGACATAGAACCTCCCGTCGCGGCCACCAACGGCATTGCGGCCAAATCCAATCCCGCAGTCTGCGAGCCTCTTGCGGTTCTTTTGCCAGCTGGGGTCGCACCGCCAGCAGTCATCGATCGGGTTGCCGGTCCCGCACGAGAAGAAGCCCAGCTTCCTCCTCTCAGTACTGTTCCGGATTTGCCTGGCAGGACACAGGGGACATGAAAAATCAGATCTTTATTCCACATTACTAACAGAACCCATCAGAAATAACTCTACGACAACATCAAAATCAAAATAATCTGGATCCTCTTATCTTAAAAACTCGACAGACAACTACTCAATGTCAATGTACACTGTCCATCATATTAGAGTAATTAACGTCCGATATCCAATCCCCAGTCCTGTTCTTCTGGGTTGGGTGGGGGGAGGGCGGTGTGTCGGTGGGCGGTAAAGAACTATTACAACAGAGGAAGGGAGACCAACCCAAACCAACATGTCAGAGAGGAAACAGAAGGCCAATTCCGCAGTAAAGGCTACAATTTGACCATCCTAAAGGAAGACAGGAGTCTCATGGGATTGCAGATCTACTGTCTGTCCCCTTCCCATGTACATACACATGGGTTGTAAACACAGAAAGAACAAAAAATCAAAAAAGTGGTGGGGGGGCCTCAACCAGCTATACATCATGTGGGTGGGCAAGCAAAAATCCAAAAATGAGAAATTTCTGGTGGATTAGAAAAAGGAAAAAAGAAATAAAGACGAAATCAACTTGCCCGAAGGTTTATAAAGTCAAAGAAAAGCAACAACCTGTCGGTTTTTACCAGAGGAGGGTGGCTCTAGCCGAGTCGGGCACAGTCATAGACGCACATGCTGATGTGGAAGAGGAGTGCATGACCGAGGAGGAACGCGGTCTTCCACACCCTCATTGCATGTGCAGAAGACCAACCCAACAACACCCCCAGCATGAAAAAGGCAAGGAACTCACTACCGAGGCTTGACAATAAAGTGGACAAGTTTGAAGATTTTTTCTTTTCTATATATGTATATAAATCATTATCTTATTGCCATCTTTTCTGGGTCGGAGTTGTCTTAAGACCATTTAAGAGAAAAAAGGAACCCAGATCTCAAGGTGGCCTTGAAATGGAAGACAACCCCCCAGATGAGTGGAATACCCGAACTGGGGTTGGGGTGGTGGAAAGGTTGATTCAGAATTTCCCAGGCAGAACCCGCCCCGCCCCCCCAACCAACCAAAGTTTGGTAAAAAAATTTGGAGACCGAAGCAACACACTAACCCAACAAAAAACCTATTGCCGTCTTCCTCCCCGATCCCAACCCATCCATGGTCGCCGAGTAGTAAGTAATAATTAATGACCTCCCCATACCCTACACCCACCACCCTCTTCCCTGCCGAACATTCAATTCGTAACGAACAAAAGACATAACATCAAACGGCGTGAAGCTGAAAAGGTTCACCAACTATAAAAAGCATTCTTACATGTCAACCATGGCAGCAATCTCCTCAGGGTTGTCCACTGCATGCTGGTTGAAAGCACCCCCTTCCTCCTCCTCCTCCTCCTTCTCCCAGCTGAAATTTTTTCAAAAAAAATATAAAAATATACTAAACATTCCTTCAGTCACGTGAACCCAAGGGAAAAAAACAATGCACGCATTCCCAACAGCGAAACGTGTCGCGAACCCAGTAAAAAAGAAATAGTTTTTTTTTTTTTTGGGGGGGGGGGGGGGGGGGGGTTATGTTTTTGACCGGTACACTGCTCGATGTCGACGGGTAAAAACTGTCTGGGCTCTCTTTCTCCCACACTATTAAAAAGCTACTAATAAAAACCGTTAAAACAGAAGGCCGTTGCGGTTGCCCCGGGCGCTGACAGCGAGGGGGGGGGCTCACTTTACCGAAATGCCCTCTCAAACAGAGTGCGCGCCTCGCAGCAGGGGCGAAAACACACCGGCGGCAGTATGGGGAATTCGGTTAAAGCAAAGGGAATCCCCCTGCGGATCCCGATCTCAACGGCCGGGATTATTAGTTAATTCCGGTAAATGGTCTCCCGGTTTGCCGTCCTAAGCGAATCCTGACCGTCAGGAAGTCCCCCAACCTGACCCGGGGTCCGAATCAACGGCCCAGATCTGGCTAGTGGTAAAGAAGGGAAGGAATGGGAGGGAGTTACCTGTCCGCCATGGACGACAAGTTGGTCGAGGTCGGCCCCTGAAGATTCCGGGCCTCCTCCACCGCCGCCGGTGCCATCGCATAGCTGCAATTTTAAAAAAAAAATTCCAAAAGGACGGAATGAGTGAGTGCCTCGTGACAAATTCAAGTGAGGAAATGCAGGGGGGGAGTTGCATTAATGGAGGGGAGGGGGTTGTTGGGTCATCAACCCAAAGTAAAAAAAAAAAAAAGAAACGAGAATGCAGCAGCGTAAAACAATGTCAGGGGAGGCAAAAGGGCCGGCGTTGCCCAAGGGTTGGGGGGAAATGCAGCAGCAGAGGAGGAGCTCTTTCTTATGTTGGAAGTTGTGCAACCGAAGCCAGCAGGGGGGGGGGGACAGAGGGGGTGCTTACCGGAGACGGGAGAAGGCATCATTGACGGAGGGGAACCCGGAGGAGATGGCACCGGCGATGAGGAGGAGGAGGAAAAGGGAGGAGGCGAGAGAGAGGAAGAGGGACTTTTTGGAGAACTCCATTAGGTGGGAGGGGAGGAAGACAATGCAGGGGCACACCTCTACTCTCACTCACTCACTCACTCACTCCGGGGAATGCAACCGGGTGGGATGGGGAAGAGGAGGAGGGAAGGGGAGGGAAGAAGGGGGTTGGGTTATTCATATATGAGAAGAGAAAGGGGAAGAAGGGAATTTAATAAAATTCTTTTTTTTTTTTTTAATTCTTCCTTGAATCACGCCGTCCCCCAATATCCATTTACCCAACAACCACCATCATCACCCGTACGTACGTCCACAGTAAATTATAATTCCTTTTGGGTTTAAACATACGGCTAACGTTGTTTACATGGGATGGGATGGGAAATAAAGAAGGAAAAAAATAGGTGGTTTTGGTGTATTAATATCCATCCCCATCCTGCCCCTAACCAAAAGCACAGGGAAAGAAGGTTGTGGCGGGTGACCTAAAGAACCAAAAACATTATTACAACATTACCTTTGACCCACGTAGGCAAAAATATTAAGATTGAAAGCAGCTGCTGCAGTCAGTGAGTCAGTCAGTAGTACTAGTAGTAGTGATATGTTTCTGTCCTTTTTCTATAACAAACCTCAACCTCCCTTAACCACCATCAACCAACCCCCTTTCTATTTTTCCTCCAACTCAATTCCCCCAACTCTAACTGCTAACGCTCTCTCTCTTTTGTAGTTATGACAAACTGTCCCCCTCCCAAGCTTCTTCTTATTTGTCGAAACGGTATTTAATTCGAGGATGTAGTCGGAGCACCACACAAAAGCGCAACGCCAAATCTTAACTAAACGTGATGGCCGTGTATGCGGAAACACTGATATACGTTCCCATTTTCCCTTTCCTCGTCTACGTACACACAAAAAAAATAATAATAAATAAAGAATTGGGAGGGCGGGTCACGTGGAGGAGGAGGCGGCGGCGGCGGCGGCAGGGAGTATTTAGTGTTGTTGCCTGTACGTTTGTGTCCGGATTTCACGCCCTTCCCTTCCTTTCCGCCGCTCTTCCCCCTTCCCTTTGTTTTAATTCTGTACCCTCCTCCCAATATTCGTTCTATCTTTCTTCTTTTCCTTTTGGTATATCTGGTGGTCAATTAGGAGGAGTTCGTCTAATTGAACCCCTAGAAATGAAATGACTAATATACAAAGACAAGGGTCAGAGTCCAGAGTGGACATACGATACGACGCTAGCAACGTCGTCGCGCCAATCGCGGCCTGCCGGGGGGGTGTGGTCGCCGTTGACTGATGTTTGCCCTTTTTGTGAAGTTATAATCACATGGTCCCCTCCGATCCCATTTCCATATCAATTAAAATTAATACGCTAATGTCCTCCAAAAAATAAAATAAAGGCTTTCATCTGGGAACAATCAACACTATCAACAAAGCGCGACGTACCTCGAACACGATCGGCTTGCTCGCACGCACACAAAATATTTAGGTGAATGACACCAAGGCGCCTTCTCGAATTACGTGATCTCTTAATTGTATATGTTCATTTATAGATATACAAGGGTTTGTGGTTGACTACTATAACCAATGATTACCTAATGTAATCGCCCATTCTGATTCGATGCAGCCTTTTCAAGTGTTGTGATTGTCTAAAAGGGAATCATCCAAGGACCATCGCCTCCTTAAGGGTAGTGTCTCTCTCACGAAGTGACGTGTCCAATCCCTCTTTGGCATGTCCGTGCCTCTTCATGATCATCTTCTTTCACGAACAGTCATCTCCGAGTCCGTGTATGTTTGTGTAATCTTCACGAACGTCACTCATGGAACCTTCCACAAGCATGCCTTCACTACCCACGCTCCAAGCATGTGCATCACCACTACCGTCCATCTGATCGTCTAGACACGTATCTCTTCGTACCTTCCTTCCTTGTGAGTCCGCCCACAAGATCTTGTATACTTGGACATTCGCATCCTCATGTGTTTATGATCGAGGCACGTACCCCTCCATGCCAGACAGGTCCCTCTCAGTGCCTCCGCCGCCCGCTAGTCTGCCAACGAATGTTGCTCAAGGCTCCGCATCTAAGCAAGCTTCTTGCACCAAGACAACTAGGTTATCTAACTCGTGCTCCCATCAAGCATTCACGCTTGAGTATCCTCATTCTAGTCACGTTGCACCTCGTGACCAGATTCATCGCTCGAGCTATCCTTTGATCCATCGAATATGATGAGCGTGCCGACGCTCATGTTGTACGCTCGTCCTGTTCACAGACGATGCCCATACAACTCCGCTTTATCCCCATGACAACCAGCTTCCTTGTCACTCTGTTTCCTTCTCCCACCATAACCAAACCAAGTGGGAACTAATGGCCGTATCCCGGGAGTTGAGGTTGGGTTCGTATCTCTTCCGAATAAAACTCACCGTCGATCTCTGGTTTGCCACTATTTGACATAATTGAACCAACCAGGGTCTCTCTCTCTCTAACATTGATGATGGCAGTTGTTATTATTATTATTCTCTTGGCGGGTTAAAACATTCTCCTTTGTTTTTTTCAACCCCTAACAAGTCCTACTATCCAATCCATCAATGATTACTAATCATTCCCCCGGTTCACGAAACATATTACTATTACTCGGAGTGTAAATGGTTGTTTCGTGACTTTGGGTTTAATTTGGTTCGGTGATTGATGGATGGAGGAGAGGGAGGAGCATCCTCACCATCATCATCCTAACAATAAAAAGCCAACATGGGCTCCCCCCAAGTGGCTCCCATCATTTCATTACAAGCTGGCTTTTTCACGCTCGATGATCGAATAAACCCCCCCGTTTCCTTCCATCATCATCATTACGGTCTCTCCTTCCTACATTTACGTAGTTGTAGTTGTTGTGTCACTCCTCTCTCATTTCTCATCATTCTCGATGATGCCGGATTCACTTTCTCCGCCTAACCATGGCTTATTAGATGATGATGATGATGAAAAGGGAAAGCCGAGATTTCGTAGGACCCGAAGACGAAATCCCCGATAGCCGGCAGTTTAAACATAACGTAATTTGTGGTAACATGTTATGTTTAGGGAGATCTTCCTATCCCACCTTTCCTTCTGAAAAAGAAAAAGGTAATTGAATACATAGCTTAAATTTTCTCATGAATCGTTCACTTTCCAAAAGGCTGCCGTGTTTGGAATGTTCTCAACTCACCCCCGCCGGGGAATAAAAGCGCTTTGAAAAACGCACTGGTATTTTAGCCTCTCTTCCCCACACTATAAACACGACTGGTTTGGATCAGATGAACCGGGCCTCGATTCCGACTGGATAAGGGGAGGGTGCATTTGTATCCCCTAGTCCGTCTGTATACATTGTACGTGTATTGCAAATGATCGTTGCATCGGAAATGATTGTGGGTAAAGGAGAAGAGCCAGGCCAAGTGCGCTAGCTTCTGGTTGATTTATTGCGAGAAATGACACGACTAAGAGAGGACAAACAACAACATGTGATCGGCGGGGGCCATATGTGCGAGCGAGTGAGTAGGGCAGTGGCGTCTCCTGAGAGACCCTTTCTTTTTTATTCCTCACCACCACACATCCTATACTCTTTTAAGTTTCACAATTATTGAAACATGTTTCCTCCTTTCCCCCCCCCCCCCCCCCCACCAACCCATCTCTTTCTTTTTCTTTTCTGTATCTCCCCATTTTGTTAAACGTTTTTCTTATCACAGGGGGAGGAGGCGGGGGGGATAAAGTTGGCTAGCTATTACCAATCACCAATAAAAGAGGTCAAAAAAAAGTTTCTACTCTTTACTTTTAATGGACCAAACCCTAGCTCCAAAAGCAGATAATGGATGTGAGGGAAAGTAAGGCAAGATGTAGTATGAATGAGAGAAGCCACTGGTCTTCGAGCATGATGAACACGGGTAAGTAAGTAGGTTCCCCCCCCCCCCCCAAACACACCCATGATCCACAAAAAACCAATGATCCAACGATTTATTCCCTGTCCAGTTACAGCTTTGTTTCTTCCATACGACGACTTTGTGGTGGGGGTGGGGATGGGGGGAAATGACAGCAAGCACCGACGTCTTCTAAAACGCGTAATAAACAGGAAAGGAAGGAATGTGAGGGTCCCAGGGTTGATCAGTCCCCCCCCCCCCCCCCCCCCCCCCCCCCCTTCCCCGCCCAACTTCGTAAACAGGATTGGATTTGGATGTGTCGGTTTAGGGCTTCGTGAGAGTTGTCGGTGGATTTGGATTTGGACGACCAGAGAGAGAGAGCCCTAACAACACCGACGACAGTTGTGCAACGATCCAGTTGGGGTTTTTGTGGGTAGGGGTGAGCATCCCGACTGAACTCGGATATCCGAGTTCGAATTTCACCCAAGTCCGAACTTCCGAATTCTTTTTTTTAAGTCCGAGTCCGAGTCCGATTATATATAATTCCGATCTTCCGAGTCCGAAATTCGGATAATTCGAAATTTCCGAACTTCGATTTGCGAATAAGTGCTACACATTTTGCATTGAAAAAAGGACACCTTGCAGACACATCCAAAAAAAAGATACAACATCCTAAGCTGATTTTTATATTTTCAGTCCACCCAGATGCTACAATACTCCAAGCTTAAGATTAAAACTAGTCTAAAATGGATGGATGGATTGTCACTTTCTTCCCGAACATTTCCCAGATCAAATGACTGACATTCATTCTCCGCTTCTCCTCGTTGTACTCCGTCACCTCCCTTCCCTCCTCTTTCCATACCTGTCTCGGCCCTCTCCTACCCCGAATTGTAAACCCATTCACATAACCGAAAAATGAGGAAAACAAATCTCACTACACATACCGAAGGCAAAGATTTAAAGATCTGAGATAATCAGACCATTCAGCCAAAGACAAGATTAAAGATTTGAGAAAGAAGGGACCACTTATACATACCGGAGGCAACCGGCGAGCAACGGTGATGGAAGGAGGGGAGTTGGGAGAAGTAAGGGTTTGGAAAATCGGCATAACAAAAGGGTTTTCTTATATTTTATGAAATTTAACTTTTGTCCTCCATAATACATTTATTCACGTTTAAGTCCTCGTTTTCCTATTACTCATACGTCTGGTTTGGTCGGGATGTATAGATTTCGAATATTCGAATATCCGAAATATTATTTTAAAATTCCGAATCCGAATCCGTTTTCAAAATGTACATTTTAAATATATCCGAACCCGAATCCGAAAAAAAATTTGAATATCGAATTCGGATATTTTGCTCGCCCCTAGTTGTGGGTTTCCTTTTCCTTGTCTGAAAACCTGGTCCGGATCCAATTCAAAAGCCCATGTTAAAAGACGATTCCTTTTTCTTTTTTTTTTGCCCACCAAATTCCTGCATCCGTATTCGTTCCCTGGGATAAACTCCATTGGCCGTCGTCTTCTTTCTTCTTCTATTTCTTCTTCTTCGTTGTCTCAATCCAGGATTTCCCACAAGACCCAGCAATCATCATGCGGCCTTCTCAACCCGTCACCCTCCTCCTCCTCATCCTCCTTTCTTGTTCTATGTTGATCCTGTCCCGGGTATCCCCCCCCCCTCCGGATCTATCCGTCTCCTGCCTGTTTTCCTGCTGGATCTCGAGTTGTTTGTGCTGTTAATTTTTGTTGTCCTGATTGGCTTATGTTTGGGTTTCTCACCCGTCCCCCAGGCTGAAGAATCAACCTCCGTCTTCTTCCTCGACAGCCCGGTCCATCGCTACTTTCGTGGCCGTGCGCAAAGCAATCTTCCCAAGGCGAGTTTTTTCGAGTGATTGCTCGCGTTTTAGAGTAGTTCTGTGTACGGGATTGGAGGAATTGGCTGCTGGTTGGGCAATTGGTGGATTGGCAATTCATCGTCAGCTGTGATCGTTAGTGTTTTTTTTTTTGGGGGGGGGGGGGGGGCATTCTCTTTTGCCGTGGGTGGTGAAGGTAATGACACGGAGATTTTCCGGAGGGTTTCATCAGCTGTCTTATTTGAGTGTCATGATTGAGCTCAGATTGATGGCTGGTTGGCGGTGCTTGAGCTAAATTTGTTATATAGGACCAATGAGGTCATGGCTAATGCTAGTTTACTTCAGTAATCATAGATAGCTACAATGATACCCGATAACCTATTTTCTCCCATTTGAGTTTCATCATCGAGAACTTATCATGAGCAATAACAGTGGTTCTACCTCAGAGTTCAAGTTCAAATTAAATGTGTTTTCTGATTCGATTGCCACATTTATATTTAGCTGGAAAGATGTATTCGTGTCAAAGTTATCAAATGTATGAATCGTGCAAAATGGGGGCTTTTCCCTGTTGATTTGGGTAGTGCATTTATAACGAGATTGGCTGATATTTACCCCATGCACTTGGCAGTCTGCAGCATTGTCCCTGGACGAAGTTGGTGCTTCTGTGTCTGTCCTTCTTGGCCTGACGCCTACCACCACACTCTCTGCGTCTAGTTCTTCTGAGGTTGCTTCGTTATATCTCTGGCGACCATTGATTTTTCACTTATTCAAGTCACAGGGACCCTGATATTGTCTCTTGCTTCTTACAGCTGAATAGGGTGCTTACACCCAACCCTTTCAATAGGCCTCGTGCTGCTTTTGTGTTGGAAGTTGATGGAGTTGAAGGTCTTATCCTGACTTTGATTCCAGATTATGGCATCTATTAGCATTTTTTTTTTAGTTAACCTGCCACTGTATGTTACAGATCATAGTTTGCTGTTAAGTTCTGAGTTATTCAAGGATGGAATTGTAAGGAATATCATGCTTGGATCTGACAAATCGAACATCCTACTGCCAGGTAATCAATAAAAGTGTTTTTTTAATATAAGGGGAGTATAGGTGCAACGTGGAAATGTGATATGGTATTGTTGATAATTACGGTTATGTGGAACGGGACCGCGCTGTTGGGGAGATGCCTCAGATTTTGTTTTTTATTTTTAATTTTTCCCTTTTGTACGCTTCAATAGGTTGATAGAATATGAAGTTAATTGTGCAGACTGCGAACGGCTGCTTGTTCAACCTCTAATCGATAAGTTTGTGTTGTAGAAGACATGTCTTCGTACATTTCACTCAACGGGCCTCTTACGTCTGATTATCCTTCTCTAACTGATGCTGGAGTCAGCAAATTTGTGAGTGTGCTACAAATTCTGGAGTTCTGATCTCATCTTACATTTGTTTAATTCCTCAAAAAGCTCTGTTGATATAGGCTTCTTGGATGGGTGGATCTTATGTCAGTGACACCTCAAAAGAGCTTTCCGGACATCTAACAATCCCTCTTCCAGATGGTGCCTCACTGAATCTTCATTTGGAAAAGGTCTGTACAAAATGACTTTGGCTTTGACTCTCTCAAGTTGCTGTAATTGGAGATGAGACAGCCTTAGCATAATGAGAAAATTGCTTCTTTGGTGTCTAGTTGGGTCATATTGGTTTGAACTTTGAATGCAAATATTTATAGTTTTGAAGTTTTGTACGTAAACAGCTCGTTATTCCCATAGAAGCTGGGAGCATTGTGTGCACTGTGATTGGCTGATTGATTGACTTGACTGATAAATAGAGGGGTTGCAATTGGATTATCTGTGTACAATATGTGATGTTTTCTCTTTTTCTATGCTAATGAACAGAGAGCTGACATGTTGTACATCGCGAATCTTGTTTCTCTCGTTGATGGGGTAACAAAAGCAATTGAGATGCATGAGGACATTTCTCTTGGGATGGATCGACCGGCAGAATTGATGAAAGGATCTTTTGATGGTATCAAGGTCATCAAATTTTTTCATGAATCCATGTGGATATTTCATTTTCATATCATGAAGCTCTTTGTTTCTAGTTTGGACTATCATCATGCTATCTTACCCTACTACAAGAAGATGGTTTATAGATTCATAAGAATCTTGATGAAAAATTATGACTGCTAGAATGTGAAGACAACATGCTACAGTGTTAGTGAAATACATATTTATCTTTTCTTAAAATATTTTCCCTTAATCGTTCTCTTCTTCAGGACCCAATACTCTTGTCCTGTTTGACTACTTCCATCTGTTCAAGCTTTTTGCTCATCCAATGCTGGTATTTTACTCTTATGCATATTCAAGAATTTTGATGCGACAAACTACATTACAGGTTTTACAAGATGCATATGGCACCACTGAGGTTACAGAACAAGGCTTAGTAGTTTTTCTTGCTGCCTTGACCAAGTTGTACGACTCGTTGCAGACAGCATATAAAGGTCACTCCTCTTTAACGAGTCTTATGTTGACTTTCATTTGCTGCACCTTGATTGTTCTGTTGGAAGTTTATGTCCAGCTATTTCGTTTTCCCTTCCAAAAAGGAAGTTCAGACGGCAATTTGTTCGACCTGTAGTTTCACTTTCTGTGCGGTACTGGGTTAGGTTAAGTCGTCGCAATTGCTAGTGTCAACAATTCGTTGGAAATGTTGCATTTACATAGTTGAGGACAGTTAGGCTCCTGTACTTTTTTTCTGTGTGGGCATCACAACCAAAATTAGGTAATGCATGCTGGCGGAAACGTCTTTCTGTGCGGTCTATGTATCCTAGGTTGATCGGAAGAGAGAGGTACGGTTGTTTTGGTTAACTTTGATTTTACTGACTTCCATCATCATTTGGCAAACAGGTCAGGTGGCTGGAGTAATCTTGGTCAATGGGGCTGCTGCTTCAGATGCAGAATCATCGTTGAACGTAATTCTCGCCTCTCGGCCATCCGCACGCTGGTTGGTTGAGACCCCAGTCGCCTCAAACTCAACTGAAGCGGAAGTGGCGTTAGTTAGGCTGACTCTTGCTTGGATAACAGGAGTTATTCTCCTCATATCTACACTCTTGGGGGTAAGTGTCGGACCAGTCTTGCCAGGTTAAACCAGATTTGGGACACCCTTAAAAGCATTTGAAACAATATGGTTAAACCTCTTTTTTTTTTCACGAACAAGCTCTCTTATCGCGATTACCGTTGCATCGGCACCACCAGCTGAAGATTCGTGATGTCTTATCCGTTGTTTTTTTTTCTTATTCCAGATATTCCTTCTCCTGAACATGCCGCTCACCAAGGACACCCTTCTCTATGCTAATGTCAAGCTCGATTGAAGGACTCCGAGGGTAGTAGGGTCGCCTGTATCCAATTTACCTGGGCAGCAAAAATATGCGATCATTCTTGAACAGGATAAGGATATTTTTGTGTGGGGAAGTACATAAATGGGTCGCTACTGTCTGTCTTTATACAAAAGACTTGATTGTACGTCAGTTTGATGAGCTCAGGTTGCAATAACAACAACAACCTCTTCCTCTTTGAGGATTCGTTCAATTTCAATCACTTAGGGTCTGTTTGGGAAGGGAAGAAAAGAAAAGAAAAGATTTGGGGACACGTGGACGGCTGAAATTGCTTGACAGAATGATCCACGAGATCTCAGCCGTCCACGTGTCCCCGAATCTTTTCTTTTCTTTTCTACCCTTCCCAAACAGAGCATTAAGGTCAATAGCTGTGTTAGGTGTGATAAAGCAAAAACGGAATACGGGTCCCAGGTGTTGGGCCGGGCCTTTTTAATCCCGTGTGAGGCTATTCCAACACATTCCCGTAATCGCACATCGAATCCTTGCCTGGAATCAGGGATCGTCGTTCAGAATATTTGTCCGATGAGATGATTTTGATTCTGATATCATAATAGAAATCGTATCAGATTTTCTTTTACCTAAAATCTAATAATTAAGTGAAATTCGTATCTATTTGCCCCGACCTTTTTCGGTACGAGAATATCCCAACAGGCCAAAAAGATGCACCGAGAATATGAGCTAATTTAATTTATAAACGTCTCTGAAACAGACTTGGGAATTAGGGAGTGGACAAGAAGTGGGGAGGAGGGCGGCGTTGACATTGTCAAAATAAGGGCGGATCGCTTCCAGAGTTCGTCGTCAATGGCGGAGGAAGAAAGAAGGGATGTTCCTGCAGAGGAGTCTCATCCTCCTCCTCCCGTAAGAACTATTCCATTCCCCCTTCTGTCTCGCCGGTTTCTGTTATCCATGATGATGATGATGAATATATCTGTTTTTCCCTCCCAACCCATCGTTGAGATTGGGTTTGAATCGATCCCCTCCCTTCCCTGCAACTTTCTTTCCTGTTTCGCTGGATTGGGTCGGGTTCGATTCCTGGTCTTATGGCCGCGGAACGCCCTTTTGGTCTGATGCTGTATTAGATTGATTCAAGTGCGTTTTTTTTTGGAATCCCCTCCTACATTCTCTCTATGTGGGACGACTATGATTTGTTCATCGACAGCAGTTCCTTGTGGTTACGTGCACCGCCACTGGCAAGGAAAGACGTTTCGCCGCTGGAACTGCTGCTAGTTTTGCGGTTTCGTTGATCAACAAGAAGCTGGGATCCGGGTCCCCTTCCGCTTTGTATATTGAAGCCGCAAAGGCTGGCGAGGAACCCATTGCTTTCGGACCGAATGCACTCCTTGTCGATTATGGAAATGGCTGGAAGCTGCGGACTGTTACGGATATAGACCAATACGGTTAGTTTTCATGGAGTCTTATCATGGCGAAGAAATGCTCTAATAGTTGAGCATACTTTGAGGTCAGAGTTTTCTTTCTCTTGCAAAATGTTTTGCGATTAATAAACCTTGTTCTTGTTTGGGCTAGGTGATGACATATCCGGAAGGTTCCCACAAAGATCTACGCATGCCCATGACTCGGTCCGTTGTTATGTTATTCTTGAACGCCCAAACTTACATGATTATGCCTCCAACGACTAATTGATGGACGCCCATTTTCTCGCAGGGATCTGGTGGCTCACACGGCACAAGGGCAAAGAGTTCTGCGAAACCAGTCATTAATTTTGTGTACATTGGGAAGATTGTTATAGCATTCATCTTCATTTTTGTGATGGGGGCGTTTTTCACCCTCGCCCTCGAGTATCTTCCACTTTTGATCCAGGCCATTAACACATTCATGTGAGTATGTGATGGTACGAGCAAAGTGGAGTGGACTTGTATTCCATATGGTTTGATTGAGAAGATTAAGCTATGCTCTGCACATATATGAATAACAATCGGTGATTGCTCTGTCGCTCAATGACTCCCAATCCAAGTTGGAGAGTTCACAGCCCGAAACACCATCAGCTAGCCATAACCTCTGCTTTCGAGGTGGTGGCTGGCTGGTGCGAGGAGACTCCCGTGCCGGACAGGAAGTCTTTATACCAGAGTGCAGACAACTTTGGGGTCCTCTCCAATGTGTTGAAATCGACATAGTACAGTCCAAACCGAACCAGGTAGCCATGCAGCCACTCAAAGTTGTCAAGCAGCGACCATATGAAGTATCCTCTCACATCTGCCCCCTCCCGGATAGCATCGGATAGAGATTGGAGGTAACTCTGTTGATACTCGATCCTCTTTGTGTCGTTGAGCAATACTTCCTTCGATGCTGTCGCTTGTGCGTAACCATTCTCTGTGAGGAACATGGGCATGTTGTTGTATCTTTTCTTCGTGTACATCACCATTTCTTTTATTCCTCTGGGGACTACGAAGAATGTCGACATCGCGGTCTGCGCTCGAGGTCAAAATAATTAAAGCTGGAGTGAAGGCATGGCCTGAAAGTAGTAATGTGGAATTGGCTACTTACTGGATCTCCGATGTAAACCCCATCCTTTTCACCTGTGAAGTACACTGCTGCTTCCCCGAAGGAATACGGCGATGGGCAAGGGGAGAACATGCAGTCCATCGCGTAGTTTACCGTGTAGTGATTTATTCCTATGAAGTCCAGCTTGGCAGCAAGTTTTGTCTTCTCTTCTGGGGTGAATATAGGTAGTCTCTCCCCCAGTACTTGGCGCATCTCAGGCGGATAATCTCCAAACACCAACGGATCTACAAACCTGCAATGTATCACTCCCATATCAGCTCATCGGAGCGAGCAAGCAGGTATCGGGATGAACATCTAGTCGGAGTTGAAATTTAACTGCTGACCATGCAAAACTAAATGCATTAACCCGTTCTGCGGCCAACCGATCAGCCGGGGTGTCGCTGTAGGGCTCATACCACGGCGCTGACATGACGATGCCGATCATTCCTCCTTGTTTCTCCTGGTTTAAGACATTTCAAAGCATAATTTCGACCCAACATGAATAAGAAGAAATGAGAATCAAAGCTAGCTCACGAGGTAAGATAAGAACCTGGTACTTCTTTCTGTAGATATCGACTGCAGCAGCATGGGCAAGCATTAGGTTATGCGTTGCGACGTACGGCTCCAGCCTGGAATCCCCAGCCGTACAATTCCCAAATGGCTCGGAACATCGTGAAGGAGGATAGGTTCCAATGAGGTATCCATCGTAGATGAACACATTCGGCTCATTAAACGTAACCCAATACCTCACCCGGTCCCCGAACTCCTTGAAGCATGTCTCGGCGAAAAAAGCAAAGTCCAACCTAGGGAGTGCCTCATACAAGGTAAGCATTCTCCCGCTCTAAATGAATGCACAAAAAATGGGAATGGGGATGTTTCTACTCAACTGGATCTCGGTACTCAACCAGGATCCATAACGATCTTCTAACAACTGTGGGATATCATAGTGGTTCAGGGTGGCGAAGGGCGTTATGCCTGAGAAGGAATAAATCAAACAAGTAATGATCCTAAGCTCACATTCAAAACCCTGAGAACACACCTCTTTCCAGAAGGGCGTCAATAAGTTCGCTGTAGAATTCAACACCATCTGGATTTACTTCTCCAAATCTGCCCTCTGCGTGAAAGGAAACCATAAACAAAACTCGAGAAAGTGGCAACTGACGATGGAATGGACAAAAAAGTGCAAAGTAATATTTGTTTGTTCATTACTCGGAAGGAGTCGAGACCATGATATGGAGAACCTGTAGGCATTCACCCCGAGATCTTTCATCAACTTTACATCCTCCTGTTTGAAACAACGAACAAATCGGATCGAACGGCAGTTTTTGGAATGATAACTAGAATGAACCCCGCTCTCGCACGCACCAAGAAGAGATTGTAGTGGTCGTCCGTCACGTCTGCGTTGCTACCATCCTCAATTTTACCTGTCCAAACGTGGCCACTTTCTGACAATTGTTTCTTACAGGAAGTCTGTAAGGAAGGGGGGAGGAAGGAGTTACCGGGGATGTGGGAGAAGACGTCCCAATTGCTTAGGCTTTTGTTCCCTTGAAGGTATGCCCCCTCTATCTGCATATTACCACCATTGAGAACAGGAGGCCAATCATAGAGCCGTCTAGTCCACCAAATAAGGAGGGGACGTGCTTCACATTTTTTTTCCCTTTATATATTGATTGATTCGAGTGATGGTAGAGGATAGGCTAGGCTAGGCTTGGGATTTAATAATAAAAACAAACAAACAATAATTAATATTTGGAGGACCCGCCTCCGTACGTCTATATATATATATATAAGGGATATTATTATGTTATATATAATAATCATTTCGCGATGTCCTGTCATGAAAATCATGTGATAAGATGCTCCTCATTTTAAAAAATGATGTCCCATTTATAAAGTTGAATTAGTTATTTCTAACATCTAAATAAAAGTATTATTATTTTCTTGTAAAGAAAGGCGGGGAGCTTAGCCTAGTTTTCAATTTTTCATCACTTCCCCAAATAATTTCAGTCGTCTAGCTTATGGATAATATGTTGAAGCAATAAGAGGGGTGGGGTGGATTGGGGAATCTCGATGCTCCTCCTCCGACCACTCTTGATTTGTTTATTACAAATTTTTTTGAGAGTTTAGTTATTGGAGGTTGGTTATTTGAGTCTCTAGCTCCCTTGCTTTCGTTGTGGACTATGACTTTGATTTAGGATCCTTACAGTTTGGCAGACTAGAAAGAAACAAATGAAATTTCTTTATTTAATTTTCTTAATAAAAGGGACGATTAATGGAGGGGACCCATGAAATCTGTTTATTTATATTTATTTTAGTTGGGTGGGGGAATTAAAGAAAGGGGGCGAAAACTGGTGATGATGTTGACTCCTCAACTGACCCCAATAGAGGCTTTGACCCACCCTCACTACCACCACCATATTACACGGGAAACGTTTCCTTTCTTGAACCAAAGAAAAGAACGAATCGCAAAACTGAAAGAGAAAGTACTCATTTTAGTCTACCACCCCACAGACAGTTAAGCTTCTTCGCCTTTGGACCGACCCTCGTGAAAGAGCCGCCGGAAAAAAAGGGGGGGAGGAAGAACGTGATCTGCTATGCTCCAAACCAAATACATACCTGGAAAGAGGAAGTGGCGGTGCCGAACAGGAACGACGGAGGGAACTGGCTTCGGTGGAGTTCCCCGGCCGGACCACCACTTGCCGATTCCACCAGGCAGGCTATGACGATCCAGACGAGAAGTAGAGGGAGGGGGAGGTGGATGGAGATGAACCCTTTCGCTGTCTTCATGAGCTTTTTTTTATCTTCTTCCTTCCTCTTTTGGTTCGTGTGCTGGAGGTGGGAGTGGGATGGATGTGTTGGGGAGGGGTGACATGGTTTTCGGTCTTCTTTATAGATAAATGGAGAGGGTTAGGACGCCCCCCCCAACACACACACACACACACCCACCAAAGAGATGAGAGAAAAAAAGGAAAACGTTAAGCCAATAAAAAAGGAAGTTTGCTTGCTGAATCGGACAACCCTCTAAAAAAATTAAAGAAAACAAAAGGCCGACTGGACTGGACTTGGACGATTCCTTCTCCTTTTCTTCCATTGTCGCTCCGTTGAATCAAACGTGGTAAAATCGTGTCTTCTCCTGTTTCCCAGTTTGTTGCTGCTTGTTTTGTGCCACGGCCACGCCATTCGATGCGACTTTCTCATGCAAAAGCCAGCCCTATCCCAATTATCCTTCAATGCAACTCGCGACTGTGTTGTACTATCGAACTCACCCTATGTTGACTAAGAGAATATCAAATCGTTTTTCATGCGCACACGGTTGAGTTCGAAGCGTTCGAACAATTCCCAGAGTAGAGGAAGGAAAGGTGGGGCAAGGGGTTGAGGGTTTGATGGGGACTGGTTGGTTTTACCGTTTGGTTTCGAGGGCGAAAGTTCTTCCTCTATACCTTCTCTCTGACTGCATAGATTCTCGTGGCTGCGTAATTGTTGTCAACGCTAGAGATGCCTGACCTCCATCCCAAATCCTACCAAATTAAAATAGTTTGCTTCCTTCCATGGCGATAGGACAGATCACGGAGTTCATGGTGCTCTTAAATCATTATGTTATACTCGCGAAGATGATTGTGACGGGGTTACACTCACTGCTCATACAGGGTGGTCCCTTTATCAGGTGGTGCAGATGCATAAAATATTAGGACAGCGTGATTGTTGGCGTGTGATAATCAAAAAACGGAATTAGTACAATCCCTGGGATAATCTTGTTTGTTATGTCACGTGAAACGATTAACGAAAATGAAATACCTGAATCGCAGAGGAATCGAAGTTGTCTGGTTTCATGTATCTTCTAAAAATGATATGGTCGAAACAATGATCTAGGACCTCACACGGGCTCCCGCTGGTATCAACTGAGGGAAAGCAACGTGATTTAGAAGACCACCAAACCCACTTGTTAGTGTAAAAGCAAACGAAATGCGATCGATCACATGAAACACGTTGGGACGAACACAGGAAATAAAGCAATATGTTTATTGCAAGAATTCAGTAACGATTCGAGAGTACAGAAAGCCACCAACATTCTGCATCCTCAAGGAGGCGTTCGTCCGTGGCTCCAGGAAGCCTTCCCTCCTGAAATGACGAACACCGTGGATTGGATACAAAGGATCATTAGTTCTTTAGCTCCCGATTTTGGGCATTGATCAGATTAAAGGATTCTTCCTCCTACAACTGATATCAGGGGGAACACTGTCTAAACATCCTTTATGCCATAAACACCCCCACCTCAATCCCTTCTTCAGTTGGGATTGAATTGCTTCAGCCCCTTTTACGCGGAGTAGGGTCGTCTTCATGATCCTCCACCACAAATTCTACTATAGCAAACTTAATCCGTGCCCCCATCAATGTAGAAAGGTGCAAACCTAAAAATCTCATGTTGAAAAGAAAAAAATGACTCCAACCTAATATATAAATTTTTAGAGTGAAAATCCCTATAGTCAATTGTGATGTTAAATTCAGGATTTTGGATTGGAAACTAAATCGCAAATTTACGAACCTCGAATTTTTTTGGGGAAATAGAAAATAAGATACAGGGGGGAAGAGAAGATATGACGCCAATCATCCTTTTTCTTTTCTTTTGGCCTCTATGTTACAGCTTTCATGACTAGGACCGTTAAAAGATTACGAAAGAAAAGAAATGCAGATATGTTAAGAGAAAAGATTTCTGAAAGCACCCGGTTTCTGGCGTTACTCGTCTAATACCCCATTCATTCCGAGGTATTCTCATGGTGACTGGGGCCGCATTGATCCTGTCCATTATGTTGATCCTGGGAGCATCCAGGATCACCCTTGGCAATGATAGGGCATATTGCATTCCCCAAATTGAAAGTGGTCTCATGTATATGAGAGACCGGAAGTGCCCGTCTATCGTCCATCCCTCCGGCGTCTGGAACCAGTACCTGCAACAAACCAACGTAAAATCGAAGAAAAGACTACTTACTACTCCGGTATTATAATCGAAAAGAGTGGGATAACCACAGCAAAGATGGAATACTACAGATTCAAAAGGGCCAGAGAAGAAACACGTTCTTCACCACAGTGTAATCTAATTGCAATATGCTCTACCAAAGGAAATCTTTTTATTTAGTTGTGTAGGCTCTGTTTCAGGCATTATTAGTGGGTGAAAGAACCTAATGGACTCGTAAATGAAAGGTGACGACTTCAACTACTCCAAAAAGAAATGGCCACAAACCACACATACTAAAGCAAAATGCTGTTTGCACAAAAACCAGAATGCTATTTTGTATTTAAAGGTAAAAAGAGTCGCAGAAAGATTTGAGGCTTACCCGTAGCCCTCTTCTGACCATCCCGCAGTGAAAATACCTCGAGCAGTGGCAAATGCCTGTTCTTCCATTCCAGCAAGAATCATTGTTGCAGCCACACCATACGTTACCCCAGTCCAAATTTCACGTGACTGCATGCAAGTCTCATCAACTCTACCATCCGGATGCATGCCATTAACGGCTCCCATTCTACCACCCCTAACTTTCATCACACTGAAATCATAGATCTTCTGAAGAGTGCTTCTGATCTTACAATCTTCAAAAAGAGGAGGCAAACCGGATGAAGCAGTATACCACTGACCAGCCAGTTGATCTGCTTGTATTGACTTACTGTTGCTACTTGTGCCACTGTCGTAATTGAAATAAGAACCATTCCACAATTTCTCTTCAAATGCCTTTTTGGCTCTTATGAAGGTGGCTTTACACCACTCAGCAAAATCCTGGTCACCCAATTGAACAGCCATTGCTGCTGCTGCCTGAAGAGCAGCAAGCCACAGGCACCCGCAGTATGCACTTACCCCATGTACTGTCCATGCGTCATAAGTTTGATCAGGAAATCCATCATTTTCTATCAGACCATCTTCATCCCGATCAAATTGTTCCATATATTCCATAGCAGCACGAACAGAGGGCCACACATCAACACCAAAAGCTAAGTCGCCCGTGGCAGAGAAATCCCGGTAGACCTGAAGCACAAACTTTGGGTTTAAATCCTTCCACCTGCTCGTGTCATGAATGTTATATGCATTCATTTCATGCCATGGATCATGAGTCCCAAGGTCATGCGGCACAGCTCCTCTAACTTTACGAATGCCTGAGCTTCCATCAGCCAGGAACTTCACTTTTCGTCCATCTTCTGATAATACAGCCTTTGCAAAGTCACGCTGTATACTAAGCTCAATTTTCGGAAACAGCACGAGGAGAGCAAAAGATGCATAAAAGTGAACATCATATGTGCACCACATGATGTACTCTACTCCTTCCAAATACAGAAACCTACCAACATCATCCTCACAGTTATGCTGGTCCAGCAAAGGTGTGTTGGGTAAAGAATTTAAAGCATCTTCCTCTTCAGAGCCATCACTATCGCTGGGTCCGGGTAAAGCAGAATATGGACCTGCTGTGCCACCCTGAAAATCCCCAGCCCCTTCAGATATTTTCACTTTCTCCATTTCCACCTGTGTGGCCGTACGTGGATAGCTTCTCATTTTTTCATCTGGCAACGGCGAGTCTGCAGAAAACAGAATAAAAAATATAACTACGGCTGTAGGCTTCCTCTCACTATATACTGGAAGGAGAAAAGTATCAAAATAACTTAATTACCTATCCAAACTGTCCCACCAGCAGCCAGAAAGTAGAGTTCGTTAAACAGTGTGAATTTATACCTGTAGAGAGTATGAACAGAAGTTACAGGACATAATAGAGAACAGTCTCAGATTTCAGAACAACCATCAGATGTCTCCAGTAACAGCCATTTCTCATTTTTTTTCACATGTTACACATATATTGACAACAAGACCTGAACAATCAGCGTAAAAATCACGTGTTGTCATCTAGAACTTATAATACAAAAATCCCCAAGAGATTGACCCAACTGTGCCCCCAGTGCATAGTGCAATTCAATACAAGGGATGCAATACTTCACATAACAAAATATGGTGACTTGCCAGACGAAAATAGTTTGAAACGAAACTAGTGACAGTCAATTGAAATAACTCGAGTACCAAAAGCAGCATAACACCAGAAACCATATCTCCCAAATTGCTCACGTTTATCGACTGTACTGAAAGCATTGTACTAAACAAGCACGTACCATTCTGGAAGTCTTTCATCTTTCAAGATGGGAACTTGCCATTTATCGATATCTTCTTCCCATCTCCTATAATCTGAGAATGAACAGACAACAAAGGAATCAAAGAGAACTCTAAAACTTTTATCAATGCAATCTAGGAAAAGGTGATGAACACTAACAATAAAACGTACTTTTTAGAGCGTCATGTACTAAGTTGAGAGCAGCCCTTTCAGAGGTGCCATAGAACTTTGTGTACCTCCTGCATGGCCAGTAAATGTTGATATCAAAATAGCTCCAGTTTTCCCAATTTTAGAGAAAGATTCACATATACAAAGGCCACCCATAAATGTAAAATGCTACAATGGGTAGGATGAGGATAAATGCATGTGAACAGAGCCATAGATTTAATTTATCTTTTCGGGGAGAAATCACTTTTCAGACCTCAGTATCATGACTATCCAGTCATTATTGGAAACACTTTAGTTGGGAGTTGGCATTCACCTTCACTTGCATGCATACAGTTGCAGATACAACCTCTATTCATTTTTTTTTTTTTTTGGTAGAATAGAGATGCATAGATATCATAAGCGTCGAGTATTTAGATTACACCAATGAGCGGCCCGAAACCTCTTGAGGGTTCGGGGCCGGAAGGTCTTGGTTTAGTAAATCTAACACGTAGTCTAGTGGAAAATAAAAGACGGTAGACTCCTCGTCTTGTAGTGCGGCTTGTTTCGCAAGTTTGTCCGCTACCCGGTTCTATCTTTGTAAAATGTGGCTGATTGTTTTCAGCTCAAACTCATTTAAGAACGATCTGCAATTAGTCACAATAGGGGCGATTAGCGGGGCGCATGCGAGCTCATAATGTATGTAATGCTTTAGTGGTTCCGCATACCCAAACAGACGCAGAACCACTAAAGCGCTACATACATGGTGAGCTCGCATGCCTCCCACTAATCGCCCCTATTGTGACTAATTGCAGATCACTCTTAAATGAGTTCGAGCTGAAAACAATCAGTCACATTTTGCGAAGAAAGAACCAGGTAGCGGACAAGCTTGCGAAACATGCCGCACTACAAGACGAGGAGTCTATCGTCTATTATTTTCCACCAGCTACGTGTTAGATCTATTACACCAAGCCCTTTCGGCCCCGAACCCTCAAGGGGTTTCGGGCCGCTCATTGGTGTAATCTAAACACTTGACGCCTAAGATATCTATGCATCTCTATACTACCAAAAAAAAAAATGTTACATCCTAGGTGTATAATAAGAAACATGAGTATGCAAGCAATGCTGGACAAAAAATGTAGGCAATGGTGCTCTCACTATTCAGTAGGTGAGAATACAACAGAAGGGATGCAGATATCTGCTTAACACAACATGATACAAGTGTATATAGCAAAAATGCCAAACACATGGACATAACAACACTGAAGATTGGAAGAACCTGTTCATTGAAGTTACCTATGGTATGAGCTTCCTTTCGTAAATTTTACTTTGGGAGAAGACCATGCAAGTCCAAAAGCAATTGCACACTTTCCATGGGGTTCAACCCATGCAGATGCGGAAACTGCAGCACAAATTGCTTCTCCTGCTGAGGAAGGCATGCTTGGTCCGACAACAAAATTCTCACGGTCAAATTGACCATCCTACAGATTGTGAAGCAAGCACTGAAAGATCATTCATTAGAAAAGTATTGTGCCCTCGACACCAAAAGGAGGACTCTATCACCTTCCACTATCCACCGGACTTTGTGTTAGATCTTATGCATGGAGATTTGCCATGGCATGACATCTACGTTATAACGAACGCTTAATATATTCTATCAAACTCCATTTCTACCAAAAAAAAGTGTGCCCTCAAAACACAATAACTTTTCAATTCTTACAATATATATATAGCACCAGGTTTTACGATGAAATTCTGGTTTTTGAGGGCTTTAGGCCAACACGGGTAAAAGAACCTGAAGCTTGAATTATTGGATCAAACAATTACCTCTACCATGGTAGACCACATATCTTTTGCCGTTCTGAAGCTTCCTTCAGAAAGGCCAAATGTAGGTAAAACAGTTACATTAACATTCTGAGTTTCACAGGCAGCTACTGCAAAGGTTACTGGTGGATGCCCTTTAGCCGTCCTTCATTAAAGGTGGAAACGTCAGAACCATGTCCAACTGAATGCAAGTTGTCTCAATTAAAGAAAAAAAAAAACAAACAAACCTGACTTCTAGAAAAGCAAACACAACACATGTTTCTCCCTTGAAGCATATAACTTGTGATGAATAGACAAGAATGAAAAAAAAAATTTGGACTCAATATCAACAGGATTTGAGAAGACGAAGAAAGGAGAGATTGTGCCTTATTACTTAAAAAATCTTGCATGCATTTCAATTTAAACAAAAACCGAGCAACTGCAAGAAGCAAAAGCAATAACAAAAAAATGGGGCCGCAAGTTTTCCTTCCACAAAGTAACAACAACGTGAAAAACTAATTAAACTTACCCTAATGAAGCAAACATCACCCTTCTTTATGTTTAATAATGTTAAATAAGGTTAAGCATTCGCATGATTATTTAGCATACAAAGAATCTTCCCCTTCCATTTGGATTAGACCATCATATTGATAAAACGGAAGTAAATACACTATCAGAAGGAAGTATAAAGAACTACATTCATCTTAACCCAATGGAATCTAATAAAGCAGCAGCCAGATGATAGAAACCCAGAAGTCCAAACCATGGGGAAGGGTGTTCTGGACACAGTATTCATGCTTTACACAAATGACATGAGACTACCTTCTCAAATTTGATAAAGGACACAGTTGTATAATGGTGTTTTTATTACAATACAAAATCTTAGAGCTTTCTTAACATTACATATGATTATAGGTCTTCAGGGCACTTGTAAGTGTCGCCTACATTACTTAAGTTTTATAATACTTACACAAAATACTCTAATTCTATTTCTTTTTATTGTCAGTCTTCTCAAATGATATATATACTCCTTTTGGGGTTTCTTTATCTAACCAACTAAAAGGATGCGGAAATGATTAAGAAATTTGCAAACCAACCGGCATGTAAAGCTAGTAAAGTTTGATCACTTGCTTGTGATGCAGAAGCACGCCAGAGACTCCATCTTCACCACTATCAAATAAAGGTATCAATATTAGGAAATACTAAAGGAAATGATCTTAAAAATTCCAAATGATGAACAGAAAAGGGATGCACTCACACAAATGGTTCATTGACATGGTCTCCAGACAGATGAGAGACTCCACCGATAGAATTCTGGAAACAAAAATGATCACGATGAGTCTCCACAAACATACAAGTTTAAAAATAATATGCTTTGAGCCAGTCCTGTAAGTTGCTGGTGGGGGAAATTGCTCGTACCACCCATGTAAAAAGAAGGCTGACTTTCGCTCTTTCTCTGCCAGTGTTGACCAACTACGAGAGATCAAAGAACAATCAATATGGGCGACAAGGATGAGCTTATAGAATGCAACAGAATTTAATCAGAGCAGAAGATGGATTAAAAAAATCCAATGGCTTAAGGTAGTCACAGAATTTTAACCTTTTTCAATACACAGTCCATTTAGAGAAAGTTCTTCAG
This sequence comes from Melastoma dodecandrum, assembly GCA_029817715.1. Lineage (NCBI taxonomy): Eukaryota > Viridiplantae > Streptophyta > Magnoliopsida > Myrtales > Melastomataceae > Melastoma > Melastoma dodecandrum. The sequence goes on from JARUPY010000182.1 coordinate 3,077,404, forward strand.
TGACAGGTTTGAATGTGACTTTACTGCTACAATGCATGCCAACCTTATTTTTCTGTAGAAACTGAATTACAGGCACTCAAAGGAAGACTTGGCCAAGCACCTTCAAATAGCACACTGAACCCAAAACTCCAATTAAGTGACGTAGCCATCACCTCCACACTGGTTACAAGCATGGTTTCCTTCAAAGTCATATTAATGTGATTGACGTGCCAATTCAAACATTGTCTTTTCATGTAAGAATAAATTAATAAATATATAACTATGAAGATGGGAAAGAAGTAGACATTTATTTCAATCAATGAGACCCTATAATCCTCACATAAAGCAAAACTAAAGGTCATAAAAACATTGTCTGTTCATGTAAGCTAAAAATGTGTAGTGCACTCCAACTTCTCAGCACAAGAGGAATACACAGGATGCCAATTCCCAACTCAATGTTGGAAACCTTCTCAAATAACTTGATAATGGTAACTGCTTCTAGCATACCGTATAAACAAAAACTGCTGTCGGAAGACTGCTCTCTCTATAATTATGCGGTATAAAAGGTGATATTTGTCGGCAGGATACCTTCAGATCTGGATCTGGCTCACCTGATAAATAGTTATGGTTGATAATACATAGAAACATATGGAACATTTCAGAATGCTAGAAGATCAAGTACCATCATAAATTGTCCATGACCTCGGAAACAAAGCATGGTAAGTTGAATGCTGGCCACTAAGATTCCAGCCCCATGATGATATACCATTTCCATCATATTTCCTACCAGATCATGCAAAGAGCTTAGATTGAAACAAGGATGTATCCAACTCGGCTCAACGACTGATCAACTGAGCTACCATGATTATTAGCACCTAAACTTTGAAAAAATAATGAGTGCTGGCTCTCTTCTAGATTTTCTCACAGAGATGCAACAAAGTCAGGAGAACATTACAATCGCCGGGTGTTTTCAACAAACCTCTGGATCAAAGCCTTGGGAAAAGCCTACAATATCTGGCTGAGTTGTACCATTAATAACAATACAGCAACTGAGGCTTCAGAAATAAAGATTCAGCTTCATTAAAGAGAGTATTCTCGCAATATCTACTAAATAAAAATTAATTGTTGCAGTTACCCTAATCCTTCGTGCTGGCCCGGAGCCAAAACTGACGCGTAGCGTTTGTTTGACCCTTCCCGAGATATAAAAATCTGCAGGGTCAAAAGACCAATTAGATAATGGAGTCCATCCAGTAATATTAACTGGCATTGAAGAAGCTTCACTCTACTGAATTTCCAAGGAATTAAACCCATTTACAGAGGCTTTCAGGAGAGGATCAAACATGAAACCATCAGATTTTTTTGGGGTGCCACAACGTGTGTCTAAGGCCACCTGGCTGCTATCCAATGAAAGTATCATGCATCTAAGTACAGTAAAAAGGAGAGATTTACAGAGAATTGATTGGCCATGACAGGTGAAGCTTCACATATACCAGGAATAATTTGCCACTGTCGGAACTCGCCTCTAAACCCTCTAGATATGCTGCCACTTCTGCATAAAAGATATTATTTGAATCCATGAGATTAATAATCAAATACATTAATAACAATAATGACATAATCATCGGCTTATTAGTGCTCACCCCATTCCCCCTAGTGGAACACCCTGAGAGGCGGATGGTTTGCAACTCTCACGTGTAAAAGGATCGATTGGGGCTTTCTATTCAATGGAGACAGACTCAAGTAAAAAACAAATAGCCAGAAAAAAATTAAGTTGGACATCTATCCACAATATCAAGCACTTACCCTTCCATGAGAAGCCTCTTCCCTGATGTATGACCACAAGCGTATCCCTAGCCGAGCCTAGAATTAAAAGAAAAATGAAGTCAGGCACACGATGAGCAAGCAAGTCTAGTCAGGTGCAGGCAAAAATAAAAGCCAAACACAGTGCTAATACTACAATACTTTCATGTAACTTCTTTTTTGTCAAACTTATTGCTAACCAATCAATGACACCAACCCTTGAGAATTCCCAATCAACAGCATGTTAAACAGGATCATACGAAGCAGTCTAAAATAATGCATCACGCGCTGGAAAGTCACAAATGTTCATCATAATTTTGCATCGTAAGGGAACATACCATCTTAATTGCTTCCCTAAAGGTAACGCTAAATTCCTTCAGGATATTGGCGTGACTATTTAGCCTTCTTCTCCATGCGTGTTCAGGAGGAGCTGAGTCATCCAAATCAAACTGCATACAGCAACAGGTAATATCATTACAACAGTAAGAGAAGTAAACAAAACCAAGAGAACACAATGCGAATCAACACTCATTAACATCCCAATATTCACGGAAGACGGATGACGCGGGAGCCTCCTGATGCAATTATAGCATTCTCCACGTCCATTACATAGCAGTTCCTGCTTCGGTGTGACTGATCGACGTAATGATTTTAACAACCAATCGAGTTAAATCGAAACAATTACACGCGAAGCAGAAGAGGCATACACCGCGCAAACCTAACTATACATAAACACAAGGCAAGGACAAGTGTGTGGAAAAGCAACGTCAACCCGTCCCGTCCATCTCAAGTAGCAAAGATGATTTCCATCCAGGCCAAAGTCAGAGCAAGCAACGAAAAAAAAAAAACAAGTCGAGGACAAGCATCCGACGAATAAGAAAAGCGGCGCTGCAAATACCAACTGCAAGGTGGCTCTGTTGATGTACTCCTCGGGAGGCCAAGAGTGCCTCCTACAGTGGAACAGGTTCCCGCTCACCATCTCCTATTCCCTGTGGAATACGTTTCCGTGTCGTCTTTCTGCAAAATCAACCCCGCCAAAGACCTCGGATTCCCTTGGGGAACACCGAACGGAGACGCTCCCCTCGACAAGGAAATCACGGAATCCCGCTTATGATGAACCAAGAATGGAGGATCGGCGGTCGATCGGGAGGGTGAAGCAGAAAGCAAAGGGGGAGGGAGAGCGTGAGGAGAGGAAGAATCTTAGGAAGTCAGCAAAAGAGGAAGGAGGCCGGCCTCCTTCCTCCTCCTCTGGGGAATCAAACGGTGGATTTTGCTTCGTCTTGACTTGAGTGGGGAAGCAGGTGAGGGAGTCAAAGAATGTCCACTTTGGGGTGGACAGGTGTGGGCTGAGTGCCGTGGGGGTTGGGGAGTCCCCTCCCCGCGTGCGTTCTCTACTCTGCTTTGGGTAGTACGAGTGAACAGTGTCGTGTCCCCCCCGGGAGAAATTGTGGATGGTGGGTGTTATATTTAAAGGAAAAAAAATAGATAAAAACATAATAATGTCCGCCACCGTCTTCAATTATTATATATATAAAAGGTAAAACCATAGGTGTGGGTCGCCAGGATATGCCGTAGGCATGCCGCACTGACCGGTTCCGATGAAATTTTAAATAATAAATAATCATTTGTATTGGAAATTCGGACTTAATTATATTCTAGTAGGGGGCTGGCTTAAAGGCCGTGATTTGTTCCAAAATTACTTTCATTTATAAATTATTTCGTCAAATATCGTCGTAAGTTCATAAATTTCATAATTAAGGTAGCGAAATCGCATTATAAAAATCGAATTTGATTTCATAATTCTCTAATCGAAATCGATCTTTATAACGGCCACCGTACAATCCGTACGACCACTACCGAACACTTAAAAATAAAAAATTTTTAAAAAATCAGACCGACTCATTGAAGTAAAAAAAAAAAAAAACTTTCCGTCAAATAAAATCAGGAGAAAGGGGGGAGGGGTGTCACATCATTTGTAAGAAAATCAAGAGAAGGGAATGGGTTGTCAGAAAATCAGAATGAGGGGGGTGGAGGTGTCACATCGCCGGTAAGAAAATTAGGGGAAGGGGGTGTGTAAGGAATCAGAGGGAGGGGTGGTGGTACTTACCTTGTCGCCCCGCCTTCACCCCCTCCGCTGCAGGAGCATCCACCCTGGCGCAGAAGATCGGCAAGGCCACGCGCCGACCCGGCGCCGCCTCCAAGGCTAGAGTTTATGCCGACGTCAACGTCGTCCTCCCCAAGGACTACTGGGATTACGAATCCTTGACCGTCTAGTGGGGGTAAATTATCTTGCCCCCCTCCCGCCCTTCCTTTTCATGTTATGATTTCTTAGTCGAGGTTTTGCTTAAATGGCCCTATTTGCTTGGGGAGTTGCCCCCGTGATTCTAAAATCGTTTCGTCCCCTGTTGATTTAGGGTAGAATATGCCTATTTAATTCAATTTGTTCTCTTCTTTCTTTTTCATTTTCATCAGGACAGAGCATTGATTGAAAACCCGGCTTTTCAGGAGCTTTGGCTTAGGAATGTTGAGGAATCAGTCCGCCATGGGAGTATAATGCCGTTCGTTGAGGAAGTCGTGCTACAAGTATCAAGGTGGGGTTTCAGTTTGAAAAATCTTTACCCGCAGCTGAAATGCCAAAGTAATGGCATTCTACCTTGGCTCAAATCCATTTACAGTCAACCCGAGTGTGAATCAACTGGATTTTTGGCCCCCCTGCACTTATGGCAGGTACTGATTGATCTCCCTCAGTTATGATGGGTTCTTTATGAAAATAATCTCCATCCTATGTTTTTGATGACTGCAAGAAGTTTCATAGGAAATGTTTCAGGGATATGATGATCCAATAACAGTGTTATTATTCTTGACACCGACAGGGAATGGATGATGAAGTAGTTCCACCGGCAGTAACTGATTATGTCGCTCGTGTTCTGCCAAGGGCCTAGTGCGATGAATGACAAGGTTGTTCTTTTGCCTAGTGAAGGGCATTTCTCGTTTTTGTTCTTCTGTGATGAATGTCACAAGCAAATGTTCTCCACCCTGTTCGGACTTCCTAAAGGGCCACTGAAGGAGGCCGAAGGAGACTTACTCGAGAAACCATCCCCAGTCACTCTTTCCTAGGGATAACTGTCGGCTCACGTCTGACAAGGTTGTTCTCCTTTTGTTTGTTATTTCCTGTAAATACCAGATATCACTCTAGCTGCAAGGAGCTCGGCAGACTGGACTTCCTGGATTCAGATAGCCCAACTTCGCAGTATTTTGCATAGCACGCATGATCGGCATTACACAAACAGGAAACTGACTCTTTCTGTGTCCCGTTCCGGCTTTACATTTTGATCAGTTAATGCCAGAGCATTTTTGAATTGAATCAGTCGGAGTACTTACTCGAGGAAAACTGCGACGCTCTGATTATTATAGAGGCTTCCCTTTTATGTTCAAATGGATCCAACAGAATGTTTCACAAAAAATAAAAGCAATACAATTTCTATGATGCGGGCTCATCGAATTGTCCCTTGTATGTGTAATCTCTTCCAGCAAATCATGGCGACTAATGGTGCCTCCGGCAAATCTCAGAAACTAACGACAACTGGGTATGGCCAGTTTCTCCGGAACAGAAAAATCAGAAGTTTCTACAACTCCTACATGTCGAACCTGTATGAAGCAGGGGTTGAAACAGCAAGTCTCTCCACGATCCACTCCTCTCCCACTCCTGCAATGGTATTATTGTCAACATCTCATCAGAAGGCAGATCCACTCCTCTTGGTGTTACCAAGCAGAACATCTTTAGCTTCGTTGATCTTGGACGCAAGGTAATGACTGCCGCCAGAATCGGGATGATTCGCCACCATCACTCTCCTATGTGCCTCCTTGACCTTATTCGCGGGGCGACTTTCCCTATTCCGCACAGAATCAATTGACAAAACATGAGCTAAGCCAATCCTTTTAAGGTATATCAAATCGCAGCAACCAACACGAGGAAATCAAGAAACCAATCAAAATAATCCAAAATCAACACCGATTACGTCGATCAATAACAACCTGACGCCGAGAATCAAAGCCGCCTCTCTCCTGGTCATGCTGGCCTGGAACCCTCCCTCGTAGAACCTGCGCATCTTCGGCAGCCTAGCCTTGAACGCCTGCCACGCCTGGATTCCATACCTACTGGCATAAGCAGCCGCGGCTATTGCGATCCCAGCAACCAGCGGCGTCGTCGTCTGGAAAAATCAAAAAATCGAAAAGAAAAACAGCTTCAAAAAGACCAACCAACCGAATCCGCTAAAACCACCCTCCCAAGCATTCAATCGGATCAGGCAATCAACTCCAATCCCCGAGAATCAGAACTTCATTGGATCGATAGCGGAGGAAGGGAATAAGCGCACTCACCATCGCAGGGAAGCCGGCGAGCTCAAATCGGTCGGAGCCTGATGTGATTCCCTTATTAAAGGGCTTATCGCCGGTGGAGCCACCGTTTCCCGACTAAGGAAGCCAGGGCAGATTCTGCAGCAGCAAGCTCTTCCTCTTCCTCGCCTTTGGCCATGGGGAGGGGGGCAGTCGTCCTCGAAGACAAACAGATCGGATAGGTACTGTAGGAGCGAGAGTCGCAGGAATTGAGGAAGAGGAGGGAGGAGGAAGGGTGGGGGGAGGGAGAGTGGGTCGGCCTAATGAAAGTTTTTTTTTTTTAATTCCGGAAAAAGTCGGCCTTGGCCGACTTCCTTATTGTCTGAAGTCGAACTTGAGCGAGGGATGATACGACGTCCGTTTTAAGTCGGCCTTGGTGGACTTTGCTATATTAGTTGTCGAATTTTTAAAGTTACGATTTTATTTGATTTTCGTACCAACGTTATTTATGAACCAAACTCGATTAATTGGCAACAACAACAGGGATAAATTTATATTAATGTTGTGTTTGGAAACAATAGAAAAGAAAGAAAAATGAATTAAGAAAAAAAATGTGAGAGAATAATTTTATGGGAAGAGTTAGCCCACGGTTCATAAACAAATTTTATCTGATATAAGAATCTCCAAGAAAAACACGCGTTCAGTTAAAAATAATCAAATTGCAATTGTTTGGATTCAAGCCCTTCCGGTCCTCGTGCTGCTTCCAATTTTCTGCATTCTCATCCTCAATTTCACCGCACCATCACCAACTCCTAAATCATGATGACATCCACATTTGTTCCTACAAGTCAAGGAGCAACGAGGAATTTCAAGACATCCACATTTGTTAATTCATTATAATTTCAATTTCCTCCGCCGAAATGCACTTGTGGACCTGTAACTAAAATCCTGTATAGCTGAAAAGAAAAATTGAGCAAGTGTCAAAACACCCTAAATCGTCACTTCAAGTGATGATTTTTAGGATTTAGTAAAAGTCGTCACTTGAAATAACGACTTTCATTAAAATTGAATCTTATTAGGATGAAGGGGATATAACGAAGCAGATAAAAGATGGAGTAAGATTGATGGAGCGAGGTTCCGAGCAGATAGAGTGGCCTATTCATTTGGAGGTAAAACACACCATTTGTTTCTCTTAGATTCATTGGCTGTGCCTGTTTAGGATTAGTTTGTGAACCCAAGTTTTGCATCTGTTCTGCCATTAAAATCACCAGCTAACCAGTCTCATCTGTTTTCGTTGGAATACTATATGGGGAAATCTTCTCAGTTATGCTCAGCTTTGAGATATCTCCCGTTAACGGGAATTACTTGTTTCCTAATAATGAATTCTCTATACTAGTGTGGTGTTTGGGAACAATGGTAGCTCTAAATTCGATTTGGATATTCATTACTGAAATGTTCCACTCTTCATCTCGATGATCTGTCTCTACAGGTGTCGAGGACCACAGTCAGGGCTAAAGCTGCAGTGGAAGTGGCCGGTGGCTCCGTGAGAAGAGTGTACTACAACCAATTAGGCCTGCGGGCATTGCTTAAGCCCGAGTGGTTCGAGAAGAAGGGCAGATTGCTGCCTAGGCCTCCACCTAAACAGGGTGACTAAGTGGATAGCATGGGAAGATTACCTGCACCAACTAAGCCGATCCTTTCCTCGTCCCAGGAACAAGGTCATGTATATGCTCCTCCGTGAAGGTAAGAAGTTAGATTTTCAGATTACACGAAAAGGGTTATTCGAGTTATCTTTCGCGGACAGGAGTTGCTTAAGGGGTTAGAATGATTATGAATCTCCCTCTGAAGCTCTAGCATTTGTGGGCATATAATTGGGGGGGGGAACATGTTTCATTTCTTCAGGAATGCTAGTCTTGCAATGATAGCTACAGACGGCTTTTGCTCCAAGTGCTCCAAGCACTGTGGAATTTGCTGCAACTAGAGCAGTCAGTAAATGGGAATAGGAATCAATTAGGACAGATGGGCCAAAGCTACTTTCTAAGATTAGGACAAAATCCATACAGAATATGCTGTCCCATGACCTTTGGGATCTCTCTTACGCTACAAACCCCAAACTACAGGCTGGACTATAACGGAATAAATATCCGTCTTCCAAGCATGGTTCCGGCAGCACTTGCTCTTCTCATCCCCTAGGTATGCTTACCGTGAGAGACTCCTCAAGTTCTCGGAAGCCAAGGTAAACAGACGCGGTTTGACAATCCGAGAGCGGGAGCCGCCGAACCTCAGTCATGTACCTGTTTCCGACCACAAACGCACTTTACAACTAGTGATAGCAAGTCCTTTGACCGTATGATGAACCTGATCTTGACAATTTCCACTAACCTTGTGATCTTGTCTTGAAGACCCATGTTGATTGCCGCCTTTTGTTCGAATGAGTACGCTCCAAAGGTCAGAGGCGATGACCCCTCTATGCTTCTGTTAGTCCTTTTCTCGAGCACTGATATTGCCCACTCGCGAAGCACTGTCAGTATGGATCGCAGTAGACGTAGCCTAAGCATGGGTGATGCCAAAATGGCCCCTCTCGACAAAAGTTGGTCGTATGCGTTTAGAACGGGCTCAATGGCACCTTTGCAGGCTGATAGGAGAGCCCTGGCAACATCTTCATCACCTACAGATTCTACCCCTGAATCCAGTCTCTCCTACAGAAGGAAAAAATGAAAATAAGCACACAAGACGTGGAGACGTGCGTGTCCAATGGCCAAATAACCATGAAGGAGCTTCCAAGAGGTAAAAGTAGTCAAGGGACAAACCAGAGCTGCCTTCTCTAGGAGGAGGCAAGGCGTGTCCAATGGCAAAACAACTCCATCCCCAGGATATATCTGAGAAGCTACCCTCTTGAGAACTGAACAGGCTTCCGCAATACCGCCTCGCGATATAGCCTGCTCAACTAGTCGGGTCCATATTTGCCTGACCACACTGCTATCAGGGTCACCAGAATAATTTGCAAAATATAGCATTTCCAGACAAATCTGCAACCGAGGAGTAATCTGTTAGGCTACAAAAATAAGAATCCAACCATTTTGCGTGCTGATCACCAAGGGTGCCCATTTTTTTTAATGGGGAATAAAACCTACTGCCTCTAATAGACATATAATTTCAACAAAGCTAGACGAATGATGCAAATGTTAATTCAACTTGCTTCAAGGTAATTGAGGCTGACATGAATGGAAGTATGTTTTTAAAGAAAAATAATATATTGAACAAAGCACATACCTCCCAAAGTGCAAATGGAACTGCATAGTCATTGTAAAGCTGTGTAATGCTTTTCAAATCTAATGATAGCTCTTTTGCCTTCTCTCTGGCAGCATTCACCTCATTTATTTCCGCTGTGGCTTGATCGTTGTCCGCTGCAGACTCAGCAGCAATTACTTTTGAACCAATAGATTCTAACTCATCTTTTATTTTCACCTGAAATCGAAGCACAGCAAGTTTTCCCTCCAACAAATCTAGCAGACCACTGTCAAAAGGTTGGTTATTCCCCGGTGGGCCATTGCATGTACCGGCACTTCTAGCTTGGAGAACAGCATTACTCAGGTATTGAAACCTAGCATGCACAAATTGGAAAACATCAGATGCCGTAGCCATGAATGAATGTGAAGCCTATATATCATTTGAAATTCGAATGAGCAAATGTTATATAGAAAGAGAGACTTCATTGCCCACAGTTGTTTGCATTACAAAAACTTCTTGTATAAAACAAACCAACAAGGCATACGTCACAACTTTCCGCTCTACATGTGTCATAACAGATGAATAGAAATATTGATACAATTATTCTTTTATAGGAAAGAGGAACCATTGATACTGTCTTCTACATGAAGCAATAAAAGAAGTTTAATATTGATGAATTAGAAATGCTCCACCAATATCTCAACAAATTGGAGCCTTATTCCAGCTCAAGAGGTGCCCATATCAGCTAAATTGTATGCAATGCATGGATAGAAATGACAAGCACCAACATAATCAATAGCTTTGCCTGGATTGCAGTGACCTATTTCTTGCATTGTAAATACAAATAAAGAACTAAAGAGGCTTATTCATACACATACAAATGTGCTTTTCCTAACAAACTTACCTCTGATTTAGGGTAGGAACATCCCCAACATTTGCCGATCCACTCTCAGCCAACCTCAGTAGGATGTGAGCAGCCAGCAGATGCTGCCTTTTGGAGACATAGTACCGGGCCAGAAGATCATAGTACTTGGCTGGGTTTATCCTTGCAGGCCCCCCGAATTGGCTTACCAGAGAAATCGGCTACAAATCAAAAGAAACAACTGGTTCTTTCATTAAGAAGATCAGATATATTTATCATAATTTCTAAGAGGAAGTAGTTGGATTGCATTGGCAAGATAACACTTGGTCCAGCAGAATGCCAGAACAACAGAAGCAGAATAAAAAAAGCTAACCTCTTTAATATCTGCACGGGCTGCATTCTGAAGAAAGGGCACCAAATCAGGGCCTCCATACTCCAATAACTCATCTTCCAGACCTAAACTTATCATAGCACGGTATAAGTACTCGTGAAATAATTTGTCTGATGATTGAACGCCAAGCAGAACTATCTGGCATATATATCTTCTTCGGGAGGCCTGATCGAGTACGTGACCCGTGAATGCTGGGCGAACAGGGGATGCATGAGTTTTCTGTGACCCCTCAGATTTCAAAGAACGCAAGGCACTGATAATAATGTCGTAACACAGTTCGCGCTTTGAGACAGCACGCTTGCGAATCTCAGGATCTATTTGGTCGTTCAAGGCATCATTCGCTGGGTCAAGAGCTCGTGCTTTTTCAAGAGGGAGACGTACAACTGCTTCATAAAATCTGCAATTTTCCATGAATTAGAATACATATGTTTGAGCTTGATATTAACAAAGCTAATCCTCTGTAAAAGGTTAAATTTACCTCAACTCCTCGAATCTATTGCAAACAGTCGGCAAATCTGCAGATTCAGGAATTTTACATAAGATGTCAAATGCCTCTCGGGCTAGATTATCCCTCTCCTCCATATCAGGAGTCACTGCAGCTCTTGCAAGAAGTTCCACGGCCAAGAAAAACTTATAATCAGCTTCTTTGAAGTAACTTGGACAACCTTCACGCAGTCTCACACTGATGTCATCCACCGCACCTCTTCCATCTGGACCGGCAGTATAGCACTGGAGAATAAACACATACACTTTGAATAAATTATTCATAAAAATAAAAACATGCCATGGGCTAGAATCAGGCTAAACAATCATATAACAGAGAGCAATGACAAGCAAGTAATCCTAAGTATTAGAAAGTACCTTAATAAAACCAGATATAAGCCGTGTAGCAATCAGGTCACCATCTTCTGAACAAACCAGTTGATGGAATGTAAGCTGAAGCAATGCCTGCTGAAAGCTGGCATCAAATCCCTGAATTAAGCGTGACATATGATATGGGGAAAGAATTTGCAGCAAAAACAGGGCTTCACTCGATCGAAGCAGCAATTGTCTTATGCATTCCATTGCTCGAACCTGCTCAACATCATTAATAAAAACATCGGTCAAATGTCAACCAGGAGATGTACGCTAAGAATTAGGTAATGATCACAAACTCACCTCCATTGCAGCCAATTCCGCAGAACTATTCGGAACTTTCTGTCTTTTACTTCCTGTTACACGACCATCAGACTCCACATGACGTGAATAAGAATCAAGAAGGTTTATCACGGGACTCCGCTCATCAGCTCCTAATTCAGTCCCATACAATATAGTGCCACTCCAATCTCCTATGCCAGCTCCACGCCCATATACTCCCTTCATTGAGTCCCTTCTAGTCGCTAGGAATTTCTCCAAGGATCGAAGCTTATCTTCAAGCACTCTCATAGCGCTGACAGAAAGCCTGCACACAATGACCCCATCTTCAGGGGGTGCATTTGATGAGTTATACGAACCACGTTTTCTAACCATCGCAGGAAGTTCCCATAATGGATACAACAGCCTGGATGAGCATAGGCAAAGTCCTTCATGTGCTCCAGAGAATACAGGCTCAACCTCCTGTACAACTTGTCCCATGCTAAATCCCCCAGTTGTAGACCTTGTGCTGGACAAGGCAGTACTCTCAGGCAATTTTGGTCCCCCAACAAGTCTCGGATCCTCAAAAGCTTCAGTAGCCTTATCTGCCACAACGTTGCTTATCATCCCATCAAATTGAACAATCCTTGCAGCCAGCAATAGACACATTGCTGCTGCCTCACCAGCTCCAAACCGGTTGAAGAATTCTATTAAAACAGATATAGGAGAATTGGACTCAAATAGTCTCTTAAGTATGTCCACGGGCCTATTGAAAACGACTTCCATCAAGCCCATGGTGCTAAAAAGGACAATCTTTCTCCTCGGCATGATATGTTGTATGGTGAGATCACTTCTACACCAAAGTTTCCCAGATATTTTCTCAGCAGACTCCCCCGAGATTTCAGACCCAGAAAATTCAAGTTCTGAGTACAGACTAAGGACTATAGCAGCAGAGTCTGGCAGAGGTAGAACATCTGCCACGAAGAGCATTCGACCTTCAACAGGTAGAGAAGATGCACATTCCCTTAATGCCCTAGAACTTCTAAGACTTGTCCCTACGGTAGTTGTAGAGGTTGATTGTGCACTGGAATCCTTGCTGACAACAAGAAGGGAAGAAATAGATGGAGGAGAAGAATCAGAAAGAACGAGAGTTGCAGCAGAGTAAAAAGCCGCTTCCACCTTCGGGGAAAGTTCATCACTCTGAGGCCTGCCAGATAGAGATCCAAAGGAAACGCCAGCACTGACGCCATGAGGAGGAGGTCTAGATGTTACCACCTTCAAGCAGCTTGGTTTGTGACGACTTCCACTGAGCTTGGCCATTCCACTAACACCCCCAGAATTTCCACCAGAAGTCGAAGTCGAAAGGTACATCCTTCTTCCATCTGATAAAACAGCAACAAGGTGTAGGCTCTTCGATTCGACGGAAGATAGAGGTGAAATACAAACTATGGAAGGCACCGGAGATCGATGGGTCCTCTGGCCAGTGGCTAGTCTGCCTCCTGAGAGGGAATCCCTCTGATTGATAACGTTCCTTTCCTCAGCAACTTTTCTAAGAGGTCCGTTCTCATTTGCTCCCAAAACAAACACTTGAAGCTTCATGTCCTCCGTACGCGCATAAAGCATCTGCCGCTCGTTGTCAAAAACCATTTCAACAATAGGATCAACAGCTGCAAACCTGAAGATGTTAGGCAGAACCCACCTGATAAGGAAAAGCACTTTGTCAGGGAAAGAAAACACTATTCATAACAGAAAACACATGTAGTATATGTTTATATTCAAGGAAAATTATGAACCAGTACCTCGATAAAGCACTTCCGAAACCAGCAGTAAGGCAAACCTTGCTACAGTGTTTCTTCCAACCAGAACCATTAGTATATAAAACTTCATATATGTGTCCATCCCGGCCGGCAAGAAAAATCCTACCCTTCTCCGTGCATGTAATACATGTCATGGTGACTCCATCAGTTGCCACTGTGTACTCCGGCAGAGACTGTAGAGTCACCTCTGCATAGGGATCGGTACCACCAACTCCCCCAGAACAGCATATGCCAACCAGAATCAACTGATTAAGATACAAAACCAGTCAGATACTCTCTAAAACTAGCACTAGAAAACAAATTGTACATCAGAAAAGAGAAAAAGTACGCAGACAGAAGGACATCTATTTCATAACTTATTCCATCGAGCAAGAAACAGAGTAATCATAAACAAACGTATGGCTTCCTTTTTGTAATCAAATTATTATTTTATTGTTAAACATTTATGCATACGAAAAAAACTACCAACCAAGTCACAAATTGGTATCTTAAACTGAGTACGCCACAGATCTGAATAACACAAAACCACCTAGCAAAGAATACCAAGAGCAAAAACTCACCTAAATATCCCCAAAATGAACATACCCAAACTAATCATTAAGTGCATAAACATCAACAGAGAAACACATGAAAAAAACCCTTCTGAGAGTTACACACAGAAGAAAACAGACAATCATGATACTCGGTCATTAAAAGACAACCCTTACTAATCAGATGACACCTTTGTGCGATTGTAAAATGTTAAATCGACTTTAAAAGATTTGTTATAACACAATACTGAAACTGGGGTCATAGCCTCTTTGTTAAAACAACTAAATTTTTCATAGGATAAACGATTCTTCTAAACTCATGCCTTAACATAGCACAATGCAAAAGTGACCTGATACATGCATGTGTAGATATGTATGATAATGAGCCTAGTGAACTAATTAGGAAGAATCACTACCTCAGCAGGAGTAGCCAAAACCAATAGATATCGGATAGCTTCGATAAAGATGTCAGGTTTAGATCTTGAGAGGCCTACTGCACATATAGCTTGCTCTTCAACATTGAATTCAAGGCAATTTCCATCCCTAACCATGTGTTTAGAGCAGGCATTCATGATTATGAAGAATATTCAAGAATAAAACCACTCACTGTAATCACAATGGAAAAAAAATGCAGGAAACAATAATATGATACTACTCTCAGCACTTACAGGATGATAGCAACTTTTCTTTAGATACAACAATGGGTATTTTAGTATTCCTATTTTGGATGTAGAACTTAGAGTTATCCTTTGTATAAGTATTTATAGGATCAAGTATACAAAAAGTGTGGTTGGGTTAAAACGCGCATTACCAAGAAAAGAAAACTCCCACGACAAATTGCCTGAAAGCAATACAAAATTCAAATAGCAGGATCCTAGGGCGCTACACCAGTAAACTATGAGACACTCCATTTTCCAACAACACTCAAGCCTCGATTCACCATTAGTACTAGGTAGGAACACCGGATGATCTATATGTAACTTTCATCACGAAAGCAATCAATAATCCAATCACAGCTTCATCAATGTCTACGCAACTCATCTAGTTTTAATTACTTCCGTCCTTGCATTGTTTGCCCAACCTTGCCCTCATTTAGGGCACCTAGTGTTCAAGATCTCACAAATCCTAACAGTTACCTTGGTATGACACATTATAAAAAATCCAGACCATCTAAATCCACTTCCCTCTTTTTTTTTTATTTCGAGGGTATAACATTAGAAACACCCGAAAAATTATCCATCCGAGATGAAAAGCCATACAGATTCCCTCAAAAGCCACAGTGAACACATTGGTGTCTCACAAAAATACCCTAGGAAAGGAAACTCCCAGTGATGAGTATTGTCCACATCAGACGTGATTCCTGTCCTCTCATACTACGCAAATCCATTGACAGTAAACAGATTGCACTGCACATCTGTGATTTTCATTATGAATTACCCTGTTCCCAATTTTTCATAATCATATAAGCTAAATAAGAACGAAGTAGTTCTTAATGAAAAATCCCAAAAAAACCAAGATACATCCTAATGCAAATTCCGCGGCATGGCCCAGGAGGGGTAGGATGTGCACATGCAGAGTCAATCTTCCTCTGGCAAATCCATGACCAACAAGCAATGGTCACCCTCACTTGGAACTACACGAGCATAGCAGTCATGGATGCTATTGACATTGGTCCATTATCCTTCAAAAACTGAACTTGGCTTAAAGATTTGTCAAAATAGAAGAGCAAAACACAACTAACCAAGTCGCTATTACCATTGACAAAGATACCAGCATGTCCATGGTTATTTATACCGTGGAAAGAAGCATTTGCAGGCATCAACAGTCAACAAACCACACAATTCTATCGTACAGAATTACAAGCCTTAACAGACTCACCACTTATCAAAACGCCACAAGAAAAGAGAGTTATCGACCGATGCCCATGCCCTGCTTAACTCGGGGAATATTCCGCACATGGCCGTCCCTTCTCCGCCAGCGGAATTGTAACGGTCAATGAGTACGGGAGGCAACTCCCAGTTGTTCGACACCTCCACCATCGGAGGCCACTGCAAACAAAACAGTGAATCCCAACAAATGAATGGAACAAGATTCCATGTATCAAGGGGAAAAACCCAGTGAAATTCGCTATTCAGAAAGAGATCATCCCAGGGTGAGAATCTAATGCTAACGATGTCAGGGAGAACATATGTATGATTATGCCCACCCTCTCCCCCCCCCCCCCCCCGGTTCGGAGAAAAAAAAGCAAATAAAGAACGTGTTTCAGCATCTCCAACTTAACTAGGACACGGCCAAAACAAAACCACCCGAGAAAAAAATAAAAAAAAAGAGCCCTAAAACCCTAACGAGCCCCAAGAATCGATGATGCCGAGGCGCCCAGAGATCACAACGGCATGAAAACGCCAAGAAGGGGAAGGAAGAATAAGGAGCACCTCACGGAGGGGTGGGGAGTAAGGGTTGCTGACGTAACGGGAAGACTCGAGGGCCTCCTCTAGGTCGATGTGGGAGGAAGCTTCTCGAAGGATGCGGTCGCTCACCAGGATCCCGGCGTGGCTCACGTCCCTCATTACTATCTCTTCCTTCCACGCCATTTTCCCTCCGTCCGTCCCTCCCTCCTGACCCAGCCGTCGACCGGCCGACCACCCCCCACCACCAAGAAGGAAGTAGCGAAGGAGTAGAGTTGGGAGTCGTCCGACAGTCTAGGGTTTTTGGTTTTGGAGTCCTCCCGTTCCGTCGTGGCGGGCTATTTCTCTTTTCTCCCTCCAATAATAATAATATCCTAAAACAATAATATTATCAACTAGTTCTGTTTTCCAAATTCACAATTACCTAATTTTCTTTATTATTTCTAAAGTTTAGTTAATTTATTTTTAACAAAACTGATTTTTTTTCATATTACACGCTATTACTCTCACAAAATTTAAAATTTCCTTTTTCTCAAATTTTCATTATCCATTAAAAAAAAAACACGTTTTCGTGTAACCAAACAAAGAATAACAGAAACCCGATGGAAATTATTTAATGCTAATCACATCATGTACTCTTAAGCATGTTGTCAACTCTGATAACGAATGACAAGCATGAGAGATGTACATGAAGAATTTTTAGTTTCATCGTCGGCCAGGCCAGCCCAGCCAAAACTGGACGATCAATTCTGGTCCAACTCTCCCAATGTTATGGAGCCGATACCTTCCCTGCTTTCCCAAGCTTTGTTCCTAAATACGATTAGTCCGAGAAATAATTTGCCGTTTACAACGATTTGGTCTACAAACACCGCTACGTTTTTTATTTAGAAGTTGCTGTTCACGAATCCTTCAAAATGAAATAAAACAAAGGGGGATGTTGGAGGCAGGTCAGCGAAGATGGAGAGGGGGATGTAACTGATGAGGTCGAATAATAAGTCAATGTAGTTGAGGAGCCAGACTGGAGATTTCAATCACAACCGGTGGTTGTTCGAGACCAAGGGGAGGTATGGGATCGGGAATGCATTCTGGTTGGAGAGGGATCATGAAGATGGTTACGACGCAGAGATGAGCATGTCCGATTTCATGGACAAGCCCTGGAAGCCCCTCACCCAGAAGGTCAAGGTCCCATCGGCCATCATCAGCCCGTACAGGCTGCTGATCGTGATACATATGGTAGCTCTGTCAATGTTTCTTGTGTGGAGAGTGACGAACCCGAACGGGGGACGCAATGTGGCTGTGGGGATGCCGATTGTGTGTGAGATATGGTTTGCCTTCTCATGGCTGATCGATTTCACTCTTTCAGGGACTCCGCTTCTTGTTACAAAATTGGATTTCTCGGCTCCGATTTCTTAAACATTTAAAGAATTAAGAAAGCTACAAGTTACAAATTGAAGTTGGAAAATCCGATTTCATGTCATTATCAAAGTATGAAATCGAATCTCCCAGTTCCAACTCCATTTGGAGGGATAAGAAACCAGATTTCACGGTTTTGGTTTCCTTGATTTGCAAAGTTGGAGATTACACGGCATCATTTCAGAATTTTAAAATTATCTACTATATTTCGCAAAATATTTTTGGGACAAATTAAATTGTAACAAGATACCAGTTTGAGAGCCCCTCCCCTTCTAACCCCCACCCCATAAAGAACAAGAAAAGCGTTGATTTTGTTAAGGATCGGAAGTGGATCAAGAGAGAGTACGATGAGTTCAAGGTCCGGATTATTGGCCTTCCAAAGGCGATACACGAAAGCGTTGTGATTTCCACAATGCCAGGGAGGAAATGAAGGAGAAGCAGCTGGCTCGGGAGAAGAATGGAGGTGTGCTGACACAGGACACCATTCAGGTCACCAGAGCCACATGGATGGCTAATGGCACGCATTGGCCAAGAACGAACGTGGTTCATTCCAAGCTCAGACCACTCTAAAGGAGATCGTGCAGGTCAAGCCGAAGGTGCCAGAAAATGAACCTGTTCTAGGCAAACCAGACAAAGGGGGGGTTGGACTTCTCTGCAGTGGATATCTGTCTGAAATTCGTCCAACGCGTCACCTACCTCAACTCGGCAGATACCCATCCACATCCCTCTTCTTGGTGATCTAATGCTTCCTCCCAGCTGTGTCCCTCTTCTCAAACCAGTTCATAGTCCAATGTCTAAATGTCGAGTTCCTCACTTACCTCACAATCGCGTTGACCCTCTCTTATATTGAGGATTGTACCATTGTACGGTTAGTTTTTTAACAAAAAATTTGCAAAATATGGTTGCGGCATTTCACAAATTTTTTAACAAACTAACGATAATTAGGTACAAACTTCCCTCTTGGAAGTCAAGTGGTCTGGGGTCGGTCTCGAGTGGTGGCGGAACAAGCTGTTCTGGGTCAAAGTGGTGGCGGAACAAGCTGTTATGGGTCATAGGTGGGGAGAAGCACTCACCTTGCCACCGTTATCCAGGGCCTCCTAGAGGTCTTATTTGGTAGAGATATCTTTCACACTAACGGACAAAGCAGCAGCAGAGGACGAGGAGGACATTTATGCATACCTCTACTTCGTGAAGTGAATGAGCCTGTTCATCATGCCACTGACCATAATAGTAGTGAACATAGTGGCAGTGGTTATAGGGTGGTCCAAGGCAGTCTACAGCATGATCCCGCAATGGAGCTAGCTCCTGGGAGGAATGTTTTTCAGCTTCTGGGTGCTGTCCCATATGTACCTATTTGCCAAGGGGTTGATGGGGAGGAGAGGCAGGTTGCCAACAATAGTGTACGTGTGGTCAGGGCTGGTGTCAATCGGTCTCGTTGCTCTGGATAGCAATGAGTCTCTCAGACTCCTTCAATGTGTCCTTAGGAGTAGATGTTACGGTATGATAGCAGAGCAAGAAACCAACACATTTGTGTTATACCAAGCTAACACAATATAGGAAAGAGCTTTAAACAGAAAAATAATAAGAAGAGGAGATCAAAGGGAACTACAAAGGGGTGGTGTAGATAGAGTGATCCTCCTTACAGGATAAATTTTTAAAATTTCAATTCAGACAAGAGATGTGTATAGTATAGGAAGGTGAGTTCTACTTCACTTTCATAACAATGTTTTGTTTTCAGTAATCAACATCTAAATAAGCTAAAAATCTCTCCTCAAGACCCGTGTAGTACAATCCCGCAACCACCAGGATCAAACTTCCCTGGATTAACTAACCATTGTAATTACATATGGAAACACACTCAAGTCATTGTTACCCAAAGTGGATGAATTGAATGACCATAGTGACTAAAGTTACAAGCAATGGTGTGAGATAGTTACTGCTTTTAATGATTGACCAGAAAGAAGAATACCCACCCGGATAGAGAATCCTCCAGCAGATGAACGTATGATATAATTCTTTGTCACAATAGAAACTCCCTCATTCGAACAGGCCTTTTTATTGCGTTAGTAAATCCCTGTCCAACATAAGTTATTACAAGTATCAAAACAAGAACAGGTGACTGGAGAAATTCCAGGCTAAAGAAACAAAGCAGGTTTAGAGAGATGACGCCATGAGTGCATTATGTTGGGGGTAAGGTCAAGGGTATAGAGTATAGACGCCCAACAAATATGCAGAGACAAGGCCGTGACGTGACACTTTGCACCGTCTTATTGACTTTGGGTGGAGGCATGAGATCCACTAGTTTTACTTTACCACATTAAACATTTTTTTCCTGCAGCCAAAAGGGTTACGCAATTTACCTCGTTAAACTTAAAGAGCACAGGATATGATTCTCTTTTCGAAGTTTCCGGCTTGGTAACTGTGTTGACCTTGTTTGGAGAACCTGTGTTGTTTGACTTTCTGAACCTGTTCAAAGTAGAACTGGCTTATTTTGTCACTCCTGATAAGTGCAGAGACAATTCTAATAAAAGGTGAGAGAAATGAAAGCAATTCATGTCATGTAATAGATTGAATCTGACCCATCTTTTAAGTTTTTAACATGATAAGTAAACATCGCCCATATTACTCATGCTACAGGAGGATGCATAATTGATTTTACAGGATTTTGGCCATTAGGAACACCTTTACTATACTCATTAAATTTTAGTGTATTTGACAGAAATATCTTTGAACATTAAAAAAAAAACCTGCAAATGCAGGGTACGGTGCTTCAAGAGAAAACATAATGTTGTGGAAGCTCCCGAACCAGATTAGATAAGTATCTACCTACATATGCCCCGGTTCAAAACTTATAGGCACTCGACCCACAGATAACATCATCAGGCAAGTAACACAGACAACAGTAATGAATAAAGCAAAACAGTAATGCTAAAAAGAAACTTTCATGAGACCTATTGACTTGGAACATATAACAGGGTGTAAAAGAGAAATAGCTCACTCAACAGTTCATATGTACAAGTTCAGGGATACAAGGAACGATTTATATCAAAATTAGAAATCCGCCTCGAAAGAAAAAAAACACTTCATTGGACACTAATAATGGCATAATTCTAAACTGCTTCAGAGTAAAAGGGAAGGTATTCCTAAAAGAAAGGAAAGAAAGGTACATCCATGTTATTCTATTGAAATAATTTTGAAAATTTCCACGCACCATGTACATGAGAAAGAACGAACTAGGAAAAGGAAAGGACTATTAGCAGATACCTCTCAAAGAAACCAGAAGCACAAGATGATTTTTTGGCACCGCCATTGGATTTTTTAATCATGTCACCTCCATCATTCAATGGTGGCACTGAGTTACAAGGGGCATAACCAGCCTGACTGGAGCTCAGATTTTGGACAATTTTTTCAACCGCTGGCATGTCAATATCCCATGCACCATGATTCAAAATGCTGTTTTTAGAAGCTGTATCATTTTTATTTACATGGTTGCAACTGTCCATCAGTTGAGCAGCTTTCTCAGGGCGCCCATGCAAAATCTTTTGCTTTTCAACCTGACAAAGAACTCGAAAAAGAATTGGAAGTGTTTAGCCCCAATAATAATCAAAACTAACACCTTCCAACTAATTTAAAATTGACAGAATATGAAAGCATTTATGAGCGATGTGCATCTGGACATGCATAGAAAGATGATTTTGGTACTCATTACATAAATAGGAAAGCGTGAAAAGGAAGAACAGGATAAAATATACAAAGGGCCATATTGAAACAATAACTTATTAACAATCTGTACATCAAGAAAAGACAACGGCTGATTCAGATAAAAAATAAGCATTTCTGTATATGAGCATAGATGCTAATATATAATGTGGGATTAGACAAATTAATGGAAGTGCTGATCAAAATACTGGAAATGTTTACTTTCAAAGATCCCAACAGGTAGCACAGAAATGTCCTGGAAATTCTGCCCGTATCAGGCCCTTTCCTGATAGGAGATAAGAGAATGGTGCTTCACCGGTTATTTTCAACTTCAACGAATTGAATTGACCCAGAAGAATGTGATTAACTGTTGTAGATTTCATAATCCCTAAAGTGTCCCTCTAATAATTTGACCCTCAGCATGAAAAGAAAGAACTTCTCAATTCATTTAGGTGATCCAAACACAGAAGTCCAGCAGTTGATTTATGGTGACAGCCAGTACTACATCAGTGGTCAAGCCAGCTAATGTCAATTCAAGCTCACATGAGAAATAGCTAGTGTTCTGTTAAGTTAATGGCAGCATGAAACAGCACAATTATAGAAAACATGGATCTCGAGCAGACAAAATCATATTATATTTAGGGGATGAGACAAAAGACGCATGCTCTCTGTCATCTTTCCTATTCTTAGTACACCAGCCTTTTCTCCAATCCCATTGGAAGCTAGATTACCAATCCTCAAGAAAGAGTTAGGTTTAGTTCATAGAAATTTGAACCTTCACTTGTGGCTTAGAGCAAGATATCATAGCTCCTTTTCCATAATTACTAAACAAGTACAAGAGCATTACTGTCACTTTGGGCATGTAAAAGATTTGTGTACCTCGTACAGTAACACCTGCTTCATTGCTATTGGCAATTGATGATAACTTGATGCATGGTCCTGTTGACGAAAAGCAAGCATTTATTGCCGGCAAAGAGTTAACAGTTACAGGTGCACTACCCAGGTTGATTCCGGATTAGTCGGGGCGAAGCACCGGATACCGGGCAGGTAACAAAAAAAAAGAGTTAACAGTTAGGAAATATCAAATTTTAGAAGCCAAATTTGCGAACCTTGAAAGTGATATAATTGTAAAGTGGAGGATCAAGAGCAGGAGCAACAGCTTCCATTCCCGACCCTGGATTCAAACTGCCATTTTTTGACCCATTATCCACGCTCTTATACGTCACACAATAAGCAAGCATCTTGCTTATTAATTCAGCCAGATCAGCCCTCTCGCTATTGGACAATAAGTGAACTGCCACCTAACCATAATATTATATCAATACCCACTTCAGAGCTTAAACATGTTGCACATTTTACATAATAATGGTAAAAGTGGTCAAATATTGTTGCTTATATAGAAGGCCAATTAGTACGTTAATGGCTAGTTTTAACTACGAAAATATTTTGAGTTTAGTCATACAGGATGCTGCACCCACAAAGTTAACCATATATATATGGAAGTAGATGTACAGCGATAACTGATAACTGTAAGTAAAAAAAAACAGTCTGAAGGCATAAAACATAATAAATTTCACTGCAACTTATCTTTCATGGACAACCCAACGGCAGTGCCAGAAAACTTTTAAAGCTAGATTAAAAACCTAGGCTTCAACAACCAGACAGTAGAAGCATTCAGTTGAATTACTCTATTCCCATTACATTAAAGAGCCTTAAACACAAACTTAGCGTCAAGTTGCATCATATTACCGGCTTCAAATTCGGAGGGGATAAGATATGCAACAGTTGGGAAACTGAATCTTCAACTAGTGACTTATTTGAGAAATGCCTCGATATTAGAGGAGACATTTTCCCATACCAGCTTCGCAAAGTGTCTATCCTTTCCATCAGCATGGTTCGATATCTGCAAATGTGTAATAAAGGGATGGATGAAGCCAAGAGAGAAAATTTTCACAAAGTGGGTAAAGACTGAGCGCAGAGCACCTTTGGTAAGACTTTGGCCAATCTATATTTGCTTTCTGAACTTGGGCAATCTGATGGTGCATGCAAACAGCAATGGAAGGCTGATAAACTTCAATAAATAAATATTGAAGATTCAGTTTAGATGCAAAGCTTCACGTAAGCAGAAGCAGAAAAGTGGACAGAAGTTTGCAGTTCGAAATGTACCTCGAAGATGCATATGCATTGAACGCATCATATACTGGTGATTTAGATCAGCTGTGCCAATACTATCAAGGCATAGTACCTTCAAAATAACAACATTGTCATATATTGATAGATATTAGGTGAAGATGCATGAGAGAATTGAGGCAGGCTTACAGTCTTCTGCATAACTGGATCATGATAAGGAAGCTGCAAAAGATTCTCATAAATGCCCTCAAACAACAAATCATAGTCACCCCTGCATTAAGGGATATATTTACTTTGAGCGCTGGTACACATTAAAACTTAAAAATTGCAAACCTCGACATCCCAACTAACCTACTGGAGATAAGTGAGTGAAGTGCATCAAATTCACCCAATTGAGAGCTGTCAGAAGCTGGTCTCCTTTCTCTCTTAATTTTCTTCTTTTGAAAAATCTACAGAAAATTCTTTTCAACAGCAGATACAACAGAAGAAATACAAGGAGGAATACTAAAGCAGGAATCCTGTAGAGTGCTTTTTTTCCTCACCTCTTTCCAGATATCAAATATGTTTCTTGACACATCCTTTTGACCAACAACTTGGGTGCTAATGTTCAACTGGAAGCATCAAAATAAGTAAATACCATGATAAAGTGGGAGACTTCTTTATTTTGGCAGCAAAATGAATGAACATGGTACAAAATGAGCAATTACTTTGAAGGTCCTTTTCAAGTTGCAACATGTATATCACACTTCATGTCAATTACAAATGTATGAAAACAGATGATAACTAATCCGTGATATTCCTATATGAATCATGCAATGGATCCTGATGTTATATGTATGGCAGATTATACAGAAGAACATGCCCATTTGACAACTAGGCCTGGACTGACTAGGGAAGGACTAGTAAGGGTCAGGCTTTGGACAAAGAACAGGTCCGAGCTAAACTTCTGCTCTAACAGAAATGTATTTAAGAGGTACAATTTTGAGTTGCATGCATTCATTGTTTCAGATAAAATTTTATGTTATTGTAACAGCTATAGAATGGCGTATCATTTATATTTTCAAAGTAAAAAAAAAAAAATCAAGTGGTATTCAACTGTATGGTAAAATAACTCGGTACAAGAAAGTCGTCAAATGCAAAATGATATTCTTAAGAGAGAGGCTTGATGAAATGAAATTTTAATACCTCACTGAGAGCTTCCT
This sequence comes from Melastoma dodecandrum, assembly GCA_029817715.1. Classification (NCBI taxonomy): domain Eukaryota; kingdom Viridiplantae; phylum Streptophyta; class Magnoliopsida; order Myrtales; family Melastomataceae; genus Melastoma; species Melastoma dodecandrum. The sequence goes on from JARUPY010000182.1 coordinate 3,102,311, forward strand.
TCTTCTTGTTGAGGAACTGAAGTGTATTCAAACAAGAACGGATATCACATTCTGAAAGAGACAGATTTATTGGATAAAGAAGCTATCGTGCATATTGTTGCAACTGAGAATCAAATAATATACGGGCAAAATATATTGTCTTCCCACATGTAAAACATTGTGATTGAGGTCAGTAGCTGAAATCCCTTTCCAGCGGTTGGACATCTTTCAGATATACCATCACTTTAATTTAACTCACCAGTGAATTCTGCAAGAGCTGTAAGGGCTACTGAGCTTGTTTTCATTCCTTCATTGTTACAAACGTGCTTCAATCTGCAGAATAACACGACAAATTGTTAGGCATTTATAGTAATGTTAGGTTTGTTGAATAATTATCCAGAAATTTAGATCAGTAAGAATACTATTTTAACTGTGTTTGTGTGTTTTGAAGGATTAAAGAAGTGCTAATTGTAGCGACAGGGCAGTTGCTTCAAGTAGGTTTCAGTGGCTTGCTACGTATTTAAGAAAAAGGGGAGAAAAAAAAGGAAGAAAACTGTAATCAGACCTGTGAAAAAATTTAAAATCAATGGATCTAGAATCCTCACATATCAGGGCTTATTCTCTTTCTGTATTCCATATTTGTACCACTAGGAAGATAGGAACAAAAAGACAAAGTGGTAAGGAAAAGATGGATTCATCCAAGGATTTTGTAGTTAATTTATCGTTAACCTTGTCACTAAGCTTGGGCTATATCACAAAAATTTCAGAATTATGATCTGGAAGCAGTTGCAGAAAGGAGTAAACAAAAGTCTCAATTTTGCGAATATATGCAATACGCAAATATGAACAATTAATTTTTACCAAAAAAAATATGAACAATTAATTCAAAGCCAAGTTAGGGAGACTGGGTGAAAAGAAGACATCCTTAGTATGCAGAACCCTCCCCGACCAATATGAGCATGGTAAGATGGGCATCTTTACAAAACATCATCAAGAGGTTGTTATGATTAAATGAAGGCTCGTTATGACAGGTAATAATATATTGGTGGCACTTAGACCATCGGATGTGACAATTTCGGATTATTATTACTATTACTATATTAATTCCCTTGTCTACCAGAAAGCAAAAACAAAAAGTGAAGTTCCAAAAAGAAAAACAATTACCGGCTAACAACACGGCTCACTGATGGCTGAACAAAGATATGAATCCTGTTGAAGAAACAAACCACAAATGCTTCTCAGGTAAGAATGTAAGGCTTAAAAATTGGCTCGAAAATGTGGATTTATAGAGAAAATATATTGAGTCTCGGTCCTGTTTATCAATAAGAATCATTCAAAAAATCAAAATATTAACGAAACAGATAATTTGAAGGATTTATCCTGCCTAGCGCATATAACTTGCCGCAATGTATTACCCAAAATCAACAACATTAATGAAGCATCTGTCTAATGGAACTTTCTTGCTGCCTTCATGTACAGAACACAAGCAGGACAAACAGTAGTGGGAAGTCTTTCAATAAAATACATCCAGGACAACAACCAGGTATAGGAAAGAACTATGCATCTTAATTCTTAGAGAAAAACAAGAACGTTTTGTTAAAGAACAAAAAGTCAAACTCAAGAAACTACTCCCCTGGTCACCTGATCCCTTGAGTTTTCCTAGCCTAAAAAAATTGATCCTCGCAATTCTCCCTGTTTATACCATGTAGCCAAAACACAGAGAGGAAAACCAACATTTGACATCTACCCAATGTGAACAAGCCAAAAATATGAGAACTATTGCACACTAGTTTGAAGCCACCAACTCCTACACCACGAGATACAGATAAGAACTCACTTAGCAACCTGACGCAGCTGTCTTAGGCTAGGAGCATACAGGTCGTTGCATATACAGATAACCTACAAAAAGAAGACCGCTTAGTAACTCTCAGTAAGCAATTAGATGGAAAATAAAAGCATTGATATAGAACTAACTGGTCTCAAAAGTGATGAAGTTCTATGCCTCTTCTTTGAGGTGATCTTAGCTGGTTCTTTCCCAAAATTTTTCTTTTCCCCCTCAAGCTTTTTTTCAGCAAGAATCTGTATGGCATATTAAAAACATGATCTGCAAGGTTAAAACTCCGAAAATGGCTATTTAAAGAAGTAATGTTAATGAACACAATGACAGAACAATCTAATCATGCAAGGACAAATCAAACATTAGACAACAAACAAGTGTTCCTCGGGTTCTGGGATAACAAGGAGCTAAGATGACCAATCAAATCAACACAGCTCGAATAACTGATGTCATGTAAGAAATGACGGGGCAAAAAAATCAACTTCTAGGAACAGCACCACAAATCATAAGCGCCCCGGATTCAGGAGTAGCAGCTAACGGCATAAAAAAGAATTATAGACACCTTAACGAAACTAACTACAGGTAGTTGACAATTACCATTATGCGACATATATCATTTCAAGACACAGTCACAACTAATAGCCATCAACTAAGACCCTAAAACACCTATTTTGAATGCAATCAATCCTTTCTACCAAAAAAAACTAGTTGATTAGGTGACTCCTGCATGAAGGGCACTCCCAAGCTTATGCGAGATACAAAGACGAAGGGCAAATATAAGCATTAGCTTACATTTCTAAGTACATGAAAGAGTTTATTTTCATGCATGCCCACACATTACATCTTTCTGTATCAAGATGCCTTTAAGCATGTTTGCTAAACTGAAAAATATGTCTGAAATGATAAGTTGAGTCCTGGACACAATTCTGGGTCTGGCATGGGAACAATCCAAGTTTATGTAGAAACGTTACCATCTTTAAGAGAACATCAACAGCACCCTTTCCATCTCCAAGAGCACCATCAATTTCATCTATAATCTGCATAATCAAGAAGATTGCAGCTTAGTTTTGAATAGCTAAGCTGGTTCAACAGACAACACGTCAAGCCAGAATCCCATTAGGTGGGATGGGATTGGCTAATGGTTCAACAGTAAAGAATGAAAACTTATGTGCCAGATCTTGTACCAGACACTTAGGCCTTGAGTCACCCATCACAGAATCCATCTGAACGACATCGAGAATTTTAGCCTCCACAACGGCTGATGAACGATCATCACTGGCATTAATCTGTACAAAAGAAACAAAAGCAAACATCATGAACTCTGTGAATTCAACTATAAGGTAGCTCAATGTTCATAGATTTTTATCAATCTCTGCAGTAATTGACAAGCACATGAACAGTGATTCAGAACAAACTCCATTGTAGAACACTTATACTCAAGAGTTTTCTATAACACCTCCACTACTCGATAACCACAATGTTTGGCAGCGATATGAGCAAGGGTAGTTTTTCCAAGTCCTGGAGGTCCACAAAGTAGGAGGACCTGCATCATTGTAATGACGCTTGTTGGTCACTATGAAAACACATTCATCAATCAGATGTCCCAGATAACACCTGGGTGATAGATTCCATCAACAATTTTTAACCAAACCTTCTGTTCTGGGGGCCCTGTTATGCTTGAGTTCTTGGCCCACTTTTCTGAAGCAGTTTTGGCATCATGATCTCTGCTATAAGAATTTTGAGGATGCTGAAATCTATCTTTACTCCATTGTTGCCCTCTATTAGCTTTAAAGTTGACAGGATAGCAAGTCGCTTTGTGATGAGTGATAGAAGAATGCCTTCTGAGTGCAGACAAAACTTCATCTGCAGTACTTCTGATTTCAGATCCAAACACACAAGCATCCCATTGCTTAAACCATAAGAGGACCTGCAAGCACATTTTAACAGAAATTTGTTTCCGAAGGCTCCAAAAAACATGAGAAAATAGGCATATGCCTCACGAGTGTTTTGTTCTAATACTCAATTATTGTGGGAGTTATTAATACTCAATTATTGAGGAAGTTCCAGAAAGGAAAAAGGGAATCAGAAGAAGGGATAGCTTGTACCTCACGATTAGTCTGTTCATCGCTGAGGAGCTCGGTAAAGGAATTTGGAGCATATTTATCAACCCACAGTTTCTCAAATATCGTCGGTGCATTTGGTGATGTAATTTCATCCTCCCCGACTTCTGAACTAGCAAGGAGAGCCTTATACAACATTCAAATGTTATGGTGGCTTGGGAGATTTTTATCCAATATAAAAAAAAGAAGCTGAAAACTGGTAGGTTTACAAGAGAACAGTTTTTTTCATATTAATGACATAACATTAATCCAGGGAAAGAAAAGGAAAATCAAACCACAAATAAATTTAAGGTGCATGGGCAGAGCAATCTACAATACCCATGCATGTGAATGGGTAATATGTAAAGTTTTAAAAAATGGAGCAGGAAAATTAGTGATTACAAATACGAACCCAAAACAACCAAAAGATAAACTGTCATCCATGTGATAGTACTCGACTAATAGAACCGTAGCATGTCTGTTCGAGTAGGTGTTTGTACCTTTGCAAACGCCTCCTTTTCACTTCGGTCCAATAAAACATTGATGGGTTCCGCTAGGAGACCTGCATTTTGAAGAACAGAGCATGATGTCTAAGCGCAGGGACTGAAAAAGGCTTCAAGTCGAAAGAGATCGTCTGGTAAGCACCAATCACAGCCAGGACCACAAACAATTGCATCAAAGCTAATGAGGCAAGGATAAAACAAGAAAACTAAACGACCAAGAACCTAGAGTATTGGAAATTGGTTTTACCTGCTTTCGCTCTGAAGGACGACTTTCCCGTACCTAAGCCCTCGTCCAACCCTCTACTGACCTTTGCATAAACCCTCTTCCCATCCAAGCCAGTAACAGCCACGCAATCGCCATCGATCCTGGAAGCAAACCTAGACAGAACAACTTCTTCCTCCTTTTCCTCCTCTTCACCCTTCTCCACCGCAATCTTGAAAGCTTCTCCTCCCTGAGACTGACGAGGAGGAGAATACCTGAGCCAGGAATCGTCATCGTCCAGCACCGCCTCGACGTGACTTCCTTCGCAGACCTTCGTCCGCTTGGGGGAGTCGGACTGGCGGAGAGGAGATGGGCGCTTGCGACGGTCGAGTGCCGCCGCACTCGTGGACGGAGCGGGCGGATCCTCGTCAAGGACATCATCGTCGCAAGCAGGCGAGGGAGGAGAGAGGTACTCCTCGTTGAATAGAGATTGAGCCTCCAGCCATTCGAGCTCGTCGGGGAGGGGAATATCTGCCTCCATCTCCTCGGCCGGCGGACTTCTCGTGGGGTGAGGGAGTGGAAGGGCGCGGCCGATTGGTGATTTTGGCGGGAAAATGAAACGACAAGACATGATAAGGTCGGGCACTCGAGTCGCTTTTCCGGTTCGGTTCATTAAAACACCGATCGACCGGGAGCAAACCGTTTCTTTTTTTTTTAATGATAATTGATAAAAATGACTATCTAGAAGATTATTATTTTTCAAAGAAAATTGAACAAGTCCGGGTATAATTTTATAAGGAGTTTGATTTTCGCCGGCTGTTTCTGAAAATTCCCCAAAGCGGCTAAAATGCCCGACATGGACTAAATTTCTTCTATTTATAATATAATGTCTCAAATTCGTTTTAAAGTGACATGACAACGTACCGATGAAATTAATACATGTTTAATATAATTAAACGGGTTTTTACTAAATTCGTGTCACAAGTCCCTTAAAATGTACTAAAAAATATTAGTAATTTACTAAACTTTTATTTTTTAGTACATTTTACTAAAAAGCCCTTTAATTGGCCGATTTTTTAGTAAATCCTTAGTAAAAATATATTAAGCCTATTACTATACAATTTAGTAATTTTTTACTAAAATAGTTTGATAAATTACTAAATTAATCGAAAGTTTAGTAAAACGTTAGTACATATTTACTAAAAAGTTTGATAATGACTAAGTAACAGCTCAACCTGATAAAACATTGAGGTATTACTAAATTGCTTATATGGGCTTAATAATTACGTACGGGCATTTACTAACCCCACGCCCTTTTTATTACTTCCTTTAGTAATTATATACAAAAAATGTTTAATAATTTACTAAATTACTAAACTTTTTTAGTAGATAAGTAGTAAAAAGGTCGTGGGCTTAAAAAGTTTGGTAAAATTTTAATACTTTATCAGGTTGAACAATTACTTAGTACATTATCAAACTTTTTTATTAAAAATGTACTAATATTTTACTAACGTTTTACTAAACTAATTAGAAATTTATTAATTTAGTACTAAGTTGTACAATACTAGGCTTAGTACATATTAAAAATATTTTAACGCACTCGTTGAAACGAATTTAATAAAAAAAACTCGTTCAATTATGGAAAGAAACCAAAAAGAAAGAAAGAAAGGAAAAAAAAGAAAAAAGAAAAAACAGGATGAGGGGGCTTACAGTTTTGGTGGGGTGGGGGAAGAAGAGAAGGAGAAAATGCCGTCCCCTCCCTCTCGGTGAAAAATTCTCGATAAAAATATTTAAGATAAAAAGAGAAAGAGCCTCGTCCCACCTTAAAAAATCCGGGGGATTCAGATCTCTTTCTCCATACGCACACCCACCGCCTAAAACCAACAATCGTCGCCGGGGATGGGACAACAGTCTCTGATCTATAGCTTCGTGGCGAGGGGAACCGTCATCCTCTCCGAATACACCGAGTTCACCGGCAACTTCACCTCCATCGCCTCCCAATGTCTCCAGAAACTCCCCTCCTCCAACAACAAGTTCACCTACAACTGCGACGGCCACACCTTCAACTACCTCGTCGACAACGGCTTCAGTTCGTCCCCCACCCTTTCCATTTTTCGATTTGTTGCTTGTTCGTCGACCCTCCGCTCCGATCCGATGTGTACTTTTGGCGAGATCTCCTTGCTCTGTTTATTGGATTTTCGGTTTGGTTTGGCTTGGATGTGATCGGGCATTGCGTGGCTATGAGTTAGATCTGGTTGATACGGGCTTTGACTTGGGATGACTATTCGAGATCCCGTCGGATGTGTTGATGCGTGGTTGTCTTGTCCTTTGTGGATGCTTAGTTTTGTCCTTTACTGTAGGAGGACTTGGATCTTGTGTCCACGTCAGTAAAGGGACTTGGAATCTGCTTGTTCGACAATTAGCAAAACGTGCTGATCAGTTGGGAGGAATGCGTTATTTGCTAGAAAATGTGCTGATCTTGTGTGAATGCATGTGTTTTGACCGTGTGAAATGTGTTGATCTCAGTTGCCTTCTTGTTGGAGCTTATTGTCAGTGGATTGGGAGGGAGATGGCCGACGTTTGCTACTGCCACTTATGCTTTAGTTAGATTTGTAATTACTGCCCTCATTTTCATGCCCCTCAGTTTTTAGAAGAATTGAATTGTTTTTTAGTAAATGACTTTTTGTGCAAATCGGCTACATGTGGAGACTGAGCAGCAGTTCATGTTGGATTGGGTACTTTAGTTTGTGCCTGACTACTCTGAAGTTTGTGCAGGATTTAATTGCCATAGCATATCTAGAACAATGGTTGCAGTTGATCCCTGCTAACTGCTACCATGCCCTTGTGAACAGCGTACTGTGTTGTGGCGGCGGAGGCTGCTGGCCGACAAATTCCAATTGCTTTCCTGGAAAGAGTGAAGGATGATTTCAACAAAAGATATGGTGGAGGAAAAGCGGCGACCGCTGTTGCTAACAGCTTAAACAAAGAATTTGGGTATCAGTTACTTTTCCTTGCTAGAGGATATCCCCACTTCATATTCTGTGACCGGCGTAAATGAGAAAATTGTAACTGCTAATATGTTTTTCCCTGTCGTTTCATAGTCCCAAGTTGAAGGAGCATATGCAGTACTGCATTGATCACCCTGAAGAGATTAGCAAGCTTGCTAAAGTAAAGGCTCAGGTTTCTGAAGTAAAGGGGGTGATGATGGAAAACATTGAGAAGGTCAGTAATTGCCTTGCCGCTGTACATCTTTTTACAGAGATCCCTGTGAAAAAATACCTCTATTTCTGATTTAAGTAGGACGGTTTGTTAAGTAATTTGGAGCAATGTATAACTTGAACAGATTTCATGTTTTTGTTGTTGTGGTTGGAGATGGTAGTTGGAGCTCTTCTGGTAATTTGTTTAGGTTTAGTATATACTTCTGAGGAAGATTTTGTCATGCACAGGTTCTGGACCGCGGGGAGAAGATTGAGCTTCTGGTAGATAAGACAGAGAACCTTCGATCTCAGGTCAGTTACAGATGCAGTTATGGCTATGGTTATTGTAATCCATTGGATAGGGAAGTTTTCGTTTGAAATTACATGAAATCCAGTTGTGTGCACTAATGCGCTATTGGAGGGGGCAATTGAATGGGTTGAGGGTCGGGTCAATCACATCATGTGTTGTTGTTGCTTCACGTGGTTTTGCTTGTGTGGCATTTTCTCTAATCCCAGCTATATTTTTTCATCACATATTAAAGTAAGTACAATGAAATTGCAGGCGCAGGATTTTCGGCAGCAAGGTACAAAGATAAGGAGAAAGATGTGGCTGCAGAACATGAAGATAAAGTTGATTGTTCTCGGGATTATTATTGCTCTGATTCTTATCATCATCCTATCGGTCTGCCACGGCTTCAAGTGCTAGTCTTCAGAGCCATCTTACCGAAGCCTTGGTTTCTCGGGGCCGGATTGCCGCAGAGACATTTGTGCGCATTCAAAATCGGCAGTACATTCAATGAACGAGGCTTTTTCTCTCTTTGGGAATTCTATCCGCAGGTACTCTTTAGGAAGAGGACAGATAAATGTAGTTTTGATTGGATGTACAGTTTTATGCTTGAGACCGAGACGTGATTGGCTGCGTCGTTTCGTTGTGGTCTGGGTGTTGTTTTATCTTTGATGCAAGCGATGTTGTTGTTCAGACATTCTTCTCTCATTCTACTTTTGGGTTGTGGATTACATATCACTTTCTTCCTTTCTAGATTTCAGATCAGTTTGGAAACCATCTTGGAAGCACACTCCTCACCAACTTTACTACTATATTGATGTTTACAGTAACAAAATTTACACGCTAGGCTGGAGATAACGTGCATTTTAGCACAAAACACACCAGGTTAAGTATTTAGAGAGAGAAAGTTAGTACAGCAAAAATTATCAGCAAACAAACTGATTTCTGAATGGAGAAATCTCCTCGAAAACGGGAAGCCTCTTCGACCTGGACGGCACCCACTCCCTCATCAATTGATCAATTTCTTCAATGAAAGGATCCGCTAGGCCGACAAACGAAGTCCATTCGGGAGGAGAGGCCGATTGCGATTGCGATTGCGACAGCTCGGACATCATCTCCTCCGCGCGCGATCTCGACTTGGGATCATCTGATCCGGCAAAACCGCCCCGCAACACATCCTCAAGGACAGACCGTGCCTCCGCGTATCTCGCTTGCTTTATAAGGCAGTACGCCAAGTTGCAGGCCTTGTTTGAGTCGGGATTGATCACCTGTGCTTTCTGGTAGACCAACTCCGCCGCTGCATACTTCCCCAACTGCATGTACGCCCATCCCAGGTTACCCTGAAGGAACACCAACTCAATCATCAGATACAAATATCCCCAGAAGGATTATCCAGACCTTTGACTCGAACTCGTAAGTTCGTTTGATGCTCCCTTCGTAGGACGAAACGATGTAAAAAGGAGCACGATCTCCAAAATGCGCATCTTATTACCAGTATCCTGGACGTCTCTTGCTCAACGGTGACTCGGAATTTCTTCCCATGCGAACGTGCAGTCTTGGTAGGCTTCCCATTGAAGACGGAGCCTCGGTATATCATCCAGAGCTTCTGTTTCAACAACTCAATCTGCTCCTCGAGTCTACCACATTTCTGCCACGACCGGTACCATTCGCATTAAGACACTAAACAAAAAAAAAAAAGAGAAATCTATACAATCACAAGGGCTCTTTTGACAAATATCAACACAGCTGGGAGGAATCAAACTGCCATAAAAGGAAAGAAAGATGGAAAAAAGCTTTCGGCTCCCTCGATAAATATATGACCAATCACAGAATCAAACGAAAGAGGCTGAGCGCCAACCTTGTAGAGGTCGATGAGAACGTTGTCGAGGGATTCCTGAGCTTGAACGGAGCAACGGTCCCTGAAAGACCTGATAGCGTCGATGGCTACTTCGGCCCGATCCTGTTGCTTCAAGACGACGGCCATGTCCTTGAGGGCGCTATCCACCCTGTCCCCGACATGAATGGCCTTCCAGAAGAAAACAATCGCCGCATCAGGATCCTTCTCCACCAACTGCATCATCCGAAAAGTAATGAGCAAAAATAATCGGCCAATCGTCAGACGTCGTCGTCGTCGTCGCCTCCTCTGGCACTACAAAGACGAAAATCGGTGGCGGGAGACGAAGAGAAGGGGATCGGATAGAAACCTGGAGATGCTTGGCGCGGACGTAAGGGCTGTCGGCATCGGCAAGAGAGGGATGGTGATGGAATTGGCTGCTAATGATATCACCGTCATCGCATCTCTTGTCGCCCTTCATTCTTTTCGTCTCCTCTTAAAACGTACTGGGAGGAAGTGGTCGTCTCTTTCGTGGGGAGGGGGAGGACATGGAGGAAGGGGGTGATTTTTCTTTCTGGTTATAAAGAAATATGAATGTGGACGGCTTCCTGGACAAAGTTCGTTTTCTGATCTCTTTTTCTCGGTATCGTTGTTCCCAGCACGCGCTACCCCAAATAGTACCGCTTCTTTTTATTATTATTATTATTATCATCATTCATCATCTTAGAATAATGTATCCTGTAAACACCAAACTATTCCTAAAGTTTGCGCATAGGTAATAATAATAATAAATAATAATAATAATAAAAGTAATTCGGGAAAATTAGTAACTGTTTTAAATAAAAGTAAATAAAAGGTCGATTCATGGAGCGAAATAATCCTATCATCGAGCCTATGTAACATCTAGATATAATTGCGATGGATAATTACGTTGTGTTTGAATGGTTTGGAAATACGAGGATTGTACGGAGTTATCGTTTGTTCGAAAAAAATTTGTGAATTAAGGTTTCAAATTTCTAAATTCTCAAAATACGGTCTCGAAGTCGCTTTTTGAAATCGTGACTTTCAATTTACGAAGAAGTCGCGGATCCAAACCTATTTTTCGTGTTTCACGTCTTCTTTCCCTGAGTATGTTATGCAGAGGAAGTTAGTGAAGAGAGGACATAGAGCAGCTTGAGTTTTTATATGATTTGTAACAAAAGTATACTCAGGCCACCCTTGAGGACGAGTGTTTTTGAGAAGGGGACATTGATGCAAGGAATCTGTGGAGTGGTGAAGGAACAAAAGGAAAATGGACAGCAAATGATGGGGTCGGAGGAAGCTGGGCTGCAGGAGATGGGAGTGCTGGATAAATGAGACCATGGGCGGCGTGTTGTTCGTGGAATTGATGGAGATGAGAATGTAATTAGAAGAAGGATAAAATGTGAGGGACGAATAGGCAAAGTGGAGAGAAAAGCCCAACAAAAACAGTGCAAGCGCGAGGTGGTTAAGAGCAGAGGACGCGCACACCAGTTGAACAAAGAAGAAGAATGATGGAGATTGAGGTGGGGTAGGAGTAGTGTGGGGGTTGTTGCTTCTCTTTTTCATGTCGTGGAGGTTTTATCTTTTCTGGGGTTGGCTGGTGTAATCGGAGAACTATTCCCGCGAGCTGTTAACATGTGTTTTTTCTGCGTTTCTACGTTAATACAGAAGGTCCAGCTTCGGATCAGTGTTGGTGACAAATTCTGTCATCATACACGTATCTAATTGTGGCTGTTGTTCTAAATTAACAAAGTCTAGTGATCACAAGAGAAAGGAAAAAAGAACAGGAGCTTACAAGCCAAGGCAGAAACACACCCGGATCAATATCAAACGCCCTACTACATGGCAGTAACTCCAGGACACGTAACATTCCTCCATCGCATAACGATATCATCCAACTCCCACCAGACTAAGGTTAAAAATACCTGCATCATCTTTACAATCACCCCTCAGTCGTAGACTTGTAGTGGTACTCGTCGATGGTGGAATAGATCAGACCTTCCTCTTCCAGTGTTCTTATGGAATCCCTGTATATTTTTTGGGGGGGAAGGGAGGGGGGGGGGGGGGGGGGCAAAGAGAATTCAAATTAGCTGCTAAACAAAGTGCATTGTGTTTTTCTGGGTTTAACTAATCGTGAGCTAGAGTAAATCTTTACATGATCTTGTCTGAAGGAATTTTCAGCTGCCTAGATATTTCATCCCTGTGGACACCCTTCTCTTGTGCACTACAGGTGAAGAAAAAAGTAGGGAGTTGAGCAAGAAAATTAAAGACCACTACTTTCAGAATCACCACCTGCTGCCTCCTATCATTAGGAGGTGAATTTGTTAAGACCCAACTTACTAGTTTTGCTGGAGGAATTCGAGGACCTTCAGGTCGCTGCTTTTCAGCCCGTCCATCATGTAGTTGCCCGACAACTGCAAGACAACTGTATGACTGGGAAATATCAGGAGGCAGTAACTCAAATGGCATGATCTCACATACCTCGTTAGCAGAAGCAGATGAAATTTGCCATATGATGTATTATTACTGGAAGGAAGGCTCTTTGACAGTTCTACCTTTTGAGGACTCAACGTTCCACCGGTCTGTATAATGAGTGACGCAAGTTAGTTCTGACTTTACCAGTCCACCAAGATTACCATCGGATGAGAAAGACAATAGATTAGTCTTGTAGAACCTTGAGTTTAAACTTCTGCAGGTGCTGATGTATACAGTCAATGAAGTGGAAACTAACTTCATCAAAGTTTGCCACCGGCCTGCGAATACAAGGAATAACTACAAAAGAAAAGAAAGAAGGAAAGTTAAGGCCATAATGACAATAGCACAGGACTGAACATGTCTTCGGATGTTTTGAACGAGAGAGTGGAAGCGACGCGATGCAATAGCCGACGAAAACTAGTGAATTGAACCAGAATAACTGTTACAAAAACATTATGGTTTCTTTATAAGGATAGGATAATGACATGGACTGCAAAGCAATTTATAAAACAATTTGACACCATTTCAATACAAAGATGCATCTTAGTATGCAAAAAAAAATAGAAAGAAAAGCTCACAAACCCTCCCCATTGCAGTAGATGACGGCACACACCACTTAAGTTTATCCTACTTGACGAGCAGAGACATCTCATGTACCGGTCCACATCATGCGAGTCCATAACCATGTAATCAACCTCCACTTAATGCCTAACAAATACACACCCACAATCCAAAATTGGTAGTAAACTCGAATATCTTATATCTAATACAGGGACGCGTTGCTGTCATCGAAGAGAAGAATGAAAACAATATACCTGACAGCAAAAGCAACAACTTGTTTTCTACCTTGAGGGCTTTTCAGGTTTCCAACAACACGAACATACACGCCATCGCTACCACGAACGTAAAATGAAAAAAATTAGGAAACAAATTAATTTTCACAAAACTGAACAGCAGAAAGGATGTCATCAGACAGCACAAAAGATACTCACTCTATGTCTTCCATCTCCAGTGAATCTGCTGCTTCATTCACCCTGGTTATGATTCACTAAGCACTGTGAGCCATGACCATTCAATTGGGTAATCGTGTTTTGAGTAGTTGCAAATGCATTCGTTGAGGACAAGCGATGCACATGCATTCTCCTTTCTTGAGTTATCCATACAGTCATGCCATCAATTATGTGATTCAAACAATTAAATGTTAAAAGGAGACATGTCTCGAAATAGCAAGGCATATGATCCAATCAGCTTCAGATTCAGCTTACAAAATCTCTAAAACGACCAGACCAAAAGAATTCCCCCGAGGGAAAGCGAAGGGAGTACCATCTCCAACAATTGACACGTCCAGTCCCATCATCCAGAGAGAAGCTCACGTCAGTCACCCGGGCTGACTTATCACAAACCCTACGAAGCAGAGTGACCTAAAAAAACCCTAAAACGGGGAAAAACTCTGGGGGGTCACCGCCCTCCAAGAAACAGCAAACACCAGGGGAAGGGGCAAATGGTAGCGGGTGTGGACGTACGTTGCGACTTCGACGCCGTCTATGGCAACGGACTTGTCATCGCCAGAATGATAAGACTCGCTCAATTGCTTGACAATAACCGGCATCAACCCCTGCTCTCCCCATACCTATTTCCACCCCAACCCCCGAACAACGAAAATCAACCAACCAACCAAACAGAAGTAATCAAACACATCAGATGGAAGCGGGAGGGGGGGACGAGACCTTAGTCGGGTTGGGAGGGCGGGATTCGGTCGACTGGGAGGAAGGGAACGCGCCGCTGTCGTGTTGGCTGCTCCGAAACATTTCTCTTTTCGGCCTTCCTCTCTTCTGGCGGACCCTGCTTTTTGCCGCCGAGACGAGAACAATGCGGTGAAGGGGGTGTCGCGTCGGAACGGACGACATTGGAATATTTGAAACGAGTACTCACGAATTGGGATGCGTTCGACGAAATAAAAAAGAGGAATTAAATTGATCAAATAATATTTTATAATAAAAAATAAATAAATAAAAATTGTTGATGGAGATGATGATGATGCCGTAGACTTATTTTTTGCGCCGTAGACTTACGAACTGGAGCGGTAGAAATTGGTTTTTGAAGGAATGTCGGACGGTGTATGATTGAAGGTAGTGATGGATGTAGATATCGGATGGTGGAACGAAGGCGAAGCTTTCGTGTCGAGGCTACGGTTGCTTACTAAGACGATCGAGGAAAGGCGGGGATTGGCTGTCAGGGTTATGGTTGCTCGCCCAGACGGTGAAGTGATAGCGGAGATTGGTTACCAGAGATACGGTTGCTCGCTCTGATGGTGAGAGTGAAGACCAAGAACCTTTACGAGTTCACTAAGGTCGGAGTCTAGACGCCTGTTAACTAAATATTTATGAGTTTGATTATCGTGTTTGTTAAGAGAGATCTTCTATTCTTTTATACTGAATCTTCTTATGAATTTATCAAAAAAAAAATCTTGTCCGTTCTCAGAATATCTTTTCGGATCGTGCTCCTCTTAACTAACTTCTGAAAATCTTGGTAACAATCTGATCTCAGTGATTATGTATGGCTTTTATTCATATCATTTATCAATTTAGACCCGTGTAGACTTGACAATCGCCTTCGTAGACTTAGTACGGGTCTACGCCTTCTTTCTGGTCTTAAAGAGTTATAATATGGCTTTTCGTTGGCCAGAATTAATTTAAGTCTAAAATAATCTATCATGTCAAGATGTTTTGTTTCTATGTCCCGCCAAAGAGATCTTTTGCCGCTTGATGTTCCGATCGAAACGACGCGTGGCGGGCCAATCCCAACAAATATGGGCCGAGCTTTCGGCCCCGAACGTTTGGTCGCATGATTCTTGTGGTTGCATGATTTTATTTAATCAGTTTTGAGTCCGGTTTTGGCATTGGGACCCACCACGAGCTTTATTCCAAAATATCATTAATAAAATATTTTGTGAAATATATCAGGCTCGTAACTCGGTATTAAAAACACTAAATTAATTTATAAAGAATTAAATATTATCGAGTTCACTTAAAAAGGGGTGAATTCAGTTCATTTGTATAAGTTATATTCGTCTTTCTAGATAACCAATTTTCTATTTCTTTCGATTCAACTTTATATTAAAAATATCGAATTAAAAACATTGTTTTACAAATTTTAAAATATCGCTGTTTCATAAAAATATTTTGCACCCCATTGTAACATGCCTCCCTCCCAACTACCACCGAATCCATATATTCACCTTCTCTTAGATCTCCTGCTTTTTGTTTCGTGATGATTTGCAATGCTATAATTACGGCAGCACCATTTCTTCATGAGATAACTTATTTCACCACTCATCTCCCTTGATGACTTGCTGCAACAAATGCACTGATTCGCCTCAGAAAGCCCCCTTCGATTTACTGGTACCGGCTTTTCTCGGAGATCTTGTTCCGAAGCTAGTTTCCTTCAACGCCAGGTCACCGTTGACGTCTCCGTCGTCTTCCTCTTCTTTTAGTGCTACACTCCTGGCGGCCTCTAAAAAGGGCAGGTGCACCTGCTTGGTCTATTCCTGTTATGCATCCACGTGGAGTTTCAGCAGCAGCAGCAGCAACGGCTGCGATGCGGAAACCCCTAGTAACAGAACACTACGAGCGGTTAAGAGCGTCAGTCTCGTACAAGGAGGCACTAAGGATCCCGGAGCACGTTCCCGATCCGGTAGCAGCAGGAGAATCTGTCGCAGCAGTAGCATGTCATCCGAGCCCCGTGACCCAGATTCCGTCCAGAGAAGCTTCAAGAGCAACCTCAGGAAGAAACCCCCGGGAACTGATCGAGCTCCACCAGGCACTGATGTAAGGAAAGTAAGCTGGCCCGATGCTCATGGTCAGGACATTGCACACGTTCACGAATTTGTGCCGAGGTAAGGAAACATCTACTACGACGTATAACAGCAAAAGCACGAAACTGTACACGATGCGTCAACTGATACGGTTTACCTTGCAGCGTATCCGATGACGGGGAGCTGAAAGGAGTCAAGAACTCTTGCGTTTGCGCAATTCAGTGAGGAGGCGGATATCATTACAAGAGGGTAAAAGGTATTACTACTATTATCATTGTTGGTATGTTAGAACACCCAAAACATCCTGCAGTTTCAATTTCAACAGTGCAAATCTTCTGCGAGTCTCCAGTTCTTTTATTAAGGAAACAATTATGGGTTAAAGGCAATTTTGTCAAAACAAAACAGAAAAGGGAACAATCTGATGATAGATTGATAGATTTGGAATGGGAGTGGGGTCAGTCTCCTCTCCCAAGAAAAGCCAAATAACAAGACATCTGTCATCATTGTGTAGTTTTCTTTTTCAATGTCCATGTCACGGGGAAAAGGTTTTAGGCATGGCGAGGGCGTGTTCGAGTGGGGCATGTCTGGGTGCTGCAACAAGTGCCACCAGCACTCATCATGGCAGTTGTTGTGGTGGTGCAGAAAGTATATTGCTTAGATTTGAGAGCATGATTTTGCTTTTGGCGTGGTTATGGCCATCATGCAACTATCCCTGGTGCCTATAATGTAGAAGTCGATTCATTCAAACTCCCAGAATTCAGTAAGTCATCGTTCACTCGGAAGGGCTGTTGCATCAGTAAGTGTCGACCTAAACACGGATCGCGCATCACACTTTCAATTTCTGGACTGTATCTCAGCAGCATTTCCGACGGAGCCAAAGACGGGGCCAGAACTACTGTTCAAGTCCTACCTTTCCCTTGTGTTCTCATCTCTTCTTCTAAGTTCTCAACCACCACCAAGTTCTAATCTCATCGCAGTAACAATAACATAAAACTGAGCAGTCGGGGAAGGGCCCTCCTAACTATTCGACAACAATCGGGGGTGAAGTAAACAAGTAGTTTACTAGAGGAGCAGAAATGCAGATCATGGAACATAATGTCTAACAATGCCTTCACAGATGAAGGAAAAAATGAAACCAACAAGACATTGTTGAACTACAATGGTAGGTACAACTGCGGAACTAAGCCACAATGCTTCCTAACAACAACCACCACCACATTTGCAACACCATAATCACACCCTACTTTGGATGAGAATCGACAATTTCTAAGTGCTCAAACAAGCTCGAAGAAGGGGGCGGGATATTTTGCAAGAATCACATATATCCTTTTCTTTTCCCTTCTTTCTCAGACCATGCCTAGTTAACAGATCGACAATGACTTCCGCTATAACAAGGGTACCGCTGCTTATACCAAATTTGCACTTAATACACTGGATCTAGTTCACGAGCTAGTGGTACCCCAAGAACACTTGCTTCCCGTGCCACAAATTAAATGTTCTGGCTTTTGCCACGTTTGGATTTGTTCTTCTCCTGCATCTTCTTCCTCTTCGCCTCAGCAGAAACCCACGAGTAGTCCGGAGGGATAAGAAACGGGTCCTGGATGTTATCGATCTTACTGCTGAAGCTGCCGATTGAACTGCTAGGGCGATATGGGGACTTTATCCACTGAAACCAAGAAGAACTGCCCGAAGATTGGAATACTGCAGGGCTCTCCCGGCCAGTAGGACTTGATGGGGGTGTCTCAAACTCGTCCGTGGACTGAAGTTCTTCAAATTTGGTGAAAGTAACTATAACTCTTATGGTTGGAACCACAGGGATAGCAACCTGGACGGAAGCAAGGTCAACCTCAATAACAAGAAGTCGAACAAAACATAAACATGATAAAGCAGAAAGGGCTTGCCTAAACTTAAGAATTTTAGGTTTGGCAGGCTACATTTTAACAGACCTTAGCCTTTCCTCATATGCGCTAGTTTGAAATACCATGTTCAAAATTCCAACTTGCCAAAATCCCTAGTTTGCCAGATAAAAATAGGAATGACAAAGGGACCTCCAATGGTACACTACACCCAATTATATCTACTGCTGCGTAGATAAGTACTCAGTTGAGTGGTACTGAGCAAAGTACTTCGCAGACCATATTGAAAATTAGGATATATGAAACCATTTTTAACCTATAGATCATCTAGGGAACATATTAGTTTCTTCAACATCTACATTCTAAATAAAGAAGTCGGATCCAACCGGAGCCAAATGGCATGTTGTCATATACAGCTATTCTTTAACAAATATTCCATAGAAAACAATTATGTGGAGGAGATACCTTGACAGGAAAAGTCCCCACTGGAAGTTTGGTTGTGAGCAATTCCCTCAAACGACGTATTGCCTTGACCTTGTTTGCGAGAATATCAAGTAAAGGAAGGAGTTCTTCGGTCTTTAGAGGGAAACTTGGCGAAAGCCAGAGTATAGGCCTCAATCCCTTCTTATATTCGTTCTCGCGGCTTCCGTCTTTGCGGCGATTGCTGCTATCAGAGCTTCCATTAGACGATGAAGGTTTGCTATCCCTTCCTCTGCGACTTCCGTTGCCGTTCGTGATAATCTCTACAGAATGTCTTCCGGGATTGTTTTGACTACTTGACGGCAACTCATCAAGCAAATTCCCGCTCACCTTCTCATCCACGCAAAGAGAACTCCTCGGCGGCACAATCTTCTTATTCACTTCAGGTTTCGAGTCCTTTTTTCGCCATCCAGTGAACCACCCTTTCCTCTCCAGCTTTGAATCTGTAATTTCAAAACCACTGCAATCCTCTACGGCTATCTCCCTTTGTTCATAACAGCTATGGCGATGAGGAATCGTTCCATTGCCATTCTCATGCGGAATCACTGCAGAATCCAGATTTATAGCAGCCTCGAGCTGCCGCTTTTCTTCCTCTGTAAGAATGTCATCCAGCTCCTCACTCTCTGTCTCGTTTTCATTGCTTGAAGCGAAGAACTCGTCGTCGGTCATTGCACCAGGAACCCTTCTAGACCTGATGCTAACAACAACATTGTGCATGTCGTATACTTTAGCTTTCCAAGGCCCCACCATCTCCGTCTTTTCCTGCCTCCTCCAAGTCAACTGGGGAAGTAGAACGGCTTGAGTCACATCGATCCCAGGCCTAAATATATTAGTTTGAGACATTGCAGCCACTTCCTGTCGAACCTCTTCCTCGCTCGCCTGAGAACCTGCTCCGTCGAGTGCATTCATTACCTCTTTTTCTTTATGGGATATCATGCACAAAGATCCAGCAGGGACCTTCCCATCCTCTGAACCATCACCGAGAAAAAGGATACTCTGATCAGCTCGCTGGATTTTAAGTCCGTCGAATCCGGCCAAAGTCATATCTGCACGTAAATTTGCACCCCTCTTCCATATTTTGTACGTGTCTGAAGGAGCAATCCTGGAAATGAAAGGAATTACGGAACTCTCGAAATTGAAGGTGATTTCCATATAGAAGTCCCTCATTCCGTGCATAGTCCCTATCAACCGAGGTAACCTCCGACACCATTTCGCCCAAGCTAACGGCTGGTAATGCCTGACTATAATCATCGCAATACCTTCTTCTCTACTGCAGATCGCCTCCTGAAGCGCGCTCCATCCATGCTCGTTCTGCAAGCTCCAATCCGTACCGGCGACCATCAACATCTCAGTAGACGTTTCGTCCCCAAGCTTAACCGCCAAATGAAGCGGAGTGTCGCGATTGGGAACATCGCGGCGATCTATGACGGCAGAAATCGCATCGGCCTTCTCTTCCTCTTCAAAAGAAGCCGATTCAGTCTGAATCTCCGAAGGATTACGCAATCGAGGGAGGCTGGCCAAGATCCTCCTGAGACTGGTATAGTCTCTAGTCGCGACGGCCTTGTGAACAGGACTATGAGCATACTTGGAAACATCCACCCCAGCCATATCTCAGGAGGAACAAACAGTAACCGAACAAATTCTACAAATTTCCAGGAAACCAGCCAGCCTCAAATTCATCAACTTCGATAGCAACACCTTCCAATTCCACTGCCAACCAACCAACAAACAAGCTCACCTCAGCTCCAGTTGAACCAAGAGATCCAAAGCTGTCCTCAGACGGACAGATCAAATCTCCAACGAACCCTCAATTTTGTTTCCCTGTTTTGGGGCAGTCTATACAACGAGGAGGAGGAGGAATGAAGTTCAACCCGACTCACTCAAATCACAGAAACCCAAAAGGGACCACAGAGAAATAAGAAAGGTTGGCTTTCTTGAAATCGTACGCGCAATGAAAAGAACTTCTGGGGGCAGAATTATACAAAAAAAGTGGGTCCCAAAACCTCAAGGAGAAAGATCCGATCCTACCAAAGGAGATGATTCCCTTTACTTCTTTTCTCCTTCTTCTTCTTCTTCTCCAGGACTCCTTCTTACATCACCCACATCTCCTCTCTCTCTCTCTCTCTCTCTCACTCTCTCTCCCCTCTCGATAGAGAGAGAAGAAAGGACGACGAAGAGATCTCCCTTCTCCAAATCCAATCCCAAATATCAGACCAAACCCATGAAGCACATGTGGGAAGGGGTGGGGGGTGGGGGAAACAACAGCTGGGTCGACATCAAAACCAAATCTTTATTAGAAACAACAAAGAAGCCCACCTTTCCACCCCGGAATCTGTTCGGACAGCAACCGGAAGGATGACCAAACCACAAAACCCACGCAACAACCAACAAGGGTGAAGAAACGAATCAAGGAAGGTGTCTGTCCGCCTGCCTGCCTACAAACATGAAGCAATTCCGGGACAAGCAGGTCCGAAACCCCCCTCCGACCAACATCGACGACAAAAACACCCTCACCCCACAAGAAAGACTCGATTTTTGTTGGTTAATGGCAACCAGAGAAGGGGGGGAAAGGGCGCAGGAGCCGAACTTTGACTTGAATTCAAGCTGAAAGAGGGATTGAACTTGTGGGTTAATTGGGAAGCTGACAATTCGGAACGACGGGGGGGGGGGGGGTTGGCAAAAGAGAGAAAGAAATCGTGAGATGGGTAAAGAATCGAATCAAAGAGCAAGAGATGTGGGGAAAGAGATAAGAGAGAGATTGAGAACGGGGGAAGATTCAAAGTCTCGGAAAGACAGACAGACAGAGGGAGAGAGAGAGAGAGAGAGAGAGAGATCTGGAAATGGAAAGGGAAAGGAGTGTAAGCCCGAAATCCCCATGTGATTGTCTGAAGGCCGGCAACTTATGGACTTCCCCTGTTTCTCTTTCTCTTTCCCCTCCCCAATTCCCTGTCACGCTAGTTTGAAAACACACCTCCACTGGCTTAGCCACAGACCAGACCAGACCCAAGTCACATCCTCCAGCCGCGTCTACTTTCTCTGGTCTTTATCAAGTTGTTGCAAATTTGTATATTTATTAAGTTTTTTAGTTAGGGTCGAGGGGAAAAGAGACATCATTTCTTAGAAAGTTCCGAAACCCGAATATGCCAAACCCCCCCCCCCCCCCCCTTCCCCAACTCATCATGATTCCCTAATTTGTAGTAAAGAAAATGATGTCTGTGTTCATGATGTCCGTCCGAACTTAACGAGAGCTGCCAACTCCAATTTTAGACTCTCCTTTTTCTTCATGAGTAAAAAAAGTCATAGATGCTTTCTTTTTGTTCCTCTATGCGTCCACGGCCACGCTGTGGAGGACGACAGTCTCGACGACAGCCTTGCTGGGCACATCATGAGGCGATAGGAACTTGGTGAGCTGGTAGTCGGCACCAGACATGTCAACGCCGCTGGTGGTACAGAAGACGAGATCTTAGGGATGGCACGGACAGCGGCCTCCTTCTCGAGCTCAGGTATCGATGTAATGTGCCATGCCATGTAGGCGCAGATGTTGGGGTGCTCCCTCCTCGAGGATCTCCTCCGTAAGTACACGTACGGAGAAGAACATTTAACTATTCTGGATATTATTCATCATTCCACATCTCCGTGTCATTAACTAAGCACATGTCATATCACAACATCACGCATTCATTTAATAGAAACGCCTTCTTCAGCTCTTAACTCGGGTAAAAGACAAAAAAAAAATAAAAATTCTTCGCCTAACCCAAAGAACATATGGCACTTTAGACAGATTACGAGATTTGTTACGTAAACTTTGGTCCCTAAAATAATTAGAATTTCTCAAATAGAGTTCGATTAAAATTGAAAATGTTAGA
Source organism: Melastoma dodecandrum (assembly GCA_029817715.1). NCBI lineage: Eukaryota > Viridiplantae > Streptophyta > Magnoliopsida > Myrtales > Melastomataceae > Melastoma > Melastoma dodecandrum. The sequence goes on from JARUPY010000182.1 coordinate 3,124,760, forward strand.
AAAGTTCTCAGACTAGATTTTTGGGATTTACTTGTTGTTATCGGCAATACTTTCTCCATCTTATGAATTTAATAACTAAAAAATATTTTACGAACAAACTAAAGATTCGGACATTATGCAGTCGAATTTTTCCTTGAGGTCGGGCTTGTGGTCGTTGTCGGTGGCGCGTAAGTAGTTGTCAGGACAGGAGGATGCCTGGTGGACGAAGTTGGGAGGGGTGACGGTGGACCCTCTCTCTGCCCTTCAAACCATGCAGTTGGTAGCCATGTCATGAAGAAGCTTGTAGTGGGAGTACAAACTCTCATCCTTCCCAGCCGTATAAGAACTCCCCCGGGGGTTTTGGACTTGTTATTATTTTGAATTACTATATTATAGGATCCCCTCGTGCTTTCCGCAAGTGATTCAATAGTTGGAGTTCAGAATCATTAAGAATTGTACTTGTTCTCAAAAATACTCCTTAATTAATTGTTGCCCGTGAAAGAACAATCTTTCTGAGTTCCAAATATTTTAAATTTCATTTGGTTACCAATAAATAGCACCTGCATTTTACCGGTGGTGATGCGATTCTAGTTGTTGCCACGTCATCAGAGAACCTGGGAGGAACACTAAAGAGAAGAGTGTGTGAGTTGGTGGGGGTGGGGAGACTCCATTTACTCAACCAAAGAATCCTTTTTAAACCCTAGCCGCCGCCATGCAATCCACCCTCCTCTCGCCACGCGCCACCCCCTCCCTCCCCTTCACTCCCCTAACCTCCCTCAGAATCAAAGCTTCCTCCACCGCCTCCAATGCCACGACCACCCCCGCCGCCGCCCCGCCACTCAAGCTCAACAAGTACAGCTCCAGGGTGACGGAGCCTAAATCCCAGGGCGGCTCCCAGGCCATCCTCCACGGCGTCGGCCTCTCCGACGAAGACCTCTCCAAGCCCCAGATAGGAATATCCTCCGTCTGGTACGAGGGCAACACTTGCAACATGCACCTCCTTAAGCTCTCCGAGGCGGTTAAGGAAGGCGTCCAGGAGGCTGGCATGGTTGGGTTCAGGTTCAATACCGTCGGCGTCAGCGATGCTATCAGCATGGGGACCAGAGGAATGTGCTTTAGTCTCCAGAGCAGGGACCTCATAGCCGATAGCATCGAGACGGTCATGTCGGCCCAGTGGTACGACGGCAATGTCTCCATTCCTGGCTGCGACAAGAACGTGAGTGGAGGCTTTGTTGGAGCTTTGCAATTGTAGTTGATATGATTATTTTCTTTGGCTGCTTATCTGAATAGATTTTATGTGACTGGTCGATGCAGATGCCGGGCACTATCATGGCAATGGGGCGCCTTAACCGGCCGAGCATTATGGTTTATGGTGGGACTATAAAGGTTTGAGACAGTCTTAACTAACAACTAACGATGTGGCTCAGAATGTGGTGTTAAGATTTAAGCTTCAGTGCTTACTCTGTGCTGTATTGTATACTGCTCCATTACGTGCTCACCTTGAGTTGTACCTCGAAGTGATGTAATAAGTTTCCTTTTATTAGGCTATGTTAATGCCCGATTGACATTACTGTTGAGTTTATTGCCTTTAGCTATAATTATCAAAGGTTCCAATAATGAGAATGAGAAGAGAGTTAGTTTCCCGTAGGTTATGCAATGAGGTAGAGAGAGATGCAAGTTGCTTTTCTGTCAAATTATGTGTATGATGTCATTCTCACAGAATTGCTGTTTACAATTTGGTAAAAGTCTAAGAGAAAGGGCTGAACTGACCATAACAGGAGTGAGGGTTCTCCGTTAGGGATATTGTAATCTGTGTACCTGCAGGTGGACCAAGTGTAGGAAAAATTTTCTGCCAGGTTGATTTGTTGCACATCTTAAGATCTGTTGTTTTGGTTAATGTGTGTAAATTTTCCAAATTATGTTTTCATGCGAACAAGTGGCTCTTTATCTTGTTTTCCTCTGTAACCTGATCATTTGTTCCATGTGCTTCTGTACAAGGATATTTGATTTCATCTTCTAATTGTTTTGCTTTTTTGTTTTCCAGCCAGGTCATTTCCAAGGCCACACATATGACATTGTGTCAGCCTTTCAGGTAAAGAATTTTGTTTACATTGTTGAAAATTTGTTTTAATTACGAGTGCTGTAATTAATCGTAGTCCATATTGCAACACGATGAACCATTGGCTTCCACAATGTCCGACTATCACAGAAAGTCTTCACTTCGTTTTGCTCAAATATGGTGTGATCCAAGTAGTCCTGCGCGGCAACACAAGAGTCATGCAAAATGACCGTAACTAAGTGAAATATTATTTATCTCACTACCGTAACATTGATGGGTCTGGGACAATGTTTAACTTGAGCTTTCAAATTTCTCTGCCAATTTGAGAATGAATGCATGGATTATACAGTGTGGTCTTTCTGTAAGTTTTTTATCTACATTCTATTCTTGGGCTTATGATATCTTATTGTGATACATAGGTTTCCTACATTAGCCTTGCTGATATTACAGATAGGTCCTTTTCTCCTGTATTTGTGTGTAGGTCTATGGGGAATATATTAGTGGATCCATTAGTGATGATGAAAGGAAGAATATTGTCATGAACTCATGCCCTGGGGCAGGTGCTTGTGGTGGGATGTACACTGCAAATACCATGGCCTCAGCTATTGAAGCGATGGGGATGTCTCTTCCAGGAAGGTTGTTTTCTGCTTATTGGAAGACTCACTATAATTCTTATCCAAAGTTATTGTTTGGTTGAGTCCGTAAAAAATATTATTTGGTCTGCTGACATGGAAATAATTATTTTTTTCTGTTCGCACAGTTCTTCCACACCGGCTGAAGACCCAATGAAATTGGTTGAATGTCGCTTAGCAGGAAGGCACCTCTTGGAATTACTAAAGATGGATTTGAAGCCACGTGACATTATCACAAGAAAATCCTTACGCAATGCAATGGTGGTCGTTATGGCACTTGGTGGATCAACAAATGCTGTATTACACTTGATTGCTATTGCAAAGTGAGCAATTGAGTAGTCTTCCGGATAGTTTCCTGTTTGATTGAGATATAACCGTTCAATCGGCAGGTCTGTAGGGATTGAGTTGCCTTTGGATGAATTCCAGAAGGTTAGTGATCAGGTGCCGTTCCTAGCCGATCTCAAGCCAAGTGGAAAGTATGTCATGGAGGATGTACATAAGGTGCCTGTTGTAGCTTACTACTGTAGTTCATGGAGGCGAAATGTTCAGTTATTTTTATTGCGGTTGTATAACAGATAATTGTCATGTGTGCTTTTGTTTTCTGATCGCAGATTGGAGGAACGCCTGCAGTCATCCGTTACCTGCTAGAACAGGGGTTTCTAGATGGGGATTGCATCACAGGTGGGCATCTGAACTGCATTTTGTATCGTCGTTATGACATTTTTCTTTATGACTTGACTTTGTAGTGGCCTCTTTGACCAATGAATGAATTCTTCCAGTTACCGGAAAGACCCTTGCTGAAAATACACAAGCTGCTCCTTCATTGGCCAAAGGACAGGTGGGTTTTATTGCATTTCTTTTTACCTGTTGTGAATAGTTTACTGAATGCTCAGTGTGCTATATTCTCAATTCATTAATTTTGGAAGCAGGACATAATAAGACCAGTGGATAACCCAATTAAGAAAACAGGTCACCTTCAAATATTATTTGGGAACCTAGCTCCAAAGGGCTCGGTTGCAAAAATTACTGGAAAGGAGGGCTTATACTTTTCTGGTACATCTTCCTGCTTTTGACTAGCTTTCCATTACACTACATAATATTGGTAATTGCTAACTAGTTCAGTGTTTCCCAGGTCCTGCTCTCGTCTTTGAAGGAGAGGAGGCCATGATTGCAGCTATCTCTGAGAATCCTATGAGTTTCAAAGTACGTGTTTTCCATATTTTCTATATTTCTTCTTTCCGCACCCGTCATTGAAATGTTTCCAGAGGAAAGTCACTGCATATTGGGATTTATTAGTTTTATGTTATTTGGGAGTTCAGAAGATCTTACAGTTTGAAGAGTAAATTTCTGATGTTTAATCTGTCATTAGGAAACTGACTAAAAAGTATAGACTACACTGACTCCCTCAAGTCTGCAAATAAATGGGGAACATCTATTCTGCTTAACCAGATCTATAGCACAATGCAAGAACCCCGGGTCCAATAAAGTGCAAAAATGAGATTGACTGGTAGAATTAGCAGTTCACTGCAAGAATAAATATCAGATTGCAGTTGCTGGGAACACAAAAGGATATCCCTCAATTGACAGTAGTTTGGTATTGTCTTGGAGGTGAACATTGACTACTTATTAGGTATTGGTTAGGAACCCTGCCAGGAAAGTTTGTCATGCATATTTCTTATGTAGTGCTTTGACTAATGTTGCCAGGGAAAAGTTGTGGTAATTAGAAGTGAGGGGCCTAAAGGCGGACCTGGGATGCCTGAAATGTTGACGCCAACGAGTGCTATAATGGGTGCTGGACTTGGAAAGGTGCATGGTCGGAGTGTTTGTTTTGCCCGATGCTTTAACATCTACTCTGGAAAGTTGTTTAAACCCTCAAACCTTGCAGGACGTTGCATTATTGACTGATGGACGATTCTCAGGTGGTTCACATGGTTTTGTTGTGGGCCATATCGACCCAGAAGCACAGGTTCGTTACGTGCTATTGCAATGCAGTTCCGTTTGAAGACACTTGTCTCTACTGCCTGACCTTTTCTTTTTTTTTTCTCAGGAGGGTGGTCCTATTGGCCTCGTACAGGATGGGGACATCATTACCATAGATGTTCAGAACCGAAAAATTGATGTTCAGTTATCGGAAGTGGAGTGGGAAGAGAGACGGAAAGCATGGAATCCGCCTCCGTACAAGGCAGCCCAAGGAGTATTATACAAGGTAACACGTTTACGTCGGATGAAAAACCAGGGCGGACTCATCTTTCTACACTTGCTTTTCAGATAATTAATATCTGATCTGTTTACTGTTATGTTCAGTATATCAAGTGCGTGAAGTCTGCTTCGAATGGGTGCGTGACGGACGAATAAGCGGCGGCCTCTTAAGGCCTTTCCAAGTGCATAGAGTTCCGATGAACTATTTGCGGCATGCCCCTAGTATTAGGTTCAAGCTTATTTGTGAAGTCTTGTTGGTTTTGTTTTTTATGAATTGGCTGTTGAATTGTTGTCCACGGATGTAGTTTTGTTAGTTTGATGGTGACTGTTATCCTGATGAATGGCGTTTTATTAATCATGGGATTTTATGCCTGGATTATTATTATTATTATTATTAAGAATTTTTAACTTTTGAATTTGGTCAGTTATCGTTTTTTGGAAAACAATTGAAATTTTATATTCATATAAACGATTTTCTAAAGCTCGAGATAGGAACCGGTTTAGTGGTGAAATTGTTTAGAATTTATGCATTTGAGGAAAACTGTAAAAAAAAAAATGAACTTAATTGCATTAAAAGGAATTAAAGTCGATCGTTAATTTTTTTTTAAATTACCCTTCAATTGGAATCTTAATTAATAGCTTTTGATTTTTTTCAAGTAAAAAGGTAGAGGATTTAAGGAAAGGCCCATTCTAAGACCTAAGTCCGTGGTTCATAGGCCAAATCCAGCCCATGACATTTCTTTTGAACTAATTATATAGTGGAAAAGACGTGAGTGCCCCCGCCCACAAATACCGGACGAAGCGATCCCCTCTGGTACCTACAGGAACCCCCGGACTCCCGACCCACTCATGAGCCGCCACAGGCATCTCGGCAACTTATGGGTCCCCACAACTGGCTACAGGCGGCGAGTATCAGCCATGGCTGGGTTGAAATTGGAGCCATAGCCTTGGCCGGAGTGCAGTGTTTCATAATAAACAGCTACCGGATTGTCCTTTTCTATTGAAATGTTATTGACTGTAACCGCTGCTTAATGTTTTCTGCTGGCTGGCTTGCCGTCCGCTGTTTATTTACCAATGAAGGGCGATTACTTACAACCTGCACTACAGGTGAGTCCCTTGCACTTCCGAACGCGGAGGAGATAACGTCGAGGTAGCTTCCAGAGGGGTGTTAAACTTCGAGCTTTGTAAGGAATTAAGATCAGTTAGAAAAAAAATTTCGTAAAATAGGTTTCTTAGTTTCTAATTTATCGAAATAACGTCTCAAAGACGCAGCGGGGAATCACCCACTCAATTTACAAAGAAGATGCACTTCACAACCATTTTATAAAGGAGCTGGGCAAAGACAGAATTAGGAACAACGTCTTCAACCCTCAATTTTGTGTCGCGATTATGAACTACAATATATATTAGGAAAATTCTTTTTTTAAGTGTGTGTAAGGTGCGGCGGGTAATCCGCCAATTGGGAGGTCAGAGACGTGATTTTCAATATCATCTTTGCTTAGTTGCACTTAAAACGTAACTGAGAGCGCGTGAGATAATATTTTTGAAGTTTTGCAAACTCGAATCGATAAAATTGAATACTACGGAATGTTCTTGTGAATTATGGCCCCCAGAAACGTATACGAGTTTCGCCTGAGTTATATCCCTTACCTGCTCCCATCAAGAAATATATTAAGGCATCCTCCGGATAATTCAAATCAAATACCAAGATTTGCTTTATCCGGTATCAAACGAACTGGTCCTTAGATTTCTTCATGGCCGTCCTTGAATGCCGTTAATATCAATTTCGTAACGGAAAAATCACATTAAGTTTTTTTTTAATATACAAAATAAATGAGAGGGGAAAGTTTTTGGATATTTATATTTTTAGATACTATCCATAAAAACGTAAAATAAGAATTCTTGATATGGACCCTCCCAGTCATCGGCCATTGGCCCAAGCGATCGCCTGGAAGGGACAAAAGACGTTACGGAGAAATCTTTTACGAGAATAGAATATAGTTTTTTTTTTAATTCAAGTAGGATGTCTTTAGTTTCCGAAGGACATTAACCAAGTGATTTGATGGATGGGATTTGGTACGATACTTGGTAAAATCAAATCGTATTTCGTACACGTAAATTTTTTCAAAAGTCCAAAAGTTCGATGCAAGGAGGCAGCAAACAGATAAAGGCACATTGGACAATTTCGTCCGGAACAAGACGGAGCTTGGATTTTAGAGCCGTTTACTGTAGTTTCTGTGTGCAGTGACGTGGCTGCTGCATGGCACACGGGAAAAATCTGTGAAGGTCCTTCAAGGCTCTCAAATTAGTCACTGACTGGAATACTTGTAGTTCAGGGGTTGAATTTACAAGTACTTCATAAAATTTGTAATGACTACAGCAGGTGTGTGCATGAAGCCGGGAAGCAACTGATTAAAGGAAGATGTGGGGGAAAAGGAGAAAGAACGATTTCTGGCTCCTCGTCACCGGAAAGCCTAGCAGACAGACGCGATCAGACCAGAGGACACCGGATCGTGTCCGTGGCACGGGACTGCACGCCCCAACAGAGACCCCCCTCGCATATCAGGAGTTTCAGCTTGTTTTAAAGATATTTATCGAAGTAAAGATGTTTCTGTTTCCATGTTTGCCTTCGTTTCTTAGGGTGGAAGCGCCAGGCAGGCCCATGAATGGATTGGGCCTTCTTTCAGTCTCCAATTTGCAGCGCACATGTCCACGTGTCCTCTAGAAAGACCAAACCTCTACGCCTGTCAAACCCCCCAGCCCTTCCCTGCCACTTTTGTTTTGTTTTGAGCGCCCGCCGGCGCTTCCCAAAACTTGAACGCCCTCAGGAAATTCGTCTTACTGATCCAAAAAGACACAACATGAATCTTATCAAATGGTTTGATTCGAGAAGTATCCCATCATTCTTTTGGACGAGGTAGATATTATTCGAGTTTTTGTATAGATTAGTTAAAAAAAATTTATAAAATATGAATATATATTAGTTTCTAATTTACCCGCAATGCACGGTTGAATGCCTGCGTCATAGAGGGAGTTGAACAGTTAGAATATTATACCGGCCAATATCAGCATGGTTCACTCGACGGCAAATGAAGCGGTTCGTTAGGATATATACTAGGAGAGACTCGTTTATTTATCCGGACGACGTGAGATTGAGTTTGTCGAATTATAGGTTACGATTATTTTTTAACACGTTCCTCAAACTCAAATCCACATACGACCTCATTGAACCGACACCCTTATTTTGAGTTGAACCGGTCCACACACGGATACTTTTTTAGCTTGTAATTTTCAATTATTTTGTCAATTATAATTAAAATGTGGTGAAAATCGTTTTTTATACGCACATTTAAAATAATATTCGAACTCGAAATTAACCAACCGTATTTAGGTAAAGAGCTCGAGGTTACCCTTCACGTTTTGATTGAAATCATACTTTCCTTTTAAAAGGTTGTTGGTTTTGGAAAGCTTCGGGAATGACAAAAAACCGGGTTGTTTGTCCCCCCCACCCCCACCCACCTCTACCCTACACACGATGATCGCACGTGCGGGGTGGAGGTGTACGATAGGCCTGTACGATCCCAGTTGGGCCTAAAGGCATCATCCCTTCACGTGCCACCACCATTTGATCCACGACAAGTTACCCTATCCTCCTCTACTTCCATCAAAAAACCCAATTCCTTGTCCTTTTCTTTCTAAATTTTCCAGTCATGGGAACTCGAAAAATCTGCAAGTTTTGCGAACCTTAAGTTGGTTCTTTTGATTCGGTAAAAATTTGTAAGGGGTTGACAGTATCTTATGGAAGTCCGAATCCCCTGCAAAGCTCAAGAGATATCAACAAACAAGAAGAATTTACTTTGGAGCTGCTGTTATCATTTGCATGTGCTATCTTATTACTGCACCTTCCAACCATATACAGGCCCTTGTTCCCGGCCGGTGTTACTCGTTAATCCCCGACGTTAACCTCCCATCCCCTCTCTAATCATAATCATGATACAGGGTTGTAAGGCGACGCATCATCCATCAGTTCCCCAAGGAGGAATCACCTATTGCAGCAGGGAGGAGGCGTTTTGTTGAACAGTGTAGATTTTTGCTCCTGTGATTTTATTTCAACGCTAATTATTATCAAAGTCGTGGACGGGATATTTGCCATGTTTTACGGTGGAAACGCTTCTTCTCGTGATTTTTTTATTTATAAATTTTGACTATTGGTCGTGGTTTCAAATGAACCACTCTTCATATCCTTTAAATATAACATTTTTTAATTTACGAATTTATTAGGTAACGAGTTTTCATTTTCAGAACTAAACACACGATCTCAAAGGTCTATATAACATCCAGACCTCACCGATAGCTGAATCGGTTATCACAAAATCCCTTCCCTGAAAGTGTTGAAGTGATCGTAGTAGCACAAAAGGAGGTTTAGCCATGCAACTGCAAACTTCTTGTTCTTCCATACACTGCCACTCCACCTCTTGGCCCAAACCAATGAATGGATCGTCCTCCGCCCAATCCCCTCCTCATGCCTCTCCCCAAGTCCTCCACTTCCCTCTCCCCCGCGAATCACTTCTAGGGAGACTCCCCGTCCGTCGTTCGCCCATGCCGTCGCGGCTGCAGCCCGACATGCCTGGCCCTCTTCGTCCCCCCCTGAAGGTGTGCTCACCAGATGTCTGCTTGCAGAATCTTAACCCGTTTCAGAAGATCGCCTCCTCCGTGTTGGACTTTGTCGAGGACGCTGTCCTGTCGCCCTTCGAGAAGACGCGGGATCTGCCTAAGACGGTCGACCCGGTTTTCCAGCTTGCTGGTAATTTCTCCCCTGTTCAGGAATGCCCTGTACAGCACCGTCTGGAAGTGGTGGGCCAGATTCCTCACTGCCTGCGCGGCGGTGCGTACCTGAGGAATGGCGCCAACCCCTTGTTTCCTCCTTCGTCCCGCGGTCACCACCTTTTTGATGGCGATGGCATGATACATGCGGTCACCTTCGGGTCCCAAGGTCAGGCGAGCTACTGTTGCAGGTATACCCGGACCAGCCGGCTTGAGCAGGAGGCTGCCCTGGGCCGGTCTGTGTTCCCCAAGCCGATCGGGGAACTCCATGGTCGGTATGGGTTTGCAAGGCTCGGTCTGTTCATGGCTCGGACCAGTATAGGCCTGGTTGATGACTCGCATGGCGCAGGGACCGCCAATGCGGGCCTGGTTTACTTCAATGGCCGTCTCCTCGCGATGTCGGAGGACGACCTCCCGTACCATGTGAAGGTTGATGCAGATGGCGACCTGAAGACTATTGGGAGGTTTGATTTTGATAAGCAGCTCGACAGGCAGATGATCGCACACCCCAAGGTCGACCCAGCCACTGGTGATCTCCATGCCCTGAGCTATGACGTTTTACGTAAGCCGTACCTAAAGTACTTCAGGTTTAACCGGCATGGACAGAGGACATGCCAACTGGACATTTCCCTGGAGTTACCTACAATGATACACGACTTTGCCATAACGGAAGATCATGTCATAATCCCGGATCACCAGGTCGTGTTCAGATTGTCCGAGATGATTCGAGGTGGCTCACCGGTGATCTTTGATCAAACCAAGACATCCCGGTTCATGATCCTGCCTAAGGACATGCACGACCAGTCGGCTATTCAATGGATCGATGTTCCTGATTGCTTTTGCTTCCACCTGTGGAACGCATGGGAGGAGAAGGATGAGCGCGGCAATACGGTCGTGATAAATATCCTAGGATCATGCATGGATCCACCTGGCTCGATATTCAACGAGTATGATAAAAAAAGTTCGGCCCCCAGGATTGAACTGACAAAGATTAGGATAAACCTGAGGAGCGGGCAGGTCGAGAGACGACCACTGGCGCAGGGGCTCAACCTAGAAGCAGGGCAGGTCGATCGGAAATTCCTCGGCAGGGAGACGAGGTACGTGTACCTGGCAATAGCCGAGCCATGGCCCAAGTGCAGGGGAATCGCGAAGGTCGACCTATTCACCGGAGAAGCGACCGAATTTTCATACGGCCGGGGGAGTTACGGAGGGGAACCGTGCTACATTAATGCGACATGTGAGGGGAGTCCGAGCAGCGACTGCGGAGGTTACCTAGTGAGCTACGTGAGGGACGAAGGGAGGGAGGAGTCTGAGCTGGTGATTGTGAGAGCATCCGACATGCAGCAGGTAGGCCTCGTGAGGCTGCCGGCGAGAGTTCCGTACGGGTTTCACGGCATCTTTCTGAGGCCAGAGGAATTGAGGAATCAAGTTGTATGTTGTTGAGGTTCGGGACAATCTAGTTAGGGACAACCGAGTCGTAGGCAGAACTTTGTTTATCCGTCCGTCCTTTACAAGTTCTGTAGTGTGTTTTTTCCATAATCGTGGTCGTAGATAAGAAAAAATATTTTCCTAACTTTTAAAAAATTTCTCAAAATTTTTAAATATCATGCCAAAAAAGAAAGGCATGGCCAAGTTATCGACGTCACATGCTTGGCCCAAAGGAAGAAGGCCCGAGCAAATGTCGGCCCACTTCTCAGAATCCAAAAAGTCAAGACTTCGTTCGTTCAAAGGGCCAATCTGTGGAAATTTGAAATTCCGAGGAGAAGACGATGGGGAGGGCGGAAGAGACTTAATTGGAGTCATGAAAAGTGAAATAGAGAAAGAGCGTTGAGGCGTGGCCCCTTGTGAGCCCCATTAATAATAACAAGGTGTTATTTGTTTTAACTTGGCTCCCCCTTTCCAATCTCTTCCCAAACGACTCCCTATATAACACGCAACTTCACCCCTTTCATGTTCATGCTGTACGTGTTCGTCCAACCCCTGTATCTCCCACCGTCGACCACTATTATCTCCTGCACCGCCGCGCGTCTTCGCCCTACTTGTCGAGGTTTCTGGTTACGATAAGGGCGAGAGAGCTCCTTGTTCTGACTAGGGTTAATACATAACGTTTTTATCTTCGATCTCAGCTCCAGTGAAGAAGGCAGTTCCAGTTTATTTCTCGCGTCATGGATCGTATGGAGAAGGAAGAGAACTACTCGGTACTCTCGTCTGTTTTCGTATCTCCTTGATCCTTTTTACCTAGTTTGAGCCCTCTTCGAAATTCTTTTGGGGTTTTTTTGCTATCTCAGCTGGGGAAGATGGCAATCGGGGATGCTACCGAAGAGAACGGTTATGGTGGTCCGATGATTGACTACATGGTTGGACAACCTCCGCAGCAGCAACGTCAGCAGTTCTCAGCTTCGTTTGCCTGCTCGAGCTCTCTAGATAAGCTGAGTTTTGCTGACGTGATGCAGTTTGCGGATTTCGGGCCAAAGCTTGCGCTGAATCAATCAAACAGCCCGGGGGACGAACCGGGGATCGACCCGGTCTGCTTTCTGAAATTCCCCGTGCTGAGTGATCATCATAATTATCATGGGGATAAGATGATGGACGGGCACGCGAGGATGATGGCAGATAACAGTACGAGAATTGTCCAGGATGGAGAGGACTGCGGTCAGTACGATGAAGAAACGCAACCGGTGCAGTTACAGTTTATTGGCGAGGACACCCAAAAGAATAGTACGTTGACGGATCAAGGGAACAAGAACAAGAAGAAGAGGCCTAGAACCCTAAAGACGACTGAGGAGGTGGAGAGCCAAAGGATGACTCATATTGCAGTCGAAAGGAACCGGAGGCGGCAGATGAACGAGCATCTCCGTGTGCTGAGGTCTCTCATGCCGAGCTCCTATATTCAGAGGGTGAGTTAGGAAACCAAAAATACTTTGTTTCATTTATACGCTGTTCCGAATTTAATAAGCTATCGTCTTTCATTAGGGGGATCAAGCATCCATCATCGGAGGAGCGATCGAGTTCGTGAGGGAACTCGAACAGCTCCTCCAGTGCCTCGAATCACAAAAACGGCGACGGCTGTATGGAGACGGCGGAGCGCCACCACCCGTCCCAATCCAACAAGGACCTGTACCGCCACAGGAGCAGCAGCAGCAGCAGATGGTCGGCCAGTTCCTCCCCCCGGGCCCTCTCCCAGGAGATCATCAAATGAAGATGGTGGACCTCGAGACGGGGCTCCGGGAAGAAACAGCGGAGAGCAAGTCGTGCGTCGCGGACGTGGAAGTGAAGATGCTAGGGTTCGACGCTATGATCAAGATCCTGTCGAGGAGGAGGCCGGGGCAGCTCATAAAGACAATAGCCGCCTTGGAAGATCTCCAACTCAACATCCTCCACACCAATATCACCACCATTGAACAGACCGTCCTGTACTCATTCAACGTCAAGGTACGCACACGTCCAACATACCTACCGCATTTCATTCTTAACTCTCCGAAACAACTGTGCTCTAACAACTTGAGCATAACTGGGAACTGATGAAGGCATCAAGCGACGCGAGGCTCAACGCGGAAGACATTGCCGGATCGGTCCAGCAAATATTCGGATTCATCCACGCAAACAGCTCGGTTTGACAGACAACCGACCGACGAACCGACCTACGACGGACAACTACGACAAGCAAGTCGATTAACATTGCCGTCATGCCGTGTCTTACATTACCATTATCAAGCACTGATAGTATGATAGTTGCGTACCAATCATGTTCTACCTTGTTGGGACTACTGCGACGATTATTATTTTGGAGAATGTAAACGTCAATAAATGATGGACCAAAATCTCTGTCTGTCACATAATGGCGTGGGGAGTGGGATCCCCCCACCCCCACCCCGATTTGAAAGGACAGGTTGATAATTGGGGCCACATGAAACCAAACAGCCGAAGGACGATGATTTTCATGTCTCCTCGTTTCTTACAGGACACATACGGAATTCGACGATCCCGGTTGACTTTTTTTATTTCCCCCCCAGAAAACAAAAGCCAGAGATTTTCGTGGGAAGTCAACGAACTTTCGTAAAAATTTGTTCCCCTTCGTGTCTTTTGACCTGTCAGGGGAGGGGTCGATTATCAACCGTCAGCAACAACTGTCGGCTTGGGGCCTTTATACGAAATAAAATTTGGGAAATCTCTTGAAGAATCCCATCCTTTGGGCCTAGGCCCAATTTAGCCCATTATATTCGGCCCAATCGCAACTTTGGAAAACCCTCGTCTCCTCGTCCACTTTATTAACCCTAGACGTCGGCTCCCTCCCCCAGCCTGGAAGCAGGGTTTTTCGTGTGCTCCTTCTCCGCCGCCGCTTCCTCCTCCTCTCACCACCTCCATCTTCAGCGATCATGGTGTCGGGATCAGGGATCTGCGCGAAGCGTGTCGTGGTCGATGCCCGCCACCACATGCTCGGGCGCCTTGCCTCGGTGCTAGCCAAGGAGCTTCTCAACGGCCAGAAGGTCGTCGTTGTCAGGTGCGAGGAGATTTGCATCTCCGGCGGCCTCGTCAGGCAGAAGATGAAGTACATGAGGTTCCTTAGGAAGAGGATGAACACCAAGCCCTCCCACGGCCCCATCCACTTCCGCGCCCCTGCTAAGATCCTCTGGAGGACCATCCGCGGGTAAATTTCGCGGGTTTTTCCTGTCCGGTGTCTTCATTTCGTTTTCGGTTTTCGTTTATTGTTCATATGGTGCTGGAATCGGCTTAGGCTTAGTGTTAATCGGCGGTGACTGTTTAGCTCTTGCTTGCATTGGATTTTATAGCTTTCTCGGGAGCAACGTCGTCATCTAGTTGATGTATTTGTTACCTGTTGATTATATATGTGTCTAAGTACGGATATTTTGTACCTGTGTTATTACTTTCCTTTTTTTTCAATGGTGTTGTTTGCTTGAATTTCTAGGATGATTCCTCACAAGACCAAGCGTGGAGCCTTGGCCCTCGGGCGTTTGAAGACCTTCGAGGGAATTCCTCCTCCGTATGACAAAACGAAGAGGATGGTCATTCCTGATGCCCTTAAGTGAGTTTGTTGCTTAATTCAACTTGCTTGTCTGTTATTTCAGTGCGCGTATGGTTTGTCAGCTTTTCCATGTTTTTGATGATTCAGGGTCCTGAGGCTCCAGGCTGGACACAAGTACTGCTTATTGGGCAAGCTTTCATCTGAGGTTGGATGGAACCACTATGACACCATCAAGGTCAGGATTCACATCTGATTTTTCCCCCAACTAGATGAAATACGAATCATGTGAAGGAGACTAGTTGGCAGTCATTTTGTTTCGTTGATGTGATGACCTAATGTTCTAAAGAATAGATTAGATACTTATGGTCAGACAAATTGGGCATGTCCTTTAGTATGGTGGAGGCGGAAAGCGTCTTAGTTATCAATGAGTTCATTGTTAAGTGAGATCTGCATCTTTCTCCACAGGAACTTGAGAGAAAGAGGAAGGAAAGAGCCCAAGTTGCCTATGAAAGGAGGAAGCAGTTGAACAAACTGAGGGTGAAGGCCGAGAAATCTGCGGAAGAGAAGCTTGGTGCCCAGATAGAAGTCATTGCCCCCATCAAGTATTAGGCTCGCGATATTTGTCCGTCTTTTGTATCGAAGTTCTCCCTGGTTCTTAGCTTTTCTTTTCCTTCTACCAGTGTTTTACAGTGTCGGGAGATATCTGCGTGCATCTGTTATCATTTATTCTGGATTTGATTGAGACTTCCAAACAAATTTTGAAGTCATGCCTTCATATCTGTCGAGATTTCTATTTGCATTACAAGTGAGCTTCGCTCAATAACGATATTTGTGTTTCGAAACCTCTCTATTCATCATATGTGACAGGGACTTGAGAGGGTCAGCCTCAACGCCAAAGGAAGATTCTGGTTACCCTGGAAGAAAAGGGTGCCAATCATTTTATTATGTTCTTCCTATAAATTTTTGAACTAAACATGTTCAGTGTAAAAGTAACATCACCCCTTAACTTTTGGTGAGCTCAGCCGGGTGATGCCCATGTGTGGTGTGAACAAGGTCGAACGGACCCAAAACTTCGAATGGCAGTGACCCCTCTGTCGACAAAGACGAGGATCGTTCTCCTGCCTGAGCTTCACACATCGTTCGTGGTTTGACTGACGGGGGAAGCAGAAATTGGACCAGTGGCGAGACCAATGTTACATACAATACCGACTGGTGAGGTTTGCAAGGTAACTTGACCGCCATTCAAGCTGCCATCGATTCCATTCCTCACAACAACCGAGATGGTTTTGCATCTTTGTAATGGCCGGAGTTTACAGGTAATGGCCCAACATATGCCTTTAACATATTATAAGTTCCCGCACCAAATAAATTATGGATGACTGCTGCCAATTCCACGAATAACAGAGTTGCCCTGCAATTTGCATTAGCGAAATATTGAACTCAAACCTTGTAAAAGGCACACCATCCGTAAAAGCTGTGATCTAAACTGAATGTAGATATGGGCGTCCATTTGTTCTGTTTACGGAAACAAGTCGCTGTTGTTTGATGGGCTTAGGGAAGAAAAAGTGCAGGGAGAGGGTGAATATCCTATCAGACAAGCCCTACATAATCATCAAAGGGCAGAAAAGGAGGATGACTGAGGTTGTCTGGGACGACCACGAGAATGTCGCGCAGAGCCCCACTTTCACCTCCCTGGCCGATATGTGGTCATGTGGTCAAAACCATCAGCTTCATGAGTATGAGTACTGTGTTATGCCTTGAATCTCAAGGTTGATCTTTTCTGACTACATTTTTCCAAACCTACAGGACTCTTACAACAACCCTGCCAGTGATTCCAATCCGCATGTGCCGGCTGGTGCAGCCTTAATTTCAGGGGGCAAGTCCTACTTTTACAGGTGCGAATTCTACGGGTTCCAAGATACGTTGTTGGATAATCAAGGGAGGCACTGTTACGAGAGTTGTACCATCCAGGGCGCAGTGGATTCCATCTTTGGCAGGGGTTAGTCCATTTACGAGCTCAGTCAATCATCATCCTGATAGGTAGACATTGTCAGAAGCTTGGCAAGCGAAGATGACCTCTTACATTTAGCATAATGTACACATGTATGCAGAACTGCAAGATATCGGTTCAGGGAGAAGCAATTGGGGCAGGCATATCAGGGATCACAGCGGCACAAAGAAGGGACATCCCACATGATGCAAGCAGATTCCTGTTGGTGGAGACTGTATGGTGGTTGGCTCTGGGACGACACTTTTGGGAAGGCCCTGGAGGGCATATGCGAGGGTCGTCTTCTACCGCTCCAACCTGACCAACATCGTGCTACCTGTAGGGTGGAACGCCTGACATTATGTTGGCCTTGGCCGAGAGTAATAAGCCATTTGACCTTCCTTTATTGGTCTCAAATTGCCTTCATAGAAATTTCATCATCATGAAGGATCATTCTTCCTTTTCTTGGAAGGTCCCGCTTGACATTCATGGAATATGGCTACAACGGAGCGGGAGCAAACACGACCGAGAAGGTGAGTTGGGAGAAGAAGATGAATGGGGCAGCGGTGGAAGAGCTGACAAGCACGAGCTTCATCGATTCCATGGGATGGTTGGATAACCTGCCCTTGTGAAATAAAGTCAGTCATGCGAATAACTTTCGAGTATTTATCAGTCTTTAGCGATGTCGATCTGTCCTGAGTCACTGATGGGGAATGTATAGAAGAAACAGAAGATCAGATCTAACACTTTTGATATTCCCTCTGTTCATATCATGACAAACCGTCTGTCCAGGTACAGGTAAATGACATTCTTGTGATCGTAATATCCACTTTCCTGCTGCACAATGAGCGTGATAGCCTTAACTCTAATCTAAAACAGCCCTTTCCTGTGCTAAGCAGCTCTAAATCAAACACATAACTGCATCGCGACTTCAGGAAAGTCGGCCACGCGAACAGAACGTAGGCCGGTATGGGGTCGAGCCGTCACCATCTCGTCTTCCAAGAAGCCATATGGATCGATATCAATGTAAACAGAAAAAGGGAAAGCAGCCTTCCATGTTTTGCGTAAATAGCAATGGAGGACAGACCACCCCATCTAATGGGAAACGAATACATTACAATCGTCCTTTTGAAGATATCATGACAAGAACAAAATGGAGGTCATGTTCAGCCATCGAGCTGGAAAAACAAAAGGGAGAAAAAAAAAAAACATTGGGATTTTTGTTGTGTTTTGGAGAGATTTTCTTCACTCTTATTCTAAGAAGAAGAGGAATCAGAAGATACAAAAACAGCATCCCAAATCACCTCCATGTCCAAAGAAGGCAGCCTGCTAAGCTGTAGCAAGGTTCCTCCTCCGTTGCCTTCATCCCTCCCTATCTCCTCCGCCTTCAACCCCGTTCCCATCTTGTTCCCGCCCTCGGGATTTCCTAACCCCTCTTTCCTCTCCCCGTCCTCCCCAGGGACCTTGTCCCCGCTCTTCCCCCCTCTCTTCGGTGCCTTTGTGCCCCTGAAGGACGCGTGCACCCCTTTCGACAGCGCCTGGATCTTAGACTCCAGGAGCACAGCTGTAGCCGTGTTAGCCCCGGCTGCGTGCTTCGACCCGGGGAAGTTGAGGTTCGCATGGTCTCCTCTGAGGATGTATGCCGCGGTGTCGTAAGCAACCGCGGCCTCCTTCGCAGTGTCGAACGTCCCGAGCCAGATCCTTTTCCTGTTCCTCGGTAGCCGGATCTCCGCCACCCACTTTCCCCAGTGCCTCTGCCTAACTCCCCTGTACATCTTCCCAACAGATGAACCGGAACCGCCCATTTTATAACTCGCCTTCAAATGCTTGTACATCATCCGCGACCGGGAAGAAACAGGGCCACCACCACCACCACCTCCTCTACCAAATGAAACACCGGTCGGCAGGTCAACAACGGAAGGGTCTAACTTGAGCCATTGGTCATAGAGGGGGTGATTTTGATAGGGGTTGGATGGGCCGAAACCGAAACTGAAATCTAAGCTAGAAGTAGGAGGAGTAGGGAAGAAGATCATGGAATGAGGGGTGGTGCTGGTGGTGGGTGAACAAGGCAGGGGATTCAATGAAAATGGGAATTGGTGAGGTTCCAATTTTGGAAACTGGGATTCTTCCATTCAATCCTCTTTAACACAGCAACAAGAAGAAGAAAGAAATGTTTTTTTGTTTTTTCTTCTGGTTGCAAAATCTAATGGGGGAGGAACTGCATGGCCTTCTTTTATATTAGAGATTGAGGGAGGGGGGGCATCATTATGAAAGCACTCAAAGATAAAAGAATTGAGTAATGATAGGGGGGAGTGCACAGTCATATCTACTCATCCAATAGCATTTTAAAACATGCCACTTTCTTAAATATTTCATCTGACATCGGGAAAGAGACAATTAAAAAAAAAAAAAAACTTTTTCTATCTATATTATTCGTGCTCACCACATACCAATTCCTCTTCTGCTTTTTTGTTCTTCCCTTTTTCCATCTTCATCTTTTATTAGCTATCAAGATCATTAACAATCGTTAATGATCTAGAACAGGGTCGTGTATACCTAACAAGTTTTACATTCTATAATTAGGTACCTGATAATAAACCATAAATCATATATATATATATATATATATTGACACTAGTAGCATTAATAATGGTGATTTTATATTTATTAACGTCTTCGTTGTCCTAATCTTTTTTAACTAAATCACAAATTATATTAAATATTTCTTTTTTTTTTAAATTACTATATTTAGAGGCAGACCTGTTAACAAAATTCATATATATATATATGCACAAAAAAATCAAAACCATAAAAGCAAAAAATAAAAAAAAACCTACTTAGTACCAATATTTTACATGACTATTTTTGAGACGGTGCTATGGTTAATATGTGAGATTTGAAGAAATGAAACATCAAGCGAGAATTTATAATATTTTATACTTTTATAAAAAAATATATTTAATTTATAGAAGCTAGTTTTCTCAAAATCTTTTTTCATATAAACATCTAAATTATTACGTTTAATTTTAGACAACATTACTTGTTTCATTTATATAAATTATTTTAAACTTTATTTTAATTTCCATAGTGATAAGTTCTATTTGGAATTTTGAAGTAAGGGGTACCCGAAATCGAATTGTAACCGGACGCACGTAATCATCATCCTCAAAAAATCGACTAAGAAACGACATTTATTCATGGCTTCCGGATAAACACTGACCAAGAAAAGGTGCGTTGACAAACGCAATTTCCACGTATAGTTTTGGAATAACATCATAATATTTTAAGGAAAATAAGACATCATGGTTTGTGGAACCTTGTCTCCTTTCAAATCTCTCTTTTTATAAGTAATAATTCATAACCTATAAAAAAAAGTTTGTACAAAAATCATAGGGACATATTCCTGGAAATTAAGCTGTCATGAAAGTAACGTATACCCCATACGTAAATAAATCAAGTCTATATACGTGGCAATGACGTAAAAATAAATGTAGCCAGTATCTTAAGAGGCAACAAACGTTCACCAACGCGACGCTTATTGCATTCCATCCACACGTAATAAACGCGCCCAGCAAACATCCGAATAAAGTGCGGACGATGTCTTAGGGTAGCTCCATCTGGCGTTTCTCTCTTTTTGTTTGTTTGCGTGTTTTGAATGTTCTTCCCCTGAAAGTCACTTTGTCTTTTTTCCTTCCCTATCCCCTCTCCACTTAACCCTTAAGCAAGTCAAATGGGTGCTTCAATATTGTAATGTTTTGCTTTATTTTCTTTTTTATGGAACAACGTGATAAATACTACCCTTTTTCCACACTCTCAAAAACATTTCATCGTTTCCTAATAGTTTAACTGTTGTTCGATATTCAAAATGATATGCGAGCTGTTTTGGTGCCTTTGGAAAGTAGACGAGGTTGTGAACGGCGCACGCAAGTGAAAGGTTCTCGGACCTAGCTCAACTGTTCGAAGACTCTCTCTAGTGGAAGAGCGGAGGTCTCCCGAATCCGAAGCCAGGGATTTTGACAAAATATTAGCGAAACAGGAGGATCCGTGACGTACGTCGATTATGTCGGCCCCTTGAAACAAATGGTCGCGATCTAATTGACGACTGGTGGTGGTGGGGGGAGGGGGGTCGAAAGATCTGGGTGATGAAGTGGCGGAAAGCAAGGTGTGAACAGAGTTGAAAGCGAAAACCCTAGAGAGTCCGAGATGTCCCTCTCGATCCTTTTCGCTGGTTTCGGGATGGAAATTCGGATAAAATTTATGCATACGGGACAAGAGAAGAAGGAAAGAAAGAAATAAGCCGAAAGGAAGGTGGAAGAGAGAAGAAGATGAGTGTCTACGAAAAGATAATATAAAGAAATTAGAACGAGGGGTTAAAAAGACATGCACGACCTATACTTTTACTTATCACCACACACGCAGACTTCAATTTATTTTGGCGAAGCTCGTGCAGGACTATGTTGCCCCTTTTCCACGTTGATCTTCGCTCATCTTCGTCAGCTTTTTATGGGCACACATGTTGGATGTCCTCATCCTTTCACTGAAAGCAAAAGAGCCCCTGTCGATAGATCGCGGTTCCGCTTAACCGTACTTTTACTGTCCATGTGTTCGCATAGAGAATACGGTCACAGTCGACGCGGAAGGAGTCCAGACCGTGTCATTCTTACTTACCGCGAATCGCGTCGTGCCCTACAAGTAATCCGAGGAGTTTACTAAGTTGGAGGGGGGGGGGAGGTGATTAGAGTGGAATTGTCTGGATGCAATGTTGAAATTAATGAAAGATTAGATGGCAATCATTGGGTTTTGGACAACCTCTTTTCTTGTACATTAGTAATGATTACCTTCAGATCCAACGAACTAATTTCAAGTCTCCTCGTTTTGAAGTTGGCAATCTTGTCTCTTTTTGGATCGTCCTCAAAGTGTAATAAATTTGTTTTCTTTTTCTTTTTAGGGTTTGAAGATAAGGTTTTCAAAAGTCATTAATTCTGAGCATGTTAGTGCTAACCCTAAACCATTAAAAAAAATGGAACGAAAAGAAATGGTCCTCATCACACTCGTCATCCACAAACCATTCTTTTGTTTTTTATATTTTTCGGCACAGTCGTGGTCCAGACCGGCTCATTCGAGCCAGGTTCAGAAAGAGCACATTCACAAAGAATATCGACAGGATATACCGTCTCCGAGCGCGGACCAGTTCGATGAATATCCGAAAGTTTGACATTCCCCCGTCCATCGCCCTCTGTAACTTAAAGTGATCCATGAGGTGTAAAAGAAACAAAAATGACTCGACGATTCCCTTATCTTTCTGTGAAATGAGATCTATTCCCCCCCCACCTCAAAAGCACATTCGAAAGGAGAAGAAGCTTTCTTGTCCGAGGAGAAGGGAAAAGGAATCCGTCATGCTTCTTCCATTGATATAGACGACGATCGAGATAGAACATGTTGAACCGCGCAACTCAATCCGTTTCTCTGAATGATCCACGTTTTTAAGTCACTTTTACCGGACGCGTGAAGAGGAATCTCGTGCCCTTAAATCGCGAAACCGAAAAACTAATGGTCGCCACTGAACATGTGCATTACTTTGCTTTTAGCAAGCCCTCGAAAAAAAGAACATTATCTTGTGTAATATATAAAAAAAAAAGAAGAAATGTTCCGAAGACATCGAAGCCATCCGAAAGGACGACACCTTACAAACCGAATTCCAGAATTATTAATGCTAAAGGGAAGAAGGAAAAAGTCCACGAATATTTTAATGGGCACTTTTTTGTTACAATATTGAATTAAGACATCGTCACTGTCGTCGTTTTGGAGGTGTTATCCCCATCGATTTGATTATAAGCTTTAATCTAAGCGTGACTTATGACTTAGGTGGACAAACCCTCCCTCCATTTTAAAACAAATTAGCGGCAAAGAAAGCAAAAGACTACCACCTTATCGTCGTTGCCGCAGAAAACCTAGTCCGCCCCGACTCGAGCAAGAACTCGGGTCGGGCTGCTCCATTCAACATATGTAAAGGATTGCAGGTAAAGAAAAAGCGCGGACCAAAAAGTTCTGGTGATCTTAAAGACGTTGGGGGGGGGGTCTGTTCTCGACTTTTCGTCCGTTCACGTTGCCGGAACTTGAAAACATGGAACCGGAGAGGACGACAGGTGCCGCGGCAGCCAGGTGTCGCGAAAGTCCTGGCCGGTTAACGGTGACCACACGTTTTAGAATATAGTATTGGGGGATGCTACCCCCAAAAGAAATGATGGAAGTGAGGTTGGGGACAAAGTCATTGGTTTCTTAAGATTTTCTAAAAATGGGAAATGCTTGTTTAAGAGGAATTAGCTGGTGATGTCCACTCATGTTGGAATTGATGTTGGGGGAGGTTGGTGTGTCTACCTTAATGGTGATGATTTCTCTTCTTTTCTTTAATAGTTAATTTTGGGGGGGGGGGGGGGGGGGGGGGGGGGGGGGGGGGGAGAGGGATAATCTTGTTTTAATTTGATGGATGGAGGGGTGGGGGTGGGGGTGGGGAGAGTCTTAAACATAGTGACAAGTGATCATCTCTCCTTAATTAAAATACAATATCATCACGACTTACTCCAAATGAATAAACAACTTTTAATTTCCCTTTTGTTTAATCTTTGATTCCCCTCTCCCTCTAAATTACGATTAGTTCCAAAAATGGGGAAGTCGTATTATATCACCTTAAACTTCCCCTTTTTTCCCAATCTCTCCCTTTAGAAAGGGAGTAAGAGGACGAACAGGCCTAACTTTTGTCCATCGGCATGGCTCGGAGGGAGCTTCCGAGTAAGCCTCGACGAGAGCTGGTTGAATATTGGACAAATTGGGAGTTGGTGATGGAAGTGGGAGGACTCCTCTTAGCTTGATGTATTTTTGTTTGGGAAAAGGGAGAAGTGGGCGTTGGTTAGCACGTCATTAGTATGGCCAGACAAGGCAAAGCCTTGCTGTTCTTACTAGGACTATGAAATAAATGGTCCTCCCCTCTCCCTATTTTTGCCTGTTGTCTTAGGGTTATTGTAATGAACAAAGGTTGTCGGAAGTCCTAAATGGGCCATTCGGGCTTTTTTTTTTGGGGGGGGGGGGTCCTGCTTCTTCGGCCCTCATTACCCAAGTTTAAAAGGTCATAGAAATATCTAAAGATTTTGTCCAGAGCTATAAGAAACTAGTCGATCCTATCCAGTAGAGGAACCAAGAACGGTTGAAGAAGCTAGAGAACGAGTTGATACGCTTGATTTGGTGCCCGACGAGAAACCATGCTGGGCACTCCCCCCATGTTCTTCCTCAAGACGACATTACAAGACCATGGTGTCCTTCTTCTTCTGTTCCTCAAGCTGTTGCAACTCCGCCAGTCGTTGAGCCCATGCTCTTTCCCTTGCCACTGCGGCCATCTTCCGGTCCACTCTCGCATTCAGTTTCTTTCTCTTTGCCTCCTGCATCTGCACCTTTCTTTTCTTTGCTTCAGCCTAAAGAGGGTGAAATTCCAGAGATTATTAACCCCTTTGTGGAGAAACGTGTCTACTTAGAAAAGATCATCAAGCAAATGTACAAGTGCAAATATTAAGTAGTCACACTATACAACCAAATCACCTGGCCCAACGAGAATCTATCGTCAGTCTTAGTTTCACGATCAACAAAAATCATAATAATTGCAGGTCAATGGAGGACATCACCCATTTTGTACAGTCTACTTGATTGGCAAGGGAAACAATTGCACCAAAGCTTTTGATGATATTAAGGGTTCCTATGACTGAAGAGATGTTAACACTAGAGGGATGATGGTAACCAACAGCCTGCCCTGCATCCTATGCTTTTAAAACCAAGTGAACAGACAACTGACAGGCTGAAGGAACTCCTCTGGAGTACAGGCTTACTTGGCCAGATCAAGAGACTGGAAAGAGGATCCAGGAAGGCCCCGTTGCCCAGCTATATATAGTATAGATAAATTTTTATAAATAAAGATGTCCAGTACCATTGATATCAATAAATTTTCGATAATTGGTAATGTGAGACCATGAATGTTACAGGTCGGGTAGAAAGGACACTCAAACAGAGTACGTTTAATGGGGATTGGTGACATGACCTTGAACTCAAAGGTAAAGATCATTATATAGTTCAATATAAAGATTGGAGACACTGCGTACAATGCACAATAAAAATCACTTGGACATGGACACATGGAACTTTAGTATGAATTGCCCTTAATTCATCATCCTAGGCTTTCTCCATAGCACTTCAGGATGTCATAGCAGTATAGCTCAATAACCACACGCTTGATCAATGTAAATGCACCAGAAAAATAAAAATAAGGAATGTTTATCCAGCTAAATCACAACTCCAATACTCCTGTTGGCACATCAATAGGCTAAAATTCTCCATAGTGTAATTTAATCATTCTAAACTTCACGATCACGCAACAAAGGAAGAAAGATTTCATACCAATTTAAATGCGCGGCGCAACCTCCTTCTCTTTTTCTCATTTCTTCCCTTCACACTCCCTTCATTCGGGTTGTTTGGAAGGATTGGTTGCCCAGGGACATACGGAACCCATGCATATGGTCCTGCATCAACAAACATGATATAAAATCTTTCTATCCCCGTAAAACCAAAAGTCCGTTGGAAGGCCCAGAGAAAGGTAAGCAAGTCATCATCTACAAAAGATGCTCCCGGAAGACGAGCAAGACGCTACGGTTAAGCAGAAAGACATTAAATTGACAAAGATGAAGAGTAGAAGGCAGGCTCAACACCAATCCTCTCAAGCATGATCTGTAGATACGCTCTCTATACACTTTCAACGATTAATAGAACATTTCTTAGGAGGATTCAACATTCTTTTGGGGAAAAATATGAACCCAAAATTGCGGCAATGACAGCAGACAATCAGCTACACATAGACAGCGGCCGCATAGCTACTGCATTAGATCAAAAGTACCAATGCATGAAAAATGCAATCCAGCAAAGGCATGAAACGAACAAATGGAACCCTCCCTAAACCCCCCGGAGTCAAATCGAACTCAACCTGGGGGTCGCAGGGAGGCTCTCTTCCGACGAGGCTTGTCGGAGGGTCGCCGCTTGGGGAATCTCCGGTCGGTCAATCGGTCAAAAGCCCCCGGGGACGGCGCAGAGAAGGGGGCGGACTGATTCGGGAACGAAGAAAATGAGTAGGAACTGAGGGGGCCAAAGAAGGAGGAGGAGATGCAGTTGGTCGGAATGAGGGCAGGTCTAGGGGAGGCAACGCCGGTCGAGCGGAAGGCATGAACGGCGGCGTTCCTTAGGGTTCCGGCCAAGCACCTCATCGGGACTCGTCGACGATGGGCAGGGCAGGCGAGAGTTGACCCACGACGACACTCAAGGGTCACTTGGGCAATCAAGTTTGGTATTTCACTGACGGCGATTTCTTGCTTTTGGGCTTCCCTAAATAAAAAAAAAAATTTCCCCCAGACAAAGCAAATTGCCCTAAGAACAAATTCTTACACACCGCATAGCCGCCTCCTTTGGGGCCGTTCCGTTTCCTTGTCCCTCTAGAAAAAAAAAATCAATCTTTTTGAACACCCACTTCTTCGAAAATCTCTTTGACCAGCACTCCCCATTATCAATCGGTTCGCATCCAATCTGCTCTTCACCTCCTCCCAGGGGTTATAAATCTCTTCAGCTGTATTCTGGGATTTGAGTCCTTTCAATGCCCATCTGAACGAATCGCTTGAAAATAGTATCCTTACAACTGGGTTGAATTGGACGGTTGCTGTTTGTCTCGTGGATTAATTACTTTTGGGGGCGGGAGTCCCCTGATTGCTTATGATTGTTGGGTGGCTTATTGGGACATCTTGGATTCTTTGGATTGGTCGAGGTTTTAGTCTTGATTGTCTGCTGGGTTATCGGATTGTATGGGGAAGAAGGCTAAGAAGAAGAGCAGGCCCAGTTCTGCGGTTAAAAGGGTGAATTCGCCCGCGAAGAAGGATGTCCCTCATCCGGAGAATGCTAGCGATGGGATCGGCAAGGCCGCCGTGGTTCAGAATGGGACTGTGAGGTGTAACCATGCAGAAAAGGGGTTTGATTTGAATGCTGTCGCGGCAAAGATTGGATCAGCAGATCCAGTGGATTGTGAGGACTGTAGGGGTGATTCTGTGGACAAAACTGGAGGTAGGGGAAAGGCAAAACCTGGTAAGAAGAAAGGCGGCAGTCCGACGGCCACTTGGATTTGTTTGCTGTGCGGCCATTATTCCTGTGGAGGGATTGGATTTCCGACCAATGCTCAGTGTCATGCGAAAAAGCACGCTAGGGAAACCCGCCATCCAATGGTCATTCAGTTTGAGAAGCCGAATCTGAGGTGGTGCTTTCGGTGTAATGCACCCATACCCATGGAAAAGGGTCAGGAAAGCCAGGAGAATGAGGACATCTTTGTTGAAGTTGTGAAACTAATCAGGCAACGGTCTGGGCAATCTCCTGATGTATCGGCGGACGTTGAAGATGCGTGGTTCGGAAGTGGTAGTGTCATGAGCGAAGTGAAATCATGTAATTATGAGGTGACAAGTGCAAAGAATGGAGGAGGCGGCCTTGCAGTGAGAGGATTGGTCAATCTTGGGAACACTTGCTTCTTTAATTCTGTGATGCAAAATCTTCTAGCGATAGATAGATTAAGGGACTACCTTTCCCAACTTAGTACTTCAACGGGACCTCTCACTGCATCTCTGAAGAAACTCTTCTCCGAAGTTCATGCCGAGTCAGGCGCGAGGAATGTGGTAAATCCAAAAGGATTGTTTGGGAATCTTTGCGTGAAGGCTCCACAGTTTAAGGGTTACCAACAGCACGATAGTCATGAATTACTTCGATGCTTGCTGGATGGGTTGTCCACAGAAGAGTTTGATATGACAAAACGAGTCAGTTCAGACAAGGAATGTCAATCTTCACCTAGCCGGAGTTCGACTTTTTTTGATGCCATCTTTGGGGGCCAGATATCGAGTACCGTTTGTTGCATGGAATGTGGACATTCTTCTACTATATATGAGCCATTTCTAGATCTGTCCTTGCCTGTACCCACTAAGAAACCTGCGCCTATGAAATCCACGCTAGTTTCTCGTGCAAAGAAAGTTAAGGTAATACCTAAGAGAGGTGGTAAAGTCAGGGCAAGAACTAGTAGAGAGACAGAACAAGTGGCTGCTTCTGCTGAGGCTGAAGATTTTTCTGGAGATTCTAGACCTAAAAGTTCGTTTGAATCCACTGTGGTTGATGAGGGACGTTTGCTTTCACAGGACTCTTCTTCTGTTAGTAAAGAGGATGAGACAGATGATAGCATAACAATGGCGAACGAACCAGTTGCTGCTGCTATGGATGGCAATTCAGGACTGGATTATCTAAACACAGAATCTACACAAGACGCCGGAGGTTTTGTTTCCTGCAACAACCAGTCGAATGCCGTCCATGCTGAAACCTTAAATCATCTTTCAAACAAAGGAAATTCAGGTTTGAAGGGCTCGTCCATGACTGAACCGGACATTGGGGAAAATGTGGAAGAAGTTGCTCCCTTGGAAAATTTGACATGGTTAGATTACACGGCTGAACCTGATAGAGGGGAAATTGTCGAACAAGAAGTTGTTTCTCTGGTTGATTCAAAAAGTTTGGATTGCAAAGCTGAACCAGAGACTGGGGAAATGGTGGAAGAAGCTGCTCCCTTGGATAATTCAACATGGTTAGATTATCTTTGTGATGGACCAATGGAAGATGAAATTTGTTATTCCTCACGAGAAAATGATGCTGGGTTTACTGAACATTATGGGCTTACTGATGATGGCTTTGCAGAAGATGCCTCAAAAGATGTAGATCAAGTTTCTAGAAACTCTTGGGAGGATGAACCACCATTGCCCGTCATAGGTCCTGGAGTCTTCTTACTTCCTTATAAAGACGAATTGTTGGCGACAGGTTCCACACTGAAAGAAGAGGGTGAGGCCTCTTCAACTGGGTTCAGACAAGATGAGCCTGAATTTGACGGATTTGGGGATTTGTTTGAGGAACCAGATGTTGTTTATGGGCCTGTGCAAAATCCGAACTCAAATGGAGGGAACTCCAATAACAATGACAATGCTGACTCCACATTCATGGGGGAGAACAGCAGTGGTTCTGATGCAGGCGAAGTTGATAATTCAGATTCTCCTGTTTCAGTTGAGAGTTGTCTGACTCATTTTACAAAGCAGGAATTGCTCTTGAACGACAATGCCTGGCACTGTGAAAAATGCTCGAAAAACCTGTGGCGAGAAACCAAGAGAAAGAAACTGGAAGAAGCTAAAGGAAGGTCAATTGTGTGCCGAGACTACGAGACTAGCTATTCCCCATCAAGCAACGGTTTGGCTCTTTCTTCTGGTAGAGAAGATGCCAATTTCCGAAATGGGAAGATCCATCTTGTGTTGCAGAACCATGAAGATTCAAAGGACGAGAACAGGCAGATGGTTCATCATGCCACTAGGGCGCCTGATGGTATTATTGGTCAATCTGGGCAGGTTGATTTTGAGTTGGATGGGGAATCTGAGACAAGTTCCGGAGACGATGACAATGACGACTCTAAAATTGTGAAGGTGAAGAGGGATGCCACTAAAAGGGTTCTCATATACAAAGCGCCCCCAGTGTTGACAGTTCACTTAAAGAGATTCAGCCAGGATGCTCGTGGCCGTTTGAGTAAGTTGAGTGGTCACGTCAACTTCCAAGAAGTAATTGATCTCATGCCCTACCTGGATCCCAGGTACTATCGATCAGCTACCTGGATCACAGCATAACCTTATAACCACAAGAGTATCATGTATCCTCCTCTGACTGATGTTCCTTCGTTTGGCAGGGGTAAAGATTGCGAGAAGTATGTTTACCAACTAGTTGGTGTCGTGGAGCACTCTGGCGTAATGAGAGGGGGGCATTACGTTGCTTACGTGAGAGGGGGCAGACGCGAGAAGGCAGACAATGCCTCGGTCTGGTATTACGCCAGCGACACACACATTCGAGAGGTAACGCTGCAAGAGGTCCTTCGGTCAGATGCATACATACTGTTCTACGAATTAGTCTGACCATGGTCATGATCAATGGATGAGATTAGTTTTTGCCCGAGAAGTCTGAAGAAGATCTCGTATACTTGTGCCTTTCTGTTAAGGCATAGAAAAAATGACGGGGTCGAAAAGGTTCATTGGTTGAGAGTGTACACATCGGTATCTTATTTATACGCCCTTTTCTACGCGTCGTAGCATCGATGACGATGTATACTCTAAGATAACACGTCGAGAAAAGGTGTAGTTTACTATCATTTTATGAAAGAATTTTCCCTTTTTATGTTATTAAGTGAAGATTTCTATCAGCTTTCGTCAGCGCAATGCAGTGACGCCAACGGCAGCTCCATCAGACATATTTTAGATGGCAATATTAAGAAGACTGCATGACTATAACTTTCCTACATAATCTTAGGAAGATGTACTTAGTTAACGACTTCATGATATAAACTAACACTGTGAAGGTACTTTCAATCTTGGGGACTAAATTCAGTATCCCCAGCCTGTCTGTGCGAGAGTGATTTATATGTACCTACCAGTCAGTTTAGAGCTGTACAATGTTATCTTTGGCGGGGCACTTGTCCGGTTGCCTCACAATGTAAATGACGTCTCCAGCGCCTCTATATGCATCTTGGTTGCGATGCCACGTCCAGAGGGCATGGGTCTCGTTCTTCACCTGCATTTGGATGAAATTGTCGCCAAACAATTAGCGGCTTGCTTCCTGGAGGGTTCGAATCTCATAAAAGTTGTGAGATGGTCGTTCTGATTACCTCCAAGATCCCGTGTCCAAAGCTACTTTCCCTGTATGCACTATACTCTGGCTGCCTGTCCCAACAAAACTTCCCAGTGGCTGGACCTGATGTAAAGTTAAATGCACAAAATCCGCCCATGAATTTATCAGGAGTGCTACTTGGATCAGGACATTTGCCGGCTTCATCAGCATGTTCTATTGCCATTTTCTCTCTGTTACCGCCGTCACCGACAGTGATATGAACTGGGCCACAGGGATCCAGAGAATAATTATATACTCGATTCGACCTCTCATATGCATGGACCTGCAAGATTCATACCGGGGATTCGATCACTTGCGACGGGGACAGATGAGAAGAGTGGTATAATGAAGAAATAAAATGTAGAAAGCCAGAAAGGGAGAGGCTTACATGTCCACTGAAGACAATGTCGACCCCATAAGTATAAAGCACCTCTTCCATCTCAACCCTCATACACTCCACCTCTCTGTAATGTGCTGTGTATGTGCTATACCAAGGGGGATGCCATGTGGCCACAAGCCATGGAGTCACCTCTCTGTTGACTCTGGAAAGATCATCCATCAACCATGCATATTGTTCAGCTGCACCAGAATTCACAACTGTCTGAGAATGAAGTCCTTACTGTCCTGCCTGTATATTTATCAAAGATCAACAATGAATAACTCACAAGATTTGTCATAAGGAGTGTAGGCACCAAGCATCACAAAATGTATACCGCCAGCATTGAAGGAGTAGTACAGTGTGGAAGAGGATCCACTTTCTTCGGATGGAAATGCAAATCGGGAACTGTAAGCAACAAAAGTCTGATTCTCAGCCTGCTCTTCTATTTCATGGTTTCCTTCTATCACCATGATAGGAACTCTGGATATTAGAGGCTGCATAAATCTGAGAAAAGAAAAACCCTTCAAGAGTACGGATAACAAGTCACGGCTCACAACAGCCGGCACCACTCGACAGGTAGTGGTTCAGAAGATTTGCAACGAGTGCTAAAACATGGAAGTGTAAATAAAGTTGACGGAGGCAGACCTTCCCCAGTAGTCCCAACGTGGTTGATACGTCTCATGAATTGGTGTTTGTGGAAAAGAGCAAGAGTAACAATCGGACCCAGTTCCATTTGTGAGATACAGGTTCGCATAAGTCACATCTCCAACTAGAAGAACAAGATCTGGATGATTACCCATAACGTGGTCGACCGTCGAAGTGGTATTATACGTGAGACCGAGGTCACCCATAATCGCGATTCTACTGGGGTAATTCTGGGGACCAGAGACGGGCATTGTTGTAAAATAATACACATCACTCATAGCTATTGAAGGATCTCCACACCGGTAATAATACAGAGTCTTAGGCTTTAGGCCTGCATATAGTTTATTGATAAGGCGGTTTGGCATGGAGATCTCACGATTTGTCTACATTTAAAACAGTGGCGGAAGACTAGTACCTCTCAAACGGACATGGTGAATGATTCCGGATGTGTAGTTCTGGAGACCTTCAAAGGGATAAAGCTGACTGTAAACAAGGGAAGAGCCCTCCGCACGGCGCATCCGATTAGACTTGTATACACCGTAATACACCACACTCGCCACGCTAGTCGGATCCAAGGGCGTAATCCCATCCCCAATTTGATAATCCCCTGTAATAACTTTTTTTTTTGGGTAACAGAATCGACAACCAAGTACTCCTGAAGCTCCAACAGCATGCACACATGTCAACATACCATAATCAACGACTACAAAATTGCTAACCAGGTCCCTAAACCATAACGCTCCCGATCGACTTTCTCATTCACAAGACTCAGAAGCTCAGGAGACGCACATGCCGATGAATCAAAACACGCAAAACTCCAGGAGAGCGTACCGGTGATCCAGGAGACGTAGACGGAATCGTGACGGGAGGAAAGGGAGAGGGATATCTGCTCGGGGGCGAACATTTGGGAGGGAGGGAGGACACGGGGATCGGAGTCGGGGAGGTCGACGGCGCTGCCACGGAAGGACTTGTCAAG
Source organism: Melastoma dodecandrum (assembly GCA_029817715.1). Lineage (NCBI taxonomy): Eukaryota > Viridiplantae > Streptophyta > Magnoliopsida > Myrtales > Melastomataceae > Melastoma > Melastoma dodecandrum. The sequence continues at coordinate 3,157,218 of JARUPY010000182.1, forward strand.
GGGAACGGTCACCGGGGGAAAGGGCCCGTCCAGGGTGGTCGGGATGGTACCGGCAGCAGAGCGGCCAGAATGCGGGTGGTAGAGGATGGGGAGGAAGAAGCAGAAGACGACGACGAAGAGTTCCATCACTGGGAGTCGGTGAAGGATTGTTGGCACGGGCGCAAAACTACTCTAAACCGTTTGCTGCGTCGCGTGGAGCTGTCACTTTAAAACAAAATATTATTCCAAAAAGGTAAATTAAACTCAATTTTTTTAGCTAATTTTTTAATCGAAATCGATATTTTACTTAAAAAAGTTGGGAAATATAATCTGACTATTTTGTAAAATATTTTGAAAATTAACGTTATAAGGTAATCTTGTCGTCTTGTCTTGTGAACTATGATCAAAGTATTTCTCATTTCCTTGAAAATATTTTAGAATATGAAAATAAATTTTAGAATTTGTGGTATATTCTAAAACACAGTTTGATCTCTCGGAGTTTGATTGATGAATCATTTTGAAATACGGCTTAAAGAACATTGATTTTGTTTAAAAATTTCGAAAATAATGTTTCAAAATTAAACTTATAAAGTTCAATTTTTTTTTCCGGTGATTTGCCGACATCTCTTAAATTAAAAGCAAAAAATAAAACACAATGACGGGTTGTAAATTTTGTTTAACATCATCGTAACGAAACGCTCAATTTTTGTTTGTAATCTTTCTTTTCAGGCTATCCGGAAAAGGAAGGAAGAAACAAGTAAACCTTTGCAAGGATCAAAAGGGCATCAAATATAACACCTATACAAACTGAATACAGCACCAGCAACGTCTGATCCTCGTTAGGTACATTCCTTTTGCTATTCATCGTCCGAATCCCATGGCTTTCCCAAGAGTTGAAGAATACTAAAAAGAAAATGGCGCAAGACCCAAAAAAGCTTGCACCTTCTATGCATTTTAAAGGGAAACAGAAAGAACTTTAAAAAAAAAGGAGCAATGGGATATGAAGAAGAATCCGCACCTTTGATTTGTCGTATGCTTGAACTAACCTACAATTACACTTTTTAACGAGATCACCTGTCAACGTAATCTGCCGACAGGATAGTCCTAAGAAGCTCCTTCAGATTCGCGAGGATGTATCGAGGTCCTAAACTTTTAACACCAGTGTAATTCAAAAGCTGCTCTAAATCCTACGGCCAGATAAAAAGAACAAGCGCCGCAGATTAGTACCCAGTGCCAAGAGGACCAGACTCAAGCAGTCTTGAGAGTAGTAAAGGGCAGAGGAATAAATAGCTTACTTTATTCAACAGGAACACCGCATAAGCTGCTCGTGTGGTGTCTTGGCCTTCTAGGAATAGCGGGAACTCGGCAGGTTTTAAGTCAGATGGAAGTGTTGCATTAGATGAAGACTCGCTTGACGGAGTCTCTATTGCTGGTGCAAGATCCAGAATATATGAACGTGATCCACCCAACCGCAAAGGATAACGTAGAGATACTTTTAGGTAGGAAGCTACAAGGGTCACACACTGCGATATAGTAAAGCCAACGTTAACTTCGTTCTGACAAAGCAAGATGGAACAGTAGAAACACTAGTGGTTTATATCCTCCAATGATATATATCACCAAATATGGGATACGCCAGGCAAAGGCACATTAAGCATTGAGAAACTAACTTACATGCCCAACATATCCCAGAGCAGTTGCTGACTGCTGAACCTCCTTTTTATCAGTGAAGAAACTTACTTTTGTGAAAGGAACCATAGTCAGCTGAAGTCCCAGAATTGTCAAGGATCCGTGGTTAACGGGCTTAGAGTCACGGAAATTTCCTGGATATATTTGTAGCATAACATCAAAGATGTTAAAACAAATTCTAAATCACAAGAAACATTCATCATGCCCAAGCACCAAACCATGCCACCAGATCCAAGGGTTTTAGGCTTTATCTGGCAAGCAAAAATTCGATACATTCACATTTCCTTAGTATGTCTAAACAACGGTGCATGCTAGTCACTAACAAAAAACAGGTGTGTGCTAGTCAACATCTTTTTGTAAGTTGGAAGGTCTTAAAAGATAATATTCAACTTTGAATGGACTTACATGAATCTAACCTTTGTTCAAGTCTCCCTCAATCATTTAGTCTCGTGTCAAATTACAGGATAACCAGAATTCAACAAGCATCACTATGATAGTAGAAGGAAAAACTTACAAGCTTCCCTTCAGTTATTCACATTTTTGATGGAGGGAGTCAGTCACAGATTGCAGCTTTCAATTTATAAAACATGCTTTTTAAAGTACTTTTTTAATGAAAGTCAACAACACGTGTTACTATCTTCTTATTCAACATGAACAGGCAGTAGGCTTAATGGTTCTCAGTTTCTTCTGGAAGCAGTAATAACCCCACTATAAACACAAAATACAAATGTATAGAGCTACTAATGTTTTGCAGTATGAGAGAATGCTTCAAATGAGTTGAACAATACCTGACCTACTAGTGCTGGGAAATGATTCGAGTTCTTGCTCTTGGGCATGTCCAACCAAAATTTTGACAGGATATAGCAATGAAACTTGGGCAACCATACATTGTTGTCTCGCTCTCAGCATTTTCTGCACATTTCTGAGCTTGCCATAACCTCTGCTACTCATTAATAACCGGCCAGATTCCTGGAGTTGAAGAAAGTTAACACAACTCACAGAGAAAATGTTCAAAGAAACTAAATTTACCGCAAATTATGAGATAAAAGAGTTTGAGAGACATTTATTAATTCTAACAGTTGTGTTGCTACAATTTGAGCGTGGAAAGCAAGATATCTAGAGTCTAGATTTTCACACCATAAGGACTGTTCAATACAGCAAAAGTCCAACGATTAGTCCTTAATGATAACATTTGTGCAAAGTGAAATAAATAACTCACAAAAGTTAAGAGAGCAAGGAAAAACATCCTGGAGAGAAACTGAAACAACACCGCAGAATATACCCTCTTAGTCTTAAAGCAACACAAAACAAACATTTCAATATGATCAACCCAGCAGAATTCACACAGGTATAGCAGCCACCAGCTCTATTTGCATTTATAATTCTATTAAGAATGAATGATGTCGCTATAAGTCACGTATAATTACATTAACCATAACAATGATAAGAAATTTTACTTGAAGATATAACAATTGTCCAGAGTAGACTAGGTTAACCGAATAAAAAAAAATCTCTCAAAATGCAGGACGAACGTTAAAGTTAGTGTACTCATTACATTTATCAACAAGGTCTGAAAGGAATAAGTTCTTTTTTCTTGGTCAATGCCACTTATAAACGGTTACCAGATAGAAACCACACATTTTCTGGGTGATTGTTCCAGGACCGGTTAAGCAGTTGAGCGCCAGTTGATTTATAACGGTTTAGGACACATAATAAAGGTTTTGACTACAATAGAGTGAAATCAAGACCCATATGGAAAAGAATATATAGGGAATGAACCTGCAACCGCTTTCGAGATACTGAAAGAGCTGTCCCTGCAACCAATAACGATCTGACTTCAGCACTAAGACTGTCTTCCTTCCTTTTGGCATTCTCTGAAGTAGCCTTAACGCATTGCGTTGTCTTCTGCATTTGCAGGTTTTGGCATTCCATCTTCTCACGCATCTCCTCAAGTTCATTTAACCTACTTAGCGACTCAGTTCTAACCTGTCAAAAGATTTGAACCAGACCCGCTAGTGCGCGGGCTTTTCCATCAAACCCAAATAAATTATCTAGTTAAGAAGATAATCCAGACCAAACACTAAAAGAATTCTCAGGTTGGCTTATTGGAGAAAAACCCATGGCAATGAAAAACAGCAACCTTACCCTTCTAACGATTAATAGCCACAAGGATAATCCAGAAACAAAGAATTATAAAATGACTAAGGTCAAAATCCAAGGACATCTAGTTATGGAACAGAAAAAACATATCTACCACTTAAAAGAAACTACCCCAGTCTACCTCATTTCACTCTAGCAAACAAACCCATAACTAGAAACAATGTCACAAAAGAAACTGTGGCATCTTTCCGCAGGCTATTCCATCAAACCCAAATAAACTATCTAGTTAAGAAAATAATCCAGACCAAACACTAAAAGAATCCTCGAGTTGGCTTCTTGGAGAAAAACCCATGGCAATGACATACAGCAACCTTACCCTTCTAACGATTAATAGCCACAAGGATAATCCAGAACCAAGAATTATCAAATGACTAAGGTCAAATCCCAAGGACATCTAGTTATGGAACAGAAAAATCATGTCTACCGCGTAAAAGAAACTACCTGAATGAGAGACTCGAGCTTCTGCTGGAGGAGGGCCTTCTTGCGATTGGCATCATCGAGGGCGGAAGAGAGGCTGACGAGACGAGCGAGCTCCTGCTCGAAATCCTCCCACTCGATCGCCTTGGCCTTGGCCTTTGAATCCGTACCAGGAGAAGAAGATGAAGAAGAGGGGAGCGGTTGAAGTTGATTGAAGGAGGATCGTCTTTCCATGGATTGCTGACGAGGGATTGTGGATGTAACTGCAACTCCTCATGTTAGTGGAAGGACTAAGCATAGGGTTTGGTAATCATCTCGCAGTGACATTCTTGATCGAATAGGAGAAATTTGGGATCCAAAGGCCAGCGACCCGGGAGGGAGAGGTCGATTAACAGACGCACGCGAGGCAGACGACGGCTCCAAATTTATTTATTAATATATTATTTATTTATTTTTTTCATTAAATCGTCATATTTAAAATTTTTTATTGTTTATAATAACGTTATAATTATTTATTTTGTCCCTCTCTAAACATTGATAGATATATTACGAATTCACAAAGATGATGAAATGCCTGGTCGTGGCTATGGTTTTGGTGTTGGGCGTTGCGGTTTGCGCGACTGTCGGCCAGGGATCCGAAGGCCTCACCTGCCGAGGCACCTTCTTCTCCTCCCTCGTTCAGCTCATCCCTTGGAGGGCGGCCGTCTCCTCGTTCAGCCCCATCCCCCCTGGTTACGCCTGCTGCAACGCCGTCAAGTACCTCGGCCAGACAACGTCCTAGACTTGGTTCTAAACAAATCCTAATGAACTGAGGTCTTATGTAGGAATTGATGTTCCGGTAGGGTTCTTGTGATAAGGCCTTCAGATACATCAGAGGCTTGTTATTCTTTAAGGAGTCATAACCTTCAAAGAGCAGTATTGTAATGAGAATCGCCGTGCAGAACTCGTAAAATGGTTCGAATCAAAGTATTGAAAGAATGACACATTCAGTAGACGTTTAAGGCTTGTTGACAACGACGACCATACAAAACAATCAAACAGACAGACAGACACCGTTTTTTGCCATGGTTCCATCTTTCACGGCCACGGCGAGGGGAAAGAATTGCGAGGAATGAATAAAAAACTAACAGGATCAGGTGTTTTTTTAACAGCGGGGCAGATCTTGTGGGGGAGGGGGCAGCGTCGAAGAAGGAGTCGGACCGTTCTCGACAACGAAAGCCATTGCCAGTCCCAACGGCAGGTGCACATCCAGGTGGCAGTGCATAAGCCATACCCCTGGGTTATCTGCCGTGAACCTGATCGCTGCCCATCCCCCGACTGGAACCCCAATTGTGTTCCTTACCTGTGGATTCACCAAGTTGAACTTCCTCCTGTGGACAGCCGGGTTGAAGTTCCCGAACCCCTGAGCCAGCACGTGGAAGTTGAACCCGTGGATGTGCATCGGGTGGTTCTCAACTGTTATTAAGGAAGTGTCCTGCAGGATCATCTCAATCGTCGCGTTGTACTTAACTTTTTTCACACTGGTCTTCTTCGGGGCGAACACGAGCGAGGAGTTGAGGGCGTTGCTTGTGCTGGTGTAGTCAAATGCAACAGGAGGCTTGTTCGGGAAGTCCGTGGTGTATATCCCCTGGACATTGAAGAAGAAGGCTTGCAGCATAGAGAGGGAGGAGGGAAGCTGGAAAGATGAGTTGCTCATGCTTGCCGAGAGCCTCTGCCCGTTGGGTCCCCCGCAGCTGGCATTCCGGGGGTTGTTGGGAGAGCATGGTGCCAGGCCCAGCCCTACGGTCACAAACATGTGCTCATTGATCTGCCGTGGCACAGGAACCCAGTGAGGCCCACCTACGAGTCCCGTCAGGTTGCTGTAGAACCTGTGGGCGGTGGGAGTGTCATTGAACGCGGGGAGCACCGGCATCCTGGCTGTGGAGACTGCATTGGAAGGTGCGTTCTTGTAGACCACAAGCCCACGGGTGGTTGTGTTGTCAAACGAGACGTTGGGAGCACTCGCATAAGGGTGAGCAGCCATGTAGTATGCCCCAGGGGACTGGTCGGCAGTAAGGAGGACATCAGTGGTCTGTCCGGGGGCGATAACGACCACATCCGTGACGTAAGGATTGGTGTAGGAGGCATCTACAGCAACCACCATCAACTTGTGGCCAGCCACCTTGAAGAAGAGCTGGTTATTGAGTGCAGCATTGATGATGCGGAGCATGTACGTCTTCCCCGCCTCCACCTTCACCTTGTACGTGTCTGATGACGAGATGGATCAAAATCGCGAAGGATCGGTCGAACTTGACTAAACTGACGAGTATTTTCATTAGAAGCTTACGGTTTTGAGAGCAGGGATAGAGGGACCCAGGCTTGCCGTTGATTGTGTAGGCATCCGAGTTGTTTGGGGCTGCCCCAGTTGCCAGAGCCTGATTCTCGACATCGATGACATTCGCGTTCCACCATTCCCCTGTTTCCATGGATGCAGATGATCGGTCAATAACAATTTCCACTTCCGGAGCAGAGTGAGGAAGGGCGAGTAGACTAACTAACCAAGGAGGATCGGGATTTCGCGATGGGGCTTTGGGAAAGGGTAGGTGGTTCCGGCCCTGGGGCGGATGATGAGGGCTCCGTAGACAGTAGCTCGGAGCCAGGACACATGAGCATGCCACCAGAGGGTGCCCTCTTGCTTGGTGATGGTGAACCTGTAGGTGTAGCTGCTCCCCGGTTGGATTGGACACTGTGTCACATAGCTCGGACCGTCTGCCCATCCGGTCAGGAGTTGAAACACTCCATGCCTGCAACGCCGCAAACCCATCCAGGCCAAGTCAGAAGAACTGACTGACGAAATCAAACATGCATCATACCTCATCCGGTAGGTCATACCAGTGAATGGTGAGGTTGTAGGGCGAGCGGTTGAAGACGTGGACAATGAGGGTGTCCCCCTCCCTCACTCGAAGGGTCGGACCAGGCAGTGACCCGTTCACCGCCGTTATCACTTGCCGTCGGCAAAGCCTGGACACAGTCAAGTTCCTCACCTGCATCGCGGTCAAGTAGCATGTAAGCCAAAAACCAACCGAACGAAAACAAAAAGAAAACATTAGAAAAAGGACAAGGCATGCAAAATAACAATCACATCGAAGGAATGCTCGACGATGGCAGCGGACGCGGCCATGGAAGAGACAAGGAACGCCAAAGCGCACGACGCCAGGATCGCGAAAGCTCGAGCCATCGTCAGGGGGCAGGGGGAAGAACGTCCGGATCCCGAAGAGGCCGGCGTACGTGTGCTCGAATGCAGGGAGGGGGGGATGTGTCGGATGCTCCAGACGATCACATATTTATATACCCATATGGTTGGTTGATATTGGTTCGATGAATTGTGCTCTTCCTTCAAATAAAATCAAAGTAGAGAGTTTTGGCATTTGGTGAAGGATTAGCTATGTCAGATGTTCCGTTATCTAACTGCCTCCTCCCCCCCACAATTTGGAAAAAAAAAAAGTTAGGCCATCAAAAATTAACCGAATTCGACCTCCCGGTCTTAGGATGTCTTTAATGACTATTTTTTTTAAAAGTGTATTAATCATAAATAGTCATGTAATACATTTCAAAGTTAGTTGGGAGGTTATTCATCTATAAACACCTAAAAAATCCCTCAGAAAGGAAATGCATTGGCCGGCCCCAGTCAAAATGTCCTAAATATCATCCGGCCATGGACGAATGGAGTGTTTAAACACCGTCATTATATTGTAAGAGGATTGATTGATGACATTTCAACTTGATGACGAAACACCCCCCCTTGACCCTTCCATCCATGTTACACGGGGAGCTCTGGTTTCTCTTTAGCGCCATCCCGAAGCCCTCATCGGGGCGGCGCTTGATATGTCTCCGGTCACTGTTAAATTATATAACATAAATCAAGTCTTATGTAATAGTTTACGCTTTGATAAGATTTTTATATGGTATCAAAATGGTAAAAGCTCGATCACGATGGGCCTTTCATGGCTGATTTGGACCAAAATAGGCCCATAAACCGGCCCGCCAAAGAATTTATGTTCCCGGGGGAGGATTTATTTTCGTCCCGATGGACTGGAGTCGGAGCTCGTCACGAAGCGGATCGGTGGCCAAAGTGCAAGAAATGGTAGATGATCTTCTTTTTTTTTCTGCTGTCCGGATCGCGGTTTTGGAGTTCGGATCCGATCCTGAAGAGTTCTTTGATTTGCATTTCTTTTTGCGATTTGATTTCCTGATTTTGCAGGCCAATTCGCTGAGGTTGTACCTGACTTGCATCCGCAGCACCCTCGAGGCCGCGATGTGTCTTCAGGTAAGGTGCGTCAATGAGTTCGTCTTCTTTTTGTTGTTGTTGTGGTGGTGAAGAGTGTTTCGCTGGCGGAATAATTGTTGGATCGGAAGCAAATTGGTTGGTAGTTCGGTGGCTCTTGTGGTGGGATGGTGTAGGGGTGGAAAGGATCTTGTTGCTGGTTAAGCGTCTAGTGAGATGGTCATGGGAATAGGCTGTGGTCTGTCGCGAACTGATTGGAGTTATTGGCTGAAGTGTTGGTTTACTGGATATTTGGATTGTTGGATTCTTTTGATTTGATATGGGATCATAGAAGGGGAGGTTTTCCATTGGCACCTCCGAGCAGCCTTGGAAGCATGCCTAGGGAAATTCTGCTAGTTATCTTGTTCCTAACTCGAGTAAAATCAACATAGTTAGCTGGTTCCTAACTCGAGCAAAATCGACATGTCTCCGATTATGAATACAATGCTCATTGGCCCAGCGATTTGAGGTTGTATCCTTGTCCTCTGGTACAATCTATGGGCTTGGTTTCTGAAAGAAACGCCATTTTTACGGTGGGCATTTTATGGTCAGGATGAGAGAAACCATCTTATTCTAGAATGAGGACTTCCTGGGAATGTATATAAAGTGGGATTACCTCCCTGTGAACATTCGATCATGCCTGTTTCCTTAATAGAGTCGAGCCTGTTACTTAAATAACACCATGATGTAACGTTAATTTTTCTTAGATGTGTGATGCATAACTTTCCTTGTCAAGAAGTGGAAAGGCATACACAATTGTGACCGTAATTTTCATTTCATTTGCTATGCAGAACTTTCCTTGTCAAGAAGTTGAAAGGCATAACAAGCCGGAGGTTGAGCTCCAGTATGTCCTCATTGGACATTTTTGGGGTCTTGTGACACGAATTTGATCATGATTTATCTCGCTTCTTTTTTATGCTCGGGAGAATCTGATTTATGTTTACTTGTTTAGTTTCACTATTGGATGTGATAATTTCCATGTACAATTTGCAAAATAATGGGGTACTTGGTTTTTGTATTTCTTTTCTAGTTGTGAGCATATTGGATACTTTTGATCATGCTTCTTAAATATTTTCATGTCTGATAAGCTCTCCTTGTCATTCTATATTGCAGGACCAGCCCAGAGCTTCTTCTAAATCCTGTAATATAAATTATAAATATTCTGTGGGTGATGTTAATTGGCTACCACTTGCACTTGCTTTCTTTTTTCTTCCACTTGCTGGACAATGATTGACATAATTTTGATACGGGCACTCAAAACACAATTTATTTTGGTAAATCTTAAGCAATTGGACTTGCACCTTCCTTGTAGTACATGGAAATGATTGCAAATCATAGATACCATAAGTTTCTGCTGAATTTGTGTTGCCTTGTTAGCTCTGATAAATGGATTAGGGTTACTCGGAGTGCCAACTTCTTAAGGCTGATCTTGCCATATTTCCAGGTTTTGATATGTAGAAATGAAGCAGAAAAATGTTTGATAGAGACATCCATTAATTCTTTACGGATTAGCCTTAAGGTAACTAGACTTATTTAATTTATTCATTTTTGTTTTGTAATCAGCGGGAGATGTTTATTGCTGTCGAAAAGGCATTCTAACTTCTCTTTCTCTTAAATTAGAGACTAAGCTTTTGCACGAATGCACTAAAAATATCTTCCTCCACCTCTTGCTCCATCATTTTATTAGCCTTTTTATATGTGCATCTTTGCCTTTAGGTCAAGCAGGCCGATGAACTCGAGGATATACTGACGAAGAAGTTTTTAAGATTTTTGTCCATGCGGGCTGAAGCTTTTCAGGTCTTGAGAAGGAAACCAGTTCAGGTGATTGCGCTATGACTCAATTTCTCTGTTATGAATTTTGCTTATCAATACATGGATTAGTTTGTAGGACTCGAGTAAATCTTTCTACTCTGTAAATTTCTTTTCTATGTTTAGAAGTTCTAAATTGCCATTTAATGGGAATGTTTAGAAGTTTTTATCCCCACAAGGATATTGTTTCTGGGAATTGAAATTTACTGCTTTATCTGGATTAACTGCATTATCGAGAAAGTCTTCTGCATATGCCTGATTCTGATCTCTGTATTGAAGGGTTATGATATAAGCTTCCTTATTACAAATTACCACTGTGAGGAGATGCAGAAGCATAAACTCATCGACTTCATTGTGCAGTTTATGGAGGCAAGTCTTCCGCTTTCTAGTTATATTTGTTGGTTTGGACATGCTGGATTTGAGATGTTTCAATTGTTTCTCTTATAAATAGTTCTGCTCTTTGTTGCATTAACTTGAGCTCCTAGTACTGGCCCTAACTCAATTTATCCATTTGGAATATAAAAAAACTACAGGAAATATTGTCTTCTGGATACGTGAGTCAAAGCTGGATATTTTCCACAATTCTGATAATTGAAATCTGTTGATATAACCATTTTTTATCTGAAACAGTTGTACCATCTTGATACCGACCTCATCTCCTATTCAGGGAATTAAAATTTCAGGATCTTGGCTCAGTGTCTGTGTTCTAGGGAGGTGAACTTTGGATAGGCCGTTCCTTTGTAACGTTGATGGTCCGCGATTAATACGATGTAGGATATTACATTAACTTTGAGAAATGTGTAATAGGTTTAGGATTGCCTTAAAGCTTACAATCTTCAGTTGGCGTGTTGAGAATATAGTTGAAACTGCCTTAATAGGTTTAGGATTGCCGATTGGTAAAATTTATGCCCTCGGCTTTTCATCCCTTATACGTCTGAATTATCTTGCTGCTCCCTCTTCTATTTATTTATCCTCGCAGTCTGGATTCATCGATTGCAGGATATAGATAAAGAGATTAGCGAACTGAAGATGTCCGTCAATACCAGAGGGAGGCTGGTGGCTGCAGAGTTTCTAAAGCAGTTCATATGACGTGATTAGCTCGTAGACTTACTTCCGATTTGGGGTTCCCCGGGAGTGCTTCTGAGCGTCACCTATGTGCCGTGGGTGAGGGTGAGCTGGTATACATGGATCTGTCTGTCACACTAAGCAGAACAACTCTGAAAAAACTCCATTGATCTGAGATAGGTTAAGTCGGCCTCTTTCGAGCTGATGTGGGGAGGACAGTCTAAATATAAAAATCATCGTTCCGAGAATGAATTCAGTTTGCCAAATTTGTTTATGTATAACAATGACCAGCATCGGGTCATCCTCGACGCCCAAAACAACACCCGTTAAACGGCTGGTGAACATAAATGGAGAAATATAATTAATAAGCCTGGATAGTATCAAGCTTAGTTTGTCTGGTAGGATTTGGACGGCTCAGGTGATAGGAAAGGAGTAGGGAGGAAGCATCATGTCGCGGCTAGAGAAAGATGTTGTCATGTTCTTTCTGTGTGCGACAACCACCACCGCCGCCAGACCCACAACCGTCATCGCCCTATAATAACTTCTATGGTGGGATAGTTCAAACACGCACACGGACGTACTGTAATAACCCATATTTTTTTTGTCTATGAATGTAAATGGGGTTGTACCTATGATATGAATGTGTAATGAAAATGGAAAATTCATAAGATAGTAAGATTAAGTCCGGAAAGGTGAATAAACGGTTTGAATGAGTAAAAATGGAATGACGCGAACGATACTCAAGAATGATATCCAATACTCAAGGTTACTTCCATAAGCAATATGGACAGCCTCCTAAGTGAGGGAGTAATGTTTGGAAGTATCCTTGTAAACGGCGGATTGATATTTTCGTTGTTATGACGATAAGCTTAGGGTTGTTGCAGTTAAAACGTATTTAACATCATGGTTGAGAACCGAATCGATTATGGCAAGAAATTCAATGATTATTCAGCCCCAAATGTGGATGAAAAGTGAATAATGTGAAGCGGAGAAAGGGTGGTCGATGTGCTGGAAAGGGCAGCTCAAATACACCTCGACGTCACTCGCGGACATCCCACTTCTGTGCGAATTAATGGCAGAAATTTGACCGCAACTCCTACAAGTTTAGAAGCACGAGTAAGCTGGTCAAATAAGACAAAATAGTGATTAAGGAGTTGGATTAATTAAGGTTAATTAAGCTTGATTGTTAGCGCTAATTAAGCGTGATTAGTTAGTACTAATTGTGCCCAAAGCTTCTTCTACAAGCTATGGATGGTGGGGCCCACTTGTCATCATTTAGGGACACTAATAAGAACCTTAGGAGGGCTGAAAAAAGGAGAAAAAGGGCGGATGGATGTCCTTATCTAAAGGGAGATGAAGAAGAAGAAGAAAAGAGGAGAAAAAGAAGAGAAAGAAGGAGGGGGCTGGTTTGGTGCTGAAGAAAGGAGCGAAACGGAAGGGCTACCATCAATGAAGAGAGTGGGAATACCCCTTCATGGAGAGGTCGCTCGAAGAAGGAAAGAATTAGAGCGGTTTTGCTCCGAAGAAGAAGACATGTACGGTACTCAATCCCCTTCGTTTTTCTTCTTGCGAAACAGCCATAAAACTTGTTAGCCTTGAGTTTTTCTCGCTGTGATTGTGTTGTTTAGTGAGGGAAAGGGGCTGGCCATACCCTTGGGATGGTAGGAGATGGCACCCCGGACCTTCGGTTATGCGATGGATGAGTGGATTTTTACCACGTGTGGGCTGGCTGGTGTTTCGCGGTTGAGCGTTTGTGTCAGATGACGATCTTGTGGGGGCTGGCCATGCGGGAAGTCATCCATTTGCATATGGTTGGAGTTGTGTTTATTTATGGAAGTATGCTCATGGTGATTGTGGGCTGGTCGGGAGATGAATGTCTCGGTTTGTACGTGTATGTTGGGCTGAAAAATGAATGTTTTCGCGTGTGTTCGTGCGGGTACGTGGTTGCCCATTCGGAGTGTATACCTTGGCATATAATTGAGGCCTGAGAATATGGCAAATGGAGATGGACGTGCTGGTCCATCGGTATTGAGAAAATGAAAGGTCAAAACTCCGAATGAGATGGTTGCGAACAAGCACGAACACTCGTGGATGCGAACATATGAATATTGAGCAATGTTATTAAATGAAAATTGGCTGAAAAGGGGACTTGTTATGGTCATTCATAGCTTGTCCGGAGTTGATACTCCTCGGTGAGAGGAGGGTTTATTAAGTGCGGAAGGCACGGTTAAACGAAAGTGATCGAACGACCCACGTATCGTGGGCGGAATGAAAGTTTATGACGATACATTGACACGTCCATGGGGCTGCCTTATGAGGCGGATATGAGAGGGTTTGGACAGGACGCATCCGCCCTCGGAATGGTGTATTGGACAGCCTAGTTGGTTGGAAAAGTTGGGCGAAAAGCTAAGGCACGGAGGGAAGTTTCGTGGTTTTACGAACCCGGATGGATTGATCCGTGGTAGCGGAATGTTGCGTGGCTGAAAGTACATGAACATGAGGCTTTTATGGGGCGTGCGTAGGCTGAAAATGCGACGTTCCCGATTGCTGTTGGAAGTAACTTAGTTGCGATCCTTGAGAAATTGGAAACGCAATGGTGTATGTCGAGGTCGATTGCCCGTCTAGTGAGTTAGCGCTGAGACTTTCTCTCCCACCAGACAAGTCAGAGCTGATCATGGTTAAAATCAATGATATCTGTAAAGTTATACTCACTACTAAAGAAAGAGGGTACGGTCGAAGCGAAGGATTCAAAACCTTGTGTGAAGGAAAGGCTGTCAAAGTCGTTGACCATTAATCTGGTCTTCGAGAAGGAGCTGCTAAGGAAGAGAATACAGAGGAATTTGATCAAATGGTGGGTAGCATATATAAGAAAACTCCCCAAAGCAGCCATTCTCTTAAGCCCCTTGTATGCCCTATTCATACCCCTCCGCAGAGGGAAGAGGAAGACCCGTCCCTAATGAAAAAGAAGAAGTTAGCAATCCGGTGGAACTGTAAGTTTTACTGGGTGATCAGTATTATCTATTCGGGTCGCTAAGGCGGTTTAACCGTTGTTGACTGAGAAGACTGATGACAAATATTGCATGAATCAGTCTTTTTCGCCACATCGGGGCTAGGGGGAATCGAACCCCATCTTTCTACGACCACGACCCCCATTTCCGTCTCGCCCACTCGTCTATTAGCCTTTCGATTAGACAACATAGAAAGGTCGACCTTTGTTTACAGAGCGTCGATTTTGCTTTGCTCAAAAAAACGTTCGACTTGCATGTCTTAAGCATATACCGGAAGTAGCTTTTTAGAGCTTATTAACGTTTAGGCTACTATCTAACTAAGAAAGAGCAAGAACATGTTAGATAGTAAGCAAGATCGTTGCGTGAAAAGTCTTGCTTCTCTTAGAATATTGTTGTAAACCTGAAGAATATATATATATTAGGCTATATATGACTTCCATTTCGATCTTACACCTTAATCCTAGTACACGGAACACCAAACAGGGACCCGCACTATGGGCGAAGGGTTCTCAACTAATCTCTCACTTGACACGCAAAGCAATAAACATCAGTCTATCTTCACAGAGCCAGAGAAGGATCTTGGGCAAGGGGTTCCCGGCTTCGCGAGACCTTTTCGATCTGCTCTAGGCTAAGCTCAATGGGGCCTTGCTTTCTTGATGCTAATCTCAGTCTGATTCAGAGAAAACTGTGAACCAAAAAGAACGAACTCAAAGCGAATTCTTTAATATGAAATCTTGTACCCGCTTCCTTCGCATAGGCTAGACAAGCGGTAGACTGAACACCAAGCCAATCTCGACTCATAATTCATTAGATACTTTTTATGAATGTCAACTAAGTATCGTAAGTAAATTGCTCCCGGTTGTTCAATCATTTGATAACCAGAGACATTCTTTGATAAATGATCACTATGAGTCAAACTCAATAGAATTTGATCAATCCTTTTTTCTGTCGTTAAGGTGGAAAACTGAACCAAGAATTCTCTTTCTTTATCATCAATCGAATCACTGTTCGCGACCCAGGATTCTATTTTACAACAATCCAATCAACGTTCACATTTTCTCTTTTTCTTATAAATGAATAGGTCTCTTTACTTGTATGACTTAGATGTCTCGTATTTTTCTAAAACGTGATTTGATGGATGGGATTTGGTATGATATTATGAGATCGATGATATCGATGAGATTGATATTCAAATATTTCTTCTTAGAACGTATTGATTTGACCCCATAAGCGGGTCCACCACCCCATAGCATGTTGCCGCCAAAAGCAGAACCCCGCATTTCTTTTAGAGAATCTCCGAATTTTTCCAGAGCAACTAAAAAGAGATTCTTTAACCAGAAAGAATTCAGTTCCGATGTAGGGTACCTGTCCAGAAGTTTTCGCAACTCCATCATGTATGATGGAATCATCAAAGATTTGATCTTTTCGAACTCTGTCTGTAACTCACTATAGGCTCGGGAAACAAAGAGAAGATAGGTAGGACCGAGATATGCAGCAACAAGAAGAAGGAAAAGGATTGAATAGAGGCACTCCCGAACATTTTTAGTTCTCAAATGTGTCACTATCAATGGTGACTCATTATTTCGACGAATCATTTCTTCGGACAGAAGAAGATTATGGAAACACTTACTCGAAATCTCACTTATCAGATTCCATTGTGGAAGACGCAACTTTTTCTGAAGAATTTGCCATGATATATCTGATCCATGCATAATATCATGAAAAATGGATACAAATTTTTTACTGCTACTTAGTATTGGCAATAGGTCTCAAACAATATCTAAAAATCTCAAATTTAGATATTTGTACCCTGTCGAGGTAAGGAACCATGGCATATATGTTTTGAATAGATTCCATTTTGAGAGAGTTGAAAAAGCATTATCTCGTTGAAAGGTTCAATACATCTGTACTTTCTCAACGCATTTCTTTAGACAAAGACTTTGTTTTTTCCGCTTTTCGGTTGGGAAATATTTCTCAGAACATGGAGTGTGAATCAAACCCATGTTTGAATTGAAATTGAGATACTGTTACAAGTTCTTCCCTTCTGAATCCGATAGATTCATATATGAAAGAGGTTGACAATAAGTTCTTTCAAAATGGACTCTTTGTCTCTCTGTTAGAGGTGTTCCAGAAATGTCTGTGATCGAGCAAATAGCTCTACGAACTAATGGATCGGATCGAATCGCAAAATGGAAAGATTTGTACAAGTTATCACCACTTTGTGGAAAATCGTTAGGTATGAATATGTTCGTTACCTGTGACTCGGTTGGTGAAATAGTATCTCTCTCCAAAAAAGCATGCCTTTTTTTTTCGTCGCACAAAGAGAATATTTTCTTGCGAATGAACGAGATATTGAGGAATTGTCCATACGTAAAATAAGAATTCTTGATATGGGCCCTTTCCACATAAAAGGGGAATCTTTTGTTGCAATAGAAGCAGAAGTGATGTGGATTATTCAAGAATCGAAGTCGATTTGCTTTAGAAAAAGAATATATCAATGAACTTCTATGAACTGGTTTCACGGGATTCAGCCAATTGTCTTGATCGTGGGATATCATTGAGAAATAGGAATCCGTGTTATCAAAAGATTTCCCGCGATTATTTCTAGTATGGAATGGGTCAATCATCCACTTTGGTATCTTATTGAACAAAAGTGGCGATCTTGTTCCTCCATTGACCAATAATTTCGATTTTTGGGAAGTATCATGATCATCCAATAATAATGGTTTCCATTTTTTCAAATGAACGATTTGAAAACCTATTAATTCTAACAACTGATTGCAGAGTTGATCATTCGGACCTTTCAATTCATAGACGTGGATCTCGGACCGGGGGTATTCCCGAAACTCACAAAGAAAAAAGGAAGTGAGTTAGACAAAAAGAGAAGCAACTTGGACAAAATGATAGGAAGTGACTTAGACAAATCTTTTTTGTCGATAACCTCAGACCAAGCAATCGAATATTGATTAATACGTAATCGATCGAAAACTACTTGAAAATGGCTCTTCTGCTCAGAAACGATGTGTTCCAAATGTTTCTGAAAATTCTTGCTCCCATTGAACCATTTGTATCTATATGCATTAGGATTCAGATTCACGGATCTCTCGGTTCGAGAAATAGAAATCCAAAAAAGAGGATCGAACCATTTCTTCTGACTCTTTTTCAAATTCGATAAATGTTGGTTGATCGTATATTTCATTATAGTTCTATGATTCAGAGTATCATTTCCTATTTGATACCCTTGAATTCCATATTCGAAGTTGCGATCGGATCTATTCATTAAAAAGAATTGATTCAATAGATTTCTTATATACCCATAGATGCTACCTTGGATTTGAATCAGATTTCGGATCAATCTATATTGATTGACTGCCTCCATTATGTTGTTGCTAGCAAATACCACTTTTTTTTTTTGTTTTGGATCTTCCAAATCATTCCCGCAGGAAATTCGGACCCATTTTTTTCTGATCCTTCTATAAAAAGATTCATTCTCTTCATAAAATAAAGGAGGTAGAACCAATAAAGATTTCTTTTTCGATTCATCCCTTGAGTTGAATACCTCATTCAAGAATTGTTTGTTGATCCAATACGAAAGAATCAATAGAAAAGGCAAATCCCTTATGATACACCAGATCCGGCTCTGTTATTGATAGAGTTAATAGATCTGCCATTTCTTGAAATTTCTCTTCTGATTCAAAATCGTGGTGTAACGTGTATCCCCCTGTTCCGGTCATGGAACAGATGAAATAAATCAAAAAATGGATTTTTGTACAAGAATGAAATCTTATTGGAACTATCCATATCCAGTTTATCATTTGAAACCATATCACACCCCGGATCTGATGAAATAGGATGAATTGAGATGATATTTTGTAAATACGTAATTATCTTGAATATATTAACTATTTTTTTATTTTCCGATGGCCTGGAAAGGACAAAAGAAACATCTTGGTAATGGTATCAAGTGATATATGATTTGATTGGATTTTCTTTTCTGGAGTAATAAGATCTTTTCCTCACTTCATGCTTGAAGGGAAAGGTTAGGACCTGACCTGCTCTTTTAGAATCGCTTCTCCGTTCCAGGGCTCGCCTTCGCTTTTCTTATTATGCTACCTTACTATAGCGGTGGATAGGGGCCAATACGGGATCCTTTACATTGTCAGGTCCCCTAGTCGCTTTCCTTGTTTTTCCCGGGGTACACTTAGACGAACGGCGGTGCTCTTTGCTTATATTTGCTCATCGCTTACAATGGAAAAAGAAGAAAGTAAACTTCCCAATTCGTTCTGGAGAAAAAGCTCGGCAAATCTTCTTCAACGAAAGTCACATTAGAAGTGGCAACAATTATTCCAATAAGGCATATTCAAGTTATCCCAGTGGCGTAGCGGTTCGGACTTTGCTTCCGAACCCGCAAGCGCCAGCAACTGTCAATCTAATAAAAAGTAGATGCTAGCTCATGTCATTAAGGGAAGCCTAAAAGATTGACCTGTCAATTCAATCAAGGAGCACATGAATTAGATTCTATTGGTCTTCTTTATTCTTAAGAGAATGCCCCACCCGAACGAACCATTCTTAAGACCACCAAGCCCTCTCGAATGAGTTCGACTATAGAAGCTTTCAACGTAGACCGGGGTATAAATCTTTCACTCACAGAGAAGTGAAAACCTGTGACTAGATCATCCTGAAGACGGATACGACGGGAAGAAGTGGCATTTAGAAGTGTTGCAGACTTAACATTTAGGTTTCGGCATAACAAAGCTTGCACTGTCTTTTCACACTTAGGTGCACAGCGTGCCATTGGTAATGATTCGACTACGGTGCCACAACTTCGCAAGCTGATCCTAAGCTTTCGTTGTTCTTCATTGGATTCCGCAGGAACTACTTCATTAGGATTGGGGAATTGCTGCGATTCTTCCTGAATAGCCTGGATTCTCCCGTCGAGAGTCACTTTGAAAGTATTACCTAAACTCTTCCGACTGAATAGGATAAAGCCTATAAAACAACGAGCTACTATCATTTCTTCATTATAGATTGAGATCTTCTTCGAACTTAATGCACAAATAGATGGAATAGCAGCAAATAGCATCTTTCTAGCCTGCATATTCGTCGAACTCAATCTCATTTTATCTCTATCTTTCATCAAGTGAACAGGAAGTGGTTTAGGAAAGGACTTTCGGATGCGCTCGCCCGGCGAGAAAGGCCCTGACCCTGCCAACCAAGTCAAAATAAAATAAAAAAAGAAAGAAGAGAACGAAAGGTTATTAAAGACAGATTCGTTAGAGTCTGGAAAAGAGAACTTCGTATTTTGGTAATTCTCTAGGAGTCATCTTTAACCTTGAATGCTATTAATAGATTCTACAGCAGTAATAACGAAAATGGCTAACCCAATGGCAGATTCCGCAGCTGCCACCGTTGGAACCAATGAAGCAAATGACTGACCCATCATATCATCCGAAGAAACGGAAAATACCAAAAAGTTCAAATTCACAGCTACTAACATTGATTCAATTGGCATTAACATAATAGGAATATTTCGTCTATTAAGGATAATTCCCCGAATACCTAAAATAGAGATGATCATAGAAACTGTGAAATATTTGATAGGATCCGTTTCGGGAACGTAGAATGGTTGAGAAATTCAAATGTTATAACTCCACTACGTCAGGAACGCTATGAAAAAGAAAGACTACCCTCCAAGAAATTGTATAACTTGGAGAAAGTATTCAATTTGCGTTCCCTGAGAAATAAGATTACAATAAATAGAGTTTGGAGAGCTTATTCTCTCTTCTAAAAAAAAGGGACGTTCAGTGACCGCAATATCAAGGAAGCGGATAACGGTACGTGCACGTAACCGTTACGTTGTTTACTAAAATCGATTTTTTTTTTAGTAAACTTTACTAAAAATAGACCGTTTTTAGTAAAATGTTTAGTAAAAATTAGTATCGTGTTTAGTAAAGTTTTCTAATTTTTCACTGTTCACAGTTAATAAAGTTTACTAATTTGCGTTTAGTAAAATTAACCGGCATTTTCTTTAATAACCGTTTACGAAAAATATCGATGATTTCCATATTTTTTTTGTAACTTTTACTAAAATATCATTGTTAAAGTTTAGTAAATGGTTACTAAACTTTTTAGTAAATTTTTCATCCGATTTACTACTTGTAGTTTAGTAACTTTTACTAATTTATCACTGTTCATTTTTAGTAAACTTTACTAATTTTATTTAGTAAAATTTCAAAGTTTAGTAATTTTTCCGGTTCGCTGTCGAACGAAATTAGTAATGATTTACTAATTGTTTTAGGAAAATTAGTAAAATACTGCTGGACATAATAAAATCGTTTGTAAATTACTAAAAATATTTTTTTTAGTAATGTTTTACTAATTTTTGAGCGAAATTTTCTGAAAATTAAGTAAACAGTTACTAAACTTTTTAGTAATCTACTAACCTAAACAGTACATTTCGAACCTAACTACTAACCTATGTTCATTGTGAAATTACTATTTTACCCCCGCGGTAAATTTTCAAAAATGTTTTTTAATTTACCCCCGCGATATAATTTATGATGATGTTAGAAATTTTATCTTTGATAACATCTATGGCTAAATCACTGACTTTTGTCTCCAAATTCTATGAATTTGATGGATCATTCGGCCAGCCCTAAGGCCTACAAGAATAGCTACAGGCAGAGCCAAACCCATCCTAGATATAAAATCGCATATAAGTGAATCCATAGTTAGTACTACTGAGATAAATAAATTCCGAAAGAGAGTCCTTATCTGTAGGACTAGTGAAGAAGTAGAACTTTTCTTGGTTGTTGACCAAGGGCAAGCATGGGAGTCTGGGGCGTCAAAGTTGCTTTCTTCTATTATGATATTTCGAGTTCAATCTTATGGCAAGAATCCCCTTTTCGCGAAAATAAAAACTTTCATGAGAAGCGACAGCTGTTTATTCCATGCGATAACATCACGGAGCATGAGATGCTGACTACGAGTGGTGATAACGACGTAGCATACTGTAAACAAAAAACAGCCTATACAAAAGATAAGAAGTGCGCGTTCGGATAGAATAAATCTAACTAATTCAGTCATTCCCTCGGTCCGGAAAAAATTCCCTCCATACAGCTCTTCAAAGTCACGCCTGCAGGACTTCTAATTATTAATTTCATTGAAAAAGAGAAGAAAGTGGCCTAGAGCAGATGAAAAGTACACTACAAGGCTATCCAAGTTGACAGGTGTCGTTGCTTGTACTGATTCTCATCTAGATTGAGTTAGTGTTAAGTTAAAAAAAAAAAAAGAAAATATCAAATCATGGATTGGATTGCAACTCCCATGCTTTCCCTTGGTTAACAACCAAGAAAAGTTTAGAGGACGTTTCGATTTTGTGATAAGTCAGGGAGGTTACGGGCGATTGGTTACGCGTGCTTGAACCGCCGTACTTAGTCATTTGACTAATGTTATTACATGGTTTTAGCAAGTCATAGAAGTGATTTATGCATGTTTATTTTTATGTTCGATAGAAAACTTCCGTTGTGTAAATTTTTATAACTCAATTGTAATCGATTTGTGTAATACTCTACAATTATTAATGAAAAGGTAGATGAGTTTTCTTTTAGAAATCCGTAGGTCCTTGGGAGATATCTATACAGATCTTTCTGTATTAAGGAGGGATAAACTCTCTGGGTGTAGTATTTTGTTATCTCCTTTACGCGTGAAATCATATTTCACAAAGCATGTAATAAACTTATCATATTCCTTGGCTTGAAAAATGTACCGTTGCCTTGTGCAGCATTTTTTGATGCAGTATTTCTCCATCTTTCATTTTTTTATCCTCTCGATGATGAGTGCTATGCTGAAGAATTTCCGCGGCATCGTGTTTGTTGACCCGGCCGGCGCCAACAAGGTTGCCGGTCGTGGCGATATATGTCGAGAATTGTTGCAAAATATTTTACAAAAATAGATCGGTTAAAAAAGATTTCTCGATTAATATTAAAAATTTAGTGTCAGGAACATCAAGTTGCATTTAAATTGATCCTTTCCGGTTAATTAAATGATTTTTCTGAACAAACCACTTACTTGATAGGCAACATTAATGAAGATACTGCGAAGGCTGCAAATTTAGAAATAGAAAGTAAATTTTGTGTACTAAACTTGAATGACTGGTTGTCTCTTTGAATGGAGTAAAACAAAGACATGATTGTGGAAGTTGTCTATTGATCGCCAAGAAGAAAAGCAACGCGACTATTTTCTATTTAAAAATAAAATAAATAAATAAAGAATGGCCCTATTTACACTCTTTAACTGACACTACCTTTATTGTATATTACATCGCACACACATGTAAAGAGTTTCGTGCAAATTTACGGTTGGTTTAAAAGGAGTTGGTTAAATACTGTTGTAATTTAAAAAATTATCTATTTATCGTAAAATAAATTATTATTTTTTTAATTTTTTTTTAGATTTGGAATTACGATAATTAAGGTTGATCACGATTTTGTGCAAATATTTCTCCATGTTAAAATCAAAATTTCCATTTAAAAGAGGTAAATAAGTAATTTTTTAAATTATCGGCGTATTTAGTAAATTTGGAAAATTCGTAAAACCCTCATCGTGTATATATCAAATATAAAAGATGGCGAGGAGTAGAGGGAACTTTCCTTAACTAATGGGGTAATGGGGGGGTTAACCTTCTTGGAGAAGTTATCTTGGGTCTTTTTTATATCTTTTTCCATTGGTTGGGTGTTGGCTGCTAAGAATCAAAAGCAAGTCAACAGTCAATATTTAGTCACTCACTCGGTTTAGGATCTTTGCTAAGTTTACAACACACTCCCTTTCTTTTCTTTGTCCGTCCAGTCTCTTCCCTTGTTCCACTACTAATCTGGATGGACAACCCCCGCTCATGGCGACCTCAACAGCGCCACGTTCAGCCGACATGGCCGCGCTCCCAGCACCACCATCATCATCTGATCCTAAGGGAAATGTTGGAGAGGTTGGACAGGGCGGTGGCCAACTGCAGGGCGGATGCCGTCCTGTCCGGGGAGAGCGTCACTTCCTGGAAGGTGTGGCAGCAAGCGGAGCAGCAGGCAGCAGCGGCCGCCGGGGCTGGAGGATGGGAATGGCAGAGTCCCGTGATGTTGGGGATTCAGCCGCCGATGGTGCCTTCCATGAAGTTGCTCATGGACGTCGAGTCTAAGGTGAAATACATTGTTTGTTCCCTCTTTATTGCGAGTAGGAAATTCCGGGTTTAATGGCTTTGGTTACTTCAACTTTATCCATACTTTGTTGTGTTGTTCAGATAAATGCGTTCATCCACTGCTTCATCTCAGCCTGTCGAATCACTTCTCTGTATGACCTCGAAGTTGCTATCTGCAACAACGAGGGCGTCCAACGGTTCGAGGACCTCGAGCTGGGACCGTTTCTCAAGTACCCCCTCGTCGTCCATTACTTCTCCCTGGCGGGTGGCGTCGCTGAAGTTTGTAGGATCACTGGCGAGGAGGTTGTTTCTTACCTTTGCAAGTTCATGTTTAAGCCCAAGGTTTGGAAACGCATCGAGGTCGACGACTTGCTTAAGTTCATCGCCAAGGAGAAGTCGGTCGACGGGGTGGAAAAGCTCGGACTTCGGATCAATAACCTCGGGTGAGTACCGGCATCTCCGGTACTGTCTTAGCTGCTGGTTTTGAATTTCATGCTATCAGAACGATCTGTCATTCCTGGTATTGGAGGAAGCCACACTTATTATACAGGGATGTTGTGGTTCTAGGCTGCATATATCCTTCATTCTTGGGGCCAGGAGAGCAGAGGAGACTCGCCTGAGGATCTTTCCAAACGAGACAAGGGAAAACGACGACGATGGCTCTGAGCCACATGGTGGGGAAGGTGCGACCGCCAAGCAGTTCGATTGTGCATTTTCAAGTTCTGAAGACGACAAGGACTATCACTGTCCAAACAGGAACACGAAGCATGGTGAAGAAGACAATGTAGCGGGAATGCCCGTCCACACATCTTCGTACAATAACAGTCTGCAACCCTCAGAAGCTGCCGACGGTAGCAAGGGCGAGGAACTCAGTCCTGTAGAATGGCTGAAAAAGGACTTGAGCGAGAGGGAAGTCATCCTGATGAGCAGCTCTAATTATAACAAGAAGGGCAAGAGGTCAAAACGAGCTAAGAAAGTACTGGATGTAAGCGAAATTAGAATCTTCATCAAAGCTTGGAAGGAGATATTTCGAACATGTCCTGTCCAAGAGGTTAGTCTCATTCATCCTTTAGCTGAATTTTATTTTTGTTTTTTTGCTTCTCCTCAGTTTGATGAACCATCAGACAGCCCTGAACTCTCTGCGACGTTGATAATATTTGAAATACTCAAGAGTAAGCGCATAATTCTGTTAACGATGACTCTTTTTTTCACATTTGATTGCCCTAGTAATCCAAAAGATGAATGGGTGACTATATGGAGTTTCGAATTGGGAAACATAATAGGAAAATCAATATTAGGCTAGTTAGAACTGTAGATGCTGTCATTCTGAACTAGAATTTCTTCCCTGAAGGATATTGCATTGTCTTGCAGATAGTTGACAGGTTGCTCGAAAAGTGTGTGATGTCTCCAAAGAAGAAGCGTAAGATGAACACTATCCTTAATGAGTACCCTCTTGTCGTGCTTCTAAATGTGGCGGTACGTTATCTTTGCTCGTGCATCTGTTCTTCTTTCTCATCCTTGAAAGTTCCCTTGTCTCCTTTTGACATTGTGGCTGTGACCTCTCCTCCAAAATGAACTGCTCTTCTTCTGTTGATAACGTTTTTTCATTTCCTTAGTTTCATCTTTGGTCTTGGCATGTACATTCGGGCTGGAAGTGGCACATTTGCAACTGCCTTTGATAGTGCGTCCAGTGATTGTTTCTTGATGGAGTGAAATCAGTGTTGAGTATTATATGCCTTTTCCTTCATTCCATAAACCATTCGATGAATGACTTTAGCATCTGGGGCATCATAGTTTCCTTGTTTTCAGCCAAAAGTAATTCGGTTCATGATAAACTGGTACTGGAAATGTACTTTCAGAACCAATCTTTATCCAGTTAGATTATTTTTTGGGACCATAGCTTTGTGTCTGTAATCCTTTATTTAAGATGAATCGAGCATTTTGGAAACGACATCTTATGTAGAAAGAGGTTGAATCAAATCCTTAGTCTCTAACGTGCTAGCCTAATTTTCTACTGATTTGGCTTTCCCTTCACGACACCTTGACCTTAGTCGTGTTTTGTTCTATTATCATACTTGAGTGTAGCGTGGCACTAAGTCTTGAGAATTGTTGTCGTGGAGGGTGTTCCTCATGATTTCGTAGCTTACCCTACCCTTAAGGTTTTTGCCTCTTTTCCCCTTATTTGTCTGGCTTGAACGACTGTGTGAGTCTAACTTGAATTCGGATAGTGTTTTGTTTGAAGCTCTCTTCTTGGTTAGTGATATGGACCTTATAAAATGCATAATGATTGCGAGCACTTGCCTTATCTGTCCAGGTAGTTTCTGTAAAATGTGGAATGTTGGACGACTTATATGATACCATTGGGAAGGAGATGTTGAGCGAGATATCAAAGCCACAAGAGGAAACCACTCATTCAAGTGAAAGTGCGGCTGCGGTGATCTCTAGTCATGGAATGCAACTAGAAAAAGGTTTGTGCATATTAGCTTTATCATCACCTGCAATGCTTGTCTTGGCTCATGGCTGTCATTTTTGGCATTGACGTTTTCTCGACTCTGATTCACTTCAGAGAAAAAATTCACCTTAAAAAATTGATTATGCAGAAAATATGTACCTTTCCTTTGAAGTTTGATGTAACAAAGTATGAATATTGAGCATCGATTTTAGGCTCTTTCAGTGAGAGCACATGCCAGTAGTACTGCGTCGTTTGCTGCTTGCATATTGGATATCCCAGGAATTAATTCAGGTAGGAGGGCTAAAGCATAAGTGCTTCTATGGACTCATTGAGTTTCTTGTTAGTGTCTCCAACATAGGCACGTGGTAGGCAAACACATGGAATTCCAAACTGACGCCTTTGCCAAATACTCAGCTGTTGCTGCAGAGGACATAGCTGCTGCGTTTGCTGCTTGTTTCCAGACAGGAATAACCGTGGGAAGCAACCATATGTCCACCGTGGATGAAGTCATTGATTTGTTGAGAAGGCTTGTCGAGTGTGAGTCCCTGTTGGCAAAGCAATTCTCTGTCCCCGAATTCAAGTCCCTCGGATGCGGGGATTACTTCAGTTTCCTCCAGAAAAACATCTCTCTGCTGCCTCTGAGACTACAGATGCTGATGAAGGTTGAAGCATATGATGAGTCAAGTCGCAGGGTTTGCATGTTTCAACATCAGCTGTTGATGTTAGCATCACAAGCAATGACTGGTATATGGAGTGGAAAAGCTGTATTGAAAAATATGATCTCCGATCTGCTTAGGAGGCAATTTCCCACTGTTAGCTTCGAGATAGAGGAATCATGTGTCAAATATCTTTTGGGGGTCGTCGAGGAATACAAAAGCAATGCGATTTCAACGAGTATTCTCTTCTCACAGAGTTTGATGATGACTACTGGGAATGAATCATATGCCGGCAACGAGATCCCGGAAATCGGGGCAAGAGGAGCTGTGGTTGCTCGGCAGGCACCCCAACAAATTGGATCTAGTTTATCCCAAGAGGCCGTGACTCTCTTCGTCAACGCGCCAATGCTGACAGATTTAAGTTTGTGGTCGCACTGGGATGTGAGGTTTGCACCAGGACTGGGTCCTCTAATGGACTGGTTAATGAAAGAGGTCAATGTGAAAGAGTTGCTGTTTTTAGCAACGAAGGATGGGAAACTGGTCAGAATTGATGGTACAGCAACTGTGGATTCTTTCCTGCAGAGTGCCCTTCAAGTAGCGCCTTATCATATGGCTGTTCAGTTAGTGTCGATATTGGCAGTGAACGGCGGAGAAAAGCTTGCACCTTTGTCGCTTTTGAAGCGTTATTCCTGCCGTGCATTTGATGCAATTCTGAACCAATATAATGGAGAAACTGATCTCTTAAAAAGTACATGTATTCTCGGGAGACCTTCGGCTTCATCTTTTGGCAATTCTGCTGGAAATAAATTTCACAATGGCTCCAACGCGGATGTTAGGGCGGCTGTTGCGTCAAGGTTTTTCTTGGACTGCCTTGGATACTTTCCTTCAGAGTTTTGCACATTTGCTGCCGACGTTTTGCTTTATGGAATCAGATCCATTTACAAGAATGCTCCTTCTTCAATCCTTTCTGCTTGTAAAGCAAATGGAGAGCGGATTTTGCTTCATGATATAGGATTAATTCTGGGCATAACTGAGTGGATTAATGATTACCATGTGTTCTCTTCCGCTGCCAGTAATGACCTGTTGGAGCCTCCTGCGGTTTCATATCCGAAGGCCAAGGCATCACAGCAAAACATGGTTATGCCTGACAAGCATTACGAAGAAAAAAAACTGTCTTCACCTACAGAAGGTGAAAATGCTAGTGGTCAGACATCAAAATACAGCAAGGTCAATTCTGCCGATCATAGAGGAGTTATAACCGCACTGGGGACTTTAAATGGTAGTACTACTGAGGATTTTGAGCGTGGTGATGCGGACCTCATTATTCAGTCCATACGAAGAGATGAATTTGGACTGAATGATAATCTCCCTAATACACAAAGAGATTTACTGCGCAAACAACATGATCGCCTTGGAAGAGCACTCCACTGTCTTTCTCGAGAGTTGTACTCTCAAGATTCTCATTTTCTTCTTGAGCTGGTATATTAATTGCTTTGGCTAGTATGGTCGTCCGTTTATTTGTTTCATATTTCTTTTTTTGTTGGTCTTTCTTTTAGTATGTCTATCTCTGGCATTTCTCACTTCTTTGATTGCTCGGATCTTGAATATCTTCGACTGATGTAGTTTAAATTTCATTTAACGTGATAGAAGTTCCATAATTTAGTGTTGGAGAGTGCAGTGTAAATTTAAACAATTTATGAGTTCGTCGATTTTGCAAACTGGTGGGAGGTTAGCGCTTCCTTTGTGTTTGTGTGATCACGTGTCCTTACTTCCCGGGATGCAGGTTCAGAATGCTGACGACAACAAATATCCAGCGAATGCTTATCCAACTCTGGCTTTCATTCTTCAAGCGTCAGGCATCGTTGTCTTAAACAACGAGAAAGGTTTTTCTTCCGAAAATATCAGAGCCCTGTGTGATGTTGGCAATTCCACCAAGAAAGGATCGAGATCTGGTTACATTGGGAAGAAGGGCATTGGCTTTAAATCAGTCTTTCGGGTCAGTATTGTACCTTTTCCTCACTCTTTATTCCCGAGCTGACGATCCATGGTCTCATGCATACTAAAATTTTGATCAAGTTTACGTTACTTTCACCTTCTATGTAACCGCAGAAAATCGTAGGGATAGAACTTTGATGAAATGGCTTCCTTCAAAAGCCATACACCATTTGCAAAGCAATTTTCAGTTTAATCATTCATTTGGTACTTGGCAGCATTAATATCTTACGAACAGGTACTCAATTTACCCTTTCTAAATGGAGGTCGTGTATGCAGATTACAGATGCTCCGGAGATCCACTCAAATGGTTTTCATATTAAATATGATATTCGTGATGGAGAAATTGGTTTTGTGTTACCTACTCTTGTACCTGCAGCCAATATGAGCCTGTATGAGAGGTTGGCAGCGACAGAGGATGACGACAAGGAAATATTTTGGAAAACTTGCATCGTCCTGCCTTTCAAAGAAAAAATGTTGGAAGGAGGTGACAAGAACGGCGTTCTGTCCATGTTTTCAGATATTCATCCCGCCCTGTTACTTTTCCTTCGCCAGCTCCACTGCATAAAGTTCAGAAATGTGCTTGAAAATTCTGTTGTCGTTATGAGAAAAGAAGCATTAATTGGTGGAGTTGTCAGGATATCATATGGTAAAGAGGCCATGGATTGGTTTGTGGCGCGCCAGGAATTGCAGGCAAGCATGGATCATGATGATGCTCGGATAACAGAAATCGCGCTGGCATTTGGACTTCAAGGATCAGCAGATGGGAAATACGTCCCCTGTCTAGACACGCAGCCCGTTTTTGCTTTTCTTCCTCTAAGAACATACGGGTTGAGATTTATTCTGCAAGGTGATTTCGTGCTTCCATCGTCTAGAGAAGAAGTCGATGGAGATAGTGCTTGGAACCAGTGGCTGTTGTCAGAGATTCCTAGTTTATTCATACGTGCCCAGCAATCTTTCTGCTCCCTGCCGTGCTTCAAAGACAATTTAGGCCACGCCATCACGGTTTACATGAGCTATGTTCCATTGATGGGGGAAGTGCACGGGTTTTTCTCTGGTCTGCCTCGGCTGATTCTCTCCAAATTACGCCTGTCAAACTGCTTGACCTTGGAGGGAGATGATGCCACTTGGGTCCCACCATGCAAGGTCCTTCGGAATTGGAGCGAACATGATCGGAATCTTTTGCCTGCTGAGTTTCTTAAGGTTCACCTTGGCCTTGGGTTTCTGAACAGGGACATTGTCCTATCTGATCAATTAGCAAGGTCTCTCGGCATCCAGGAATTTGGTCTCCCAACTCTGGTGCAGGTAATGGAGTCCTTGTGTCAAAAAGATAATGCCCTACGCTCAATGGGGTTATGCTGGTTGTCTGCTTGGCTGAATGCAGTTCATAGATTGCATACGTATTCTCCAAAAGGGTTGAGATCACTTGAAGCAGACACCGACATCTTAGACACCCTTCGAACACTTCCTTTCGTTCCTCTATCTGACGGAACTTTCAGCTGTACGACAGAAGGTGACATCTGGTTTCATTGTGACATCTTTGGCTCAGAGAATGACGGCGTGCTGGGAATGGACGCATTTCCAAATCTATATGCGTCGCTTCGGATTGTGAATCCTACATTCCTATCTTCATCAAGTGCTGACACGCATAGCTCACATGCATACTCTGTGGAAAACATTATGAGGATGCTAACTAAGATCGGCGTGAAACCGTTATCTGCGCATGAAATTATTAAGGCGCACATATTGCCAGCTATGCACAACGAGACAAATGTAAAGCCCGAGAGAGTGCTGTTCATAGAGTTCCTGTGTTTCATTTTCGTCCACTTTCAGTCGACCTGCTGTGGCTGTCATGGTGAGCGAGAGTATCTGCTTTCAGAACTGAGAGAAAGAGCTTTCCTTGTGACAAATTATGGCTGCAAAAGATTGTCAGATGTACCTGTTCATTTCACGGAGCAATATGGCTGTCCAGCGGACACTAAGAAACTGTTAAAGAACATTAACATGCAATGGCATGAGGTTGACAGCATCTATTTGAAGCATCCCTCGAACAGGTTCATCGTGCGTTCAAAGAAAAAATGGAAGGAATTTCTCCGAGAAGTAGGTGTTACAGAATTTGTGAAAGTGGCAAGACTAGATAGGAATGCCCTTGACATCGTTGTAACATCTTCAGAGGATCGAGTTTCTAGTGCAAATGCAGTAGATTGGGAGTCAGCAGAGCTAGTGAACCTCCTGTCCCTGTTGACTAGTAATAAAGATCTTTCGGGTTCTCGCTATCTGTTAGAGATTTTGGACACTCTCTGGGATGATTGCTTTATTGACAAAACCATGGGCTATTATGACGACGAGAAGAGTACCGCCGGATTGCATTTTACATCTTCTTTCATGAAAAGCATCATTGGTTGTCCGTGGGTTGCTTCATCCATGGATGACGAACTGCATTATCCTACAGAGTTATTCCATGACTGTGATTCCGTGCGCTGTATACTTGGATCCGTCGCTCCTTATGCCGTTCCAAAGGTTGGTTATGTCTATTTCCGACTCTGGTGATGATCTCTTTATTCCATATTCGTAGAGTTGGTGGATTGGACTTTACATGTCTGCTGTGTATTTTTAGTTTTACGTGGCATCTGGTTGTTTAATGCTTCTTCTAGTCTTGATTGCGGATAAGTGTTCGTCAAAAGAAGGCTGAATAATTGTTTTTGTGCGTAACAGGTGAAAAGCGTTAACCTTTTGAGCAGCATTGGGTTCAAAACCAAAGTAACCATTGAAGACGCTGTGAAAATGTTACGAGCATGGCGATCACTTCAATCTTTCAAAGCTAGGTAAAGCTGCTCTTTTTGATTTACTGGCTGGTTGCGATGTGTTCTTCGTTAACAGTGATTAAATCCATTATCCTCCTGTCAGCCTTTCAGCAATGACCAAGTTGTACACCTTCATGTGGAAGGAAATTGGTATTCCACGTCCGAAGATCATCGAAGAACTGATTTCAGAACCTTTTATTTTTGTGCCATCCTCAGCTGGCCTTGGCAATGAAGATGAGATATTCGGGACATTTTTATGTCCAAATGAAGTGCATTGGCACGATTCTGTCGGGATATGTGACCTGATGGAAGCGAACGATGCTTCTTCCGACTCTAGCAGGGGAAACAAGCATCCTATCAGAACACTCTGTGGTGTATATCCTGGTTTGATGGATTTTTTCGTCAATGCCTGTGGAGTTCTAGGGATGCCTTCTTTCTCTGCCCATGTACAGATGTTACAGAGTTTAGCGGAAACTTCCTTGCCTTCACAAGCTGCTAAAAAAGTAAGGAAGTAGTCTTCACCATCAATATATAGATAATGGTAGATAGTATGGAAACTGTGACATATTTTAGAATTCTTCGATGTCAGATTTTCAGGATTTTCCTGGCATTGGCTGATGAGACACAGCATGGAGAAGTGAAACCCGAAGAAGTACTGTCTACAAAGGAATCTCTTCGGAATTTGGAGTTCAGGGTGCTTCCTACTCTTAATGACAAATGGGTCTCGATGCATCCATCATATGGTCTTGTTTGCTGGTGTGACGACGAGAAGCTGGCAGAAGAGTTTAAGATTGTGGACGGCGTTACCTTGATATTCTTGGGTGAAGACAGTGACAACAAGAAGGAGATAAGCCCAACCAATCTCTCCAGTTTTATGCATGCTTTAGGCATTCCTGCATTATCCGAGGTAAGACCACACGCTCACTAGCATTTCATCATTTGGACATGTGAAATCCTGTTGTGAGGGTGGTTTGCTGGTCGTACTTGATCACGGTTCACCTTTTCGAACGACTCAATGCCTTTTTCGCTTTTTCATGCAGGTCTTAACCCGTGAAGCTATAAATTATGGTCTTGTGTATTCTGACAAGGAAGCCTGTCTTATGGAGTGGGCTCTTCCTTATGCTCAGCGTTACATTCGCCACTTACACCCCAAGAGATATGCAGAACTTAGAATATCTCGGATTTGCGATCTTTCTCAGTTGCGAATCATTGTCGTGGAGAAGTTATTCTATAGGAATGTCGTAAAGAAATTGGGCATTACCTCGGGAAAGCGATGGGAAGTCAGTTCGCTCCTTCAGGTATGGTAATCTCCCATCTTGTCGTTCGAAACCTATGATTTCTCTCGGCATTCATTATCTGCACCACTCTGGCAGGGAGATACTTTGTTCGCCACTCGAGATTCCGACACTCATTCCCTGTATCTAGAAGTTTCCCACGCTCTGTTTGGCAGATCAGCGGAGGTTCATTTTGCAAACTTCCTTCAGTTGATAACGAAGATGTTGGAATCTGGTTACACTACTGAGCAAGTGGAGTTATTCGTCTTGGAGAGCCAAAAGTTGCCTGAGATTCCCAAGGGAGAAGTTAAGTGGTCGGTATACCATGCTGGATCTTCCTGCGAGAATCATCCGTCGCCAAAGAACAGCCGGGTTCCCCTGATCAAGAAACCTACAGAGTCTCCTGCTGAGAGAAAGGGAAGAGAAGTCCCTGAATGGTGGAGTGCACCGAGATACGCTTTCCCTCCTTCAAGCCTCAACAAAGCCTATGTGGACCCCTCTGTCGCCGTGATACCTCCGCCAACTAGTCCCATAAATTTGACCATCCCCGACTGTGGGGTCACAGAGAAACCTATGCCAACTAGTCCTGTAGATTACACTGTCTCGGACCCCGAGTTGGAGGACGAGAAGCACTTGACAACTGGCAGAGAAAAGCTCAGAACAGGTGAGATCGATCCTACTCAGGCGATGATAGTCGGAAGAAGGGGTGAGCATCTAGCTTTCAGGCACTTGGCCGAGAAATGGGGCTTGTCCTTGAAATGGGTGAATGAGGATGGCGAAACAGGATTGCCTTACGATATCATCGCTTGGGATGATAAACTTGTAGGGGACGCGCCACGTTACGTCGAGGTGAAGACGACAAAATCGGCAGGGAAGGATTGGTTTTCCCTGTCGGTAAACGAGTGGCAATTCGCGATCGCACAGGGGGAGAGATACTACATCGCTCACGTGTTGTTGGAGGGGGAAGGGGCGAAGAGGATTGTGGAGTTCAGGAACCCGACGGAGTTGTGCAGGATGGGGAAGCTGAGCCTGGCCATTGTCATGCCTGCCCACAAGGAAGCTGAGGAGGAGCCCCTTGCACAATATATAAATTAATAATATGACAACCACTATTTTACTATTCGCCTATAATATCCCTCTGGGTGTGTGTTTATGGTTTGGGTTTATTTTTTGAAACTTTTTGAATAATGTTTGGGAAAATATTTCGTGAAATTGGTTTTTTAATTAGTTAAAAGAAGTAGTCAGTGGAATGCCTGATTTTTGTGAGTCCTGTGCCCTCACAAGCCCTTTGGTTATATATAAGTTGCATTGTGTATTGTTCATTGTTTCCGTCGCTTGTGACTTGGTGTTTGAGTTTTGTGCAAAAAATACGGGAAATTTGTAAAAAAATTTGAGAAATATGGTTACAATTTTCAAAATACCCAAAATATAATCAATGAGACGCGTTTGAAAACACAGTCTTTCTTTTCATGGAAAGCGCGTTTTCAAAATGTACCTTTCAAAGTCCTCACCGAAACTAATTATTGTGGGGCGTTCTTCCCAATAATTAGAACAAGCCCGCTCATGCTGCTTCCGCGGCAAGGGCGCTATCCAGTACTTTTTAAGCTGGTGTCGCGTGCGCGATGGACATGAAGGCATTATGAAATTACTTAAAGAAAAGATACAAGGAAATCTTGCAAGAATTTATGAGCTGAAATAAAAAATTTGATTGGAAAATTATCTCCATAAACCAAATTATTCGTGTGCCACAATGGAGAAAGGGTTCCAGTTCCTTATGGGACTTGATGTTGAATACGCTATGGAAGGGTCAAATATCTTAAGTATAGAACCTCAACCGTCGTTGAACAAGATAAATTCCATGGTAGTACATGAAGAGAGGCAAAAAGGCAATCACACGGTCTCATGAAAGCAAACTAGAAGCAACAGTGTTTTTGGCCAAATCTAAGAAAGTGGTGGTGGCGGGGCTAAGTTGTGATTTTTGTGGAAAATCAGGTCACACTCGCACTAATTGTTGGGCTTTTTACACGGTTTTCCGGAAGACCGGGGAAAAGGATTGGAGCAGAGCCCCCGGCTGGATAGGACAAAATGGAAAGGGGCAGGGCCAAATCAACCGTCCCATAGTGGATCTCGACAGTTTGGTCAACAACAAGGAGGAATCGGATAGCACACCACAATGAGAGGCACTTGTTGGTAATTCATTTCTTGCAAATATAAATGACGAGTGGATTTTGGATTACAGGGGCTTCAAGACATATGACGGGTCGACTTGATTATTTCCCAGGCAATATCGGGCACTTCTCCCGTGCATATACCTAATGGTGGCACTGTACAAGCAACTCGCTTTGGGACTGTGAAGATTGCACGGGATATTGCCATTTCAAATGTTTTATATTTGCTCGAATCTTTGTGTAACCAGAGGACCGCAGTACGAGGATGATGTCTGGAGTGGGTGAACTTCGAGGGGGGGGTCTACTATTTGCGACGATTGGGAGCTGTTTCTATTGCGAGCCAGGCTTTATGATAAGTGGCATTGCTGTCGATGCAGAACATAATAAAGACTGTGATATTTGCCTTAGAGCCAAACATTCAAGATTGCAATTCCATCCGAGTGAGAATAATAGTGATTATCTTTTCCAACTGGTTCATTGCGATTTATGGGTACCTTATAAAACGAAGTCTCATTCTGAGGCAAGCTATTTTCTAACTATTGTGGATGATTTCAGCAGGAGAACAATGTTATACTTGTTACTTGAAAAACCAGATGTTCGACGCTTTCTAATTGATTTTTGTAATTTGATTAAAAATCAATTCGATCGCAACGTTAAAGTAATACATAGTGACAACGGCATAGAGTTTCTGTCTGGGGATTTGCAGGAGTATTTTTCCCAACAAGGAATAGTACATCAGATATCTTGTGTGTATACTCCACGACAAAATGGTCGAGTTGAGAGGAAACATCGGCATATTCTAAACACCTAACGGGCATTAATATTTCAAGGATCCCTGCAAATTAATTTTTGGGGAGAATGAGTTTCAACGGCAGCCCATCTTATTAACTTTGACTCCAACTCATCTCTTGGACAACAAAAGTCCCTAAGAAGTTTTATTTGGTAAAGCCCCCGACTATCGTAATTTAAAAGTTTTCAGATCGTTATGTTATGCCCATAATCAGCCTCGTACAAAGGATAAATTTGAGGAACGATCTCGAAGGTGCGTGTTTGTTAGTTATCCTCATGGTAAGAAGGGATGTCACTTATTTAATATGAAGACAGGTGAAATTTTTGTCTCCCGTGAATATGTTTTCCCGTTTGCAACACAGAAGTCGGGTACCAATTCTTCAATTTCATTTTCACCGATGTTTAGAGACATGGGAGGTTTAGACGATGTTGTGAGTTGTCATTTGACTAAGATTCTATGACCCGAGAGGCATATTATGGACAGGGGGAGAAAAAGGGTTTACCAATCTCACTTCCCGTGGAAGCGCCTGAAACTTCGTCGGAGGTCAATCACAACCCCAATGGTGAAAGGAACATACATACCAACAACGTCTTTACCTTCGAAGGAAGGAGTATTACAGCCGGTGTCAACAGAGCAACCATCTGAAGGCGGCCCAAATATTGTGTCTGTGGTTTCATCATTGGAATTGAGAAATCAACGAAAATCGAGTCGTCTTAAGTAACTGCCAGGGTACCTTAAAGATTATGTGGTTCACACTACGCAATGTAACCCCACTTCACAGCAACTCACTTCGACAAAATCCTCAGGTACTTCTCATCCTATTGAGAAATTTATTAATTATTTGAATTTAATGGTCGTCATAAAGCTTTTTTACCAGCTCTTGATTCAGACATAGAACAACAGTCCTATCATGAGGCCGCACAAGGTTCTCGATGGCGTGCTGCCATGGCCGAGGAAATTCGAGCATTAGAGTCAAACAAGACTTGGACGATTGAACAATTGCCAAATGGAAAACGTCCTATTGGATGTAAATGGGTGTTCAAAGTGAAGCACCGAGCAGACGAAAGCGTGGAGCGTTACAAGGCGCGACTAGTTGCAAAGGGCTTCACACAAGAGGAAGGGATAGATTACAAGCAAACATTCACAACGGTAGGTAACGGTTCGTTGCTTATTGAATGTTGCAATAACACGAGTATGGGAGATTCATCAAATGGACGTAAATAATGCATTTTTACATGAGGATTTAGACGAAGAAGTTTATATGCAATTGCCTCCCGGATTCTCTTCGAACAAAGCAGGTTTCGTATGTCGATCACGTAAATCTCTTTATGGTTTGCGACAAGCCTCAAGAAATTGACAAGCTAAATTAACGGAGTCATTTACTCAATACGGATTCAAGTAGTGAGATGCAGATCACTCTCTCTTTACTTATGCTAGAGGTGCAATATTTATTGGAGTTTTGGTTTACGTCGATGATCTCATTGTGGTTAGTAATAATTCCACCAGTTGTGCTCACTTTAAAAAATAGTTTTTCCATTAAGGATTTAGGTACTCTCAAGTATTTTTTAGGAATTGAAGTTACACGAATGGAATCCAGTTTCTTCCTCAGTTAACGAAAATATGTGCTCGACATACTTGCTGAGTGTGGGATGTTGGGAACACGGCCTTCATGCTTTCCTATGGAGCAACATCAACAACTTATGATCAATTCCAGCACAGTCCTTGCTGATCCCTCGCGGTATCGTCGACTAATAAGACTTGTGTACTTGACGGTAACTAGACCGAATCTCAGCTACTCTTTACATATTCTCGCACAACTTATACATGAGCCTCGACAAGATCACTGGGATGCAGCAATGCGAGTTCTTCATTATCTCAAGCAATCCCCCGGGCAAGGACTCTTCTTACGATCAGATTCTTTAGAACTTCGAGCTTATTGCGACTCAGATTGGGCTAGTTGTCCTTTGACACGAAGCTCTATTACTGGTTATTTTGTTACTTTGGGAGGTTGTCCGATCTCCTGGAAGACTAAGAAGCAGACGATTGTCTCTCGTTCGTTTACGGAAGCAGAATATCGAGCTATGGCAGCCGTAGTTAGTGAAATTATTTGGTTCCGTAACTTGCTATCCTCTCTAGGATTCAATCATCCTCAACCCACATTTTTATTTTGCGACAACAAGGCAGCGTTGCACATTACTGCTAATCTCGTGTTTCGCAAACTCACGAAACATATCGAGATATATTGTCATTTTATACGTGAACACATTCAGAAAGGTATCATTGTCACGTCCCGTGTGCCAACACAATTTCAGTTGGCCGATATCTTCACAAAGGCTGTGGAACGAGATCGGTTTAGTTTTATTCTCGGCAAGATGGGCGTTCGGAACCCTTACGTCCCATCTTGAGAGGGAGTGTTACGCGATAAGGAACATAGATAAGAATAGGAATTACGAGAAAGACAAATTTATTATTTCCTATTAGGATTTGTCATTTTTCTTCTTTAGCATATTGTAACATCTTATTTATGTAATAACTCTTGTCGTAGTGAATCAAGCTAATGTATTTCATATTTACTTTCAGTTGATTTTATCAAGGGCCATTGACACGCTGCCGGGAAGTCCTCGTAGCGGGTAACACGCCAAACAGTAGGGCTGTTAATGAGCCTGGCCGGCTTACGAACTACTCGACCCGGCTCATTAACAACCCTAGCCAATAGCACAGGGATGTAAGGGTGAGCGCATGGATTTAACATCGCATTCTCCGCTTATACGGGGGTTGAGTGACGCAGCGGCAGCAACAGACTCCGACCCTCTGCCAACTTTAAGACGGGTGCTGGAGATCAAGGCATCGAGTGAGCGCAAATATCTCGCGGTCCGTAAATAGACCGGAAATGGCGTAATGATGAAGACGCTGGGGCTGTAGAGCTTGATCGAACACACTTGATCTTGGTAGCACTTCGTCGTCGATCCTGTGAGGAAAAGATGCTTGATCACTCTTCAAGTTGTGTCCCTATGAGGGGGAGGGACTCCCTTTATTAAGGAGTTGAAGGACCCTTGAGTGCTTTCTTTAGCCGATATGGGACAAAGAGAAATGGGCTTGAGAGCCATATTGGGCCGAAGTTTGAATGGGCCGATATATGGGCTAGGCCCGGTTCATTTTATAATTGGGCTAGCATATGGGTTGGGCCACAATTTTAAAACCCAATAGATAAGTGGATTGGGCTTGAATTTTTTATAATTTCGGGCCCGTGTATTATTTTTACACTAAGATATAAGTACAAAATATTTCAGATCGTGTTGCCTTATAATATAAAGGCAATTAATCATATTCAGCCGATATAATATATGATTTGGGCTGAATGACATTATTTCGACATTAGTAAAATTTCAATGTATACACTGGTCTTACTGTTCCTAGCTCTTTCGAAATATTCCGTGTATTGGACATTCCCAGGGTCGTCCCAGTTCCCGAACTTGGGCACCGAGAGCTGGCTGCACGGAGTGGATTCCAGTCCAGTCCAAAGGCAACAAAAAAAAGAAAAGGAATAATCAAAATCCTATACACTCTACACACACAACTCCTCTACTAACATTTCCAGTTTCCATCTAACCTAACGATACATTAATAAATTACCCAAAACAAGAATCCAGCTCAAAACCTTCCCTTCCGTCTGCATTATCCACTCACCAAAAGAGAAACGAAAGGAAATGAATGAAATTGTTGGGAGGAGTCACAGCCATTGTTCGCGGAGAGAGGCACCATGTGAAGGTTGAAACTCGAAATTTGGTGTGGAGTCCAGACTACTGCTGACTCCTTCCCACACCGACAAAACAAACCTCCAAAAGAAGTGAGACAAACATATTTGCGCCGGCCCACAGACCGAATCTCCTCCATGTAATGTCCAATCAAACTGACTGATGGCTTTTTTGGGCTTATTACATGTGTTGGGACAGCCCGTTAAGATAAGCTGTAACAGAAAAAAACTGAATCTTAACAAGACACGGTACGAGGTTTATGTTGAACACCAACCACCCATCCCACTCCCCGCGCCGTAATTGGAGGGGGTCCACCCGAATCCCTGATCCGCGTCTCCAGCTCTCAAAATTCAAGATCCATTCAATCTCTCCATCCATCTCTTCCCCTCCTCCTCCTCACCTATATACATTTCCATTATCTCCTCCTCTTCACTCCCCCCCTCCTTCACTCTCTGTTTGTTTGTTGATTGAATACTAGACCAGACCAGCAAGACATGGCCCTCCACGTCGAGACGACCTCCTGCGGCCGCGAATACAAGGTCAAGGACATGTCCCAGGCTGACTTCGGCCGCCTCGAGATCGACCTTGCCGAGGTCGAGATGCCCGGCCTCATGGCCTGCCGCACTGAGTTCGGCCCTTCCCAGTCCTTCAAGGGCGCCCGCATCACCGGCTCCCTCCACATGACCATCCAGACCGCTGTCCTCATTGAGACCCTCACCTCCCTCGGTGCCACCGTCCGCTGGTGCTCCTGCAACATCTTCTCCACCCAGGATCATGCTGCTGCCGCCATTGCTCGTGATTCCGCTGCTGTCTTTGCCTGGAAGGGCGAGACCCTCGCCGAGTACTGGTGGTGCACCGAGCGCGCCCTCGACTGGGGCCCCGAGGGAGGGCCAGATCTTATTGTTGACGATGGAGGCGATGCCACCCTCCTCATCCATGAGGGCGTCAAGGCCGAGGAGGAGTTTGAGAAGACGGGGGCTGTCCCCGACCCTAAGTCCACCGACAATCCCGAGTTCCAGATCGTCCTCAGCATTATTGCCGACGGACTCAAGACCGACCCCAAGAGGTACCACAAGATGAAGGAGAGACTCGTTGGAGTGTCTGAGGAGACCACCACTGGTGTCAAGAGGCTGTACCAGATGCAGGCCAATGGCACCCTCCTCTTCCCTGCCATTAACGTCAACGACTCTGTTACCAAGAGCAAGGTGAGTGTTGGATATGGATCAGCATTCGATAGATATCCCTTGGATATCATTCCTCTGGTGGTTCCATTGAATCTACCCGTTACTCGCCTCCGATCATTACTGACAAACGAGGGACCTGTTCTTTACAGTTTGACAACCTGTACGGCTGCCGTCACTCTCTTCCCGATGGTCTAATGAGGGCCACCGACGTTATGATTGCCGGAAAGGTCGCAGTCGTCTGCGGCTACGGAGATGTGGGCAAGGGCTGCGCAATCGCCCTCAAGCAAGCCGGGGCACGCGTCATTGTGACGGAGATCGACCCCATCTGCGCCCTCCAGGCCCTGATGGAAGGGCTCCAAGTCCTGACCCTGGAGGACGTGTTGTCGGAAGCAGACATCTTCGTGACAACCACAGGGAACAAGGATATCATCATGGTGAACGACATGAAGAAGATGAAGAACAACGCAATTGTGTGCAACATCGGCCACTTTGACAACGAGATAGACATGATGGGTCTGGAGACGTGCCCAGGGGTGAAGAGGATCACAATAAAGCCCCAGACGGACAGGTGGGTGTTCCCGGAGACGAACACGGGGATAATAGTGCTGGCGGAGGGGAGGCTGATGAACCTGGGGTGCGCGACGGGGCACCCGAGCTTCGTGATGTCGTGCTCGTTCACGAATCAAGTGATAGCGCAGCTGGAGCTGTGGAAGGAGAAGGCGTCGGGGAAGTACGAGAAGAAGGTGTATGTGCTGCCGAAGCACCTGGACGAGAAGGTTGCGGCGCTCCACCTGGGGAAGCTAGGGGCGAGGCTGACGAAGCTGAGCAAGGACCAGGCGGACTACATCAGCGTGCCGATCGAGGGTCCATACAAGCCCGCCCACTATAGGTACTGAGATCGTCCATCCAATTGCTTGGACGCGGAAGCAGAGGAATCATCAACAATTTTTTCTCACCATCGTCTTCTTCAACACCTGAATGTTTTTCTTTCTTCTTGGGTTATTGTAAGGAGGATCATGGATTCACTCATTCATTCATTCCTCGATTTATATTCCTTTTCTCATGCAAATTGAAATCAAGACAAAAAAAGAATAGATGGACGATTTTGCAAGTTGGAGCTGCGCAAGTCTCAGCAGCACAGAAAGCATCTCCATTTTCTATTCCTCCATCATTCTTACATTGTAAAACTAAGAAAAGAAAAGAAGAAGCTCACACTCTCTCTCATTCTCACATTTTGTTATATACAGATAAGAACGAAAAAATCTGAAACAGAAAATCCTGTCATACAACTCTATTAGTCCATATAAAGACTTCTTCAAATGACAAACAACCTGATTCTCCCCTTGACTTGCATAACCAGGAGGTAAATCCATGTATACATCCTCATGCAAGTCCCCATGTAAGAATGCGTTATGAATGTCAAACTACCGTAAGATCCACCCTTTGATTGCTGCAAGAGCAAAGAAGGTCCGTACAGTAGTGTGCTTCACCACTGGACTGAAAGTGTCCTGGTAATCAAGTCCTTCGCACTGTGTGAAACCTTTAGCAACAAGTCTGGCCTTATATCGCTCCACATCACCATTAGCACGCAATTTTACTTTGTAAACCCACTTGCAACCAACCGGACATTTACCTGCAGGTAGAGGCACCAATTCCCAGGTATGATTAGCCTCTAGAGCTTGAATTTCCTCTGCCATGGCCTGTTCCCAATGTGGAAGATCCTTTGCTTGACTGTAAGTGTGAGGTTCAAAATGTGTTTCCAAAGATAAGACAAAGGCTAAGTGGGATTTGGACAGGTTTTCATAGGATAAATGAGATTGAATAGGATAAGTAGCAGAGAATGAGCAAGAAGATTCTGATGTGAAAACTGACCTGGTTGGAACCTCGGATGGCAATTGAGTTGCCGAGACAGAGGAAAGATGAAGATGATAATCCCGTAGATATGATGGTGGATGTCTAGACCTAGTGCTTTTTCTTAATTCTGATGTATGTGATGCAGATGCAGGTTCAGAAACAGCTGAAGGTTCAGATCTTTCTTCATCAACCTCAGGAGGTGTTGATGAATCCAATTCAATGGGATGTTGTTGAGATGTTGTTGGTGTTGATGACAGAGGAAGATCTTGATGAAATGCTGGCAAAACTAGTTCTGAATGATGTGAATATGAAGACTGATGTGCATAAGGAAACACTGTTTCATGAAAGTAAACATTCCTTGAGATGAATACAGTGTGTTGTTGTAAATCATACAGATAGTAACCTTTGATTCCAAAGGGATACCCCAAGAAAATGCATTTTCTAGCTCTTTTATCCATCTTTTTACGACCCTGAACCAGTGTGCATGCAAAACAGAGAGATCCAAACACCCTTAAATGATGATAATCAGGAATTTGATGAAATAACATCTCATAGGGTGATTTGTTGCTTAGGACTTGGCTGGGCAGTCTATTGATTAGGTAAGTTGCTGTCATTAAAGCATATCCCCAGAATTTGTCTGGTAAGTTTGCCTGAAAGAGCAATGCTCTAGTTACTTGCATCAAATGTTGATGCTTACGCTCTACCACCCCATTTTGCTCTGGTGTTTCAACACACGAGCGTTGATGCAAGATTCCAGAATCTCTATAAAATTGAGACAGTAGAAACTCCACCCCATTGTCACTTCTGATTGATTTAACCTGTGTATCAAATTGAGTCTGCACAAAACTACAAAATTGCTGTAATAATTCTTTAGTCTCTGATTTGTGCTTCATTAGATAAACCCATGTGACTCTTGTAAAGTCATCCACTATTGTTAGGAAAAATTGGAAGCCTCCTATAGCTGGTTGTGAATAAGGTCCCGAAATGTCGCAATGAATTAGTTCAAATGCATATTTTGTTTTATGAATACTCAAAGGAAAGGGCAATCTCTTTTGCTTTGATTCATGGCATACTGTGCACACATTATGAACCAGAAACTTCATAGAAGTGTCAAGAGTCTGTAAAACTTTTGCTTTTTCAGAAGACACATGTCCCAAACGCAAATGCCAGATATCAAAAGCATCTAGTGAGTGTTTCTGTGCACACTCTGCAGCTACCACTAATTCAGGTGTGCTATTCACTGATGATGAATTTGTCATTTGAAGATGAGGGGTTTCATGGGATTTTATCACCTCATACAGTCCACCATTTGTCTCAGCATGTCCAATCGTCATCGAGGCATCCAAGTCTTGAATATAGCAACGAGTATGAGAAAAGATGAGACATATGTTTTTGTGTGAAGTAAGCTTGCTAACAGATATCAAATTGTAATGAAAGGATGGAACAAAAAGAACTTTTGTGAGTGTGATATGCTGGTTTAATTTGACCGTCCCAATGTGTGTAGACATCACTTTGGCACAGTTAGGCAAGTGGATCTGTAAAGGTATATGAAGCTGATGATAAGAATCAAAAAGTGTTAAATCACAAGCAACGTGATCTGTTGCTCCTGTGTCCAAAAACCAGGAGGCTTGATTTAGAAGGTTTGTCCCATGGGCTGAGAGAATGGAATAATGTTTACCAGTAGATGGATTGTGAACGAGTTCAGGCTTTTGTGCAATGTCACTCACAGTCTTGCTTGGATCTTTCACATTGAGTAGGGCCATAAGTTTTTGGAATTGTTGCTCTGTGATTCCAATCTCTGTGGAAATTGAGCCCCTATCCATCAAGTTAACAGTCCTCTTACTTTCTGATGTATACGCGCCTCTTCCTGCCTGGTATGTTCCTCTTCCTTGTGGATAAACTCCTCTTCCTCTTCCAAGCCCACTTCTGGTGTTAGGTGGAAAACCCACTAAGTAGAAGCACCTCTCCTTGAGGTGTCCTTTTTTACCACAATGCTCACAAACCCATTCTCCTCTTCCAGACTTCCTTTCACCTGGAAGTTGTCCTTTATATTGATAATCTTTCACTTCATT
Source organism: Melastoma dodecandrum (assembly GCA_029817715.1). Taxonomy (NCBI): domain Eukaryota; kingdom Viridiplantae; phylum Streptophyta; class Magnoliopsida; order Myrtales; family Melastomataceae; genus Melastoma; species Melastoma dodecandrum. The sequence continues at coordinate 3,201,836 of JARUPY010000182.1, forward strand.
TCTTTGTTCTCCTCTTAACTGCACTGTTGCTGCCATAACAGGCATATCATGCAACGATTTTTGCTGTCGTTGACTTTCTTCTCGTTGCACAGCGTTATACACTTCTCCCAAGGTCGGAAATGGCTTCCTCATCAGCATTTGAAATCTAATGTGCGAATATTCTGCACTCAATCCATTCAAAAATCTATAAACCATGTCTTTCTCATGTTGTTCAGCAAAGGTTTTCGCCCACTTGCATTCACATTTGCCATATTCACAACAGGGAAGGGGCCTGAACAGCCTCAGGTCACTCATAATGGCCAACATTTCATTATAATAGCCTGACACAGTCTTATTCCCCTGCTCCAAACTACAATATTTCTGCTGTAAGTGACAGATTTTGCTATCGTCGGGCTCTCCATACCTCTCCTTCAATTCTTCCCAGATTTCTTTAGCTGAGTCTAGATAAAATATCGTAGTCGCTATCGGGATTGAAACAGAACGTTGAATCCATGATTTTACCAAGTTATTGCATCTTCGCCAAGCTGGGTAAAGTGGGTCGTTTACCTCTGGTTTGATTATACTCCCATCAATAAATCCAACTTTGTTTCTGATTGAGAGTGCTAGTTCGAATGAAGAGCTCCAGCTGGTGTAGTTTCCCTCCTGCAGCTCTGGTGTAACCAGCGAGTTGACTTGATTTTCGGCAACATGGATATAGAACGGTGATTGTGGGTTTTCTGTCAGCGCTAGACTCCCCTCCATTGCGCACAGCGCTCTGATACCATGCAAGTTGGAGCTGCGCAAGTCTCACACACAGTGCAGCACAGAAAGCATCTCCATCTTCTATTCCTCCATCATCCTTACATTGTAAAACTGAGAAAAGAAAAGAAGAAGCACGCCCCCTCTCTCATTCTCACATTCTGTTTTATACAGATAAGAACGAAAAAATCTAAAACAGAAAATCCTGTCATACAACTGCCCGCGGTGCTCTGCTCTCTGTTATAACCAATTTCTCTTCTCAGCTAGTCTCTGTCTTCACACAATCTCCCAACAACTTTGTGGGCCATCCTATCCTCCAACTTCTTAAGCCCATTATCCACATGAGGCCTCTTTTGTATTGCTGAGCCCACCTACTTCTTCTTCCTCTGCTTGTTCTGTAACCGCATGACCGAGCTCCTTCAGTTGCTGACATATTTAAACAAAATGGGGGGACATAATTTCTGATTTTAAATAGAAAAGGAAGGCTAGAAAACGAATGATTAGGTGATCGATCGGGATGGAATCACGGAATTAATTTAGTACATGGAATGGAAGGCCCACCGGAAAAAAACAACACCAACAAACAAGAGCCAACCCCCCGTAGTTACGGTAAAAAGACATAGCTTTTGATGAAATTTATTCGTAAAATTTTACGAAATAATATAATTTTTTTAAAAAATTATTAATTTAAATAAAATAAGTTTTGGTGGTTTGTTTCGGTGGGCGTGGGTTCGTCTTTTTCTGCTCCCCTCCCCGGTTTTTTACTTACCCTTCTAAAGGGAAAGGTTTCCATTGTTACTCCCCGACACGTGTTCTCGATTGACCCACCCCCATCGCCAGACAATAACCCTAAGCGATTCCTTCCTCTCCTCCCCAGTGATCCCCGTCGGTTTTCGCCTTCTGGGTCGGTCCCAAGTTCCTCCCTTTCCCCTTTTCTGCTTCCTTGATCCATTGATTCCTTGTTGCTTATTTGTTTTGCGTTCCCCTTGTGGCCTCTGCTTGATCGGGATCCGCCAGACCGATATCGAGTTTGATATGATTCGGTTAGGGTCCCTGTTGAGCTGTTGGATCATTATTCTACCTGATTTCTTGATTTTTTTTTTTATTTTCTTCTTTTTGCTTGGTTTGGGTTCGGCTGCTGGAGAAGGTGGAATCTTTCGTGTGTCAATTTGGTCGATCCATCTGAGAGGTTGATCCCCCAGTTGTTTGCCGTGAAAGTGGCGTTGTGGAATCCTTCCGCCGTTGATTTGGCTGACTTATTCATTTGCTTTTGCCGGGAGTAGATACATACCCTCGCGGAGGAGATCATGGGGTCGGAAGCAAATGCTTCGCACGGCGACGACACTGATGTTACGGAGGATGAATCGGTGACAAGGTCTGTGCCTATCCAATGTTCTTCTGCCTCTGTGGAATCTTACATCCTTTGGACAGGACTATTTGCTCTTATCAGTAACTTTTTATCTGTTACCATTATTGCGATTAATGGATGCATTTTTGTTTGAACTGTGCGAGTTTGATGGCGGTCAGATCCTTTACTTTTGCAGGCCTTCTCCTGGAAAATCCAAGTTGGGTAAAGTACCAAAAAGAATCCATAAAGCAGCGAGAGAAAAACAGAAGCGCGACCACTTGAATGAGCTTTTTCAAGATCTTGCCATTGCACTTGGTGAGGTTTCGTTCTCGGTTGAACTGCTGATCCGATGTTTCTGAATGATTTATCATGTCTTCACTCTCCTCCTCGCATAAACTTGGTAAAGCTGTTTCTTTCGCAGAATTGAATCAGCAGAACAGCTGCAAGGCCTCCATATTGAATGAAGCTGCTCGCCTGCTGAAAGGGTTTTTCAGTCAGATCGAAAGCCTTAAAAAGGAAAACGAAACTCTTCTCTCAGAATCTCAATATGTGAGTGGAAATGATCTGCTTTAATCCTGGTTGAAATATCCGTTTTCCTTACTATAAGAGTACCTGATTCAGGTGACCGTTGAGAAAAATGAACTAAAGGCGGAGAATTCGGTCATGGAAGAACAGATTGAGAAACTGCGTAACGAGCTCAAGGCTCGAATAGCTGAGTCTACACCCGACTTGAATGAACTGCCACCAGACATCCCTCAACCTGAGCTGGTGCCGAGCGTTCCCGTCGCGGAACCGCCATTGCAACAAGCACACGCCCTGTTCATCATCCCATTACAACCCGAAGTTCCATCTTTCAATGTTCCGCCAGCACAAATTGGAAAGCCGCACCCAAGATATCCTACTCCAGAGGATGGATGGCCATCCCAGCTCCTCAGCAAAACGACTGATACAAGAAGGACTGAACTTAAACTGTGTGATGACAGTAATGACAGTAGCAGGGAAAGGGGCCCTGGTAGGATGTAGATAGACTGGTTGATGCTGTGCTAGTGGATTGAATATTCTGATACAGTTAGATATTGTGCTGTGATCTGCTGCCCCTCCGTCCCTCCCAGCCACCTTATTGCCCTTGCCTTTGATGTCTGACTTATATGTACAGGAATGATGGATTGAAATGGAAGGAAATGATTGGCCTCCTGCCTTGTTCCTGTGTCTTTGTAGGCTTCCAACAAAAATAAGAAAATGGTCAAAAATGATTCTGTAGACTGCTTACTTTCTTTCTTTATTTATTTTAAAGCTTCAATCGGTGTGTTTGTATGATTATCCTGTCTCTTTAGTAGTAAGCATTTAATCAGTCTTTGCAAAGCAATGAGGACAGATCCTTGGAAGTTGGAAGAAGATTTGAAATCATTGTGATTTTAGTCAGGAATTTGTCTCAATCATGCGGCCCCCGCCACAGTATAAATTACTACAATGATCGTGTGATTCACCTGGAATATCCCCCAGAGAAAGATCGAAGCGCTCCTCGGGCTGATGAGAAGAAAACTAACTGCAGATTTTTGCTTGATCTGCAGACAAAAACCCTCCTTCGCCGGCTTCAGGCCTTTTGCCTCCCATGACGATGAAATCGTATGTACCGGGCAATAGACATGCTTGCTGGGTTTTATTATTTTATATCTTCGTCGCCATACGATACGATGACGACTGTTACGCCCATACAGGAATGGGAATTACAGAAAGGACTCTCGCTGGATCCCCCATGTATTTCTTTTCTGTTTTGTTTCCAGTCCCTGATCTTAACCCTGGGACAATTGCATTGCCGAAGTAGTCATTGGTGTTGATGCTCGTGGTTCGTATTGATTATTGTCGTGGGAAGGTATCATACGAGGTCCTTCTCTGGGGGGTTCTCCTTCTGAAACTCTATCTCCGCATCCGACTCCCCCTTGTGTCTGTACTAACCGGAACACATTAGGAAGTAACCCAAGTCGAGGACATCGATTGCCGCCCTTAGTTCAGATCTTGGCAATCAGTTTGGTGATAATGGAGATTAAATGCCGATGTTAGTATAGAGTAAATGAGTTGGATTGTGCCAATGAATAAATAAGATTTAGTGGTATATAGTTAATGGGTACTACTTAATGGGGTAGTTGAAGAGTTTTTTCTTTGGTCTATTCATGTAATATGATGCATCATTCTATTAATCAATCTATAAAAAAATCCAAAAAAGAGCATTTGCTTAAAGTGTTGTTTGTGTTTGGAGAGTTTCGATTCGGCCTCCATCTGCAGAAGGTTCTGCGCTACAGAAGCTAACGTTTGTAGAATATTCTGTTAATATATATCTCGCTTCTATTGTAGTTTCTGCTATTGATGCATGTTTTGTTTTCGCAACGTGAGAACGTCCAATTGGTATCAGAGCCCTTAGTGATCTTTCGGGAGCTGTGGAAGTCTTGTGAAGTTTTTGGAAAGTTGTTTCTGTCCTATAGAAGGTGATGGAAGCAAGCGGGAGCGGTTTTTCTTCTACGACGTCACCCTTGTTCGATGGAGAAAACTATCAAGCTTGGACAGTGAAGATGAACGCTTTCTTGGAGGGTAGTGACTTGTGGGAAACAGTGGAGGAAGATTATGAAGTGGCCCCACTCCCCGATAATCCTACGATCAATCAAATCCGATTTCACAAGGAAGGCGAAGGTGAAGTCGTGGCTCTATGCTGCAGTTTCATCCTCTATATTCAACAGAATCATGAAGTTTCAAATCGCAAAAGAGATTTGAGATTTTTTGAAGATTGAGTACGAAGGTGATGAGAAGATAAGAGGTGAAAGCTTTGAATTTGATGCGGAAGTTCGAGAGACAACAAATGAAGGAAAATGAGGACGTGAAGTATTTTTCGGATAGATTGATTCATCTGGCTGACAGAATCAGAGTTCTTGGCATATATATGAAGGATAATCGGATCGTAGAAGATTTTGGTATCGTTGTCAAAGAGGTTTGAAGCTCGGATTGCCTCTCTGGAGAACAACAATGATATGTTTGATATAAGACCGACGGAGTTGTTGAGTGCATTGGAAGCTCAAGAACAGAGAAGGCTTATGAGAAGGGAAGTTCCTGTAGAAGAAGCCTTATTAGCGAGGTCGCAGATGAGAGCTTCTGGAAGAGAAAAGAAGCCATGGAACCAATAGAAAGGGAATGCAGAAGGTTCAGACAGAATTAGAGGTTCTGCTAAATAGATGCATCCTTCTGAGAGTGGTTCTGTTGATCAGAGAGAAAGGCTAAATCCATGCAAAATCTGTTGAGGTAGAAATCACCCATATTACAAGTGTTGGAGGAGACCAGACATGAAATGCAATAATTGTTAGAAGTTTGGACACATTGCAAGATTTTGTCAGGAGAAAGATTCTCGACAAGATGCTACATAAGATGCTGCGAATCATGAGGTAGAGTATATGTTTACAACATTGTGTTTTGCTACAGGATTGACTCGTACAAGCTAGTTGGGGAATAGCGGATGTACCCACCACATGACGTATGACGAGAAGTCATTTGCAAGTTTAGATCGAAGCTTCTATGCTAGAGTGTAGATCAGAAATGGCGATTACATTGATGTTGAAGGGAAAGGAGATGTTTTCATTAATGGTCTAAAAGGTCAGAAGTTGATAAGTGATGTGTTATACATACTGTTGGATCGTTTTGGTACACTAAGAGGGGGGGTGAATTAGTGATTGTAACTTTTTCGTCCTTTCTCAGTGTAAGCGAAAGTGTACTGTATCACATCAAAACATTTCTTAGAAGTGAGATCAGCTTCGCTGTAACCATTACGATTTGATCGAGTAGGTTTTTGTACTAGTATTTGCGCGATCGTAATGGACACAATAGTTTATAGTGGTTCGGCCTTAATCGACCTACGTCCACTTTCTACCAATGAGGTGATTCTACTATATAATATAATGAGTGCAAAATGCCCTTGCACTAGGCTTTCGGTTTCTGACAAAGTGAGATTTAGAATCCTTTACAAGAAGAGATCATTTCTGGGCAACGGTCAGCTCCTCATACAGTGGATGTCTTCTCGTTTCCAGCAGAATGATGCTTTTGCTCAAATGATTTCCACACAGCACGTTGTCGCTTAGGCGTAAACCTGTCGATGAAAGTACAAAGACAACGTTGTGTTAGAGTATAAATCATCACAAATAATTCCTTACCGTGAAGAACGACTTCTCAAGTAACAGCCCGTTTCTAGTTCACAGTAGACGAATGCTTCAGCACTTGAAAGCTCGGTAGAGGATTTCCACACAGTTTCTGTCTCTTCTCAAGATGAGCCTGTAAGCACTCAAGAGACAACCATAAAGACAGTCACTTAGAATAAAAAGGAAAATATAAGAAAGGGTTGGTTCCTCACACAACGGAACCTGACTTCTCACACAGCGAAGTCGATGTATTTGTCCTACACTCAATTCGGACGTGCACGATTACCAAAGTCGTGACTCACTGCACTGCACACCTAGTGCCTAGGGTGAAATTTTCAACTCCGGCGGCTTCCACGCAACTTGCTCTATTGTCCCTCAGGAGATCGAGACTTCTGCACAGCACCCCTGTGCTCGGGAGGACCTCTTTCTACTCCGACGACGTTCCCAACTCCTGCTCTACCCTGCAGGCACGAGACTTCTGGCGCGCACCCGCAAGTGCGTGCCTAGCTGCTCAAACTCTGTAGGCTCGAGATTTTCCTGCGAAAAGACACGACAAGAACGACTTCTTGCCGATGGGTCAGCAACTGGTACTGCAATCCGAACAGGTATTCACTTAGCTTCCCTTAGACGATTCTCCAGGCGCTCGTTGAACGCACCGAGGACACTCCGTCCCTCTCACGACGATCAAGGTCGCACTCAACCCTTGACACTCCCACATGCAGATTACAAGAGGCAAGGACCTGGTGGTCACTTAGCACCTTCCGTTCTTCGCCGATCTTTAAAGCTTCACTCAAATCACAAAGGCTTTAGACAACCACACAGACCACTCAGACGCATAAAGGCAGTTTGGTTTGACGTCCTAGTCTAATTTTAATGGAGAAATGATGTCCAGATGCGTTGGGAAAATCTTCGTGATTTGTTTCCAAAAGTTGCGCAAAGGTCTGAGCAGACGTTTGCTCAACGATCGCTGGGCCCGAGAAGGTAAGTTCCCAACGGTAACCTCCTTGGTTAACATAAATCATCTGAATGAGATAATTTGTTTTCACGATTTGTAATATAACTATCCTAATAATAATCTTGTCTGAACAGTTATTAAAAGCAAAAGATAATCAATATTATCTGATTTGGCATTTTATCTCTTTACAGCGCAACAATGCTGAGATCATGATGAGATATTTTGTTTCCAAAAATAAATTTGGAAAGCTAATATCATAATATTGAGTTGCATAAACATATGAATTGGAGATATTTAAATAACATTCAACGTATTTAGACAATTAGAGATATATCTCGAATTAAATCAGAATATAATGTAATTAGGAAATATTTATTTCCATATATTAATTGAGTAGGCGTATTATTATAGTAGCAGTTTACTGTAAAACAACAACATACAGCTTATGCTAGCTGTGCCTCAGCAACTCTTCTCAAGCTCATCACTAAAGATAAGCATACGATTCATGAAGTAATATTGCTGATCACAAGTAACTCGTTGCTTAAGTTCATCATCAAAACATAAGTCAAAACATACCTAAGATTGACTAGAACCTTTTGAGTGTAGGTCAACTTGTGGAGAAGGGGTACAGAGTGATATTTGAAGAAGAGTTCCGTTTGATGACAGATTCTTTTGGGAATGAGATACTTAAGATTGAGATGAAAGAAAAGTGTTTCTCCTTTGATCCTGTGTCACAGAATCAGTAAGCTGTGGCAGCTCAAGTTAATGAAGCAGAAGGTTGGGGTAATCTCACAGTAAAGATATGGAGTTTGTGCAGAAGAATAAGATGGTAGAAGGACTTTCTGTTCTACATAAGGTTGCGTCCGACTGAAGAACGTGCTTACTGGAAGAGCAGACCAAACTTCCTTTTGAGATTTCAAGTTGGAGAGAGAATGAGAATGTAATTGTGAGCAGAGAGATATCAAGTTCTTTGAAAAAGAGAAGTGGAATTGAGCGAACAGAAGGTCGGATTCTGAGGAGACTTGGCACGCATCATGGAAGCTTATTCCGGAGGAACAGAATGCTGAGGAACAGAACATCGAGCAGCAACTAAATCTTGATAAGTGGATTGACGATCTACCAAGAGGGGTCCGCGGCTCGTTACAAGTGGAAAAAGATAGTTTGAGGAGGCCCGCACCTCCCCTTCGTACCTTTGGCTTGTCGTTTGGGGACGCTTTGAGTGAGGTGTTTCCACTGCAATCTATCATGCGCTCGAACCTTGTATGTCATTCTTGAAGGGTTCCTTCCCTGGAAAAGCCTCATCGAGGATGAAAGGGCGTCAATGAACATTCCTCACCTCATGTAGTGAGGCTCCTGCGAACGTCAAAAGATATCCAAATATGATGTTTGAGGAAATAATTAGAGAAGGGTAGCCATAGTTATGTCATTTCGACTGAAGTGGTATTTTCATTCGGTTACAAAATCGTTGCATTTCATTCGGTTACAAAATCAACAAGAGGAGGACCTAACCCCACTTTTTAGGGCAATCCGACTTATGTTGATAAAGTTACATCCTGTCGTCTAAAGCTGCATTGCCAGGCGACGAGAAAACGCCTGTATTCTGTAAATCGACTTTCGATGGGTGAAAACTCGGTCAAGACGACCTCGCACAAAAAATTGCAAAACATAAAAGTTATAAGGGACAAGAGGGGGACCTAACCCAACTAGTTTTGGGTTGATCCGACCCGTGTGGACAAAGTTATGCCCTTTCGACTACTGCAGCATTTCTGCTCAAGTACGGGACCCTTGCGTTCTGTATTTAGGCTGTTACTTGGGCTACACACGCTCGATTCAAGCGCACAACATATCCACGTGATGGGAAGAGAGTAAGGAAGAGGTTGGACCTGACCGAGTTTGACTCTGTTGCTGGACGGAAGAGCAGAGCCTCCAGGAGTGGACTGTCGGCATCTTATTTCATTATTCCAGTCACCGGTCCTTCCGAACTCATGGATATGAGCGTGCTCGTGCGTTGCGACGTCACGACAAGCATGAAAGAGGGTGAAGGAGTCAGCATATCGGACATGGTAGAAGCATGCCGGAGATAGCAAAGTGGGAGGAAGTCTCACCGAGGGGTTGCCTCGCCCCGGGGTGGCCCGAGGAGGAAGGACGCCGGGGAGTCCATCAAAAGGCTGCCTTGGAGCACCATGCTTGAGTTGTGGCTGTGGCAAGAGGCGGTGTCGTCGGAGAGAAAGGTGTCGGCTGGTCGGGAGGCTTTGGCTCGTCAGCACTGAAGAGGGGGAGTCCTTGGCTCCGGTTTCTGTGAGTACATCGGGAGGAGTTGGCCTCCAGCATTGATGTGTAGGGAGGAGGAGTTGGCCTCCAATTCCCAGAGGGGGTGGAGCCTCTCGGAGGAGAGGGACATCTAATTGTCCTGATTATCTGATAATTCTCCCAAAAGGGATGGGGAGGCTTTGGCTCCTAGGAATCAGAGGATTTCAGAGATCCTCTGATGGAGAATCATTGATATTTTTTTTACCTCCCTTCCTAATTGTCTGATGGATGTTTTTAAATATCAAAAGAGGATTTTCAGCCATCATGGGAAAGCAAAAATTTTGTGATGAAAGAAAAGTGGGATTGTTTCTCTATTTTTTTGGTAACAAATGATTTTTCCCAAATCATCTGATGAGAATTCAGGAAAAATAATCAAAGGTGATATGATGAATAAGCTAAACATGATCAATGCAGATGATTTTGATTGAATGTAGATAATGACAAATAAAATAACACAAAATTTGTCACTTGAAAAAAATAGCCATAAAGTTAGGCTTTTAAATGGACCTTGGCAATGTCATTCATAAAATTGAAGGCCCATGTCCATGTATATGGGCTAGGGCTTCAATTTGAATGGGTTCTTGTAATTTTTGACTTAAAAACTTAATAAAATAAATGAAGGAAATTCAATGAAAAATTTGGAGTATTACAATATTAGTGGAGAGTAAATGAGTTAAATGGTGACAAGAAATAAATAAGATTTAGTGGTCTAGAGTTAATGGGAGCTATTTAATGAGGTAGTTGAAGAGATTTTTCTTTGGGCTATTTATGTAATTTGAGCCTTGATGTATTCCTTGGTACTATCCCTCTTGTACACTATTGGATGTTCATGTTGTGAAGCAGAAGCAACAGGCCAAGAGATCATAACAGGCCAATGGCCCAAAGCAGAAGCAAGGGACTTTCAGAACTGAATGAAAACCATTCCCCCGCGATCTCGAATAGCTTCTTTTCGGCAAAGCTTACCAAGGGACTTTGTTTGGTGGGACGGACAGCCTGAGAGCTGAGTGAGGACCTTCTTTGAGATGCTCTTTTCACAAAAGACTCCTTCCTGTAGCTTATTGCGCTCGATCTATATCCTACCTAAAAAACTCGATTAAGCTCTTCTTCTTACACATAGAAGGTTTTTGCTCTCGTATTGCGGGTTTTCCACTTCGTTCTGTTACATTAAGGCTCTACCCAACTCTACTTGACGCATCATTCTATCAATTAATCTATCAAAAAATCCAGAAAAGTGAATTTGCTCAAAGTATTCTTTGTGTTTTGAGAAAGGCATTTCGATTCGGCCTCCATCGGCAGAAGGTTATGCGCTACAAAAGCCAGCGTCTGCAGAAGGTTCTATTGTTCTATGTCTCACTTCTGTTGTATTTTCTGTTATTGATGCAAGCTTGTTTCCGTAACGTGAGAACGTAAACAGTTCCCATGTCCGACTTTCCCAGTGATGTGATGAACTATCGATCTCAGCAGGCTGCTGAGGTAGCTAGCAACGGGCGAATCCGCAACAGAATATTAAACTAGCAATGCTCTTCATGTTCTCCGGAAACTGCTTGTAGTAGAACTCCCGGAGTCCGATTGTCGCGAAGGCCTCGACAAGTCCTGCAAGGGGCAATTTGCATTGGAAGCCATAATGCCAACACGTAAGAGATGGCGCCTCGGCGAAGGCCCACTGGTGGGCTTCAAGAGGACCATGGGTCTCCAGTGTTCTTCACCATGTTGGTGGGGGTTATCGACTTAAGGTTGAACATCTGAGTCAGGTATGACGAGGAGGTTCCCCCGAGCGTCTTGTTCCTCCCCCGAGGAAAACACGTACCTCAGATCACACCATAGCCATCACTGTCAAAATAAAGGCAGTAAAAAAAAGTCCCGAGAAAACGCTTTAACTACCTATAAAATCAAGTTCGGGACTAGCGAGTGAATCGTAGGTGCCCTTGAAATCAACGTTTTATGCAAAATGATGCAAATGCAGGTGATGATTGGGTCTTGGGGGGGTAAATTTGGGCCTTGCTGAGTTGGGCCTGAGCCCGAACCTTCTTTGGGCTTCCTTCCTGCTCCATTCACTCGGACAGAGACCCGAGTCAAAAAGCTGACAGTGACCAATTAATTCCTGCCTCTCGACTTTTGGAACCTCTACTTCTCCGAGAAACCCAACACCAAAAAACATGTTAATTAATTGAGTCCGAGTCAAGAGCATTCATTCATTAATCCTGTATTTTAGGAGAAGCAAGTCATAATGCATCCTTGTTTTGCTCTCTAAGAGGAGGGAGACGTCGTCGTTTGGCGGTGGCGCGGGGGGCTTGCTCTTGCCCAAATCTCCTTCTCCACACCTACACACACAAATCACGAATTTCAAAATTTCCCCCCTCATCTCCTCCCTCTCCTTTGTTCCCCTCCCTTCGTAGCTTCTCTGTTTCCGCGACAAATTTCTTGATTTATTACTACCTTCTCGCCTTTCTTTCTCTTTTTCTTGAGTTTTCGCCCATCGTTGCAGCTTTTTTGTTTTTGTTTACGCTCCATCAACACAATCATCATCTTAACCCCACCCACTTACAAAAAAGATCCTCCTTCCTTTTCTCCCGACGACCCACTTCGATTTTCATTATCACCCTGTTAGTCCAAGAGCTTAGTTCTCATTTGGGCGTGTGTTTGTATCCGGGAAAAATATTTGATGTTTTCTTTTTTCCTTTTTGATCGAGGGAAATGTGGACGGGTCTTCTTCTCGCGTGGTTGTTCCCCGCGGCTTACACCCTCTTGGTCTCTGCATTCTGCTGCTTTGCCCTAACTCCCGACGGTGAGTTCGTTGTCGGGTTTCGTTTGTTCCTTTTTTTTGGTGCTTGGGATGACAGAAAGTCGAGGACTTTCCTGTTCCGGGCTTGTGGGGTTTGATTTTGATGTTTTAGTTTGAGGGTTTTGTGTTTGATTTAGGCTCATTGTTTTCTGGGGTTTTTGTTTTTTGATAAGTTTTTTGTGTATATTTTTCTTTCAAGCGTGGCGTTGTTGGAGTTCAAGAACGCACTGAACGACTCCAAGAACTACCTCAGCAACTGGAATCCCTCGAATGCTTCCCCCTGCAAGTGGACCGGGATCATTTGTAATGCCAATGGCCAGAGAGTACAAGTCGTGTATGTAAATCTGCCTCTTTCCCCGTCTCCGTTTAATGGTTCAAGACTTGATTTTTCTTTTTGTCTATCGTGTTTAGATTTGTTGCTTACGTTGAGGGCCTCTGGTTCTTTTTTTTTTGGTTAGTAATCTTCCGTACATGAAGTTGGGAGAGATTATATCACCGAGCGTTGGGAAACTCAGCAAGTTGCAGAGACTGTAAGTTTTGAACAAGAACTGGTATTCACCTCAGTATGGCAACTGGAGTAGAAAGGATAGCGGGAGATTGACATCGATTGCTTCTTGGGGATGTGTTGCAGGGCACTTCACTCGAATAGTTTGCACGGGTCCATACCTGTCGAGATTGCTAACTGAACAGACCTTCGGGCGCTGTAAGCATGAAATTGGCCAATATGCACTCTGGAAGGTGTTTGTTTTTATTTTTGTTCTTCTGAGGTAAGTGGCTTCCTGTGATGTTAGGTACTTAAGAGGGAATTATCTGCAAGGAGGTATTCCTGCTGCGCTTGGGAACCTCTCGAACCTCTTCATATTGTAATCTATCTAACCATTTCCTCATTTTATTTTATTTTCTCCTTCGTTGATTTCTGTTCTTTGCAAAATGTATGGGAATCATGTTTAACAACAGTGTTTTAGCAAGTTTTCCATGATTTAAGTTTTCCTCAAATGGATATTCCAATGCAGGGATCTGTCGAGCAATTCTCTGAAGGGTGCCATCCCAACAACTATTGGCCGCCTAACTCGTCTGCGTCATTTGTAAGCTCCTCTTGTTGTTACTGGCATTGTTCTGATATTTATTCCGCAGATAACTGGTGTTTGGTTTTACTGATTTCTCAGGAATTTGTTCACCAACTTCTTCACTGGTGAAATATCTAATGTGGGAGTTCTGGGCAATTTTGGACGAAACTCGTAAGATATCTTCATGTGCTTTCTCTGTCATGGACCAACTAAAAGAACTTCTTGATTTGTTACAATGTATCCGTCTGTTGTACAATTCATAAAGTGAACGCCCTTATCTGATTTATGCAGTCGATTTATTAACTGATTAGACTCTTTATTTGAAACATCTAATTGAAACTTTTTTGTCACTTAACATCATTGGACTTTTAATGAGTTTACATATTTCGACCTTTCACTGATTTTTAACCTCTTAGGTTTGTCGGGAATCTAGACCTGTGTGGGCAACAAGTGTTGAAGCCATGTCGAACTTCATTGGGGTTCCTAGACGTACTACCTCATGCTGAGAGTGAAGAAGATACGGGTAACTTTTGGAGATGTACATAGCACGGAAAAGTAGGGGCCATGGATGATTCCACCTTGGTTTTCCTTCAGTGTGTAACCTTTTACAGTGTTTGCAGCTCCAAAGAAGTGACCTTCTCGTTACATCAAGGGGATTTTGATTGGTGCCGTGTCCACTCTGGGTGCATCAATTGCTGTTGTTGTCTTATTTCTGTCAGTCCGTCTACACACGAAGAAGGAGTGAGCTGCTACTAAATACCGAGATGTCACGAAGCAGGCTGAATTAGATGCAAGTAAGCTCCAATATATGAGATAATCGTGATTTGTTTCTTTTTAGACCGATTATTTGATTAACAACTGAGAATCATTGCTGTTGCAGATGTGAAGCTCCTTACTTTCCATGGAGACATGCCTTATCCATCTAGCGAGATAATAGAGAAGCTGGAGTCTCTCAATGAGGAGGATATAGTAGGATCGGGAGGTTTTGGTACTGTGTACAGAATGGTAATGAGTAACTGTGGAATGTGTGCTGTTAAAAAGATAGATCGGAGGCGGGACGGGTCTGATCAAGTTTTTGAAAGGGAGGTAGAGATCTTGGGTGGCATCAAGCACATAAATCTTGTGAACTTGCGCGGTTATTGCAGACTTCTGGGTTTGAAGCTTCTGATATATGACTTTTTGGCAATGGGAAGCCTCGATGATCTTCTCCATGGTATATTGACTTTCGGATCGATATGAGGTGTCATTATTTGGCATTCTATTCCTGGGAGATCTTTAATCCGTTCTTTTTCAGGGAAGTTTGAAAATCAACCTTTAAATTGGTGCTCCCGACTCAAGATAGCACTAGGTTCAGCTCGAGGACTTGCGTATTTGCACCACGATTGCTGCCCTAAGATTGTCCATAGGGATATAAAGTCCAGCAACATCCTCTTGGACGACAACCTAGAGCCACAGTCTCTGACTTTGGGCTCGCCGAGCTTCTAGTCGATGAGGATGCGCACCTCACGACCGTTGTTTCCGGCACTTTTGGTTACCTCGCACCAGGTTGTTGCACTTCAACCATGGTCTGGTTGTGGCAATTGCTTTTGGATAATTTCCGACATTGAACTGACCTTCTTCTTGTGAAAAGAGCAGAGTATCTTCAGAGTGGCATAGCGACGGAAAAGTCAGACGTCTATAGCTTCGGAGTTCAGTTGCTATAACTCGTAACGGGAAAGAGACCGACCGATCCCTCCTTTCTCAAGAGGGGCTTATGTTAGATTTTACGGCGCAGCGGAAATAAAAATTAAACTTTTATGTCCAAAAAAACAGGATCTATCATGGTACGTATAATATATTTATATAACAAATTAACCTTACCCGGAAGCGTACTTTAAAATTCTGGTAACCAAAACAGATACACGAAATCAAGAGTCCCACGCGTGACGCTTTCAGCGGTATTCACGCGCACGCGATCATGAATCTCTTGACGATCCCTTAGGTGTTAGCCTCTTGGATCGCCACAACAATATTTTATTTAGAAGCAAAAAAAAATATGAAAATCTTCCACGATCCTCTGGGTATCCCAACCTATCTTTCATTTTATTTTTATTTGGCAAAATATCAATTTATGGCCTCAAGTTTGAGTCAACTTTCTGTTTTGTCATTAACTTAGTTTATTATATAATTTTGTCACCAACTTTTACTTTTATTTTGATTTTGACCAATCTTGAATTTTATCGTGTGTAAGCCAAACAGAAATTATATAACAAACTAAGTTAATGACAAAACAAAAAGTTGGCTCAAAGTTGATGCCATAAACGTATATTTCGCCTTTTTATTTTTAATGGAAAAACAGACAATTGCCATAACTTTGCCTCATTGATTATTTGATACGTTTCATAACAATCGTATGAAATGAAAATTATTTTACTTTGCCTCATTGATTATTTTACGGCACAACGGAAACAAAAATTAAACTTTCATGCCCAAAATAACAGGATCTATCATGGTACATATAATATATTTAGATAACATATTAACCTTATCCGAAAGCGTACCTCGAAATTCCGGATACACGAAATCAAGAGCCCCACGTGTGACTCTTCTAGCGATATCCACGCTCACACGATCACGAATCTCTCGACGATACCTTATGTGCTAGCCTCTTGGATCGCCGGAATAATATTTTATTTGGAAGCAAAAAAAAAATGAGAATCTCCCACCCTCTGGGCATCCCAACATATCTTTCATTTTATTTTTATTTTTAATGGAAAAACAGACAATTGCCATAACTTTGCCTCGTTGATTGTTTGATACGTTTCATTTTTTTTCTTTCGGTTTTACTTAAACAAACGTAACCATCGAGGAAACTTGTTTCCATAATAATAAGGCAAAATATCAATTTGTAGCCTCAACTTTGAGCCAACTTTCTTTTTTGTCCTTAACTTAGTTTGTTATATAATTTTGTCACCAACTTTTGTTTTTATTTCTATTTTGGCCAATCATGAATTTCTTCTAGAGAAAGCCAAACAAGGCCTTAATATAGTCTAACATGTGTCCTATAATAGTGGAGTTTTGACATCTCATTCATTCGTCTCATAATCCACTTTATCCGTAATAGTCGCCTCATAATAGAACATCATCCGACATTTATTGATTTTTCATTTTTTTTGACAACATCAGCAACTATCGTTAACTTCGGCTTCCAATTCACTTGATTTGTTCATCAAAATTTTATAATAAAAAAACAAATGAAAGGTTTCAATATTATTTCCTATTTTCTAAAATCTTTTTTCGTTTTAGTCGATAAATGAAAATTGTCTATTAAGGCCTTGTTTGGCTTTCGCTAGAAGAAATTCATGATTGGCCAAAATAGAAATAAAAACAAAAGTTGGTGACAAAATTATATAACAAACTAAGTTAAGGACAAAACATAAAGTTGGCTCAAAGTTGAGGCCATAAATTGATATTTTGCCTAATAATTAAAGAAGCAAACGTATCATTCTCCTTTAAATAATAAATAAATAAATAAATATATATAAAATAATACAAATAGATTTAATCGTAAATGTATTATTAAATTTAATCAAATTTTAATTTACTCAAATAAAATATCAAATACTTATTTTATATCCTTTATCTAATAGAAAATAACCGAATAAATCCATATTCGATCGTTTATTTATTTCCAATATTTCAGAATAAATTAATAATCCAATTAATTCTAATTCTGAAATAAAATGATTAACTTTAGTATTCACTAAAGTAATCAAAATATAATGTTCGTGTCGACGTGCTGTGCGTGCGACCCTCTAGGTCCTATACACGAAGGTAGTGTAAATCCATACACAAACTAAGGTAACCGTCTAGCAACAGTTTTTAGTCACCCAACGTATTAGGATAATGATTATAAATCATATATCACTATAAACCGATTACTGTGTAATTCAATATTTTCATCTAATCGACATCCCAATTAATTCGGCGCAAAATACATCATCATCGAATTAATTGTTTTACTTGATTACCAAGATATAATAGACTCTCTTGAATGTAAAACATTACTCCCATAGCCATGGATTTTAGAGTCACTAATATCTCTATCAAGTGGCTTAGATGTCAACTCTCTAATCCAAGATAGCGATGAATCCTATATTGACTCAACACTATTCTCTCTACACTTTGTCACACACACAACAATCGTATTACTCACAATCCGGTTAAAGACTGCTTTTAACGACATCAAAGTGCGTAAACTCCACGCATAGAATAAATGAAGATCTCAAGTCAAAAGATCAGTTACACTCGTCCATAAAGATGATTGACCAATGATGTTTAATATGTGGTATCCTCTTAATCGGGTCATGTTCAGTATCCCTAATCTTAGGGTACCACTAAGCATAACTTGGATACACTATCCCTTGGTCTATCTTGACCTCAGCTATACTTAGCGGTGATTTAGACGTCCATGTCCCCTCTAAACATCTATCCGATCACGGACTATTTCAGATTAATATACTCAATAATCTGTGGGACTTTATCATTAATAATTTTACGTGCAGAAAAGTAAAATAATCAAAGACAAATATTCGCCTTTATTAATTATTTATCCACAAATACATTAAAGTGTCTTGGCACATACGTGCACACACTAACATCTTTAACGTCATCGGATGGGTGAGTCCATCAGTTCAAGCACGCCGTCAATTTCATCGCCCCCCGTCGAAATCTAACACCGTGGGGGAAATGTTCTACCTCGCGGATGCACAACCTCTTGAGGGACAACAAACTGGAAGACGTCGTGGACAAGAGGTGCACAGGCGCGGATGCTGAAACTGTAGAGTTGCTCCTGGACATAGCGGCAAGGTGCACGGATGCAAACCCGGACGAAAGGCCATACATGAACCGGGTACTCCAGTCCTGGAACTGGAGGCCGTGTCGCCTTACGGGAGCGACTTCTGGTCACAATCGGACTACTGCTGAAACTAAAGTCGTCATTGGCTCGGTTAGTTGTACATGGCATTTGCTGGGGGACACGATGGTAATGAACGACTATAGAAAAGCAAACGGCAGGATTCCTCGCCATATTTGAAAATAGAAAATTCGTCTGGGTGGGCAAATAATTAGGATTTGCTTTCTGGTGGTTTGTAAATAATTAGGATTTGGCCGGCCGGGTCGTAAAATGACATCAACCCTTTTCCTTATTATATAAATCAACGTGGTATTTATTATTATAGAAAGAAAAAGGGGCAGGTGTGAGTTGCCCCTTGTCTTGTCCCCGTGCGTTAACGTGGAGTATTATAAATTATTTCGTGAATCTGTTTGAAATTTATGAAATAATGCTTCTACAAAGCTCGTCTGTTATAGATTTGTGCTTATATATTCAACAGCGACACAGCCGCGATTTGTCAAAGCGAGCACAAAATGTCTAGTTCGAGACAGTCTCCTGGAAGGCTTGACGGCAAGGTCGTCATCGTTACTGGCGGAGCAGGAGACATTGGGGAGGCGACGGTGCGAAGATTCGTCGAGCAAGGAACGTTCGTTGTGATCGGCGACATCCAGGTCGAGAAAGGCGAGGCCCTCGCGTCAACCTTGGGAAATGACAACGCCGCTTTTATACGTTGTGACGTCACGGAAGAGGAGCAGGTAAAGTCGATGGTCGAGTGGACGGTCTGGACCCGCGGCCGGCTCGATGTGATGTTCAGCAATGGAGGGATACATGGCTTCAGCGACCAGAACATCGTCGAATTCGATGTTCAGGGATACGAGCGACTTTTCGCCGTCAACGTCAGGGGCATGGCTTTATGCGTGAAGTACGCCGCTCGTGCCATGATCGCGTCTGGCGCAGGGGGCAGCATCATCTGCACAGCAAGCGTAGCGGCATCTCGCGGCCACGTGAAGTACACCGACTACACCATGTCGAAGCACGCCGTGCTTGGCCTCGTGAGGTCGGCAAGCAAGCAGCTCGGAGGGCACGGCATCCGCGTCAACTCCGTGTCGCCGGGACCCATCCCGACTACCCTGCTGTGCAGCATGTTCGGGGTCGGAGAGGAGGAAATGGAGAAGATCCTGGAAGGGACGGCGAGCTTGAAAGGGAAGCTGGGGGTGAAAGACGTGGCTGATGCCGTTGTTTTTCTCGCCTCAGACGATTCCAGGTTCATCCGGCCATGATCTAGCCGTCAACGGTGGATTGGCGTAGCGTGAGGTACTGTAATCCGATATAATGTAAGGTCATGTTGGGTCCCTACACCCTCAAGTGAATAATAAAATAATTCAACCATCTCTCTCAACAAAGAATCACAAGGGAAATGACCTTCTGTAAGGCGCTGGATGGGTCTCAGGAATCGTTCGTCTCCAGATTGGCCAATGGCATGTGCGCACATGCGAAAAGGTCTTCCTCAACCAGTCCTCGTCCTCTTCCCAAGATATGTCCTGACTGAACAAGAATGCGTCTGAATCATGGCCTGGCTTCCAATAGCAGGGAGCGACCGCCGTCCGCGTGATGCGGTCTGTTGGAATCTAGCGCGTCACTTCTTGCTGGACGGATTTCGTCGTGCTTGCTGTGAGGAATGCTTTTTTCTTGTAGACAGGGAGATCTCAGATTAGATAAATAGTTCAAACTACAGAGTTTGGGATTGTAATACCTCTGTAGTTTCAAAACATGGCAAATCTCCATGTAAAACATCTATCACAAAATGCAAAGGGTAACAAAAGGTGATAGATTCTTCGTCTAGGTTTATTGCTTTTTTTGTCGGCTTGTCTGTAAGTTGATTCTTTCCTCTAGGGATATGGATGATGTTGATTTATTCGAAATTACTTAATAGCGATCTGCATTTAATCACGAGAGGAGAAATTAGTGGGGTAGCTGTTTTGAACCTGTCAAGTAGTGGAGGGGAGTCTCCGCATCTATTTGGATTGCCAGTGTCGGTAGCCCTAAGTGTTTGGCTAGGCAGATGCCTTCTATGAGTGCTAAAGCTTCAGCCAAAAGTCTATTCATGTTAGAGGCTTTTTTGTTGAATCCTCCAATTCATGTTCCCATCTGGTTCCTGATTGCTCCTCCCAAGCCTGTAATTATGTGATCTTGTTTCGCAGATGCGCCAGTGTTGAGGGTAAATGGTAGGTTTTCTAAGGGTAGCCATGTCAATCCACTGCCTGCTAGGGTGTTTCGATGGTCATTTGTCGGCAGTAGTTGTCGTCTTCGCACTCTGACATTCGAGTAATGCCTGTAGTTCAGCTCCCTTTGCAAGTATTGTGCCTCTTGTGTTTGCTGTGGATGGTTTGGTGCTAAGAGCCGCATTGTTCCTCTGGAGCCACAGATTCCAGATGGTCTGGGCTAAGAGTATGTTCAATTGTATACCCTGTACTCGTGTTTCTCTGGCTATTGTTTTGTTTAGGTTCCCAATGAGTCATTACTGGATTGGCCGAGATGCAATGGGTTTAAGGGTGGGTGGCGTGCAAAGGAACCAAGTTGTCTCGGCTAGTGGACAGCCCAACAAGGTATGTAGCAGATACCCGTTCTCCCATTCGCATACTGGGCAAATCTTCTCTAGCGTGACGTTTTTGGAGGAGAGGATGTCCCGAGTGGGCAGTCTGTTCCACCACGCTTGCCAGATGAATAATTTTTGCCTTGGCAGTATAGGCATTTTCCAAATATAAGTGAGATCGGTTTCTGCTAAGGCGGTTATGTCTATGTGTGTTAGGTTGTAGGCTGATGCAGTAGATAGTTCTCTATCACTTATGAATTTTCATGCGATTTTATCATTGCCATGTGACAGGATGATGCTGTTGATTTGTGCCCATATGGCGTCGGGTAGGAGGGTAGTGGCTCCCTGTCTTTGCCAAGTTATGTCAATGTAGTAGCTTGCCACTGTTTTTTCCTTCTCCAGCTTGTTTAGCGGTCGTATTAATCTTATCTTTGAGTTTCCCACATCTTAGCCAGTCGTCTTCCCCGAATCTGGTTTGTAGCCCACTTTTGATGAAGATCCTGGGGCCTCATTTGGTTATTTCATTCCCTTTATTGAGAGCTTTAAGGATGCATGAACCTTACTTCCCGTTCTCAAGCGTTTGGCCGTACTTGCTAGTTATGACTCTACTCCAGTGAGCCCCCGCTTGTTAGAAATCTCTAACGGAGACTACCTAATAGCGCATCATTCCTGTGTTTTGCTTGAATGAGTCCGAGTCCACCACATTCCTTTCTTTTAATGACTTAAGTCCAGTTGATGAGATGCATTTTCCTCTTTTCTTGTGAGGATCCCCAGAGAAAATTCCTATTAGTTTTGTCGAGTTTCTTGTGTATCTTCCTCGGTAGGTAGGTACAGGACATTTGATAAGCTGGGACTAATTCAGTCACTGATTTTATGACAACCACCCTTGCAGCCTTAGATAGCAGTTTCATCTGCCAACCAGCTAGTTTAGATCGTACTCTATCCACGATTGAGTTGTATAGGTGTTTGTTTCTGCCTCCTGTTATGAGTGCAAAGCCCAAGTATATCCCTAGGTTGTGTGTGTTTATGAATCCAGTCTTTCGTAATAGTTTTCTTGCTCTTCTCGGAGTGACATTGGTCGAATACATGATTTTACTCTTTTCCAGGTTGACCTCTTGTCCTGATAGTTTACAAAAATTTTTGAAAGGCCCTTTTGACTGCCTTTGCATTCTTCAATGTTGCCTCACCGAATAGTAATATGTCGTCTGCGAAGAAAAGATGTGAGAAAGGCCGGCCTCCTCTACTAGCTGGTACCTTTTTCCAGCTCCCTTTTGCACATTCCTTCTCGATGATGATCCCCAGATACTCCAGGCATAGGATGAATAGATAGGGTGACAATGGATCTCCCCGTCTTAGAACTCTTGATGGTGTGATCAGTTATAGTTGTCCACCGTTGAATAATATGGTAACTCCGTGCTTGAGATACAGCTTACGATTAGTTGTATTAGTCCGCTGGGAAAATTGAAGAAGACTAGAATCTTTTGGACAAACTTCCACTCTATCTGGTCAAAGGCCTTGTTTAGGTCCAGCTTGATGGCAAAGTGTCCTTTGCTGCCCTTTTTAGTGGTGAAGGAGTGTAGTATTTCCTGGGCTATGATATTGGTTCCCATCTCCTAACCGTTAGGAGGATTCCATTGTAGAACCATGGCCCATAGTCGAGTATGAAGTTTATACCCTTTTCGCTGAATAGTCTGATCAGCAGGAATCCCGTGCCTAATATGTGAGTAGTGAATGCTGGACACTTCCTCAATAGCTTCTTGAGTTTCTGCGTGAGGAATTCCGGGTCGATGGATGCTCCCAAAGGTTTAACAATGACTGCCAGCTTCCACATTTCGTATTGTGGCCTGAGCTCGTCTTCTGTAAAGAGGACCGTAGTGGAATCCTGCTCGGGGGAGGAGGGTGTTGTTTGTAGCTTCGTTGGCTGGTTTTCCTGCGGTAAGTCCTCTGCAGCTCTCCGTCCAAGTAAAGCTTCCCTGTAGGATGCTGGAATGAAGGGTTGTGCGAGGGTGGTAGATTGGTCTGGGGTGAGGTTTGGGGAGTTTGTGTTTTGGTTTGGGTTGTGTGGGGCAATATGATTTGGTTTCGGGGAGGGTTGGGAGGCTAGGGGTGGTGTAGGGGCATTGTGGCTGTTCGGGAGGATTTTAGAGAGAGGGCTAAAACTGTCTTACTATTTGGTTGGGAGGGATGCTTTGAACATCTATCGTCTCTCTTGAGATCGATTGAACGCCAGGCATTTTGACAATGCACCATAGTCCTTCCCAAGTCGCTTCGACATCCATCCAACGGGCACGTCTGTTATGGAACCACATCGCGATTTGCCCTTGCTGTAGCCCAAGTCCCTTTCAAGCTGGACCTTTCTCTCTGGCTCGACCATGTTCTCCAACTTAGAAACCGCATCTGAAGGACCATCTGACACCTCTTCTTCTGTGGCCATTGAGGGTAGTCTATGAAGCAACCGTGAACTCTACAATAAAAGCCAATTATTTAAAATTTTAAGTTAAATGGTAATGTTTCAACTAGATCGACCTTTAATCTTCAAAGGATCTCATTAAATGGAAAGAATTATGTTGTAATTATTTGCCTTCATGTCATGAATGAGCCCTTCAGGCTCATCCTTATGGGCCCTAAGATTCTTTTTTAAAGAGGACAAAAGGAGAAGGTGAAATTGCTGGGGGTGCATTTACTTCACGCAATTGGTTGAAATTTTCAACCATACATTTCATTTTTCAGAATTTATAACAGGAAAGCACGATTTTTGTCCAAATAAGGAAAACCGAAACAGAAAGAAAAAGATGCACAGCCTCAATCAAATTAAACTAAATGGAGGAGTAGATGCTAATAAGAAGAAGGCCCAGGGAAAGTGTTCGCGCACGGAACGGATCACGTCGGAAATATTTGGCAATGGACCCACAGTAGTTGTATTGTGGTCGCCAGTAAGAAGATGCACTAATTTATACAGAAATAATGCAAGTCTTACAATCTTTAGAGAATTAAAAGAAAAGGGCTTACAGCCATTAAAAGGAAAAAGGGAAACGATGGTGACAATGCGGGATCTTGTAACGGCGGAGAATGCGTGACGAAGGCCTTGGAAGCTCGCTTCGTCGGAGGTGGTCGCTGGCGGAGAGTTGTGACGAAGGCCCTACGAGCTCACTTCGTCGGAGGAGTCGTTGGCGGAGGGTTGACGGCAAAGGCCCTACGAGCTCACTCTGTCGGTGGAAGGGTAGTTGACCTATAAACCGGGTCAGGGTATCTAATTCCTAAGGTTGACGAACAAACTTCAGAGTTTTGGCTGTGTATGGTCGTGTTCTGTCTTGAAAAATCCCTCTGCTATTTATAGAGGACTTGTACGCGATTAACGCGTAACAGATAGATCGTTTTGCAGATCGTGTTATAGATCGTGATCCCTAATGTCGTGGGAGTGTCTCAACAACCCCCTTGATATATGGGATCACGTTCTTGGATATTTAAGATCAGTTACGATCTTTAACAAACGTGATTGAAAATGAATAAATTTATTTCGACCTCGTCGACTTGACTGATCTGTACGGACTACGATCGACTTGGTCGACTTATCCAGGATCCCGTCGACTTGACCCTACTAGTAGACCTAGCTACTGTTGAGTCATCTTGATTGGCTTTGATCACCATATTCCTTCGTTGTGAGTCGACCTAGTCGACCCCGTTCATAAGTCGACCTAGTCGACTTCGTCGTAAATCGACCTAGTCGACTTCGTCGTGAGTCGGCCTAGACGACTACATCTTGGGCCGACTCGGAGTGTGACTTGAGGGATTACTGGGTTTCTGTTCTAAACCCAGGCCCAAAATTAATTGCCATGTCAACATAAGCCCCCCTTTTATGCTGGGTTGGCTATGCCGACTCAGCAGAAATCATACCCTATATAAAGGAGAGTCATCGTCCTTTTCCCGCACTTTTCTTCCTTGCTCAACACTTCTCCATCTTCTCCAAGAAACCAGAAACCCTCGCTTCCCAGAAAACTCTTCGTCTCCCTCCTCAAAACTCTTCCGATCCTTAAAAAGATGTCGACTTTTAAGGCTTTCGAGTTCCATAATCTGCGTGCGGGGCCAACCGGACCCGTTCCGGTCGCAGAGGATCAGGGATCGGGCGTCACTCTCGGACCTATCCTGCCGGAGCATTTTTTCCCGGGGACGGTGCCGCTCAACTATCTCGTCACTGAGAAGCCCATCCCGATTTGCCATCCCGACTTCGTCGATCCCCTCAACTGGGAAGGTCAGGGATCCTTCCTGTGTTTTCCTTCTGCATCTAAAGGATTCTGAGACTCACGGCTTCGAGTATTTCTCGGCATTCTTTTTTTCTCAACGTGCTCCCACTGTGGTCGCCAAAAACGTGTTCGCGCACGGAACGGATCACGTCGGAAATATTTGGCAATGGACCCACAGTAGTTGTATTGTGGTCGCCAGTAAGAAGATGCACTAATTTATACAGAAATAATGCAAGTCTTACAATCTTTAGAGAATTAAAAGAAAAGGGCTTACAGCCATTAAAAGGAAAAAGGGAAACGATGGTGACAATGCGGGATCTTGTAGCGGCGGAGAATGCGTGACGAAGGCCTTGGAAGCTCGCTTCGTCGGAGGTGGTCGCTGGCGGAGAGTTGTGACGAAGGCCCTACGAGCTCACTTCGTCGGTGGAGTCGCTGGCGGAGGGTTGACGGCAAAGGCCCTACGAGCTCACTCTGTCGGTGGAAGGGTAGTTGACCTATAAACCGGGTCAGGGTATCTAATTCCTAAGGTTGACGAACAAACTTCAGAGTTTTGGCTGTGTATGGTCGTGCTCTGTCTTGAAAAATCCCTCTGCTATTTATAGAGGACTTGTACGCGATTAACGCGTAACAGATAGATCGTTTTGCAGATCGTGTTATAGATCGTGATCCCTAATGTCGTGGGACTGTCTCAACAACCCCCTTGATATATGGGATCACGTTCTTGGATATTTAAGATCAGTTACGATCTTTAACAAACGTGATTGAAAATGAATAAATTTATTTCAACCTCGTCGACTTGACTGATCTGTACGGACTACGATCGACTTGGTCGACTTATCCAGGATCCCGTCGACTTGACCCTACTAGTAGACCTAGCTACTGTTGAGTCATCTTGATTGGCTTTGATCACCATATTCCTTCGTTGTGAGTCGACCTAGTCGACCCCGTTCATAAGTCGACCTAGTCGACTTCGTCGTAAATCGACCTAGTCGACTTCGTCGTGAGTCGGCCTAGACGACTACATCTTGGGCCGACTCGGAGTGTGACTTGAGGGATTACTGGGTTTCTGTTCTAAACCCAGGCCCAAAATTAATTGCCATGTCAACAGAAAGAATGTCCTCTGGGATTTGTTTGTGTCCCATGGCATGTGACCCGACTTATATCAAAACAAAACCCAGGGAGCCAACGAATACATGGGGTTGTTGAATATTTATTGCAGTCAATCCAGCTGCGATGGCTTGGTTGTTACCCCTTGTGATGGCACCCCCACACACGCAACTTCTACCCCGTCTTCTACCATTGTTCTACTACTGAGTATCCCACCCCGTGTCCGCTCCGCTTAAACGGTTTCCATGGGAAAGTGAACTGAAAGAATGCCTCCCCGTTGACAACCACAGCCCATGTGTTGTCGAGATGCTGGGACGATATAATTGTTTCTCTGTATGTTTTGAAGAACTAATCAAGTTGCTCGAGGCATTGATTACTTCCCGTTGTCAATCATTGTCTTCTTCGTTACATTGTTTACGTGGAAAATGTTGGGTCGGGCTTTAATATCATGTATAAAATTCTGGGTTCGGCCTTCCGAGGACACCCAGGTGGTGTAAGGTATGTGGTGAGTGTTTGGAACATTGTCATGATTCCTGGTTCGAACCCCACTTGAAATTACGGTTGGTCTCTTGGGTGATGGCTAAGGGCCGGGCCTCGTGAGAGAACTCGCAAAAAGTAAATCCACCACGAACCCCGTTGATATAGAAAAAATTATTGGCACACTCCTAAACCCATCATATAAGCCCAACGGGATCCACCTTAAAAACCAATTGACATTGGGATTGACCCATTGGCCTTATGTGTTAGTTAGGTATGCAATTTCTTTTCAATGTGAGACTTGGGACTTAACACTTCAACGGTTTCAAAAAGAATCGATCGGAGTCGTCGAGTTCGTATTAGTCAAGGCTTCTCTTGCATCCTTTAGACCACTACATAATAAAATATATAATATAAACCAAAGTTTAGTTTAAACACGATAAGGCTTCAATATCGTATGGTCATGGGATTTGCAGAAGAGACCCACATTGAAGCACAGTCACAATGGCCTTTTCGACCTCTTAGTACTAGAGAACATGGCCTACCTAGCTAACGCGAGCAACCCCGTGTTGTAATTGACTGAGTTCATGGCCAACATCACGCCAAGGTCAGCGGAAGGAGTCATGGTGTATGCATGGTTATTACATATGTACATCATACATCTATGTTCTGACTTGCAAAAGCAATCTAAGGGTCGCCTACACCCTTCTCAATCTGTCAGTGACTCTTGTACCCTTCTGATTTCGCCAGGGATAATCCAAGGGTCGCCTGCCGCAAGAATAATCTCCTGCCACAAGCAAGCTCTGATGCCCCCGTGCCATGTCAAACCTGCCTTGGCATCTTTCATCTGCCTCAAGTAAGTATCCACTGAGCTTCCCTTCCTGTCACTACATCCATCGACAGGATCACTCGTGCCTCCCTCACGAGCTTCGCCCAAGGAATTGTACTCGGGTCATGCCTTTGCTACGCCCCCTGCCAAGTATGCTTTCAGGGTATTACATCACGTCAGTGCTCGTTTTGGCCATCAACCGCGTAATGGCCATGTTCTCCCATACTCCATGGCTGTCACGAAGCAAGCTGAATCATTATAAGCTGGACCGGTTCTACTGGCTGATGTGCATTCTCGGTGGGATCAATTTCCTGCACTACCTCTTCTGAGCGAGTACAGCTCTTTGCTCATGAATGATTCTTCAGACCAGCACGAAAAGCAGCCAGACCACGAGGTCTAATAGCAAGAAATTGAAAGCAAGCCTTTCCATCATTTAGTGTCGAGTTAATATTAGTGATGCATAAGCCGCTATCCCTGAATAAAGATATCATAAGTATACCATGACGCCCTTTCTCGAAAACTGCAGTTGGCTCCCTTGGTGCTTGATTTCGAGTGCGCCAATTAGACGCACAGCATCGACGCTCTGTTTCGTGTTCAGGCATGATATTAGTTAGGATCAATACAATCCCATGTTATGCTTTGCCCTCGTTTGATTGAAGTACCAAAATCATACATTGTTCAAGTAATCGGCCTCCTGCTGGTCTCGGGTCTCATTTTGATCCCATGAACAGACATGCTAACCATCACGTAAGTAAGACGGTGAACACGGGGTCCATGGGCTTGGACAGGAATCCCGCCCTTTCAGTGTTGCTGAGGACATTTCGCACGTATTTCCTGCGTTGATGAATAGCGAACGGCTCCGGGTCTAACAAATATTTTCTCTTTGATTGAATGTGATTCTATTACAAAACATGTACGTATCCGACATTTGTATCTTCCTCCGTTTTATCTCATCTCCACAGCTTTCAGATAACGCAGGCTGAAAGTTGTCATTTCTTCAGTTTCACAGAGAATCCAACCTTAGGAGTCCACTTGTGATCACCTCCAACTCTTACCTCCCCAACGATTGTGAAAAGGAACTTCCATAGCCCTAGCTGGATCATCGCAGCGGCTTCGCCTTTCGTATTGATTCGAGATTTGATAAACGACCAAGGAAATAAAGCATGTTGAGCGCCCAAGGTTAACCAGGTATCTCCTTTTGAAAACTGGTACTTTAGTTCTGCTGCGACAGATGTTCTCGTTAGAGGAATCACTGCTCGATAGCAGGATCCAGAGATCGAGTCCAGGCTGTCATCCCTGCATCGAACCGATGAAGTAACCATCCGGTTACAAGATTCGGGATAAATCAACATGTTGTAGCTTTTTCTCCTTTTCTTTCCATAGAGAGGCATGGCAGATTCGCTTACACTGTCAAAGAAGCAATCAGGATAGGGGTGTTCACTCGTATGCCGGCATCAATGCTGCTGAATGCTCTCGTCAACAAGTCAAACCTGAGGTCGGTGCCCAGGGAAACAACATCTGTTCCTACCAAACCCGAGAAGCTTACAAATGGTTCGAAGCCTCCTAGAGAGTCAATGTCCGCCTTTAATCCTATGCCTGACGTTATCCCGACATAGTCATGTAAGAACTGTAATTCCCCCTGTACCACATTATATCCGTAATTGGTTTCGCATTCCCACGGTTGTTCGATCCCGAGGTAAGGACATTTACCGAAAGCGCTCACCTTGCAGTTGTATGGTGCGGTTGCTCTGAAATCGGTGCCAAACCCAGGTACCTGTCTAACTGCACCAACAGAAAATATATTACTCAAATCCAGAAACCCGTTGCAGAATGATAGCTTTTTCTGTAACTATAAGATTTCGAGATTACTTCTGAAGTGGAGGCCACAATTGCAGTCGAGTAACCCGAAGTGAAAATGAATGGGAGGTTGTCGAGCGAAATCCTTGTAAAGAAGATCTGCGAACAACGATACGATGATCCTGAGACGAAGAAAAACTAATACAGACCATGCGAGAACAATTTGCAAGCGAGCCACAAACCTCTTGCCTCCTTGCCGACGCGACTGTACAAACCAGGGATCTTAATCATGTCTCCCTGGAGTCCTCAACAGACTCCGAGTAACATATCGATACAACGCTGTTGATAATGTCCATATATGGATTGGGGCGTAGGGCCAAGGGAACAAACTAAGGAAGTTTCCGCCGTGTACTCCCAAGGAAGCCATTGTCACCTACGAAGCTTCTTCCACTCGAACTAATCACATCAAAATCTTACGCCGCGAAACATGAAATCCAGTCGCAGGCCGTGATTTGTTTGGCTGGTTAAAAAGCACACCATCACGGTCACGTAAAACAACAGGAGTAGTAAATCCTCGCCATCATTGTCCGAAAACAGGGGAGCGATAGTGAAACCTAAGACACACTACTTCCCATGTCTTGGTGTGCCACCTTTACCCTAAACACAGCCAAAGACGCAACACCCTGATGCGTCTAGGGGGAGTGTTTGAGAATCAAATATTGAAAGAATAGATTTAAGAAGAAGGGGCAGGTGGGTTCGACGCGGCATCATTGAGCAACTTCATGATCTCCTCCTTCTTGGCCATCAGGGCTTGAATCTTGGAATCGATCTTATCCAGCTTCTGCCTCAGCTTAACGGGGTCTTTCTTATCCTCGGGGTTCTTTTCCTTCTTCTTCTTCTTCTTCTCGCAATCATCCTTAGTCCCCTTGTCCTTCTTATCACCATCGCATTTCTCTTCCTTGTGCTTCTCCTCGTCCTCTCCATTATTCCCACCCATCTTTTTCGTCCCTAGATTTCAAAACCTTTTGCGATTGTGAGTGTCTGGGTCATCTCAGTATGGATTTTGATTATATAACCCATATTCACGTTTTCCCAATTGCCTAATTATAATTGGGGAGGAGGTGGAGTCATTGGGTTAGGAAAGGATGCCGCCTCGAGAAACATGAGCTTCCACTCAAATGTGATTTTGACCCCGGGAAACTTGCTGTTATAAAAGCACCTCTTCTCTTGTCCAGATAATCGAGTAATTTAAGGTTGATTTTAGAAAATAAGAGTTCGATTTTAAAAACTACTCAATATTGCAAAAAAAAAAAAGAAATTTAAGTGTCCCAATACATTTTTGCTTTAATTTGTCGTAAAACAGTTAGTTGTTTGAGTTTTAATCAATGCTACTAAAATTTTTTGTTTGAAATAATATTTTATGTATAAAATCAATGAAATTATTTTAAACTATAAGTATTTAAATAATTTTTTAAAGGCAAAATATATATTTATGGCCTCAAGCAAAATTTCGATTTTTTCATTAACTTTGTTATATAATTTTATCATTAACTTTTATTTTTATTTTGATTTTGATCAATCCTCTGGTAAAAGCCAAACAAGGCTTTAATATAGTCTAACCGGTGTTCTATAATAATTGAGTTTCAATCTCTCATTTATTCGTCACATAATCCACTTTACTCGTTGTAGCAGCCCCAATAGAATATCATCACACCTTTATCGTTTTTGCGTATTTTTACAGCATCAACAAAAAAAACATACGAGTGGTTTTAATATTATTTCCTATTTTTTATAATTTTTTTCATTTTTAAGTCGATAAACAAAAATTATCTATTAATGTCGATTTGGCTTAAGCACGATAAAATTCAAAATTAATCAAAATAAAAAATAAAAATAAAAATTAGTAATAAAATTATATAAAAACTGAGTTAACGATAAAGCGATACTTTTTTAAAAATTGAAGTCATGAATTAAAATTGAAGTCATGAATTAATACTGTGCCTTTCTTTTAAATAAACGATCCTTAGTTAAATAGAAACGTGCCTCGTTTCTACACCCAGCGAGGTGCAATTCTTCTGGTCTAAGATTGGAAGTAATGTCCGAAACAAAGATCCAAATGACAGGGTGGGACTGGCAATGACAAACCGGCCCCAAGAGTAAGGTTACATGCAACACAGCCTTTACATAAAAATTAATAAATTAAATAGTTATATGTATCTGGGAGGGGGGAGGGGGGTTCTGACAGGGGTAGCCCCCATGCCTTTCTCTTATTCCAATGCATCTTGGTCATCCAATTTTTCTTTTCTTTCTTTCATAATAATTGAATCAAACTTCTCACTGCTTACTTACCATACAAATGTCATGCTGGGAGTCGCCCTACTACGACTACTACTATTACTACTACTACATTAACCGGTCCGAGAGGCTCGGGAGTCGCCGGAAGAAGTTCAGGCTCGATGGCGGCATGGGATCCCTGAACATCGGGTGCCGCAGGTAGTAAAAACCGAGGGCCACCGCCACCATCTTTGGCGGCACGAGGTATAGAGTTATTGTGACGGCCAGGCACACCGCTATGAACAGCTTCGTGGCCCTTGGGTCCCTCCAACTTACCAAGGCTTGAACTCGCTCGCCCTGTGTCGCGAAATCCCCCAGGACTGTCTGGACCCGAGCGGCCAGCATCCGGAGTCGGTCGTACCGGGCCCTGATTACGTCCGGGGGCTTCGAGCTGGGGATTGTGTCGAATTCCTCATCGAGCTCGTCTGGGTCGACGGATTCTGCCTGTGACAGCCGCGTGTCCATGCCGGCGGGTATTCTCGGCCTGAATCTGTAGTACCAGACTCCGATCAGGAAGACGTAGAGGCATCCGGTGGGAACGATCAGGTCTGGAAACCAAACAAGAACCAAATACAGCAAGTGGACCAGAACTGTGGTGAGCACATTCCTCCACCGGCGAATATCGTCGAGCCACTTTGCTAACCCGATTGCCCATGCAAGCACCGATACTATCCTAAACCAATTGGCCTTACTCTTCCTCATACTCCAAGCATGAGAGTCGGCATCCAACATGTATCGAACTACCTCAGGGCCAAGCGGGGGCTCTGATCTAGCAAGCCAGGCCGCGACCATTCTGGTGGCAGCTCCCCGCAATGCCTCCTGCTGAGCCACCCCGAGCGGGCGCAGGTAATGCATCCTCGGCAGCAACGGCTGCCCGTATACCACACACGTCTCTGGTAGCAATGATGGACAGGCAAACCGGACAGCCAGCTCAATTTCACCCATCTTCTTCAGGCCAATCCTCGAGAGGACCAACAGTGGGTAGGAATTAGTGTACACCCTGTTGCTCTCCAACGTCGAGACCCGTATTCGGATCTTCCCGATCCTGCAGTCCGGCCTGTCCTCGGTTGATGGATCGGAAAACATACGCCAGTTATCAAAAACTGCGACCGTGAGCACAGTGCATGGATCATATACCTGCCAAGTGTACTGCTCGTTCCAACGTGGATCGAAGCTGTCCGTTATTGTCCTCGTCCGAACCCACTTCTTGCCATACTTCGCCACACAGTAAGGATCGGTCGACCCTTTACCAGGGCCCTTACTCTTCATCGGCAACAATCCCCTGGCTCCCAGTATCCCCAATTCCAATATCCCCACCGCGGGCTTCCACAGCTGCTTCGCAGTGGGTCGGAAATCGCTGCAGACGTGTGCAGCCTCGTCAAGCACGTGATAGCCCCCTTCCAAACACAATCGCATGTACATCCTCCCACAATATGTGATCCCATTTCCAGCAGCGCCGGGGGCCAGGGCGCCCCCACCCGTCCCTCCTTCCAGTGCAAACCACTTTGCCGGAACATGCCGCTCGTCCATTCGCTGTTCAATCGAGCTCACTGGGATTAAGATGTGACCCAGCAGGGCCGTTTCCTTTGTAGTTCTGTCTTCGACAAGAATTACCAGTGATTCCTCGAGCGGCTCCCCAGCGACGAATATGAGGTCCTCATTCCAGTGGAATGTCGTGGCGTGACCGCTGACAGACCCCCTTCTCGTCCGGACTGACTGGAAACCCAGCTGCCCCTTAACTCTAATATCCGGGGCTGTTAATGGCGGCAAATTTGGAGTGATTTGAAGATCCTGAGCTTCGATCACTGTCACACGGAGGTACCAGAGCTTTGGAGACTGGTAAACCTTGGAGCGGGTATGAGCCACGTGAGACGGTGCGTCGGAACTCCACGCCTCTGGGAATGCATCATCAGCCTGAGTTCCGATCCAGACCGAGAGCTGGATGTCGCCACAGACACGGTTGTTCTTATCATCGGCAGCAACTCCATCGAGGCGGTACCACTGGGAAGCCAATGGACTGTCAGGTGGCTCCCTCATTGGGACGTCGGAAAGGTCAAAGCAGACCCCTCCGAGGAACTTCTCGAACTGGGATTCCCAGACAGAGATCTCCAAGGTGTTGGTCGCAGCGGACTCATTCTTGTGGTGACCGAGCGCAAAGACCTGGTTCCACTCGGTCACGTCGGCCTGGTCCCCCGACCGGTGAACCGCCGGCTTGGAACGGACATAGTGAGTGCAGGACCGCAGCTTGACGTAGGGGCTCTCATTCTGCGCCAAACCCCTGGCCTTGCAAATCCTCACGAACAGGTACAGCATTGGCTCAACAAGATCGTAAGGATGGAACCTGTCGGACTGGCTCGCAAACCGCTGGTGACGGAAGCTGTTCCGCCGATCTTCGGGGATCACCCGAGGCAAAAATTCTCCGTTGGGACGCCTCAAAGCCCTAGCCCTGTCCCCTGCCCCATTTCCCTGCATCTTCCTAGCCTCTGCTGCTGCTGCCACCACGGCCTCGGACGGGAACTGCGCCTCAGGCAGTGGAGGACCACACCTAGGTGTGGGCGCATGAGTCTCGGGAGGAGGCGGATGACTCTGGTGAGGGTGACGGTGATGATAACCGCTGTGAAAGGTAGTGACGGGGGGCTGAGTAGGCGGAGCCGGCTCCTCAATGACCACCACCGGGGGAGGGGAATGGGAGCGCAAACCGGGGCCGACGGCCGGCATCATACTAGGCAGCGGGGGAGTGGGGTGTCCAATAGGCGGAATCTCAAAAACCCTCCCCTCCTCCTCCTCCTCCTCCTCCTCGACGGCCACAACAGGGGGAGGCCTCCCCTCATCCCCAATCTGCTGCTGCTGCTGCTGATGCTGCTGGTGGAGCTGTTCTGCGGCGCCGCCGTCATCGATGACCTCCTCGTCGTAGTAATAAACCTTGAGGCCGATCTCGCCACGAACCCAGCTGAAGACGCTCTTCTTCTCGAGGGAGAAGTAAACCAAGCCCTCTTGGCCGCGGGGGGCGAACTGAGAGCCGTAGACCTTGACGCGGCCGAGGAAGTGGCTCTTGCGGGAGGCGGGGCCATAGCGGCGGTCGTTATGGACCTCGAGAAGGAGCTCGTCGTAGTCCATTTGGGAAGGGTCAGAGACGATGAAGTGGAGGGACTCGTTCCAGGTAGGGTTGAGGTCGCGGTGGCGGGTGGAGGTGCGCTTCTTCTGGTTGTCGAACTCGACGACGACGTAAGGGCTGGAGCTTCCCTGGCCGTCCTTGGGGAGGAGGTCCCTGGCGTCGAGAACCTCCACCACCAGCCTCCTCACTGTACGAGGAGGAGCACCGCCTTGGGGCTGGGGTGAGAAGGCGGTCATGGCGGGGGTGTCTGTCTGTGTCTGTTGTCGGGTCAGGAAGAAGTGTTTCGTGGCGCTGATGGCGGAGTGAGGTTGAAAAAAATAATGGAAAGAAGGGTTTTGCTTTTTTGAAATTTTGCGTTGGTGGGGTTGAGATGGGAGTTTAATTAAATTTGAGGGTGACCAAGAAGAGAAATGGACAGTTAATAATAATAATAATGGGAGGGGGGGATGATTAGGGTTTTTGGGTGGAGTTACATTGGGGAAAGGAATGTCTGTTATTATTAGTATTAGTGGTTGTGATATATACGACAGAGATTTTGGAAATATTGTTGGTGGGGGTGGGGGGTGGGGATGAGATTCGATGCGTGCGTTGCCACCGCTCTCTCTTTCTTTTGTTATCATTATTATTATTATAAATGGGCATTTTTTTAATATAAGCTTTTTAATAAATAAAGCTCAACTTCTCTTTATTTTTTTTTTTAATATTAAAAGTGGAATTTCAACTCCGACATTATTTTCGAAAAAACTATCTGCCATAACTCGACCACAACCATATCCAAACATTACAACATACCATTTTTTGATAGTAAGGAGGAGGAGATGTGATTTTATGAGAACAAGTGAGAATCCGATCCCTCCCTCAACCCAAAAACAAAAAAAAAAAAGAGGAAACATTGAGATGTATCTAAGTCCTCCATGCACACAGCATATTCTCTCCCTCCCTCTTTTTAAAGGAAAAGGATAACTTTTTTTGAAAAAAAAATTGTCGATCCTTTTAGGGAATTCAAGGTTTTGGATTGATAAAAAGAGGAAAGTAAAGTAACCAAATGACCACCACTTCTCCCTAATCACCTAACCATGAAACCTTCTTATGTCTTGTTATCATGTTGTCGTCTAGTCGTCGTCCTTTTTCCTCCCTTTCCTCCTCCCTCCTTTTTTTTTATTTATTTCTTTAATTTCGTCACAATTTAAAAAGAAGAAGAAGAAGAAGAATCAGATCCCACTTTTTTTTTCTCCATATGTTATGTGTGTATATATATAAAAAGTTAACTTTTAAAAATATTCGGAGATATATATACCCATTTGAATTGATTCGGAAATTTGATGGTTTTTTATTGTTATTGTTACGGTCCAACTGCTGACCCCATGATTCAGTTCATAAGATGCCTGATTCATACAAGAAGCCACCAAAATGGGATATCGCACTTTGGCGCCACGAATGGCTGGATCAACCATTGTTAATATCGTGGCTTTCGCTCCCGAATGATGGGCCGATATGGGCCCACTTCATTGGGCCTGACTTCCTACGACTGGCCTAGCCGGCCCAAGCCCATGAACATTTCATCACCTTACTGAATTTTTGTTTTTTTTTTTTTTTTCATTCAACAGGGGCTGAAACTTGGACACAACCCTGAGCAGAAATGCTTATCCAAATAGCTGATAATTTAATGGTAAGACAGTGAGAACTCTCCTCACCTATAAGAGGAGACTCCCCACCACCACAGAAGCCAAGGGGACTGTGAGGTTATCATCCAGCTTTGTGCTGATATGCAGCGATTCCACCAAAGCAGACGCGAGGGAGGTTATGAGGAAGCCGTATGCCATTTCCCAGCTTCCTTGAATGAATCCAAAGGAAGAGAAGTAGAACATGTATCTGTCACGAGATCAAACAGTACCAGAGGTCAGATCACTTGAGTTAAAATAGCAGGATGTGAAGCAGATGGATTTGGTTGGCACCCAAGGGACGCGAGGGACCCAGCCGATGCCATTGCAATGGTTCCCGCCCAAGACTTGTTGCTGTTGTAAGGAATCTTGTGATGGCCGAATCGTCTGCCTATAACATCTGCAACACCTGAAAGACAGCAAGGTTTGGTGCATGCAGACATAAGATGTAGATTCCCAGAGTCAGATTGCAGTACCATCTCCAGCACACAAATTGCATATCACTGCA
The DNA here is from genome assembly GCA_029817715.1 of Melastoma dodecandrum. Taxonomy (NCBI): domain Eukaryota; kingdom Viridiplantae; phylum Streptophyta; class Magnoliopsida; order Myrtales; family Melastomataceae; genus Melastoma; species Melastoma dodecandrum. The sequence continues at coordinate 3,238,746 of JARUPY010000182.1, forward strand.
ATTGCAACGGGAGAAGTCCTCCAGTAGTATGCGGTCGCCAAGGCCAATGTCGTGGCATAGTACAGTGGCCCTTTAAGAAGCTCCCTAAAGATGAAACCACCATATAAGAGCAAATCAAGAGACGTTGACTCCCCCTGATCATAGACAAGCAGTAGTTGATTCTTGAACCAATAGGAAATTGTGTTGACGGTTTTTCCCCCCACCTGCGATCACCAAATCTACTCATTGACTTGACGATGGCCTCATCTTTCCACATCCCAGAACCAACCAGGAGCACCCGTGGTATATTGATTCCTGGAACGAGGGAAGCTAAGATGGCTCCTCGATGCCCAGAACTGAAACGAAAAATTGATCACCACTATATGAGATGAGATCCATATTCATGAAAGAGCTTTTCAACAGGAAATGGTGATTGAGACTACCTGAACAGGGGCCAGCATAGCATGAATACTAACCCAAAGCTAATGTGTACAAGCTTCCTATTCAGTTTCTATTGAACAAGAAAAGGAGATCTTCAGGATGTGGTTATTCAATCACATACACAAATTTCACAAAGTAACTGCTTTCCAAATGGACAAATTTCCTTCAATTTCAAAACATCGGGTAAGACGTCATGCAGCATCCAGGCGTATTCTAAATGGTCAGATTGTTTTGGAGAAGTCTAAGGAAACCACAAAAGAGGGAAAGGATATAATTTATTCAGCCAAAGCTTCGCAGGAAAAGGGAAAAGACTCTGGAAATAATGGCTCGTCCCAGAGCAACAGCTCGTCAACCTTCAAATGCAGCAATGGCTGGCTCCTTCCACAGAAATATATCCCAGAAAGTAAAGAAATCCAGCAAGTACCCGGAAACGGGTCCCTCGCATTGCCGATCCCTCACGCCTGTTTGCCGATGCGCTGACCTCGAGCTCGGTACCCAAAGTCAAACTAATCTCCTAATTCTAACCAAATGCACCACTGCACCAAAGTCAACTGAAATGCTTTCCAAACTACCAGAAAACGAGCCAGAGGTACCTGGTCGAAGATGCCCCTCTTTGCGGTCTCTTCAAACGACCGGAGCAGTGCCAACGTGATTCCGACGGTCAATGCCGTGGCGATGGAGTCTTGGGACATGACTTTGGCCGCTGGGTAGAGGTAGACGAAGCAGTGATTCAGAGAGTATGAGGGGTAGATTGATGATAGGGGAAGTGTGCTGCTGGGTGGGAGAGGAGCAGAAATTGATGCAAATCAATGTCGCCAATTTTAAGCTACAAATTGAAAAACAATACGACGAATGATCAAATTTCTGGAATTCTTTCTTTTTTTTTTAAGATCTGTCTGTCTATCAATGGGGGAAACGGCAACATGGCTTTCGTCAATGCCCCCTTTTCCAGCCTCAGTTATGAAATTTAACAAAATAATCATAGAAAACTAAACCGTCGTGTTCCACGTGTTCTATGCCTAAGGAAAGGTTGTAGCAACTGGTGAGATCTTTCCTTGGTTGTAGTGAAGGAACTGGGTTGTAGTGTTGTATTGTGTATGTAGGTTGCATCTGTATCTGTAGCTGGAAATCTTCCAACCTGTGGATATATTCATGTTGTTTTCCTGTGGTGTGCCGGAACGTCAGACATGCGGAAGAACGGGAAGGAAAGTTATGGTGACTGGTTGGATGGTGAATGGATTACATTCGCAATGAAGGATCGGCTAATTGGTTGAATTGAAAGCTACAGTGTTGAATTTACTGGTACTTCCACGCTTCATCAAACTGATAAAGTGCACGATCATAAGTCCCACTACATCCCATTAACCAGGGGAAGGCTTCCCGGGGAATCCTTCGGACGGCTCCTCCGACATTCCACAAGTCGTCAAGAGACAAAACGAATTCACCCCTTTTTTTTTATCTAGAATTTCGGAGAGTTCGTGTTCCTTCTCCATCCATTAGATCATTGCTTTCGCGTGAGCGAAAATGTCTGGACTTGCAGAATTTCGGTATACCAATAAACTCAGTTCATCATGTTCTTTCTCCTCCGAAACATTATGAACTCAAAACAAAAGTAAATATGTTTGTCTATGGTCTAAACGTTTAGGGGAATCGTCGTAAGAGTCGGATCAGGATGAGGACAACAAACAGATTTCTCCTGGAGTTTATCCAAAATCAACAATTTCTATCCTGCCATCTGTTATCAGATTCCACGCAGCAAATCTCGGCTCATCTTAGACGTATGAATCCCCAGGCAACCAGAAAGAATATTAATAGTCATACGAATTATATACTAAACCCGCCCGCACTACCAAACCTCTGAATTTACTGCTTCACAGCGATGGGGAAAAGTAGGATCGCAGCACCGGCTGTCCTGTTGTTGGCGACGGTGATCACGGTCCATGGTCACCAATACATGGGGAGAAGGGAAGAAGTCGGCGTGTACGAGTTGATGAGGGGAAGCGTGACTGCACGCTTCACCAACTACGGCGCCACGATGCTGTCCCTCGTCCTCCCCGATAAGCATGGTGATTTGGCTGACGTTGTCCTCGGCTATGCGAATCTTGACAGCTACAAGGTCGGTAGGAAGAGAAAGAATGGACAATGCTTGTTTTAGTGGTTTTGGGCGGGTTTTTCTAGTAATTTTCGGAGGTTTGTGATCGAATGCAGAACGACACGACTTACTTCGGAGCTATCGTTGGTCGAGTAGCGAACCGGATTGGTGGCGCACGGTTCACCCTCGACGGGCATGTGTACAACCTGCCGGCCAATGACGGAAACAACACGCTTCACGGTTTGTTAAACCTTGTTAACGAGTTGATCTTCGTTTTGAGAAATAATGATGATGATGATAGTGGGGGGTTGCTTTATGTTATTCAGGTGGGACGAAGGGATTCTCGGATGTCGTCTGGGATGTGGTTAGTTACGAGTCCGCCAGCCACGTCACGTTCGGTTACAACAGCCGCGACGGTGAAGAGGGGTTCCCGGGCGATGTTGCCGTGTATGTTACGTACGCACTGATCGGAAACGACAAGCTCGGGGTGAAGATGGTCGCAAAGGCGATTGACAAGCCAACTCCAGTGAACATGGCCCTACACACGTATTGGAACCTAGGTGGACATGACAGCGGCACCATCCTCCACCATGACATCCGCCTCTTCGCATCAAAGATTACCCCTGTTGACGCCCAACTCATCCCGACTGGTGAGGTTGAGGACATCAAGGGAACGGCTTTCGACTTTCGCCTCCCACGTCCTGTTGGGGGCCGTATCAACGAAATCTCCACTAAAGGGTATGACATCAACTTTGTCATCGATGAGATCAAGGGGAAGGATGTTGGCAGGCACCTGAGTCGGGTCGCAATCGTACGCGAGAGGAATTCGGGGAGGAAGCTCGAGCTGTGGAGTAACCAGCCTGGGGTGCAGTTCTACACGGGTAACATGCTGAAGGACGTGACCGGGGGGAAGGACGGTGCAGTCTACCAGCAGTATGGTGGTCTCTGCCTCGAGTCGCAGGGGTTCCCTGACTCGGTTAACCACCCAAACTTCCCATCGCAAATCGTTAAACCCGGAGAGATTTATCACAACGTTATGGTCTACAGATTCACCGCTCATTAGGACTAGCATTACTACATATAATCTAGCTGAACTTCTGCTTAGGGCCACATTATTGATTCTTTTGCCTTGGATGCGTTTGGCGGCAGTACTACTTGATTTTGCCGAAGATTGGCCAATCGGCCTTTGTCCTCGTAATAACACAAACATCGTCCTTAACCGGACTACTTTATGTTGCCGAACATTGGCCGATTGGCCATTGTCCTCATAACAAGAACATCGTCCTGGAAAACGTCAATCGATGCCATCGAGTTATTGTCTGAGCTGTATTTTAAAGGGAGAAATGCCTGTTTTGTTTCGTCCTTGACGATTACTAAGGCAAACACTCGGATAAATCCATGAGCAAACAATACCAACCTTGGCCTGTGCTAACCTGTACCATGGCTTTCCTTTCATGGATGGTAGCTTTCGGATACATCCTCGTATTCCTACTCCAGATAGTGCAAGTTGAAGGACCCTCGGGTTACGGGGTAATTTCCACGAGGTGTGGAATGAAGGACCGGCCCGACAGCGAATACCAGGGTTATGTCCGGGAAGTGGAAGAAACGTTACGGGCATACACGGCCAAGAAAGGATACTCTACCTACTATGATACGGAGGACCGCACTTGCTTCGGATTCAGCCGCTGCAATTACCACGAGCTTTCCCCTGACGGCTGTAAGAACTGTCTAAATGAGGGATGGGCAGTCATTGAACAAAATTGCGGGTATTCCTTGGGGGCCGAGGTGGTTCTTAGCGGGTGCCAGATGAGGTTCGAGAAGTACGACTTTAAGTGGCATACACTACCACGAAGGCAAGATGAAACAGAATACTGAATTTGAAGCACCGTAACGGGCACGAGGCTCGGCTATCGTCTTGAAAAGGGTGCTCGTCTGTTCTTCTACTAAGCTTAAAAATAATCTAGGTCGCTCGATCCCGAGGCTATACCGGCCTCGTGGTCCCGATTGTCAGACCTGACAGGCTAGCTGACGATTATCATCAACATCGCATCCGACCCATGTTTGAATCATGCAAATGTAATTTGTTCCTATATTTAATTTCCCATGCCCTCTGTTCTTGTTCACGATCGGTTTCTGTTTCCCGTGCCCGACGCCGTTGGTTGGTATAGTTTCGTTTGTTCAGTTGGTTCATCCCCCTGAACAAAAAAGGAAATGTCTACGTTGCGTACGTTGTAAGAAAACAAAAGGATCACAGGAGGGAGGGAAGGCTAGACACTGTCAGCAACAGACTGACGAACAAACCAACCTAAAAATTCATTGTTTCCGGTGGGAATCTGGTTTTCTTGGCGGGCCCAGAAAAGAAGGGGCTCGTGATTCGATTGTTTCCTTAGGGAAGTCGCGAACTTTCTGAACTGTGGTGATTGATCCTTGGAAGGAGCGAAGTGGGTCGTTGAGGATTCCAGGGCTTCGTGATTTTTTATGTTTCGGGGAGAGGGTTTGGAGGGAAAGACAAGGGATGGCGACGGGGTCTATTGGGATGATGGACAATGCGTACTTCGTTGGGAGGAATGAGATTTTGGCGTGGATCAATAGCAGGCTTCAGATCAACCTTTCTCGTGTGGAGGAGGTAAAAAGGATGTTCTTGTAATTCTGGTCCTCTCTTTGTTTCTTTATCACATTGCGGCCCTGTGGACAGTGCTGTGGCCTGTGCTTCGACCTTACGATTATGAGTGTGTTCATCAGCCAATAAAATGACCAAGGACTCGTTCAGCCAAAAGCGTTATGTTTGGTTGAAGTCTGGGGAGTTTCCTGATTCAGTTAGATTGAATTGAATCGAGTTCACTCGATCTTTTGCCTGTCTGAGTAAGGTGCTCTAGGAAACATCGAGTTCTCAGTGAACAAGGGGTTTGAGTGACGGGTTGGTTGCTTGATAGTATGACAAGAACAGGACAACAGTTTTGAACTTGATTCTGTAAAAACTCCGAATCCAGGTGTGACTTGATTCTCCAAGTTTCGAGATATCTAATTGTTGATTATACTTGCGGTTGAATTGATAATCTGGGTTTTAATCCTTGGTTCTTGACCACTCATGTTGTTTGTACGCTTTTGGATTGTTGTTCTATCATGCATTGAATGACAAGTGAATCGGATGCAAGAAATGAAGTGATCTTCACTCCGCATAACTTCATGCTCTGCGGAGATATGTTTGGAGGAACTTTTCTGTGTTAGTGGCGCATTCTTATCTTCCAGCATGGCAGTTCTAGTTTCATCTAATAAAAACTGTGTTTTCATTGTGTTTCAATAGGCTGCATCGGGTGCTGTTCAATGCCAAATTCTGGACATGACCTTTCCTGGGGTTGTTCCCATGCACAAGGTAAGCCCCCAAATTCGTCTCCTCTAATGCATTATGTAGTACTTGAATCGACTGATCCCTGAGTTTATCAAACTGTGTTGCGAAGGTGAACTTTGATGCTAAGTCAGAGTATGATATGATCCAAAACTACAAAGTTCTGCAGGGTGTGTTCAACAAGTTGAAGATTGACAAGGTAATCAACCTTTCTCAACGATCGCTATTTTCCCAACCTCGTGTCTGTAAGAAGTCAGAAATGTTGTAGCAGTATTCCATTAATGAATGATGATGGTACATCTATCTTCGAATCATAAGTATATTTTCATCATTTGATACTGGAATATGAAATTTTTGGTTCTCTGGCAGCATATAGAGGTAAACAAGCTTGTTAAAGGTCGTCCTCTGGACAATCTGGAGTTCCTGCAGTGGCTAAAACGTTATTGCAATTCTGTAAATGGAGGAGTTATGAATGAGTAAGCCAATTTTGTCAAAGGTGCTCGTTAAAATTTTGATGTTAACATTTCTGCATGTTTCGGCTTCTCTAGGAAATATAATCCGGCTGAGCGACGGAGTAAAGGTGGGAGGGAGACGGCTCCAAAAGGCACCATGAGGCACTCGAAATCACTGGAAGCGACTAACGCGCGTAACACAAGCCCCAGTGATACAATTGTCATACACAGCAAACCATCCGGTTCGCTATCTGAAACTTTCCTTTTGCTTAGGAGTTGTGTTTATTGTGCATACCAGAGAATGAAAGGAAGAGGCTTTATTTTGCTGAAGTACTTTGTTTAAAACATTTCCAAAGTAGGGCCAAGATTAGACAAAACAACCGGAGCAGCCGGTGGAAGGAAGTCATTAAACGAAATCCAGGCACTCTCAAAGGAGGTTGGATGCCTAAACTACGTTGAAAGCTACCTGCAGGTTTGTTAGAAGTTTCTTTTCCCTTCTGATGAAATTTTGTTACATGTTATCCCCCTTTCAATAGGTTAAAGATCTCAAAGCTTCCGCCGAAAATCTGGAGAAGGAACGGGACTTTTACTACTGGAAATTACGAGACATCGAGATACTCTGCCAGACTCCCGAACTAGAGGACCTACCTGTATGGACTCATCCTCTGGTTCTTCTTTCTCATTTCTCTGCTTCTCACACAGACTTCGGTATTGACGTTATTGTTTGAAATCTTGTAATAGATGTCAGTATCAGTGAAGAAGATACTGTATGCCGCCAATGCAAACGACATGGCTCTGGCCAAAGCACAGGAGTACATGCTTCGGTCACTCCAATCTGGCAATCATGGAGCAAAATTCAGACCTTAAGTTTTGTGCCCCTAGTTTTCTTTTGGATTTTGTGCAGAAGGTCCATTAGGGCCAGAATGGACAGGTCATCTTCCCAAGAGCCAGAGAAGATGGATCATAGTAAACGGAGGAATTAATGTTTCAGCCGATATGAATGAGCCGGAGATTTCGTTGATTGAGCATCACTTGAATCCTCTCTTGAGCTCGACACTCATGTGTTTGCATTTTCACTGCTGATTATGGCGAAAACAGCAAAGGGTAAGTTAATAACAAGCTGAAGCTGCACTTTGAAACCTGACCAAGTGACAGGGACATAGGACAAACGGAAATCATATCAGAAAGTGTTCTATCAGGTCTTTTTCATATAGTTATATTACTGTTTGATAGATACAATGCCGGGAGGGTTGTACAAGGTAGAAGATAATCGCTATGTTGCTGTTGGGAAGAGGGACTATTAGCAGCTACTAGATGAAAAATTCTGCCAGGGACTCGAATTGATACACGCTGCTCTGGGAAAAGCATACAGCAGTTTCATCTAGAAAAAGACTCGTATTAAACAGAGGCCAGTCCGAAAATATTTACACCATTTACTGGGGAGGGAGCTAACATAGTGGCAGGAGCAATTGATAAGCTGGAGGGACCAATACCACAGCGGATACAGCTAGTCCTAATACCAATAATCGCCATAAAAAATCGAGTAGCCACTACTCCTTGCTGATCTGTCAGACTGCACTGAAACTAAAGTATTTGATCAATGTTGTATCGGAAAATATGTACATGTACAACTCATCCTAGGCGAGTTCCGCCAGCGCTTGTCCAGTTCAATAGCCATTCTCCCAATAACAAGTAGCAGCACATTCATCGCACATGTATTCAAGATATTGTGTTAATTGACAGAATGAACCACTGAAACTGATCAGAAACAACAAAGTCCAAAAGCTTAGCAGGGTTCCATTGCCACATGCAAAACGTTGAAGCGGGCATTGACAGTTACCTTGTGGATGAGATTTTCGAAATCCTGGGTGCCATGTTCTGCAATATGCTTCTCTCTGCTGCGGAAAGAATGTCATCTGGCTTTCCAAACATATCCTTTCTCTTAGGGACATACCAAATATTAACATTCTGACGAAAGCAGGCCTCACAAAGTGCTCATATCCATATGCCGCACCCCTGAAGTATGCGATTACCAGCCATCCTATCAAAACCAACTTAGCATATGACCAGATTGGAACCCTGTAAGTAAAGAAAAACCAAGATGTAATCACCACCGTCGTAATAATTTCAAAGATATTAGAGTCCGTCGATCCCAGAGGTGATGCGGAGGTTGCATGTGGATATACTAACGAACATCATCGAGAGGAATCGGGATAATTTACCATTCCTGGAGTTTATAAAACGTTAGCTCCAAAAGTGTGATCATAGGATAAATGCCTGCCACGAACAACAAACAACCGAACCAGCAACATCATTTTCAGCTAAATCCGAAGCTTAACCATTCCATTTCGATGAACTCCACAAAAATAACCTCGTCATTGCTCAGGTGGCATTAAGGCGCGGTTGGAAACCCCATCTTCTTTGTAAATTAAGTGGCGGGGTTGACAATTGCGCCTTATGAGTGTTATCTTAGGTATTTTGAAAACTAAAATCATATTTTACGAAATTTTTTTACTAATCGGTACAAACCTTCCATAACTAGGCATACAATCTTTTGTTAGCGCGCTTTTTTCATCATACTAAAAACACGACACCGTAAAATGTTTATCGTTCATTTCGTTTGTAGTCAACCTTCCATGGGGTGGTTGATAAGGAGTCTTGTGTTGCAGCTGCACGACGAGTTTAGGACTACCCTGCGATTTGTTCTGAGATGGTCACGTTGCATGACCTTGCTGCCCCCTTACCCGGCACTCGTTTTAAAACGACCCCATGGTACTCCTATTGGCCGACTAAAAGACCCATCCCTAGCTCCTCTTTGAACTCGTTCCTTCTTGCTTAGTACGTAGCGTATGGGCATAAGCGATGGCTTGTTGCAGCGTCCATGGTGTCATAAGGTAGCTCTCCCTTCAACCCCTCTACAAGCATGGCAGTGTGATCATCCACCGCCGGATCCACCATACTAACAAGGGACACAAACTCGTCACAATATCTTGAAAAACTATCCTCCTCCCTCGACAACTTAGGGTGTCTAATTGGCCGTTGTAAGGACTACTCTGTTAACTCTAAGAAATTAGAGTTATATGTTTCATTTATGAACTTAAGTTAGTGTTAGAAATCTGATATTTATAGGATTATATAGTTAGTTTGCATGTTATTTTTGTTTTAGTCGTTTTGCTTGGATACTTTCATATTTGTGATTTTCTTTGCAGGAGAAGGGGTCGAGACGGCACGAAATCCATGTCCAGGAAAACATCCTAAACGAGGAGTGACAAAAAAAGTAGAGGGTAGAGTTGCCGATAGGGAAGTTAGTGGACCGGAAGAGTCGAGTGGCCACAAGAGCGTGACGAAATTGGACAGAAAGTTTCGTGTGATCACACGAGTATCTGGTGTGGCCACACAGGACGAGAAGATCTTTTTATAATATTTCCTAAAATATTTGGTTATTCGGGATATTTACCTTAGTTATAAAAGGGATTTAAATTGTGGATTGCGAGGGGACGGGGGTTGCTAGACGATGGCCGAAAGAGGAGAGATTGGAGAAGACAATGGGGATTTTCTTTTCTTTTCTTTTCATGTTTTGCTTGTCGGCTAGTATGTGGAACTAAATCCTTTATCTAGGACGGTAATGAACCGATTCGTATAGTTGATTGTCTAAACTCTTTTCGGAATCAATTCATGAAGTTTCACGTTTGTGTATGTTCTCTTGTGTTTAATGCTTGCATATCGGGTTGATCGTCGATTTGTTTGATTTCCTATCATTTATTGGACAAGAGAGAGGGACTTAGGATTAGATTAGAGAGAATATAACATAAGTTAAGCCTAAGAGATCAGGTTAACTCAGAGGAGTATAAAGATATACGCTCGTAGGTAATCTAGACAACAATTGACACTTAAAGAATTATAGTTGCTTATACATCACTACAGAGATATAAGTTTACGGGTAATTTATATTCACCGTTACAAACTCGAGAGAGGTTTAACGAACTATAAGAATTATGGGTAAATGTGAAACCGAAGGAATTGAAGAAGAGAGAGTGCAGATAATTCACGAATGATATGGGATTTATAATCCTAGTTTTTCATCCATTGATTTACTCTATACTTGTTTTTATTTAGTTGCCATTTTCATTCTTATATTAAATCTTTAAAACAATCAAACTTTACTTTGCCTAAATTGAGACTTCTTAGGTTGAAATCAACAAAATATTCTGAACAATCCTCGTGTGGCGATACTCTTTTTCATCATTTTACTACTTATTTGACCCGTATACTTACGTGTGCGTTTTGACGAACATACTCCCTCGACACCTTATGTTATGGGTGCATTGCTCGGAGCTCTGACACCACTTGGTGCCAGAATCGCTCCAATCACTGCAAATACACGACGACAACAAACGCACCGCATAACAACACACTCGATAGCAAATGCACCTTGGTTGAATTACTTGAAACGAAACATCCCAAAATCAAGTAATCCTCTTCTCCCTAGAGTTTCTCTTCGATTCGGCGACCACAAGTGGGAGCTCATGCCGGAATCCAACCACACCCAACAATCACGCACCTATCTTCTCCATCATTTTCCTTCTCATCATTCTCTCTCCAAGTTATTACAACCGTTGCGCCCTGTTCGATCGTTTTCAGCGTTAGGCCCCCATCTTCTGGCTCGGCTCACTGTCCAGGCCACTCTTCATAATGCCCGTGCCATGGCTCAATAATCCAACCACAAGTCGTTTCAAACTGTAAATATGAAAATTTAAAGTGAAAGAACGTTACTAGTATCTTATAAAAATCACAAGAATTTTGATTAGACTATGACTCTCGCTCATTTTAATTTTCACTTTATATATCTAAATCGAAATTTCAAACTTTAACAAATTGTCCATCACCTGGAACGGCGACTTTGAAAAATTATCTCTTCTTTATGGGCGATATTTAAAGATATTTTCAAAATTAAAATTCTATTTTACCAATTGTTTTTAAAATAAACGGTAATTACTTTGCTAACAAACCTCGTGAATTAAAATAATAAATGTAGAAAGACCCAACCCGTCGTTATCCAACTCCGCACGTTATAATTCCGACCTCCTTCGTCTTCCCACACTTTACTGTACTAACCCCGTAAAAAGATCACATTCCCGGATTTGCCCTCCACCCTCCTTCCGTTTTTTTCCTCGCTCCCCACATTCCCACCTTCCCACTCCCCCTTTACCACGCCGGACTGCGTCGTCAGCTTCACTACTCCACAGAGAAACGACGCCGCATAACTCCACCAAACCCAACCCCAATACATGAACCCCGGCATCCCTTCCACTCTCGGCGACATCCTCCTCCGATGGGTCACAAGAAGCGCGCTCCTATCAAGCAATCCTCCGAACCATCCCCTCCGATTCCCCCTTCGGATGACTTCGACCCAGTCAAGGCCGAGTGCGAGCGCGCCCTCAACGCCCTCCGCCGTGGCAACCACACCAAAGCCCTAAGGCTCATGAAGGAGTCCTCCTCCCGTTACGAGGGCTCCTCCCCCTCCGCTGCTGCCCTAATCTACCGCGTCCAAGGCACCATCTACCTCAAAATTTCCTCTCTGATCGATGATCCCTTCGCCAAGGGCCGCCACCTCCGGCTGGCCTTTGAGTCCGCCCGCAAGGCCGTCGAGCTGTCCCCTGATTCGATCGAGTTCGCGCATTTTTACGCGAATTTGATGTTCGACAATGCCATTGACGGGAAGGAGTACGAGGAGGTGATTGCGGAGTGTGAGAGGGCGCTGAGGATCGAGAGTCCGGTGGATCCTGCTAAGGAGAGCTTGCAGGACGAGAGCCAGCAGAGGTACCAGACTGCCGCGGAGAGGATCAGTCAGGTGCAGGACGATTTGCGGAGCTTGATACAGAAGTGCAACATTGCGTCCCTTTCCTCTTGGATGAAGAACTTGGGAGGAGGGGGCGAAGGGGGTGAGAAGTTGAAGTTGATTCCGATACGGAGGGCCAGCGAGGATCCCATGGAGATGAGGCTGGTCCGGCAGGTTAGGAGGCCGAACGAGATAAAGAAGGCGACTAAGACTCCCGAGGAGAGGAGGAAGGAAATCGAGGTTAGAGTGGCTGCAGCAAGGCTGTTGCAGCAGAAATCAGAGCCATCTATGCCCGGGAGCGAAGCGGATAAGAGTGTTGAGTCCTCGTCGGGGTCCACGAGTGGGAACAAGGCGGGAGAGAGGAGAAGGGGTGGAGGTGGCAGAAAGGTTTCCTCTAGTGCCGAGAGAAGAGACTGGGTGAGGAATTACTGGAACTCAGTTGGCGAGGACATCAAGGAAGGGGTTTTTAGGGTTAGGGTTTCTGAATTGAAGGAGCATAATGTGAAAGAAAAGGAGGAATTAGCTGTGGAGGTACTAAAGGATGCTGTGGAATGTGCCGAGGGTACTGGGGGTTGGAGATTTTGGACCTGTTGTCGGTGTAATGAGAAGTTCAAGGATTCAGAGTCGCAGATGCAGCATGTTGTTCAGGACCACCTGGGAAGCTTGTTGCCAAAGATGCAGTCTGTGTTGCCACAGAATGTGGATTATGAGTGGACCGATATGATTCTCCAGCTTGATTGGAAACCCCATGATGTTTCTTCTGCTGTGGAGATGATTGAAAGTTGGCAGCAGAAATGCCGGACAGGTGATAATGCTGATGATGACTGTGATGACTGCTTCAAGGATGCTTGGGAATCTTCTCCTGATAAGGAGGATGACCGTGTGTTCGGCTGTAATGGTTGTGATGATGTCGAAAACAATAACTTTGGCAATGCTAATGGTTTTTTCACTTGCTCTGCACAAAGTGTTAAGTGGCCCATCTCTGATGACCTTGAGAGGGCGAAGCTACTGGAGAGAATTCATGCGCTGTTTGAGGTTCTTATCAGAAATAAGTGCCTTGCCTCTGGGCACCTCATGAAAGTCCTTCAATTCACCACAGAAGAATTGCAGGGTATTGAATCGGGGCCTCAGCTCCTACAACACGGTGTTGACCGCTCTCCTGCATGCATTTGCTTTTTAGGGGCTTCCCAGCTTCGGAAAATCCTTAAGTTCTTGCAAGAACAATGTCAAAATGCGGGTTTGAGCAACCATCACGAAAAGAGCAGCGAAGCCATAGATGAAGCCGGTTTTGTTTCTCAAGATTTGGACGTTAGGGAAAGAGTTGTTCTTATTGGAGATGAGCTCTGCTTAGCATTAGATTCACAAAAAAGTGGTAGCCCCACCGCGGCCAAAGAATCTACTGCTGCATGTGATGCCACTGGAACTGTTGCTACTTATGTCCCTGTGGATACTGACAGCTTGTTGTCATGGATGTATGCCAGTCCATCCGGGATAGAGCAGCTGAGGTCTTGGGTGAGGAGAAAAGAGGAGAGAAGGAGTCAAGGATTAGAAGTCTTGCAGAAGCTTGAGAAGGAATTCTACATCCTCCAGAGCATATGCGAGAGAAAAATTGATCTTTTGGGCTTTGAAGATAACTTGCAAACTGTTGAGGAGCTGTGCAGAGATGAAAGCAAGAGAAGGAAGAATACCGAGGAATATGTTCACAGGAGTTTTGAGTCGGTACTCCGGAAGAGATCGGAGGAGCTCCGTGGAGAGAAAACTGATGCTATACTCCTCGGGGGCAAAACTGAATTGGACACTATCATGGGTATTTTAAGAGAAGCTGAAGTACTGAATGCAAATCAATTTGGCTATGAAGATGGGTATGGAGGCGTGTCCTCAAACCTCTGTGATCTGGAATCTGGTGAGGAGGAGGATTGGATATCAAAAGAGTATCTGCATCAAGTGGATACTTGCATAGAAGTAACAATTCAGAAGCAGAAAGAGGAGTGCAATTCCGAGGTCTCAGTATTTGGTTATCTGGCGTCGTCGTTATTTGGAACTTCACGTAATTTGTAATTGACATTTCCATAGTTAAATGGTACAGATCAGCAAAATTGATGCACGTATCATGAGAAATGTTGCCAACATGCAGCAGTTGGAACTCAAGCTAGAAGCCCTCTCCGGCTATGATTATCGGGAGATAATAGTGCCTTTAGTCAAATCCTATATGAAGGTTGATTATGGGCTAGTATTCATTGCCAGGCAGATTGTGTAAATTTTGGATTCAAATCATCTTTTTTTTTCACGTTTGTTTTGCTAGATTCGATTGGAAGATCTGGCTGAAAAAGATGCCACTGAGAAGTCAGATGCTGCAAGAGAGGCTTTCTTGGCAGAGCTAGCTCTTGATTCTAAGAAGAGCCTGAAGGGAGGAATTGACAGCTCCAAACAGGCTCAGGAACGGTCTAAGGACAAGAAAAAGCACAAGGAAAACCGAAAAAATAAGGATCCAAAGGTTCTCCTCTTCTGTTCTCATCTCTCTTTTGTGTTCGTGTTGATTTTTGGGTGCCAGAGGAAGGTAGAATATAAACAAGAACCCCATGAAACAAGTTTTTACGTTCCATTTCCCGCAGGCTAGTGGTATAAATGAGCACCTCTTGATTAATCACGACACTGACGAAGTGGAGTAAGCTCCTCTCTTATAATTATGACTGCTTTGCTGATCGAATTGTATTGAACTTTTGGCAGACTGAAGTAAAAATTCTACATGTATGTTGTCATACTATGCAGTTCTCTTCCGGTAGTGTCAGATGACGATCATAAAGATATTGACTTACCTCTTGTACCTAATGACACTGAACTAAAAGAAATGGACGAAATGAGGAGGAAAATTGAGCTTGAAGCCGAGGAACGGAAGCTTGAAGAAACTCTCGAGTATCAAAGACGACTGGAGGATGAAGCAAAGCAGAGGCAGCTTGCTGAGCAGCACAAAAAATCCTTCAAGAGGAAAGAGGAAATGTTTCTGGATATGAATTTGGAGGTTCAAGCTGATGATGATGACAAAAAGAAGCAGTCGACAAATCATATTCAAGTAAATGCAATTTCATGTAGTTCCTCCAGATTCGATCCTGCTGAGCATTTCCTTCCCTCTATCAATTCCTTGTTGCTAGGAAATATTATCTTCATATCCTTCAATGTGGGATCTAAAAGGCTACTATACCATCAGCTAGTATTTCCTAAAACCAATAGGTGTCCTTGAAATTTCTGAATTTTAAGTATTCTTCAGCAGTCAGGAGAGGAGAATGGCATAGTAGATGCCGATGAGGTTGAAAGCGTCTTCCCAGTTCTAGATATCACTGTTGCAAGTTCCACGAATCAGAGGAGCATGGTCATGGAGAAGTCAGAAGGTTGTCCTTAGGAGTTTTTATCGATTGTTTCTCCAGATATCAGGTTTTCTAAACTTTGTTTCTTTGCAGGCCTTTCCAATGGTATTTTTCCAGAGGAGGGGGCAACAAGTGACAAAAGGTCTGGAAGGAGAGGCAGGAGGCATAAGCATTCCTCCAAATCATCTGATGGGAAGCATGAAACATCTGGCAAAGGAAACCTTGAACTTAAGGGTGGTAGTGTTGAGAGCCTGACAACTCAAGGTGGCGGTACATTTAAGTCACTTGATATTGATATTTTGTTAGGCTGCATTTTTACTTGCAAAGTGTAGTTATACTGATAGTTATTCCAGAAATGTGAATTATACTGGAATGATCACATAGGTGCTTCTATTACAACATTTCCAATACGTATCCTGGTTGAACAAGTTGTCCTCGGGCTGGGTTTGACCATGTATTAAGACGTGGATCCACTGGTATTTTACGAAAGAAGGGGAAAAATCTCTTGTTTTGAAAGTTCCTCAAGAGTCGCATAATAATGGAACTGAAAATGTTCCCAAAATTTCTTGTCAGAAGAGTATGTATGCCTTTTGAGGTTCTACTCATTGATCGATGTTATGTTCAATTGGGTTTATGGTTTTGGCATGCTATGGAATTCTCGAAGTTGACCATTTAACTATTCTAAGTTTAAGACTTTTGGTTTTGGGTAGAAATAGGAATTCAATAGCAAGCATCACAGTCTACAGCCATTTGCAAAGTTTTTTTTTTATAAGTGCCTTGTGCAAAGTTTAAGACTTTAATACATGTTTCCTTTGATTTCTGTTCCATCGGGGTGTGACCAAACTTGGCGAGCTGCCTTTTCTTTCAGACCATCAATCGAAGACACTTAGGCAATTACAGGCAGAGGAAGACGATGAAGAGAGGTTTCAGGCTGACCTTAAACAGGCAGTGCGCCAAAGCCTCGGTAAATGTGACTAAATTGGAAAGCAACATGGTTGACTATCGAGAAAGTTCTGTCATTGTCAATTTTTTGGCGAATTCAATTTTCATTATCTTCCACTCATGCACTATTTATCCTCTTCATCCATTTGGTTTGCTTTGGAGCACATACTTTAGGGTAGTGTGAAGCCTAAAATATACTATAATATTGATGACATTTGGCTGGAAATATCACCTTAGAGCATCAATCTATTGCTTGTGTTCATCATTAGTCTATTCATTTTCTTCTGGAAGGAAATTTTGGGTTTCAGAAGACATGAGGCTATTGTTATGTTCGTCAGTTCATGTAATCGAATCAAGAGTAAATTAGCTTATGCATCAAATCTATCCCTTCTTCCACAAATCCTTCCATAATCATACAGAAGTGTCCATATTAAGAAACCAGAAATATATAGCCTGTTTTATGGAACCAGTATTGTCTTCATATGGTATTAGTTGGGGTACAGCCTTTTACATTGGAAATCAGTGAAGCTGATGCACAGTTCGTGCTTAGAATGTTTTTTTAATTCTCTTACAATTGTTATATTTGTACTTATGCTTGCTGTTTGTAGATGATTCATTTGTTTGAATAGGCACCATCCCCTGGGATCTTCATCTCTGGGGGAAAATGTTCCCTAAACAAACTGTGCCTTATAATAATTCATCTTTCTGCTGAAGACACATTTCACTGACATCTCAACTCACTAATTGCAGCGGTAACGACATTGCAAAAAGTACCATTTGCTGCTGCTGAGGAAGGCTTCGCCCATCGTGAAACTGTTGGTGGCACAGCAGATGCAACAGATGTTGTCGGTGCAGGACTGCAAAATGAAGTTGGGGAATACAACTGCTTTCTAAATGTTATTATACAGGTATTCTCATCAATTTTCTGATTGTTTCCTCATTCGGTCTGCCCTGAAGATTCTTCTTTCTGACATGTCTTTCCTGCTTGAATTTAGTCTCTATGGCATGTTAGACAGTTTCGCAATGAGTTCTTGAAGAGATCTCCATTGGACCATGCTCATGTTGGAGATCCTTGCGTTGTCTGTGCTCTCTATGATATTTTCACCGCTTTGAGCCTTGCTGCGGCTGATGGGCAAAGAGAACCTGTTGCTCCTGCTTCTCTAAGGATAGCTTTGAGTAACCTGTATCCAGATAGCAACTTCTTCCAGGAGGTGATTTTTTCTAATGCTCCTATCGTGCTTTGTGCAGTACATGGTATGAGATCCCTTGTTCAATCTCTGACTGACATTTTAATATCACAACAGGGTCAGATGAATGATGCTTCTGAAGTATTGGCCGTAATATTTGACTGCCTACACAAGTCATTTACGCGTGGTTCAAATATATCAATTGATGAATCAACTAATGTCAATTCCAAGGGGTCTTGGGATTGCAAAGCTTGTCTTGTACATTCTCTCTTTGGAATGGATATATTCGAGCAAATGAATTGCTACAATTGTGGCTTGGAGTCCAGACACCTTAAATATACATCTTTTTTTCATAATATAAATGCCAGTGCCCTCCGAACTATGAAGGTCAGTCTATAGGAGTATGTAGGAAGTGCTTATAATGGAAATGAACAGTTTACATCCTTTCTTTTTGTTTTTGACCTAAAACCTCTTTATGTTCTCTGCTAATCAGGTGATGTGCGCAGAAAGTTCATTTGATGAACTTCTAAATCTGGTTGAGATGAATCATCAGCTAGCATGTGATTCGGATGTCAATGGGTGTGGGAAGCTCAATCACATCCATCACTTCCTTTCTGCTCCCCCGCACATTTTCACGACAGGTGACTGATTTCTCGCCCTATAAGCCATTTGCTCTTTGACAACAGTCAAATAGGGGGTTCACATCGAAATCCTCTTATACCGACTTCATATGATTTTGCAGTTCTGGGTTGGCAGAACACATGTGAGAATGTTGCTGACATCGCAGCAACACTGGCTGCTGTGAGCTCTGAGATTGACATTAGTGTCCTTTACCGGGGGCTAGATCCAAAGCAGAGGCATAGCTTGGTTTCAGTGGTATGGAAAAAAGTTCTCATATATTTTTATTCTAACTGTATTTTCACCCTGTGGCAACGTAATAAACAGTCGAAAAACAACTAGCATCCTGTCGCAAACCGCTCCTCAACAAGCAATGGTTGGATAAATACACAAACATGTTTGTACAACTATGAAAAACATTATGTAGTTCTTTGAGGATAGCTTGCAAGGATACTGGTTCTCTTTTTTGTTGGAAGTTGGATTTGTTGCTTTTAAATTGTCTGCGAGTAAATTACTCTTTTTCCAGAAATCATGTTGATCGACTATAATCGACCCCATAATGTGAGTATGACATTGTGTACTTGTAGAACTTGCATTTTCATTGTGCTCTACTGAACAGTAATCTCCTTAGTTCTGCTAATCAGGTGACGTGGCAGAAGTTGCTTGCATCTTATAAAGGCATTTGGCCGCTTATGAGGAATTTCTGTAATTAAATGGGCGTCTCATTTTATTGCGGATGCAGGTTTGCTATTATGGGCAACATTATCACTGCTTTGCCTATGGCCATGAACAGGACCTCTGGATCATGTATGACGATCAGACGGTGAAGGTGAGTTCTTTCTATTCTTTTAGCAAATATTCTGCTTGAATTGTTGTTGCACTTCCTGTGTAGTTGATCTAGCATGTATCTCTCATTAGATATCCATAGTATGGATGCTTCGTGTCTGGAAGTCCAGGGATTGTTATCTGAAAATTCTTTTTGTAGGTGATTGGTTCATGGGAGGATGTTCTTACAGCCTGTGAGAAGGGGCATCTCCAGCCTCAGGTTTTGTTCTTTGAAGCGGTGAAATAGATCAAATTTTTGTTCCCCGCAATTTTGTCACAACGGGAAACCATAAAGTTATTGCTCCATCTGGATGACAACCGGAGCAAACACATGGGAAATGTTGAGTCAGCGGCTTTAGCATCAGTGACCAAGAATGCATATTAAAGACCACGGAGTCGATAATAAATGGCTGAGCAAGTACTGCAAAAGAAGAAGTCAGCCGCTGTTGTAAGGTACGTAGTAGTACGATGAGATGGGCTTGGAAACGTCGAAAAGAGGCTTGAACTGTCTCGCTGCTTAGATACAATGGAATAGCGTGTCTGCGGATGGGTTTGATGAGGAATATACTGGTAGAGAGACGGAAAAAAAAAAAAGAAGATTCTCCCCCGCTGTGTAGTCCGAGGGCAAATTGCTTTCGGGTTTTGGTTTTGTCAGGGGGGTTAAGGTTATTACTCTGAAATCGCATTAGCACAAGCAACACCAAGGAATTTTGTCATAGTTGAGGGGAGATTGTCTGGTTTAAGGAGGTAAATTTTGAACTGGGCTTTTGTGTAGTATGATTATTTACCCCGTCAATCAAAAGATGGATGGACCACCTCCTTTTTGTAGCTGGGAGACGCTTTTCGGAACATCAACCCTGAGACTCGTGCTGCTTCTTGTATGTTGATGTTCTTGGGTTGGGAAGTAATTATCAGACCCTTCCCTCTAATTATTTTTCTGGTATTTGATGGTGATGGATGAATCCAGTCGATAACTGGCTGGTCTAAAATCAACCCAAGGTAGTGAACGTGAACCCCCTATGAACGTGTTCTCTACAGCAACAATAATGAAAGCCTAGGGAAGGGAAGGTCGCCCGCAGCCGCAACGGCCAGGTCAGAGGAATGGGGGAAGGCAACGCGCCAAGGGAAAGAGGCGAGTCTTTCCCCTTGATCCGACTAGAATTTAGGATTTCATTGAGGGAAACCGATTCTTGTTTCCTGTGTCTGTGTGATGATCCGACGATTACAAGACGACTTGCCGGTTCCGTGAGTTTTTTTTGCAAGTCTAACAGAACAAGGAGGGGAAGAAGAAGGTGAGGGGATTCGGGATTTCTTTCGAATATGTCTGGAGGCATGGCGTTGGTCTCCGTCACGGAAGGCGAACTTGACCAGTGTTCTGTAGCCTACATTTTCTTTTGGTTATGTCCTGGGTAAAAATCAGGAAACACGAGAGGATGCAGTGGGAAGGCTCCTGTCGAAGTGGGAAAAGAAATGCTGCGTTCTACTCGCTTCTTTCCCTCTTTTTATTATCATTGTTTTATTGAGATCACAGAGTCATCCCCGTTCTCAGTTTCCTTGCCTTATTCCATTTGGATTTTGAATTCTTGAGGTCGGTTTATGGTGCTTATCTTTGTTCCGTGATAATTGCAGAAGCTCTTCCTTCTTAATCATTTTTCCTTGAGCCATATGAAATCAAAAGGGACGTTGAATGTGATGACCGGATAGGCGTTCATTTTCTGTCATCTTAAGAGGAAGGGCTAGAAGTCATTCGATTAGAAGCAACTCGGACAGTTTCTTGTTTACAGAGGAAATAGTGGTATGGTTACTTTGGTCATTGTTGTGATTTTAAGGTTTGTTTGTTACAGAGGGAAGTAGAAGGAATCGGAGCGAAATAACGCACTTTGAAAGATTAGTTTCTCACATAATTTAAAATTTTCTCTCGATTTTCTTCTTCTCGCCCCTGTCCAAACACACTCTTGGTGCAGGAAGTTCGAGAGAAATTTAGAGAAAACTTCAAATTATATATATATGTAATTTGTCCAGGGAATTGTGTTTTCTCTTCTTTTCTTCTCCTTTCTCTTCTCACAAACACAGCCTGAACCCTCTCGGAGATGATGTTGTGTTGTTTCTCCCTGTCAGTTTTTTGTCCCAATGAATATAAATATTGGCTGGAATTGGTCTATGGCCAATTGTGGCGCCTATTGGGGAGGTATTTCTCGATGTATGTTTATTTATCTTGAGATTAGCGAGATAAGCTTCTGTTCACATATATCAATGAAGCTTTTCAATGCGATGTTCAAACAATCCCATGTGGTTATGAGACCTGATGATAGAGGATCTACTCTCGTCAATGCTCTCCAGTGTATAAAAGCTTGCTTTCCACAACCGTACTTGATGATACTTAGACATCAGTGAACGTGGGTGATTATCCCTTTACCATTGAATACTAGGAGAACGCATGTTCTTTTCTAACATGAGGATGGATTAATGGTAGGGGAGAAGTTCACTTGGTGAACTAGATGGTTGAAGAACTTTGGTTCCGCAGGAGGAATAACGGCATGGGGTCTCAAGGGCTTTTCTTGTGATTTGAAAAGTGGTTACATATGTTAGCGCACGCGGAAAAATTCTGTAGCTTGTTGAACCGGATTTGATCGTCGATCGGAAGTTAACGAAAAATAAGGAGACAAAGAATTTACGTGGTTCGGCCAATTTACCTACGTCGACGGGCGGAGAAGAAGATTTCACTATAATAATGGAGTACAAACTTTAAGTTGAGACCCTCTCTAACCCCCTCGACCTACCCGAGTACAAGATCTCTCTTTCTCGGTAAGAAATAACCGCGAAGTGTTTCCCGTGTTTCTCCAACACATACCCTTTCTTTACCGCCGCACTCTTTGAACTCGTGTATCCCTCTTCTATGCTCTCAGGATTTGCTCTCTCTCGTCTCTTCATTCGCTTCGTATACCGACACCTATTTATAGAACAGATGGTCACACATATATCGGAAATCTGGCAGGTAAATATATTCGTGATATAATCAAATATCATCCAATATATTCATCCAAGAGATATATTATCTCACATTCCGTATTTAATGAGCGAATATAATATTTTCCAAATCGCAATATAACCCGACTTCGGGCTACAAAATTCTAACAAACTCTACCTTGGGCCGAAGTCCATAGAACATCTGAGGAATTGTCACTCCATGGTCTTTCCTGAAGACTGACTGTGAATATCTCCCTTCTTCTCCTCCAGGCTTCGACGCGCTTAGTCAACGGAACATCCAAGCCCATCCACGAGGGAATTGACTACCCACATCTTCTTGCTTCTCCGCGCTCGCGGCCTATTACCCCGTTTCTCCGATGACTGATTACTCCTCTTGAAAGGTTCATGACGCCTTTCAGAAGACCCAACAGTAACAGTGGTAATAACAACGACACCTCCCATAACATACAAGCCCTTCAATCGACTCCAGTCATCCACAACCGCCTTCTTCGGCGAACATTGAGGGCTCCACCTGAAGCCGAAAATTCGTACCCTTTGGCTTCTAAACCACTCACGGAAATAATATTTCTTGTGATGTTAGGCACATGTCGGACACCTGCCAACTCTCTTACAGCTCCATAACTGCAACCTTACACTTGTGACCATTACCCAAGCGTACCTCTCCACCTGCAGTGGAAAAATATGCAATGAACATCGCCCTATGAGGACTCATGTGGAAAGTATTCCCTGAGTCGAGAATCCAATCATCGTCTGATGGTCTCTCCGACTCGGTTTCAACAGTCTGCACCATGTTAGCCATGAGTACATCTCCATCCCTGGCATCACCGTCGATGGCATACACAGCAACCGTCGCTGACGCTTACAATCCTTCATCATTCCCTGCTAGTTCCCTGCAGTTTTTCTTTATGTGTCCCTTTTTACCACAATGGAAGCGTATCATGTAATAATCCATATTTTTTCTAGTTATGAATCTAAATGGAGTTGTACTTAAGGTGTGAATGTATAATGAAAAAGGGAAATTCATGAGATAGTAAGATTGAGTCCGGGACGGTGAATGGGACGGTTTTGAATGTGTAAGAATGAAATGATTGCGAACGATTACTCACGAATGATGTCCAATGCCTAAGGACACTTCCATGAGCAACATGGGACAGCCTCCTAAGTGAGGGATTAATGTTTGAAAGTATACGGGCGAACGACGGGTTGACATTTTCGTTGCCTTTGACGATAAGCATGGAGTTTGTTGCGGTTAAGATGTATATAACATTATGGTTGAGAGCCGAATCGATTTGACAAGAATTCAATGATTATTCAGCCCCAAAGGTGGATGAAAAGTAAATAATATGAAGCGGAGAAAGGGTGGTTGATGTGCGCGAAAGGGGTGCCCAAATACTCGACGATGCGCTCTCGCGGGACAGCCCACTTTCGTGCGAATTAATGGCTGAAAATTGGCCACAAATATTATAAGTTTAGAAGCACGACTAAGCTGGTTAAATAAGACAAAATAGTGATTAAGGAGTTGGATTAATTAAGGTTAATAAAGCTGAATTATTTAGCGCTAGTTAAACGTGGTTTAATTAGTGCTAATCGAACCCAAGGCTTCTTCCACAAGCCATGGATGGTGGGGCCCACTTTTCATCATGAATAGCCGGGACATTGAGGAATATCCTTTTCTCGTATGTGGGACTCTCTATCTTCTTGGATAGATATTCGAAAGCCCTATTCGTCAAGTTCAATAGCTTTGCATATTTAGAGATAATATAAAAAAAATTGATTCAATTTAAACTATTATTACGATATTGATAAGAAAAAATAGCAATTTATGGGACACTAATAAGAAGCTTGAAAGAGGTGGAAAAGGGGGGTGGACAGATCTGAAAAACGTCACTTGGAAAGGGAAGGAGGAAGAAGAAGAAGAAAAAGGAGAAAAAGAAGAAAAAGAAAAGAAAGAAGGAGAGGGCTGGTTCGGTGTTGAAGAGAGGAGCAAAACGGAAAGGCTGCTATCAAGGAAGAGAGTGGGAAGACCACTTCGTGGAGAGGTCCTTCGGAGAAGGAAAGAATTGGAGCGGTTTTGCTCCGAAGAAGAAACAAGGTACGGTGCTCGATTCCCTTAGTTTTTTTCTTCTCGCGGAACGGCCATAAAACTTGTTTGCCTTGAGTTTTTGCTTGCTGTAAATGTATTGCTTGTTGAGGGGAAGGGGCTGGCCAGACCCTTGGGATGGAGGGAGATGGCACCCCAGGCCCTCGGTTGTGCAACGGATGAGCGGGTTCATACCTCGTGTGGGCTGGCCGGTGATTCGCGGTTGAATGTTTTGTGTTGGATGGCAATCGTGTGGGGGCTGGCCATGCGGAACTCATCCGTATGCATGTGTTTGGGATTGTGTTCACTTATGGAAGTATGCTCATGGTGATTATGGGCTGTTTGGGAGATGAAAGTCTCGATTTGTACGTGTATATTGGGCTGAAAAATGGTTGTTTTGCGGGTATTTGTGCGGGTTCGTGGCTGCCCATTCGGAGTGTACACCTTGTCGTATGAATGAGGCCCAGGAATAGGGCAAATGGGGATGGACGGGCTGGTCCATCGGTATTGAGAAAAGGAAAAGGTTGGAACTCCGAATGAGATGGTTGCGGACAAGTACAAACCCTCGTGGATGCGAACATACGAATATTGAACAATGTTATTAAATGAACTTGGGGCTGTAAAGGGGACTTGTTATGGTCATTCATAGCTGGTCCAGAATTGATACTCCTCGGTGAGAGGAGGGTTTATTAAGTGCGGAAGGCACGGGTAAATGAAAATTGATCGAACGACCCACGTATTGTGGGCGGAATGGAAGTTTACAACGGTACATTTACACGCCCATGGGGCTGCCTTATGAGGCGGATATGAGAAGGGGTTTGGACAGGAGAAATCCACCCTTTGAATGGTGTATTGGACAGCCTAGTTGCTGGAAAAGTTTGGCGAAAAGCTAAGGCACGGAAAGGAAGTACCGTGGTTATAACGCACCCGGATGGATTGATCCATGGTAGCGAATGTTTGCGTGGTTGAAAGTACATGAATATGAGACTCTTATGGGGCGTGCGTAGGCTGAAAAATATGACGTCCTTGGATGTCGTTGGAAACAACTTATTTGCGATCCTTGATGAATTGGAAACGCAACGGTGTATGTCAGAATTTTAAGATGAAGTCTCAATTTTTAGATAAATCAAAGGATGTCAAGGGCAATTGGTTATGTGAACTTGAGTTGCCGTACTTAGTCACTTGACTAACGTTATTGCATGTTTTTGACAGGTCATAGATGTTATCTATGCATGATTATTTCCATGTTCGATAAAAAGCTTCCATTGTATAAATATTTACATTCAATTGTAACCGAATTGTGTAATACCTTTCAACTATTAATGAAAATGGTCGATGAGTTTTATTTTAGGAATTCATAGGTCCTTTCATATCACCCCGCCGCTACCTTTGGATCCTGTCCTGCTTACTGTTAATGCCTGTGTCATCGGTCGCCCTGCTTCACCCGTTTACTCTTTATCAATTAAATATTTTGATAAAATGGCAGACCGTACCTCGTCAACTGTGAGAACACTTCTCTCATATAAGAGCGTCTCCCTGAAGCTCTAATATGAAACAGGCAGTGAACATAACAACAACATCGCCTAGATCTCCTCTTCGATCTTGTCGTCGATCCTCTCCAAATTCAGAGATGCTAACAACCAATTATCCAAGTAGGATTTAACGGACACACCTTCCGTCATTCTGAGCATGAAGAACCTTTGCCTGAGAAGATGTTTGTTGCTCGGAGTCCTCGTCATGTACAGACTCTCCAGCCTACTCCAAAGTCTGGCCGCTGTCATCTCCTTGAGCACGTTTGTTAGAACCTCATTGGACAGACACAACTGAATTGCCGATAGCACACTAGCATCTATCTCCTCCCACTGGTCAGAAGTCAACTTCGAAGTGCTCTTTGACTGATCTGTAAGAGCCTTCTCCAATCCACTCTGTACTCATAGCACCCTCAACTTGACTTACCACAAACCGAAATTCATGCTCCCATCAAACTTCTCGATCTCGAACTTGCCACCAGCCATGGATCTCGAATCTGCACAACCGAGCTTTGATACCATTTGTTGGCGTACGAGGAAGCCCTCTGTAGCGTGTTGAACCGGATTCGATCGTCGATCGGAAGTTAACGAAAAATAAGGAGACAAAGAATTTACGTGATTCGGTCAATCGACCTACGTCCACGGGCGGAGAAGAAGATTTCATTATAACAATGGAGTACAAACTTTAGGTTGAGACCCTCTCTAACCCCCTCGACCTACCCGAGTACAAGATCCCCCTTTCTCGATAAGAAATAACCCCGAAGTGTTTCTCGTGTTTCCCCAACACATCCCCTTCCTTTACCGCCGCGCTCTTTGCACTCGTGTATCCATCTTTTATGCTCTCATGATTTGCTCTCTCTCGTCTCTTCATTCGCTTCGTATACCGCACCTATTTATAGAACATATGGCCCCACATATATCGAAAATCTGGCAGGTCATGATATAATCAAATATCATCCAATATATTCCCCCAAGAGATATATTATCTCACCTTTCGTATATAACGAGCGAATCTAATATTTTCCAAATCGTAATATAACCGACTTCGGCCACAAAATCCTAACAACATAAGATGCAGGTAAATATATAACCTGCCATTCGCTACATTGTTGCATCTGACCCCGATGATCCAATGAAGATATAGCATCTCCATCGACGATGCATCACGTTCTGTTTGCTGATTTATTACTGCATATTAGACGTCAGGCACAGCGCTTTTCCATGTTAATTTCGTTTGAAATCGGGAAACATAGAGAATTTTTCTGAATGAAACTAGGCTGTGAATTAAGTATTCAGTTATATCCCTTTGTTTTGCACGAAGCTTGCAGAATCGGCCTCCCATATCCTCAGTTCAGGGTTTGCCGATGGGGATGTAATCCTTTGCACTGGTTAAGCCGGTCAACCAATCGCAACGTCAAATGTTTTGACATAGTATTATGCTTTGACATGCCGTGCATCCTGAAAACCCGCACGTACTTAAGCTCGAGGAGTTAACATTTTTCTTTGCTCGTATGGACGATGCTGCCGTCTGCTATATTGTTCTTGAAAGTTAATCGGTATCCGATGGCTGTCGTTAGTGGGATTGACTTTCTTTCATCAGTAGCTTCAGCAATCATAGCCTTCCCAGTGAAAAATGCAGCAGAAGGGACAATATCTGGGAGTAGTTGGGTGCTTATTTAGGCAAGTAGGGTCTCATTAGTCAATCGTGCCTCATGCAGTTTAAATCTTTGTTTATTTTCTGCTGACTTTACGATGATGCAAGCCGTATTTGACTTGCTGGCTTGGTTTCACACTCTGCATAGCATAACATCATGGTGGGAGCAAGTAAATGCAGCTGTGGGCCTACCACACACATTCATAGTCGAATTCATTCAAAACTTTGTATATAATCAATTCCGGTAAGAAAATATTTCACGTCAACTTTCGATATTCGTTAAATAATAAACCGAACTCATCGAATTTATTCGGATATTTCTAACATCGAATTCGTAACACTCCATGTCATATTTCACAATATATTTTTCCGATGAATATTGGAACAAGGCTCATCAATCCCATGCCGTGTGGAGAACTCCATTCTTAGGACCCAAAGAATCGCGATGCCCCTGAATTTCCTTGTCTGCCTGGACTTTCATAGCTGAACTAGTCTAAAGCTAATATTACTTTCTAGTTTGGACTTCTTCCAAACTGGAACTTAGCATAGCAATGAAAACTTGATCGTGATCTGGGAAAAGCAGGGCTTTCACATGCGTCCATCTGATCTGTCCTTTCCGCCAGTGTATCGACGCCCTGTCCACACTTTTTTTTTGTTTTCCCATCTTGTTATGTAAGAAACATTGAATGTAAGTGAAGGAGCGCAAGTCCAGGGATTTCAGCGGTTGCACTAAATTCGCCACTGTCAACCGCATCTGCTGCATTAATTGGGGTGTGTGTGTAAATCAAGACCGGAAAGGAATAACTCAGCCGAATTGCTCTCCACTGACAAATTTTTTGCTAAGTTGTTTTAATATTTAATTTGTCCGAAAAGATTTGGTCTTGATCCATCCCAGTTGGGCGTTGTATTGGAAGGAAAATTTTGTTTATGGATGGGATTGCGACCAGGGGTTTTAGGCTTTTTTTAATCGCTTCTAGATGTTTGTGGACTGGAGAGCCACCACTGGTGTTTGTGTA
Source organism: Melastoma dodecandrum (assembly GCA_029817715.1). Taxonomy (NCBI): domain Eukaryota; kingdom Viridiplantae; phylum Streptophyta; class Magnoliopsida; order Myrtales; family Melastomataceae; genus Melastoma; species Melastoma dodecandrum. The sequence goes on from JARUPY010000182.1 coordinate 3,267,096, forward strand.
AATGCGCCAGCAGGGAAAGGGAAAGAGAAAGGGAAAGGGTTGACCGGGAGGTGGAGATAGCATTTCGAAAAGAGGAAAGATAAGTCTAGTTTTGGTCGACTATTGTTTTCAAGATACCCTTTTTCCCGATTCTCATCTCATCCCAGAAGACCCACTACATAAAAAGGGGTTAATTTGGGTTGGGTTGGCTTGCCGTGTCATTATTTGCAAGTTTTCTCATGCAGACACGAGTTTGAGAGGGGGACCTTTGGAAGGATTCGCTTTGTTTGGCCCTGATTGGGTGGTGGTGTAATGGGGAGTGGTTCTGGCTGTATTGCTGCTTTGGTCCTCCTGTTTTCCAGCTCTTTGTTGGTGCTGATTCCTTATCCGGCTGCCTCTCTTCCCCTGTGCACTGATTCCAGTGAGTTTTGATTCGGTTTTTTGCTTGGGTGATTAGGAAGTCCCTTTCTTGTATCATGTTGTGTTGATGGTGTTGTTTTGGGTGGGTCCTTTTGATTAGGATCGCCACTTCCCCAGCCAACCCCATTGACTTTCTGCCCTTACAATGGGACTTCTTGCTGCAACTCCACACAGGATTTGCGGATTCGGAAGCAGTTCGAGGCCATGAATGTCTCTGATCCCTCCTGCCGATCAGTCATGAAGTGGATTCTTTGTGCCGTAAGTCTCGCGTTTCGGAATGAGATGAGTTGACTTTTTGGGAATGGGACATTTTCATTCGCTCAGCACCTTGCCTGTTTCGATCTTTTCGTGGATTTGTAGGTGTCTGCCCGTCCTTGATGCTACTTTTTTTAAGTAAATCCAAGTTATTTCCTTATGCGAAGTATGCCTACTTGGAGAAGTTGAAGTATGTCTAGCTTGGCTGGAAATGATTATTGCACAATCTACTGTTTTCTTTTTAGACCAATCTATAGAAACGGACTATGCAGTAATTGCTTTTCCCTATTTGGTTGTTTTGATGGCGCCAAACTAAGTTTTGTTCATCCATCTTTCTGTTGTTGTCTCTTTTCTAGAGATGCGATCCATTTTCGGGGGAGTTATTTACCATTGGGACTGCTCCTCGAACAGTTCCTTTACTGTGCAACTCGACGGTCTACCCGAATTCATCCCAATCAAGTGGATCAGCCAGTGATTACTGTTCTATTGTGTGGGACACATGCCTCAATGCATCCATGTTGAATTCCCCATTTGCACCTTCCTTACAAGGACAAGCTGGACTTCCGATGAACTCGAGCAGTACAAAGCTGACGGAACTCTGGCAGTCCAAGAATGATTTCTGCAATGCATTTGGAGGAGCATCTCTTGACGAGTCGGTGTGTTTTGATGGTGAACCTGTGAAGCTTAATGCCACCGTCGCTCCTGCTCCTCCTAGTGGACTCTGTATTGAGAGACTAGGTAATGGATCTTATCTTGATATGGTTGCTCATCCGGATGGGTCCAACCGTGCCTTCTTCTCCGACCAGAAAGGATATATCTGGCTTGGTACAATCCCAGCGCAAGGGTCTGGAGCAACTTTGGAAATCGATGAATCTAATCCCTTTTTAGATTTAACCGACGAGGTTCACTTTGACACGGAATTTGGGATGATGGGTATTGCGTTCCACCCAAATTTTGCTCAGAATGGGCGCCTCTTTGCTTCATTTAACTGCGACAAGTCAAAGTGGCCGGGTTGTTCTGGAAGATGTTCGTGCAATTCCGATGTGAACTGTGATCCTTCACAACTACCTTCTGACAATGGCGCTCAACCGTGTCAATACCAAAGCGTCATTGCGGAATATTCTGCAAACGGAACCTCATCTGGGCCTTCTGCTGTACTTATCCTTCTCAAATTTCATGCCTCTAACCTTCAACTGTAAACACAACAACAATAAGAAACATCTTATGTGTTATTCATTGTTCCAGGCAAAGACTGCCAGCCCAGTCGAAGTCCGAAGGATCTTCACAATGGGTCTCCCGTTCACCGCTCATCATGGAGGCCAGATCCTATTTGGACCGGGCGATGGATACTTGTACTTCATGATGGGGGACGGTGGTGGTACTGGTGGCGACCCTTATAATTTTTCGCAGAACAAGAAATCGATGCTGGGGAAAATCATGAGACTTGATGTTGACAACATTCCTAGTGAGTAGCAATACTTCGAAATGGTTGTATCTCGCCACTTAGCTTGGCTGCGGCTCGAAGAGTAATCTGTGTTGAATTTCTCTTAATTGCCTCTTATTGCTCTGTCCTCAGGTGCTGCTGAAGTAAGCAAACTCAGTCTATGGGGAAACTATTCCATCCCAAAAGACAACCCATACACTGAAGACAGTGAGTTACAGCCGGAGATCTGGACGTATGGCATGAGAAATCCCTGGCGGTGCAGCTTTGACGCGGCGAGGCCTAATTACTTCATGTGTGGAGACGTCGGCCAGGTGAACCGCATGCCAGCTTTCTGCTTTTCATGAGCCGAAGGTTTGGATTAGAAAAGCTGATCATCACCTAATCTAACAACATGAAACTGCAGGATGAGTACGAAGAGGTAGATGTGATCACGAAGGGCGGAAACTATGGTTGGCGTGTTTACGAGGGACCGCTGCTGTATACTCCGTCGCAGAGTCCAGGAGGAAACACTTCCGCCAAGTCAATCAACCCGATTTTCCCAGTCACAGGGTATACTCACTCCGAGGTGAACAAAAATCTTGGATCAGCCTCCATAACCGGAGGTTACTTTTACCGTGGCACGACAGATCCCTGTATGTATGGAAGGTATGCAACTTCCTATTCTTTCTTCTGTTCTATAAAAGTACAGGTTTCCAGTGCTTGACATGGCACATTGGTGGTGGTTCTCCAGGTACTTGTACGGAGACTTGTATGCAGAGAACATATGGGCAGCGATCGAAAACCCCGAGAACAGCGGGAATTTCACTAGCAGTCATATTTCATTTTCCTGCGCGAAAGATTCGCCCATTCCATGCGAAACAGTGCAAGGAAGTCAGCTTCCGTCGCTCGGTTACATCTTCTCGTTCGGCCAAGACAACCAGAAGGATATCCATCTTCTAACGTACAAAGGGGTCTACAGAGTTGTTCGACCCAGCCGTTGCGGTTACACTTGCGCGAAGGAGAACGTCACTGCTGTATCAACTCCTAGTCCCACGTCAGCGCCATCGTACGCGAGCTCATTGGTTTACGGAAGAGGTAGCTTATTTCTGGCGGTTGCTTCTTGGTTGTTGCTCGCAAGTTTGCCAGTGCTATTGTAGTCACCTCGTATGTGCATTGGAGTCGTGAACCACTGTATTTTTGAATGCCGGCGAAATCGTGACCTCTCTGCGAGCACCCCGGGCGCTGCTCGGTTCTGATTTCAGATATATGCACTTGGCGAGGGTCATATAGCAAGGATTACAAAATATTACGAGTTTTTTGAAAATCTCGTAAATTTTTTTTATTGTAAAAAAAAAATAGTTCATACATTCATTTTCTTTCATCGTACTAGTCCTCTTTTCTATCCGACCGTCTTTCCTTTTCCTCTGTCCCGACCTTTTTCTTTTCTTCACATCTTCTCCTTCGTTCAACCAAACATTCCGTTGTTCTGAAATACGAGTAGTCTAGAAAATATTTATAAATTTACTATTAAAATTTTTAAATTTTTTAATTTGTAGTCATGAACTCGAACTATAAGAGTTCGACTTTCTCTGTGAGTTCAATTTCATAAATGAGACAATTATACGTGCAATTGAACTCATAAAGTTCGACTTTTTAATGCCTCAAGGGAGACGAACTCCAACACTTCAAAAAATTTATAAATGTTGGAGCCTGTTTAAGGCACTAAAAAGTCGAATTCTAGAAGGTCGACTTTTATCCGAATAAGACACAATCTTATTGTGTAGTTAAATAGTTTAGTGTATCTTATATTTATCAAATGTGACCCATGATCTCTTGTAAAAGAAGAAAAATCCTCTAATCATTTAATTAAATGATAACTTTTTGATTCTTTAAATCAAAGTCGAACTTATAAAATTTAAAATAAAACTTAGTGAGTTCGATTTAAAATTTATTACCGTAAATTTAATAATATTGTATGAACTAACGATATTTAAAAATAAAACTACTTAAAAATAGCCAGAATCAAAATCCCCAACCCCACCCACATTTCCCTTCCCTTCTTCCCTCCGACAATCAAGAACACAGGAAGCTCTAATGATAAGAAATCAATCAATCCAATCAACCCTCCCCTCGCCTCGCCTCCACTCTAAACCCTAGAGCATGCTATCCTGCACCTGACCGCACCCGATACCCCCCCTTCGATGTCATCATCTTCCCCTCCTCCCGACTCCTCCTCGGCCGCTCCTCGGGACGTCCACGATGGGGCGGGAGCTGCTGCTGTTACCCTTAGGAGTCGGCCGACGCGGGCCTGCACCGTGAGGACGGCCGCGAGGTTGCAATCCGCGGCTGATGCGGAGGCTTCCAGGGGTTTCGAGAAACGGAGGAAGGATACCAGGGAACGGAAGAGGAAGGATCGCCGAAGACGGGATGAGTACGGGGATCGCGGGTTTAGGGAGGAGATCGAGGATTATTTGGTGGACGAGGATGGGGAGGACGACGAGGTGGAGGAATGCGGGGTTGGCGTCGGGAGTAGTAGGGAGGTCATGGAGTTGGTTGGGCCTCCTGCCCCAGGGCAGGAGGTGCGGTGGAGCCTCCGGTCGACGTGGGAGCTCGCTTCCGTACTTAATTTCTTGCATGTAATGGTCCTTTTGAGTGGATTGTTGTTTCTCACCGTGGTTGGTTTTGTTGGATGTTCTTTAGTGATAATTTGTTTGGTTTGCGGTGTGGTGGGGCAGGTGTTTAGGCCACTGTTGAATATAGCTGTGGAGTTCTCCGCCGAGGAATTTGAAACCGCGTTGATCTGCCCGAATGACACGTTGGGGGACATACACATGCCATTGTTAAAGGTTTGGAGCTTCTGCATTTTCTAAAGTGCTGTGCTTTCGTGTAGTTGTTGAGCTTTTAGTACATTATGAGCTCTATGTGGTACCATAGATGCACTGTATGAGAGCGTAAAATGTAAACATATTTAGCTTTCCAAGTTCCCCAATTCCGCATGCATTATCGTCTGTCTTTCTTCCGGGCGCCATCTTTGTATTGATAAAAATTTTATCGGCATGCATTATGTCTGTCTATCTTCCGGGACGCCATCTTTCTATTGATAAAATTTTATCGGCGGATATGTATCATATTAGAGAAAGATAATGTGCACTACTAAGCTTGAAGCAACTGAGGTTTTTTTTCCTTAGTTGTAGGAGAATGAAATATAACCTTTTGTCCATTTACTAGATAATAAATAAATAAACATATTCTTTTGTCTTTTGAAAGCAGAAACCATGGCAGATTATCTTTTTTTCTATCCTTCACAAGTAATGCTCATTGCTCAAATAAGATTTTTCGATTTATTTCGTGGTAGATTCTTATAGTTTTTCTTCATCGTTGTTCAAAACATTATGGGTATTCATACTTTCTATGTTAATTAGAGGCACTGTGGAGCATATTTTCAAACTTATGCGTAATTACGAGTGCATTAGTAGGCACATTTTCATCCTGTTATACATTCGCTCGATGTAATTGGAAAGTAGTGTCATGGATGCTGTGCAATCTATGAAGTTTATCCGCTTAGACGTTTTTCCCCTTTTGGAGGTAAATGGATTATTCATTTGTTGTAGTCAATCCCTCCAATAACTCGAATGGCTTTAACACGTGATACTTGGATAACTGTCCTGGCCAGAAAGCTAAGAGACTGGTGGCATTGGGTAAGTTCCACATTTAATTCTTTCTAGCTGCAGTTGTATCTTCTGGCTTGCCCCATAAATACTGAAAATTGTACAGGTTGCAGAAGGGGATATACCTCTTGTTCCAGTCCAAGGGTGAGTGATAACTGTTATCTGGATTTATCCATACTGTTTTAGTTATTTTTCCTGATTAATTAATTGACTTGTATTTGGTTTCAGGACAGAGATTGGTGTTTACCGGAACCTTGACGCTGGTGTTCGTGTTGTCATACTGAAAGCATTGTGTGATATCCGTGTAGAGGTATTTATGCAAGATGATAAAATTTGTGGTTGGTCGATATCATTTGTTGCCCGATATTTTCTTAGTGACTCTGTTGTAGAAAATTGAAATTGTTTGGATAGGCTTCTTTAGTTTTAGGGGAAGAAAAATAAATGATTGACTTGTCTCTTTAAGACCTTGGTCCTCTTTCCTTTGTTTGAATGATGCGATGTCTCTACACGTTCCTGTAAAATGAAATTTTGGATTTCTCTTTTTCCTTGTTTGTTTCACGCCTATCAGTTAACAAACAGCTGCGTGCAGAAATTGCCAGAACTTGTGTTTTCTAATGATTCATAATCAGCTTGTATATACTTTACCTGATAGATTGTCTGAAATAAGAGGCTGAGAGATGGAGATTTTCAGCTTGGACTTTGATTGTGTCACTGAAACGAAAACAATCACTGTATTTCAGCAAGAAGATATACGGAGTTACATTGAAAATTCAATAAAAAATGGAGTGAGATTGTCGGCCTTCCGTAAGGAGCGTGTTGGAGGCGATTCCGGTGGAGTTTACTATTGGTTAGTCTTGCAATTCTAGACTAACCTGCCTATCTGCTTTTGTCAGCTTAGTTTCCTTCTTCTATTAGACTTTCTTTTTTGGCTATGCTCCAGCTAATAATAGTGATTTTACTTTGTGCTTATGACCTTAATTTTAATTCTTTCATGTTGGTAAAAGGTATGAAGATGATCCATTAATTGGTCATCGACTATACAGAGAGAGAAGGAAAATTGAGGTGAAAAGGGCAAAAGTAAGAGGTTCAAATGTGATTCCTATTGCAACATACCAGTGGGAAACAATCGCAACCAATTTGGATGAATTTCAAGATGTATCAGTAAGTTCTCTTCTCTTGTAACTAGTTAGCAGCATGGGACTTGCTGATGTTAACTCATATTCCTAGTATCAATTAGCAACTGAACTGTGAAGGTTTTATCTCGTAATAGCGTTTGTGGCCTTTGTACTTTTTACCAGACTCTTAAATTTCTCTCTAGAATTCAAATTTTGCTCTGGTTTTTGTTACTTGAAATCAAATTTGCGTAGGAATGCGATTACTGAATATTCAGGAACTAAGACCATTCAAATGCTCCTTTTCGCCATGCATCAACTAAACCAACAATTAGGTCATTTAGAGACTGTAGTTTGAACCATCTGATCTTTTGTGGTCAATGAAAGTTGGAGTTAGTTTATCTTTTGGCTATGGTGAACTCATCGATGGTGATGACAAACAGCTGCATTGGGTTCTTTTTCCATGGAGGATTTTAGGGGCATCATTTACAAGACTATTCTTTAACTTCATTACTAGTGGATGCCAGGTCTGAGTTTTGGCTTCCTGCTTTTCTTTCTGCAGGAGAAACTGCTTGTGAGCAAAAATAGGACAGAGGCTTCGGTTGGGAAAAAGATGAAGATAGACATGCTTCCAGACATTGAGAAAGTTCACGAGGTACTCTAAATTTTTTTTTTTTTAAGTTTTCTGGAGATGTTAGCTTGGTTAATATGGCGAGCTTTTTCTTCTGCTCAACTTTCTGTTTATAGAGGAAGGAGAGACTCCTGAAAAAGCAACATAGAGAGGCTCTGCTGCTGGACAATTTCATTAGTGTGGATGCTCTTGCTCCTGGACGCTCCCTTCGGGATCGGAAACATGTCACCTACACTTTCGGTAAGAGAGAATTTCTTCTATATATCTTAGCCTACGAAAGATTTTGGGTTTTATTTTGATACCTTTAGAAGTCTGATGTCTTGGCCCACATATCCTCTGATTTATAACTAGTATCCAAGATTAGATACAGGTAATGTCTAAGCTATAGATACTTCATCCATGCCATGCCATCAAAATGTTGTCAGATAGTTGTGATTTTTTTTAATAACTGTATGGGTTTTCCCTTAGTCCTGGCAACATAAACGAACCATATTTGACTTTGCAGATGACTATGACAGATCTATCAACGAGGCTATCAAATTTACCAAGTATGTGCTATCTTTGGAATTTTGTTATATTCCACTACTGAATGGTTTTTCAATGATTTCTCTGTTTTATCACGTTGGCAGGTGCAAACCCCCATCTCCAGAATCCATGAGCAGAAGGGATGGGTCATTTTTAAAATCTGCGCCGTCTGAAAATGGTAGATTTAGCGAAGATATGCACTCGCATTATCGTGCTAGTTTTGATTCGGCTTTTCCCCGATCACCTTATTGTGGTGATGATTACGACGATGAAGAAGATCATAACGCTAATATACTTGATAGAAGGTTAGGGTAAATTTGGTGTTATTTCTTCGCACATCTGTTTCATCAGTTGTTTGTCATGAATAACAATTTCAATTTTGCAGCAACAGGCGACGACGGAGATCTCAACGATATTCCGACAAAGAATATGTGCAAGCTGTTTCTGATCATGATACAGAGTTTGGTAGTGATGATGATATAGTAGGAGAAGTCGTATACGATGAAGAATATCTAAAAAAACGAAAACAGAAGAGGCCATCTAGTAGCTCCGAAGGGGATGAAGAGTATCGGTGGGATGAGGAAAATCCAGATGAGATGGAAGAGGAGGAAGATTCTTTAGGAATCAGTGAGGACAGTGACAAACCTCATAAGTTCAAGAAATTGCCTGGTCGTACAAGGAGGGAAACAAAAGTAAGATTGGTCGGAGATCTTCACTTAGGCTTGAGAAGAAGTAAAAGGTCTACGAGGAATAGGATAAATTACCGACAATACGAGATTTCAGAATCGGACACTGAGTCGAAGAAGCTGAATAAATGGATTGTCGTGGATGAGCATTCGGAGGGGGAGAGTGAAAATGAGGCATATTCTGTGGAAAGCCGCGATTCTCAAGCAGACAGAGATGATGGGGGACTAGAAAGTGATCAGCCAGGCGAAGGTTTCTCCGACGTTGCGGAGAAAAAGCCTGTTCGTCCTCCTCAGAAATCTGAGAACCCAAACCAAGAGGAGCCAGTGAGGGGATTCCTCGACCTAAACGAGCTCGCTCCTGGTTCTGGTCTTGACGATGGTCCTAATGTGGGAATCAAGGACGACAATGAGGATGAAGTATAAGTATTCTTGCCCTGATTGCTTTGGCGGGTTCAATTCTTGGTGGAAGTTCAGCTAATCCATCCCGAGAACCTCTTAAATTTTGTATCAAGCTTTTGAGGAGGAAATCGAATAGCGGGATTTCCTCTCATCATATAGAGCAAAGGTAACCGCCCTCGTGACATCAATCGGGCTGGATTTGCTGCGTCGAGCAGGAGTAGTATTTGTACTGAAAGCGAAAGCTTAGTTGTAGATTAGTTAGTTGAAATTCTTAGGTTGGCCCCTTGCCCGGGAAGCCCTACCAGAGATCCCCCTGAGTTCATGTGGCCTGGAATTTGTTGGAAAAAGTATCCCTTATGTTTTAAAGAGGGCTATGTTCCATAAAACATCTGATTAATTTGTATCTTGATCGGTAGATGGGTTTGATGGATATTGAGAGTTAGAGCTGATGTCCTTTTTCACCTGGGAGCAATTTTAACATCATGTCATAGCCGCCGTTGGGATCTTTCAGTTGCTTTGGGGGGGGTGGTTTTGTGCAACAAAAATGAAGAATCTAAACTACATACATGATTCAATAGAGTATCATAATCTGTACAAGTTGAGAAGACTCCGCCCGTAGCAGGATCAAAGTGTCTGACCTACCAAAGAGCTTAGGGAATAAACTTTAGAGCAGTGAAGCTCTAAAGGAACAGCCAACGAAGCCAAAAAGTCGTAAGAGCATCAGGGGATCTACCCTTCGAGCTTTTAGCCTAACCTTCTACTTATCACAAAACAGACAATGCACAATTCCCGGCACCTAAGGAACCGAGGCCAGTTCCATCCAACGACTTTGACATCGCGAAGCACCAGGTTCTAGAACAGACAGGAATGAGTTGAAATCCTGCACATCATTCCTCAACCCATCCGAAGCACTGAAACATTTCCAGAGGAGAAGGCCACAACCTGACAGATTGGAATTCGGTATCCTGAGAGAAGCCGATGTAACCATCCAGAGTTTCAAAAGCAATCCAATGAAACTTGACATGATCTGGGTAGATGCTTCAGGGATTGACCAAATTCTTGAGGTCCTCCTCCTTGGCATACCAGCTGGGTATTATCCGCGAGAGATGAGGAAACAGGTCCTTGTAAACATTCTTGATTGTGCCTTCTGCAACTCTGGTGGCCACAGATATATCTACAAAACGAGGCATATTAATCTCAAGACAATTCAGCAAGTCATTAGGCAAAAATCTGGTATATGCAACCTTTTAGAGGCTTCTTGTCATTTGAGAGTTGGGTTATGATGTAAATAACAGCAGCTGCAACTGATATTGGGCTCCTCCTGCACATAATAAAAATAAGGTAGTTAACATTAAAGAACTCCACGGATTCTGTTCCCTGAATTGAGTTGTTTATCTAGTCAAGAAAAGGAATAATCACAGTTCATATATTACTAAACTCTAAAAGAACTCAACAACAAAATCGATACTCTATGGAAGAAAAAGCTCCAAAGGAAAACCAACCTTATGTCCAACTCCTCAGATTTGAGAACGACTTCTTGAGCTGCCTTAACTTCTTGATTTGTCATTCCAAGATTTGAACAGAAACGTCTCTGATAATAAATGAAAACACGGTTACTAACACAACCATAAGCGTCCACTTGGGCGTCCTCGTGAACAAATAACTCGCAGGTGGGGAGTGGAGTAAACTTGTATACGAAGGTTGCCTTTCTCTCGCAAATATTTTCAAAGACATCCATAATGAGATAATAGAATAATGGTAGTCCCAAAAGAATACAACTACAAAAAATCATAAATGCAACTCCACAATAAATGAACAAACACCAACGCTTGTGGAATATAACCGACCATGTAGTCTGCAGCATGTATAGCTCCCATTTCTACCGATTGGCCCATCTCACCCTCCAGTAGCTTCACAATAAATTCTTTTGCGCGGCCGATTTCCTTTTTGGAGGCTCCATTTGCAACAGAGCATATTTCTACATGAAAAAAAAATCAACATATCAGACAGAAAGAATTATGAATAAATATGCTAATCATTAGCTTTACCTTTTACAGTGCGAGGCTTGTTCTCCTGTCGACAAGCAATGTAGAGGCAAGCTGCCAAGATGGCGTCAAGATTGCGTCCTTTAAGAGGTTTCTGGTCTTCCACCTTCTTGTATATCTCATTAGCTCGGTCCTGACAAGCACAACTCAAGCAATCACACTGAATGTAAGATAGAAAGCGACAAGTTTTTACACGGACGTTGAAACCCGAATCTTATTAACTCTTCTATTGAAAGTTTTCTCAGGGGGAAACTCGATTACAACTCTGTCAAAAAAGTCAAAATGTCTTTCCACATGGTAAGTAATAAAAGCTGTAAAAAGCCCTAACAGAAAATAATTGCACACAAGCAGTTTCTACCAGAACACACTCAGTCTTGCTTCACAAAAAAAATGCCGTACATGTCTAAACATCAATCTTAAAATAGAAATTGCCGCCACAGAACGGTAAATGACAAACCTTGATTGTCGTGACGAGACCCAACCTGAAAAGGCAAGGCGTTCCATCAGTTACAAAATAAACACGACCAATTTGGTCATCAAATAAGCAGAAATATTTACAAGAAGCCACGACAAACGAATATGTCGAGAATCTGCTCCTAGATTTATACGAGAATCAGATATTCTTGAATTGCATGAACCTGCCCTCGAGACAATCACGCCAAAGCATAAACAGATTCAATAACGTTGATTGATTGCACCCATAATGTCACTCAAATTGTATATAAAACTTGCACCACGAACCAATCAAACACTCTTGGGCCACAAGTAGCAGAACAAGAAACCCTAAACTGACATTGCGATTCACCAAATGGCAATCGATTTTAAATTTTCTTTTACCTATCGGACATCACAGCGATGCCCTTGAACGCACTGATCAGATTCTTGTCGGGATTCGCGCTGCGGCCCTGCCACTTCCCGAGGGAGGAATTCAGGTACTCCCCGGACGAGCCGTTCGGCTTGGAAATCAGGGTGGAGAGGCCGCCGTCTGTGAGCAAGGGGTTGTAAGGGCCGCCGACACGGACGGGGTCGTTGTCATTCGACTCGTTGGCGAAGATACGCCACTCCGAGGTCTCATCAATGGAGTGGGACTCGAGGACCAGCCCGCACTCTGAGCAAATGGTGTCGCCGGCCGAGTGGTCGAACACCACCTCGGTAGGGCGCTTACACTCCTTGCACCACGTGTCCGACATCCCCCCACCTTGTCCGCACGATCGGGCAGGACCCGATCCGTCTAAAGGATTTTTGTTTAATTCTTGAGAGGGAATGGCGATTTTGTGAGATGGAGGGGAGGAAGAGGTGGAGGGAATGAATTGACCGGCTCCGTGTCGGGCGGGTGGGGTGGGTTGAAGGATTTTATAGGAAAAAGGGGGAGGAGGAGTTTGATTGGACCAAGGCTTGGCCCGGGTCGGTTTCGGTCATCAGTGGATTACATTCGGATCCGTCGGAATCTCTTTGTCCGAATCTTTTCAAGACATGCCGAGGATGTTGTAATAATAAATGAATTAACTGTAAAAAAAAAAATTAAATAAATAAATAAATATAATCCACGGTACTTATTAAATCACTAAATTTAAAACACATCAATTAACCTTGTAACGAGCCGTCAACAAAATCCATAATAATTTCGATTGTATAAGTCGGAAGAACCAACAAGTTGAACTGAAGTCCAGGGGATTGATCATAGTAGTTACATAACAAACAAAGAGCGAAATCAATCTGCAAAAGCATGCTCAGCCACCGAACTTGCCTTTTATATCAGCAATTACGCTTTCTTCGATCTAGAATGCCTTGGTCAACACTTCGTCTGGAACCCGGGGGAGTTGCTTCTCAAACAGGTTGGCGTGCAACGACCACGTCTCTCTTCTCCAACATTCATCTGGAAGTGTGCCAGCCCTCTTGGTGGGATCAGAAACATCTGTCCCGCAGACAGTACCGCCCCTTGACGAAACTCCGTCGCACGGGGCTTAATATGTGGCGGGTTCAGCTCCCCCACAGCGATGTCGACCCTGTTAATTGATATCCCCGGAGTGTTCCTGCCTGGAAATGCAAGGACGTTTCCCAGAGCGACTTTCGACTCGAAGGAGTTGTTTGCGTTTCCTTCCTCACTGAGACCGTCGAAGAAGAGGTACTCTGAGGTTACTTGCGACGCTTGCAGGGAAATCGCATTGAGAGAAGGCGAGGCTGTGAGGTGACCTATGCAGAAGTCTCGCAACATATCAGGATCAGAAGAATATGCAACTGGAGGAAGTAAAGCTACTGGCATCAACACAAAGGCTAGCAGAATTGACCAGTCCATAGGAGATTTCACGTCGATTCAACGAAACCGTGCCCGGAAGAAACTTGCTGAAATCAATAAAGAATAATGCAAGTTGATGATGCCCAAGTCACGGTAATGGTGTTTGCTAACATCGTAGCACTAATGTCCACAAGTCATGCAACCAGCCGGTCAACCCTCATATATAACTGCTCTAGCTTCAGTCGGGCCAAGACACGACGAGTCTCGTAAATCTTGAAATATATATTTACAACCCCGTTACGTGCTTCAGAACCCTATCCCACGCCATCTCCACCCTCTTCGTCTTGCACAGAACATCGAGCAGAGGGTTAAAAACGTGGAGACACTGCAATGCAACTGTGCTCGTGCATGAACGTGAAGACCTTGCTTGATCGCCATCTCAGGCTTGCCGGCCAAGACATATCGCTCACGTGGGTTAATCCCCATCGACCGCATTCGGCAGATCATAGAGGTTATGGCAGAGAACTGCCGGGAGCGGGCGGCAACATCTATGGCAAGCTTAAAGGAGCCGAGAGACAGGGACGTGGGGTGAGTTACAACTAGGGTTTTGAAGAACAGGAGGGATTTCAGAGTCATTCCATTGGAGCGTGAGCATTTCGGTGACAGGGGATGGAGTGAATTCGGCTGCAGGACAGGATCAGAGGATCTTAGGGATGGTTTCGGCGGTGGATCTCAGGACGAGGGACGCGAGGCATTTCGGCCGCAAAGGAGTCGCCCCGGAGGAGTAGCGGCTGCAGTTGGGGTGGCGGGGTGCCGACCAGCAAATTCGACCGTTTCATAATCTCGTCCCAGAGAGATTCGAAAATCAAAACTCCATATAAAACCCAGATTAACTGCTCATTAGCTTCCACGCGCTTGTCACCGTCCCGAGGACGGAAATAATTTCTGATCCCAAAATCATCACAACCAAATTCCACGGGCACAACTTCAATTTTGTCTCGGGTTTTCACCGTCACTGAGTATTATGATTTTAGGGCAAACACTTGCCATTACAAGACGGACGACAATCTTAGTCTCGACTTAACATCGCCAATGAAATGTGCTGCAAATACAAAAGCCAAGGTTTAGCTTCTGTCTGGGCTGGTGAAGAAGCTGTTGATGGACGGCATGATCTCTGGGGCGCGGCCTCGGACGAATTTCCTTAACCCATGTTCCGCATACTTCTCGCCTTCGGTAAAGTTCTCCAGCACTCCCGCGGCCCGGTTCTCCTTGTTCACCCTTTCATCGTAGAAACATAAGAGGTGAGTTATAAAGCAGCAATAAGGAGGTTAAAATTATCCGGACAAGACTACAAAATCTACATCTTTTCCTCGAGGGACTCCATATCATGATAGCCCCGGGAACAATGGATACTATCCTTATCTCCCCAACAAACTCCCCCAACTGACCCCAAATCTGTCTCAATCTGTAAGGAGGTTTATGTGCACATGGGTCACATCAGACCATTTTACCCAGAAAAGATGTTGCCCATCCTGGCTGCACATAAACATCTAGATAATAAACTTAATTTTCTCAAGAAAACCGCGACACATCCCGTGACCATGTAATGGCATGTGGGCAACAATTTGCTAACCACGATATAGAAGATGCAGATGCCTCAGGAAAAGGCCAGATGAATGCTGATGGAGTGTTTGCTTCGCACACTGACAATTGGGACGAAACGTATTTTGAGAAGTAAGGGAATGAAAGCTTTTCATGATTAAAAAATGTCATGCCTTCTGTTACTAGGGTATCTTACAATTGGATGGCTAAAGCTACCCGTGGTTCTTAGTACATTTGAGGTGAACAAGCTAAGAAGAAAATGTCATCACAAGAGAGGATTCCGTATGGCCATAATAAACACCATTGGGATGCCGAAAGGACTCGGCTCATGCATTGCACAAGTACAAACTGCATTCTACTAATCATTTGACAGTGCGAGTCGGCAGTCACTTCTGATGATGATGAAGGAAAAACAGGACTAGACGGTGCTTGTTATGCATCATTCCAAATGTTTTTCGGGGGGTTCCTCTAAGGATCACATGAAATCCCTAATATCGACAAACAAACAGAGCCTAAATCGGGGGGATGGGGGTGAGATCAAACCAAATCAGTTAGGAATATGATGAGAAACGAATAAACCGATTATAAACGCGATTGGTGGTGGTTTTTTTTTTTTGGGGGGGGGGGGGAGGGAGGGTTACCTGACTTCGGGATTGATGCAGATATTACGGACAAGCTGAAACCCGCAGATCCCGACAGCCACCCCAACGGCCGCGAACAACGGATAAACCTACATGTTGTTGTCGTCGTAGTCAACAAATCAATCGACAAATCCGCTTCAATCGACCACCGTCATATCGACGACGACGACAACGGAACAACAGTAAAATCGGAGGAGATCTAGGAAATTAAAGGAACTAAACCTCGGGCCTCAGCCACCGGTTGACGGAAGCCATTCGTTGCAGCTGAGGCGGCGGCGGCGGCGGGATCGACGGGGGCAAGAGCTGGGAGTGAGAGATCAATGGGGCAGCGGGTTGACTAGGGTGGTGGGGCTGGGGTTGGGTTAAACTCACACACTCCTCATCTGACGCTCGCGTCTCCGCTACTCGCCACTTGATTGGTTCTCTTGGCAGGTGTCCTAAAATGTTTTTAAACACATTCAAATTTTTAAACACAATTTTTTTAAACATAAATTAAAAAAAAATCGATATTTTAAATATTAAATTAAAAATTTATACAAATTTATTTCACAAAATATTTTAGGGAGAAACAAAAACTCGCGGTATAAACATTCGCCTAATCGGCGCCTAATGAGAATCACACTTCTCGCTTGGCCCTCCAGGAAACTGCCTTGTGGTGGCATTTGGCGGCCGCTATCCTCGCCGCCTACAATTAGAGAGGCCCGATAGGACTAAATTGAGAGGAAGTTGTTAGTTCAAACCATTTATGTAATTTCAAGTTCTTTCCCCTCTCGAGGTTTCTTCTTTTCTCCGAAAAAAGGAAATGGCGATGGGGCAGAAGGAACTACCGCCGGAGTTGTACGGAACGACGGAATCTGCACACTCTCCGATGGCTTCTCTACTCGGAAAGAGCACCTCCTCTGGAATCCTGTCCCACTTCCGATCTTTCCCTCGGGTACTTTACTTCCTCCCGCCTCCTCCTCCTGGTCTTCTTCTTCCAGTGTCCAATTTTTCTCCCGGTAGTAGGTGAAATCGTCCCGGAATGCCCTAATCGATCATTACTTTATTTTCCCGGATTGGCAGAAGTCGGAGGGTGAGATTTCACTGCCGCGGCGCGGATTCCATGTTGAGCCGGGGCCTCGCGAGAAAGCGGTGAGCTTGCTTTTGATTTGTCCTGTTAGATTATTGAGAATTTCACTGCGATCGTGGATGAAATGTTGGCGTGGCAGTGACGTTAGCTTTCAGTGCAAGCTGTGGTTGATGATTGATTCTTCGATTTTTGGGGATGATCGACAATATCTGTCGGTTTATTTTTATCATATTCCTGTACGTGAATTCTGGAGGCTAGTTTTGTTAAATAGCTAAGATGAGCTCGTTGGTGTTTAGTCCGAAACAGGTCTGCCGATCCTTGTTGCCTCTCCACTAGTTTGCCCTGCGGTGGTCGGGTGTATGGCTTGTGTTTTTTTCTTCTTTGAGTGGACGTGCTGTCACAGTTGGGATGCGACAATTGATTCTTGAATGAAGGATATTGTTTAACAATTGACCGCATTTTTTTGGAGCACTAGTCCGGATGATTTAGGACATTCTAGATCCCATAAGAGTTAAATGGATTAGGATCCTGAGGATTGTCTTTTTCTCGGTTACTTAATCTTGTCTCTGTCGTATGGAAGTATAATTTAAACACCCTTTGGTATTTGACTAAGCTCGGCAGGAGATTCTGATATCTGCTTCAAAACTTTCAAGCGAGATGGTCCTTTGAATTTGAGAAGAACCATCTTGAACTTTTTCATCTCAGATAATTTCCGATGCAGCTGTTGGTTTCTGATCCAGTCCTGACTCCTGAGCGGGTTTAAGTCGACTAAGAAGAGCGTGAAGACATTGACAAGGGTTGGAGATGTCCTCACCATTGTGGTTGTAGCCGGTACGCTGTCATTACATTTTGCAACTACCGCCTGCTAACTATAGACAAAAGCAAATTGATTCTTTGTTTTGCTTCTCACAATTAATGCTACAGCAAGTCTATACAAGATTGTTTGATCGTCAGCTTCATTGTGTGGATTGGTTTCATTAAGTGCAAAACTCAAGTGAAAAAATCTAAGTCTGTCTCGGAGAAAATGGCTGGCACTCCCAGTTGCGAAATTTAAGTTATCATGCGCTAATGTGCAGGCTGCTGCTACGAAATTAACGTGAAGTCAACCATTCGAGAGGAAGCTCGAAGAAAGGCAGTCGTGGGCGGCAAAAGTGCTTGACCTCCCTCAGCTATATGTTATGTTTTGCAAGAAGCCATCCAGCTCGTGGGGGATGCTGGAAAATTGGGTTTCGCGGGAACTGTTCAATAGGTCTCGACCTTGAATAAGGCAAGAAGCATTTGAGCAGGTGGAGTGGACGAAGTTCCTCCTTTTTTTTTTTTTTTGCCTCCTAATTGCTCTGACATAGTTTTCTCTTCTGGGGTAGGGCGGTGTGGTGCTGTGGGGACCTGAGAATTGACAACTGAGGAAGCAGACACCACATCGTCCCAAGCTCTCCATCATTTGCATGGATCATCCCTTATCACCCGTCCCATTATATTTTGAGAGAAAAAAGATGGGAGTTGTCATAATCACCAAACGAATTTGTTTTCTAGGAAGCAATTCACCCCCCCCCCCTCCCCCCCCCCCAAAAAAAAAAGACCCAACTCACTCAACACCTTTCTTTAGTTTCTTTAAGAAAGAAATGCCTGTCATTATCATGCAGTTTGGTCTTGGGGGATATCGCCAAAGAAGGAGAAGAGGAAGAAATATGGTTCGATTCGTAGAATGCCCTCAAATTGAGAAATATCCAACAGGCTCTCGACTTATCATCTTCTTCTTCTTCTGATATGTTGCTCTAAAGATGGGTCCCCAATGGAAAGTCCCAAAAAAAAAGAAAGAAAGAAAGAAAGAAATCCCTAAAAAAAGGCATATCCATGATTGAAGAAGCTTCTTTTAGCATCCAACACCATGTGCAGAGATGAGATGAGGAGTGAGTTGGGTTGGAGGTGGGGGGGGGGGGAGATCTCTCAAATCCACTGTTTCATTGATCCACGGTCCCTGGGTGCCGATCTCCTTTCCCAAACACTTTTACTCCTTCCCAACTCCCCCCTGGATAAATAACATTCACAACAACAACAACATATGATGGCCCCTTACCAACTAATTTCATTTTGCTTTCCTCTTTTTTTTTTTTTTGGGGGGGGGGGGGGGGGGGCGCTGAGGAAGAAGAAAGACTTCCTTCCTTCATGAAGTTAATTTAATTAATAATTAACATGCCTGAAGCTTAGGTCCCTACTTAATATATATACACACACAGACATTTATACAGCCTCGGTGATGCTCATGAGCGTTGGTTGCCATGATCTCGACCTGCCGCTTGCTGAATGTTTTGGTGCTCCCGAAGACGATGATGTCTGCCTCTGCCTCTGCCTCTGCATCCCATCGTTCCCTTCTGCCTGTGACCACCCAATGACATTAACATTAAGACTCCTACAGATACAATAGTCCCGAATAATAATAAAGAACGTTCAGTACAAACATGTTGAGATGAAATCTACCTGGCTGTCCTTCCTTCTAATCTCCGGCGAAGTATCATGCCTCGTCGTCTTTTTTTCCGGCTGTTGTTTCACTCTGATCTCCCGTCCTTCCTTTGCCATCTTTGCCTGCTTCTTTGCGGACAACACCTTCATCACCTCTGTTTGCAAGAAAAAGGAACAAAATAAGCCCAGATAATCTCAGACAGAACGCTGATGTTACTAGGGAGAACAAAACGGAGGATTTCCTACCTTGGTTGGTTATGAGCCTGTAGACTCGTCCCAGCGTGAGTATGTCGGGCGGTCGGAGGAGCTTGATCCGGGTCACCCTCACCTGATCCCCAGCTGAAGCGGCGGCGTCGTCGGCAGAGGCAGACGAGGCAGTTCCTTTCTTCGCAGAGGGGCAGAGGGCGGAGGATAAGAGCAGGGCGACGTAGTGGCCAGGGTTCGTCTTCATGACCTCGGCCGCAGTGACAGGCCAGTACAGCCTGTCGGATTTCCCGCACGGGTGCTGGATCACGAGCGTAGCGGCGTCGATCGCTTGGCAATTCCCCATAAAAAAGAAAAAAGAATATTTCCCTGAAACAGCAGAAGAAGTTGGTGTGAAGCCAGGAAGGAGGAAATGGCTTAACCCTTTTTTTTAAAATATAGAATGGGTAAATGGGAGAGGGGAGGGAATAACATGCTTTTGTGGCCGGCCCACTAAAAAACTTTCCCCCCACACACACTCACCCAATTAATTCCATTGTACAATATTTTATTAAATGTTTTTATTTTAATTTGATTTTTCTTTTGGGTCCCCCCCCCCCAACACCTTTTAATTTCAGGGTGGGGGGCTGACCCCATCCATGTCATTGTCTCTACCACCAATTTAATTTCATCAGTCCGTCACATCCGATAATAAATGCATTTGGTGTGTGTGTGTATGGGGGGAGGGGCTGGGGGGGTTATTTAATTTATGTGAAATGTGTTTGAAATTAAATTAGTTTTTTTTTCACCATATTGGGTCGGTGTTGTTGGACTATCAAATCTGTTCATGGGTTTCTTTCTCTTCACTTTTATTAAAAAAAAAACATTTCTTTTTTTCTTTTTTGCCGGTGGGGAACTCTAGGTCCTAGATGCAATTTTGTAAATGTTTTTATTTTATTTTATAATCATAAAGAAAAAAACAACAAGAAGAAGAAGAACGGGGATTCAACTGAACAAATAATTGATTGCGGAGGAGAAGAGAAGGTGTTTAGCTGGTAAAGTCATTTTGGGCTTTAATGATCATAAGGCCTATTATTGTGATGACAAATGTAGTCGAAGGAGTTACCGATCAAAGCTCAAGAACGTCGAAGCAGTTGAAGCAGAACACATTGAGACAGGACATGTCGAAGTATAGACGAGCCGGAATTCAATCGAGACCCATCGAAGGAAGTGACAATCAAAGAAAGAGTTTTACTTAAAGTTTCAAGACTTAGTCGATTTTCAATGCGAACTCCACGAGGACTTGGTCGAAGTAGACAACGTGCAGTTAGTTTAAATAAAATATGTACAAAATGTGTCTAGCAGTTGTATTAGCGGTTATCGTCTAGATAAAATTAAATGTTAGTATAAATATGCGGTCAGTTATTTATAATAAACAAAAGACAATTATTCAAAGACCTCGAAGGACTGCTCGATTGTCTTCATATACTCTACTTTCCAGAAATTGAAGTAAATGTTCATATTCATGTGCTTTTATTCTTGTTCTTCGTATTAATGTCGATTTAAAAGTTGTGACGACCATATTTCTTAAACCTTTTTAATTTCCGTTATATCGTGACGTGTTTCGTCGGCAAACGGACGATTCAATGACTATTTTTAAAAATAAATAAAAGACTCGAGTCTCTTCTTCGTACGAACCAAATAATGAATGCCCTTTCCGGGGGATCCCATTGAAACATCACCTCCTTTCTCATAACACAAGCGCACGCAAGTTACCGTAAGCTGTTCTTTTTTTTTTCTAAACTCTTTTTAGTCTTCACTTTAGAAGTTTGTATTTTCTTTTTTAATTTTATATCGCCATACACAGGAACGAATCTTCTTGTATTGATTAATGGGAGTTAGTCTTGTTAGAAAGAATTCGTTTTATAATAAATTCGTTCTAAGTTTATTTTTACATGAATTTCGTTATGTTTATAAAAGTTATGATAAGGATATCGAATAAATTATTATATAATGATCATTAAAAAGTTCATTATTTAAGTAGTTCTTTTCAGGAAAATTCATACATAAATATTCGACTTTCAGTAAGTTTTGAAATGTTACAAAAACGAAATTTGGTATATGATTATCATCATAAGGGAGGTTTATTCTAAGTATAAAAAAAATGGAAAAAATAAACTTCTTCTTTTAAACACAACTTCGGTCCACGTCAACCGATGACTCAAAAAATTAGGGAAAAAAAAAACCTTTTCTTCTACGTGTTACCGATGTTCTTGCCATTTCTTTAAAAAAAATTATTTCTTGTTTTCGTAATAACTGAAAATTGGGCGTGTATATGCCATAAAAAAAAGGAGTAAATATTTTTTAAATTTCCCCGGAATGAGAGGTTTTCTAATTAATTAATAATAATACAAAATTATAAGAGGAAAACGGGGATTCAGCCGCTCCTTACTTTTTTGTCAGTAAGATAAGACTGAAGAATACCCGGAACGACGACCGGCCATGAAACTTCCTCCGAGTTTTACGTTATATATGAAAGGGAAGGGGGCTACCGTCGGCGGTTGTCCTTGAGGATATCAGGTAGGAGGAGGCATCACATTTATCAAAACCATGACTTACAACATGAATGGTAGTGTAAGACGACAAAGAGAAAATGGCAAAAGATAACGGGGACGTGGGAGGGGGCAACGAGGAATGTTACCCCCGGCACGGCAAGGACCCAACCTCCTCGAAAACATAGTGGCTGATCATCCCCAGGGTTACACAGACGGGAAGTACTTGTTGAGGTTGAATGGCAGAGCATAGAACTCCTCGCTCCTCGAGTCGGTCTTGAAGGACTTGAATTTATCCCACCAGTGCTTGCCCCTGTCTTTCCTGATGAGGCCGTCCTTGGGCAGCGTATTGTCGAGTAAGTACGCCAGGCATCCCGCCACAAATGCCCCCGACGAGAAGGGCACGTTCACAATGTCGTCGAACTGCATCACGGATGCCGGATGTGACTGGGTGGGCAAACGGCGCAGAAGGGAGTTAAGGTTCAAAGGGAAAACAGGAATTGTGCGTACCCATCTAGCCCCGCTGTGCACGGGACCGTATCCATTGATCGCAGTATACTCGTTGAAATACTGCGGGATGGACAAGCCCATGAAGACAGAAAGGCCGAGTATGAACTTGGTCCTGAAGCTGTTCAAGTTGCAAAACTGCAGGAAGCTCACTCCAACAGCACCTACAAAAAAGCATCGGGTTCGATCACTCGCACACATGGAACATAAGTCCGTGTCTCTCAAGGAATAGGACATAAATCTCACCGACATAAGCGAAGAACAGACAGTACAAGGCAGCAATGATGGGTGCCGGAACGGAAGCGAAGACTGCTCCAAACTTTCCTGCGCGGTCGCAGAAAGAAGAGGATGGGCGACAACAGAAACATTTCTATAATCCAGAACCACATCTTGAGACAAAACAATTTTAGAGAGCATACCTAGGATAGAGAAGAATATCATGAATCCAGCCGATATCTGCACAACTCTCCTACTGCCTACCCTCGTCAAGGCTATAAGACCAGCATTCTCTCTGTGCCAAATTTGATGGCCGAAGAAGTAAGACACGGTAAGTTTCTGATTTGTGTCAAACTAAATCTAAAAAGGAAAAGAAAAAATTTTCCCGCCGATCTTCTTACACTGATACAGAAGTGCCAGTGGCGGTCCCAAAAAGTGCAGATATCAAAATGCCAACACCCTGAGAAAGACTCGAGAAAATAAACCATACTGCCTTTTGATAGCTCTGTAAGAGTTACTGAAATGACAAGAAGAGACAGTTAGCTCTACCTGCCAGCCGACACCGCGGCTCATAATAGATGGAGGCATATGAGTTGCGCTTGCATATCTCGCAACAGCCATAAAAGCACCAGTCGACTGCTTCAATATACGTTGAACAAAAGGACACCTTGTAAAACACATTGTAGTAGGACACGACTGCTTCATCAAAATAAAAAATGCACAGAACGCTTGCCTCAACAAGCGCGACGAAGGATGCCATCATCATCGCAAAGGCCTCGCCAGCATCAAATGATGGACCGCCCCATTGAAATGGATATGGAACTCTGATCCTGCAAAGGAAAAGAAAATGAGAACGCGGTTGAAACTTCCAAAGGATTTATAAAATGTTTTTTAGACAACTAATTGCAGCTAATTACCATGGAGCAGAGTCAATTAGCCCCGCCCGATCGGTTCTACAGCTCGCTTGTGTTTTCGGTGCAGCATTATTGTACGCCCCGCCAACAGTAAGAAGGTGAGCATATATCCAGACAAGGACGACAGAGAAAATCACGGCAAACTTGTCGAATAAATGATCCCTATGGTGTAGAACATGAGGAAGGTACTGAAACACCAGCCGAGGGGAGAAAAGATATGATGCCAGAAATGATAAAAAAATTGAGATTATATAATTTCAGTTTCCCAGGTAAAGGAAATTGCCTGTGAAATGAACACCACAATAACTAGCTCAGGGAGTCCGATCTCGACACACTTGGCCACCTGAATATTCAAGACAACTTGAGTAGAGAGTTAATGATATTTGAGCTACCTGTATAACTGCACAAATTATGTCCGAGCATCGTGTGTGCGGCACTTACCCCTGGAAAGCCTAATGCATACAGTCCGAATCCAACCAGTCCTACAAGCGGGGCTGCAGAAAGGGGGCTCAAGAATCTGGACAGAAAAGGTAGTTGTAAAATATCGTGATCGAGCATCATTGTTCCATGACATGTGCAATAAGGCTATCCACAAAATGAAACTGAAACGAACCTCACCTGGTGACATTACGCCAAAGGCCACTGAAGCCAAGCACGATTTGAAGGGTGGAAGCCACAATGAGGGCACCTTGCGTTGCTCGCATAATCTTTTCAAACTTCTGAAAATAGAAAACCCGGAGCGAAATTGTAGACACACCTTAAAGCACTTGAAAACAAAAGAACGAATTCGATAAATGGTTGAGATAGGGACGAACAGTAGCACCTTGACTGGATCTGCAGTATCACTAAAGCGACCGGCAAGGATGATCGAAATCGTTGTCGGCACATAAGTGTATGACGCCCCCATGATGGCAGGCAATCTAGATCCAAATAGTGTCTGAAGGAAAGTGTTGATGCCGGCTACAAACAGAATCGTCTGTATAACCTTTGCCTTCTCCTCCTGCAACACAACTCCAGTGCAAGGCTTACGAAAAATGCCTAATTCAAACCAAATAGAAGTCGTTTTAACATCATCTTACGTTTCCGCCTCCCATCTGTGGCACAAGAGCAGTAGGGATGATGACCGAGGTGCCAAGCATCACAAGAAAATGCTGAAACCCGAGGAGAATCGCCTCGGCTGTATTCCCGAAAAAAACAAGAGGAAAGAAGCCACACTATTCAGTAGAAACACGGAATCACATTCCTTGACACAATACGAAATCAACAGAATCTAAGAAAGGCTAAATTGTATGAAAAGACCGGACAGAATCCTCCTGAGGAACAAAGCTACAAAAGAGGATGAACAATTTGAATCACAGTTCCACAAAAGCATTCTGAAAAAGAAATTCTACAGGTCTACTAAAAGGGAGTTCCCAACATAAATGTTCAAAAAAGGTCGTAACCCGAAAAGAGAGCCACCTTTCGGGGTTCCAACTGATATAAAATTAAGCACATCTACAGAATATTCAATCACTTGTAAGGCTATAGATTACAATGAATGAATATACTCGCATCCAAGCACCAGAACCCCCCCCAAAAACAAAACAGAACTTTCATCCATGACAAACTTTCGTTTCAAGGGGGCAAAAGGGATCTCCAACAACACACAAATCGTTCCACCACAGCAGGGATTGATCCACTCACGCCATTGAGGAGGACTGGTAATGCAGAATGCGATGTCGGGAAGCTGATCCTTGGGTGGATGTGGCTGCGGTTCCTCTGCCTTCCCACCACCTCCTCCACCACCACCACCACCAGCCATCCTTCAGTTCTACAAATCCCACTCCTAACAGCTGTTTTCCCCCAATCAAACACCAAAAAAAGAAACCGAATTAATCCCCGACCAAACACCTCATCACCAGTCAAAATGCAACCAAATCTGGGACACCCAGAACAAAAAAACAAAAAACCCAGAAGCATTATCATACCCAGTTCACGGTACACAGACTGTTAACAGCAGCGTAAGCACAAACACCGAAGTGGGTGGTGTACAAGCTCAGTGAACTTCTTTTAAAAAGGAAAAAAAAAACAGGGAAAGGTACCCGTTTTCCTTATAAGAATTTCCAAGCAAGGAGAAGGAAGTGTGTGGGGTGGTGTGGGGTTGGGGGGAAGAATTTTTAATATGGAGGAGGCCTTTAGCGATACTACCCTACCTTACCAGAAAGAAAAGCACCAAACAGTAACCCCAAAAAGTGAGCTCGCACGCAACACCTCCCCCACCCCCCCCAAAAAAAGAAAATAAATATCGAAAAATGAAAAAGATAGGGAAAAGAAGTGAACAGTGTCGTCTGGGATGAGATGATGAGGCAAAAATCAATCACTCCAAAAAGGGGGGATCCGTACTGGAGAGCCTTTAGCTGAAGTGGATTCATTTGATATGATTGATGATTTTGAATTTGTTAATAATAATAATAATACTCCATAAGATCTTTGCGACCCCACCAGTGCCAATTATATTTACATTTCAATTATTATAAGCGATTTTGTTATTATTAAATTCTACCTGGAGTTCGGACAGACCAGCTTCTGTTTATTTATTACCCAATATTAGAAAAAAAAAAGAATTTAATGGGATGGGATTGCGTTGTCGTTTTCCCTCTTTCTCTCGAAAAAGGGAGATTGAAAAAAGTTAGAGAATCTGTTTGCGCTCTCTCTCTGCGTCCTCTGTTCTGTCCTGCCATTAATATTTTAAAAATTGTATTAAAAATTCAATTTCTCCAAAGTGGTCCTGGTACCTTGAAGATAGATAGATATAAAGAGAAACCATCATTGAGGCTGATTTTAGGGGGTTTTTCGAGTGCTAAAATTTAAACTTATACACGAGTTCAACATACGTTACAAATTACTGTTAGTCAGCATTTTCAAAATTTCTGAATTAAATAATGTCTGTTAAAAATGGACTTTATAAGTATAACTTAAGTTATTAAAAGAGATTTTTAATTCGAATTTCAAGAAAGAAAAGAGTCACAAAATTAAAATAAATTTGATTTTTTTTTAAAGAAATTCAATTTTGAGTTTTTATTTAACGAAGTTTAAAAAATATTTTTCCACCGAATTACTATTTATGAACTTGGAACGCTGGGTTCGGTGGAACTCTTCTCAAAATACCTCACTTATAAGACTGAAGAAGACCAAGTACTCTTAAACTTTGGAATTAAGTTACGAAGGAGATGGAATTCAATCTCTCGAGAGGGAGCAAGTGAACTATTACGATCTGGAGAGGGCGCACGCGCAAGCGAGTGAACTGCTCGGTCACAAGGAGAGCGTGTTTATGACAGGGCATCTTGGTAATTAGGGGAGTCCTCGGAGATCCAGGACGTCCCCCCCAGGCGATGATCCTGTGGGTGGGAGCTCACCAGAGTTGGACCGTGGAGCCACCAGGCCTCGGTCGTTTTTGAAAACCGACACGAATTCCCCTCTATCCTCATCCCGGTAATGAATCGCTCTCCGATCGACACGTGTCATCACTTACAGCTGGCCTTTTTTTTTTTTTTACCCTTTCTTTTTCCAAAAGGCTTATTATTTGCTGAGTAAGTCGTTCCCAGGACCTTCTCGTGTCATTTCGGGAGATGGAATTCACTTGATTGATTGCAACTTACGAGATCTCTACGTACAATGCGTGTGAGACTTACTGCTGCTTCATGGGTTAGTCGTGCCATTTATATCTTTAACTGAATGACACGAATTAATTTAAGTAACTCTCGATGTAATGAACTCCGTTTTGCATTAAATACTGTTTACGAGTCTATATGTATGAATCTAAACAAGGCTCTCTCTTGTACATGAACAAATTAGTCACGATATACAACAACTTCTGTTTCCACGAGGTCCACGCCGAAAAAGGCGTGGGGAAAGGAGAAAACGGGGGCATGTGATATAATAATATGCATTGAACATACGTACACAGAGAGGCTTTTGTCTACTATGTTTGTGGTTAGTACCTGTATATACATGTACGGTTAATTTCAAAAAAAAAAAAAATGAATGAGTTTTCATAAAATACATTTTCATAATTCATTGCGTGAAATAACAAGATTTTAATTTAGAAAAAAAGTTGTTGTTTGAAATGATAAATTTTAAAACTAATTCATGATTTTAAATAGGTTAGAAAAATATAAAACAACGGATGTTAAGGACACAATGTGCTTTTCCCCACATCCAAATACTCCCTCGGAAACTTCCCACACTAAACCATCCGGGACGATTCAATCCATGCATATGCCCAACCAAAGTCGGTGGGTGGTGGTGGGCGTCCGCACGATAACAAGTGTGCTTAATTCCGTCACGTGATTTTGTCGCGCACAGCTTTCTGACCAAGTCCGTCCGTCGCCCCCCCCTGTTACCTGAAAGTCGGGAAGTGGGTTCTGATGCCCTAGAAGGAATGATCGTTGAGGTAATTGATGAGGAGTTGGGCTCAGGCTTTATGGACTGGAACAACGACGTAGGCTCGGGCTTACCTGGGTTGGGCTCTAATGGGCTGGTTCGGAGCTTCAACAAACCCTACCAACAAACCGTGTCGCTCCTTTGTCGTCTGCAGCAACGGAATTACTTGGGGAGCGAGCACCTGCAAGAGATATATAAGCAGCATAATGAGGAGGGAGGAAAACAACCAGATATTTTCATAAAAAAGAAGGAGGTCTCTGGACATGGAGGAGCTGGCGATGAAGGATGGGGGGGTTCGTAGGTAGTGGAGTCTGAGTGTGGATTTGTGGTTTCCTGGTTGTTTTGTTGTGCTTTGGGGTCGGTCTGTGACTGGTGTGGTCAATCTGGACATTTGGTGTTACTGGGCTACTTTTTCGTGGAAATCCAGCTTCGACTGTTGGGTTAGATACAATTTCTTGCATCAAATCCCCCCCCCCCCTCCTCCCCCTCGACCTGACCACCACCCGCCTTTCCTAACGCACCTCATCATTGATGATGATAAGGTGGAGGGAAGACTCGAAAGGTCAGAGGGAGAATGATCGCGATGTGCGAATTTTTAAGCGCGATTATAACAATAGGCCCAGATCTAATATTACTTTAAATGTCCACGTTCTGGATGGCTCACTGATCAGGCCCAAATTATGGCCCGGCGTCAGTTGGAAGAAGATGGGCGTTGTCGCTGTTCAGGCGAATAACGGAGGAGAGCGGAGTTCCCCGATTTCGTGTCCAATAGAGTGGGGTTGGAATCGCTCGGTGAGATGTTTATGTCTCTTGTTTGAGTTCCCAGTAATTGGTTTGGGTTGGAATCGCGTGTTTTTTGGGTCGATTCGGTTGGGGGGGGTGGGCGTAGGCAAGGTGTTTGACGGAATGACCGACAGAAGAAATCAGGTCGATTCTGGGAAGTTAGTTCGCGATAAAGGATCTGGTTGTCTGTGCTTTCGCCGAATTAGGGAAGCTTTAGATACTATTCGATCTTTGGACGCGCTTGCGTGTTTCTTCCCTTTTCGATTTCCCCTTGCAAAGAATTGCAGTCGAATTCCCACTTTCTCGATGTGGGAATGAAATATGTGTCTTGGTGAATTCGATTTTGCTTGTTTCCCCTACTGTTTCGAGGGAATAGTGTTTTGTGTGTGTGGTCATCATTCCTGCCGCGGTTTGGATTTGTGTTCCGCATCATAATGTGTATTCTTTTCTGTTTAACAGGAGCACTTTGTTTGGGCATCATGTTCTTGTCAAGAGTCTTTGGAAGAACATGTTTAGCTACTGCCGCCAGAGCAGAAGCTTCTGCTGGGTCTCCTGCAGCTTCCGCTGCCGTGGCAGGGTCAGGGCACAACCCTCTCGAGGCATATTTCGAGGCAGATAGGAGCCCAGATGATGACCAACCTGTTGTCTATGGTACTAGCTAAATCTCGTGCTGGTCATTGTATCTACTTCATGACAGTTGCCTGTTCATTTCTCGCCAGATTTACGGTTTGCCTCTTTTGCTTGTAATTATGAGCTTCGATCTGTCTCTAATGTACTGCACACGTACTCATGACATCCATTTTTGTCAAGTTAGATATTTTTTCTTTCATGCTCACGAGTCATGACATTCTTCAGGTGTGTATAATTTACAATTTGAAACTATTCGAGGAAGTGCTAGCGATGTAATCTAGGCTGCCACTTTTTTGAGGTAGAGAATCTCAAAAGTGTCATCTTACGTAGTATGTGAACAGTTAGTTTCCAAAGTGTGCCAGTGTAGTCAATTTGCTGGATTAATACCCAGTCCACTTGGTTAATCCAAAGTAGCATGCTGGTCAGTTGTTTAACAGTGCGATAAAGGTTTTGTCGTTTAAGGCTTACGCGTTACGCCCCATGGTCCGTGATTTCTAAAAGGGCTTATCAAAGATTCTCTTATGCATTCTATCTTTGAATACGCAAGATTTTTTATGTTGTCGGAAAATACCTTCATGGTTTTATTTGGTGCACTAGTCACCTTCAGGTAGGAGTTGGAAGGCTTCAGAATTACGTCTGAAGTCATGGGATGATCTCCACAAGCTCTGGTATGTTTTAATGAAGGAGAAAAATATGTTGATGACTCAACGGCAAATGCTTCATGCCCAGAACCTGAGGTTTCCCAATCCAGAACGCCTCCCCAAGGTGTGCCTCACTTAATCTAAAGATGAATGGCTTTTCTGCCGTCAACAGCGAGCTGGTTGAGTTGCTCATACTTTGAATAATTTCCAGGTAAGGAGGTCAATGTGCCAGATTAAGCATGTACTCACCGAGAGAGCAATAGACGGACCAGACTCGAGGAGGTCTGCAGAGATGAAGAGGATGATAAATGCCTTGTGATTAAAAGTAATCACTATAACCTCATAAAACCACGATCCGAACTCCTGCCACAAGCTTACAACAACACGATCGGTGGCTGTACACAGTAGAGAAAGACTACTAAGTACAAAGAACAGACAAAGGCGAGGAATGCATCCCATTATGGTCCTCTACTTCTATCACCATTACAAACTGGCATATTCAAACTATCTAATCATTTATTCTACTCGCGTAAACTGGATCTCGAATTTGCGCCGCAAAGATTCCTGCATTAGTTGGCAGATCCATGTCAGCTCTAAACCACTTGAGCATGGGACTACATTGATTGTCAGAACAATAACATTGGAAGACCCGCTGTCAGAAAATCACACAAATAGCCTGCCTCTCCAGCCCTGGCATTGAGCATGTCATTCATTCAGTAAAGGAGCAGAGAAGACGTGGAAGACTTACACAAAACAGCCCCCCCTACGTTGGGATCTTTTCTTCTTTCTATCCTTCTGCTTTTGTGGTGGTCTGATGACGATCTTGATTGCAGCGTCAAAAACGGCTTTTACATTCTGCAATGATAAAATTCAATCATACAGAGCAAGCATTAACCTTCCCACGTGTAAAAAGAGACCAGCAGTTACTACGCCACAGTGAGAAATTAGGCTTTCAAGTTTGTCTTAATATAACAGAAAAACAGTGGACTTACTTGCTGAGTCTTGGAGCTACATTCTATGTAGTAGGCAGCACCAATCTGTTTCTGCAGTTCCTCTCCCTGGATGAGCAACATGTAAAGAATGATTAAATATTTAAAAGACACAGACACACACACATATATAAGATATACTATGAAGTAACTGGCTTTGCCAAACATAAGGTACAAACGTGAAGGACTCAAAAGGCGAGCTAATGATACCTGTGCCGTGGTGACAGGCACCAATCCAGGATGATCGGCCATATAAAACTTGTCATCGCGAAGATCTACACAAATTAGGGCCCATATTACACTTCAATAAGCTTAAATTTCCATCTCATCGATAATTAAGGAGAGGCTGTGTACAGAATTGTCAATGATCAACCCATTTCCATTTAATCATATAAAATCTACCGTGATATTTAAAAATTTTAAAGGCCAACATCTAGAAAGCAGCTAATGTATGAGAAGGGTTCACATTATTAATAACCCAGCACATTGCCTGTTTCATATGGATTCTGGAATACCCATTGGTCGAATTTCCCACACAAGTTCCAATGGGCTTACTTATCAAAACAATGAAAAGTTCCAACGGATTCTTGTAATTTCTCTAGGATTTTTCAACTAAGATGATTAAATGTGCTATATAGAAGAGTCGTAACAGAAGAAAACTTCGATTTACCCATTTTGGTGCCCACGAGGACAAGAGGAATTCCAGGAGCATGATGCTGTAATTCGGGAATCCACTGGCAAAAGAAAATGCAGGATCAATTAAGATATCATAGAAATCTCGAGCTCTCTCAACATATCTCGAAATAAAGAAATTCCGAATCTCATAAGTCACCTTCTTAAACACATTCTCATAACTCGCGCGGCTGACCAAAGAGAAGGTCACCACGAACACATCCGCTCCTCTGTAGCTCAAGGGCCTCAACCTATTGTAGTCTTCTTGACCTGCATTAATTGAAAACCTCAGAAACAACAGGACACTCCTTGTGACCCATTACCAAAACAACTGCACACGAAGTGCAAGATAAGAATCTCCATTAGGCCACGGAAGCAACAAACCTTCCAAGTTGAAAGCACCCACAAACCTAACTAAACAACCAATGACAAAGATCGCCCCAAATAGGATCTCACCAGCGGTGTCCCAAAGACCCAGGTTGACAGCGACCCCATCTACAACCACATTCGCGCTGAAGTTATCGAACACGGTAGGAATATAGTCCTGGATTCACCCAAAATTCAGCTTTCCCAAATCAATCAAGAACTCAAAAAGGAAAGGAAAAAAAAACCCAGAAACAACAAGGGGGAAAGAATGGGAGAGATAGGGTTACAGTGGGGAACTTGTTGCTGGTGTAGCAGATGAGCATGCAGGTCTTGCCGACGGCGCCGTCGCCTATGGTGACGCACTTTATGAACCTGGAAGCGGCCAACGAGCCCTGAGTCAACGCCATCTCTATCTGGGCAGCGGCGGAATGTCGAAAAGATCCGATCTTTGGAACGCCGGAGAAAGGGACGGGAGGAATTGGTGGAACAATACGGTGGTTGGTTGGATGGTTCTTGATAGTGGAAGTATGTGAGTGTAGAGTAGTAGAAGTAGTAGTTATGGATGCCCATCATTAGTTTCTAATTAATTAACTTAATCACAATCCCGTAAACTGAAATGACAAATTCATTGATTTTCATGGCAATTAGTTTAGTTTAATCTATTTCTTTGGCTCTCCGCATTTCCCTCCAATTTTTTAGTTTCTCCATCTTTCCTCCAGGCACGGCACGACCCAAACCTTGATCGAGCATCCCCTGCCCGATCACTGCAACCGCGAACGCGACGAACAAATGCATGCCTTCCACTTACCATCCGCCACGTCGGCCCGCTTCCGTCCCCTCCAGACGCCCTTTTCCCTACGGAAGAAGCTACCGTGGTGGCATGACGTGCTCGACCCTGGAAGCGACATCGTCGACAAATGGAACCACATCTTCCTCGTCACCTGCCTCTTCGCCCTATTCATCGATCCGTTGTATTTCTTCCTACCGGCCGTGGCGGGGCCTGCGTGTCTAGAGATCGAGTTCGGGTTCGGGATCACCATCACCCTCCTCCGCACCATCACCGACCTTTTCTATTTCATGCACATCTACCTAAAGTTCAGGTTAGCATTCATAGCGCCGAACAGCCGGGTGTTCGGTAGGGGGGAGCTCGTGATGGACAAAAATGAGATCGCCAAACGCTACCTGCGATCGGATTTTGCCATCGATCTCATGGCCGCTCTGCCTCTTCCTCAGGTAGGTCGGTATGAAATTTTTTTATCCCATTTTTCGACGATGATTAAGGAAACATCCGCTGTCGAGAAGATTTGTCCCTTGATCGTTCCTTCGCCCCATTATCCAGATCGTAATTTGGTTGGTGATTCCATCTATAAAGAACCCGACGGCGGAACATGCGAACCACATGCTGTCCCTAATTGTGCTCGTCCAATACTTTCCGCGATTCTTCCTGATCTTCCCTCTACAAAGGCGGATCATCAAGACAACTGGTGTGATCGCCAAGACTGCATGGACAGGAACTGCATACAATCTCCTCCTCTTCTCATTGGCTGCACATGTGAGCGCGCAAATTGTAAGGCTGTGATGAGTTGAAATCGAGGGTTGCCTTCGGCTAAACATGTTGCATTCATGATTGAAGGTTTTGGGAGCGATTTGGTACCTCTGGTCGATCCAGCGGCAACGGACTTGCTGGAGAACAGAATGCCACAATGAGATGACAGACACGATCCCAAATCCTTGTAAGCTGCTGTACTTTGATTGCAGCACCTTGGACCTTCCAGATCGACAACTCTGGCTGAACACCACTCAGGTGTTGCTCAAGTGTGATGCCCAGAATGATCCCGACTTTCAGTTCGGAATCTTTGCTGAGGCATTCACAAACGAGGTTGCCTCTGCAAGCTTCATCGAGAAGTATTTTTATTGTCTCTGGTGGGGCTTACGAAACATGTGGTACGCATCATGAATTCTCGTCGTCCACATTTACTTGTCATTCATGGTCGATTTCTGACAAGCATATCACAGTTCGTATGGCCAGAGTCTGATGACGAGTACCCTGAGCACGGAGAACCTCTTCTCGATATTCATCTGCATCGGTGGATTGATTTTCTTTTCTCATCTCATCGGCAACATTCAGGTGATTTGCAGTTTAGACACTCTGGAATCGGTTTTCAATGTCACGAGGCATAGAGTTTGACAAATCCCTTTTGTTTTTCTATACGGAGACCTATTTGCAATCTTCGATGGTAAGGCTCGAGGAATGGAGGGTTAAGCGGAGGGACACCGAGGAGTGGATGCGGCACCGTCAACTGCCTCCGGAGTTGCAGGAACGTATCCGCCGGTTTGTCCAGTATAAGTGGCTCGCCACACGTGGAGTGGACGAGGAATCCATCCTGAAGTCCCTGCCCCTTGATCTCCGTCGACAGATCCAGCGTCACCTCTGTCTCGCGCTGATTCGACGAGTGCCTTTCTTCGCACAGATGGACACCCAGCTCCTGGACGCCATCTGCGAACGTCTGGTTTCATCGCTGCACACGAAGGACGCGTACATTGTACGGGAGGGCGATCCGGTCAGTGAGATGCTCTTCCTAATTAGAGGCGAGGTCGAGAGCAGCACCACGGATGGGGGGAGGTCCGGGTTCTTCAACTCGATCACTCTACATCCAGGGGACTTCTGCGGGGAGGAGCTGCTAACTTGGGCACTTGTGCCGACCTCCAGTCTCAATCTTCCTTCCTCGACCCGGACGGCGAAGACGCTTACAGAAGTAGAGGCCTTCGCCCTAAGGGCAGAGGACCTGAAGTTCGTAGCGTCACAGTTCAAACGCCTGCACAGCAAGAAGCTGCAGCACGCGTTCCGTTACTACTCCCACCAATGGCGGACGTGGGGGGCTTGTTACATACAAGTGGCATGGCGGCGTTTCAAGAAGAGGAAGATGGCAATGGAGCTCGCGATGCAGGAGGAATTCTCTTACTTGAACGCTTCCGGCCAAGAAGGAGAGGGCAGCTACAGCTATGGCTCCCCGGGACAAAATCTCGACGGAGATAACTATTACCAAGCAGGCACGAGCGGGGAAGACTCTGACGACGGGGCTAACAACGGAGGTCAGCAGCAACAGCTGGGGGCGACGATATTGGCGTCGAAATTTGCGGCGAACACGAGGAGAGGGGCGAACCAGAAGGGGCCGGGGATGGACCCCGGGGATCTCAAGATGCCCAAGCTGTTCAAACCCGACGATCCCCACTTCTACGACGACTGACCGTTTGCTTCGGCTTTCTGTAATTTGTAGTTTCGGCCATTTTGCATCACCAACTATTATATATATCACTATAACATTCAGGCCCATTTTTTATGGGCTTTTGAACTTTGGCCCATTATAACTGGAATTTAAGAATCGATCAAATAATAGTTAGTATTTAGGACGGTGTTCTAGGAGCATTGTTCACGAAAAAAATATTTCGTAAAATAAGATAATGTTTTTCAAAATTCGTTAAACAATGCACGTAACTCAACTAAGTTTAGTTTCTAACGGACACTTTAGTCGTTCTCGCTACCTTACATGTGAACAGAGATTGAGCTGACGAAAATTCTCTAGACACCAAGCCTGCTGCTCGTATCTGAGCTCCTAAGATCCCTAGAAACTATGGCAAAGAGTACCTTGTCTCAATCTTGGTGTCGATATGTCGTGAGAACCCAGGAGGGAAAGACGATGTCCGAGCCTCGGCTCAAGATTCAACCACGGCTGCGGCGCTCTAATCAATCCTCAAGGGAGGAACCTCCCACATGAAGAAGAAAGTGCGAGCGCTAATCAAGCTGCTACTTCTCCGACTGAGGGAAAGATGAGGGGCGCGCGGAGTCCATTGTTCATAACATTCTTTTTGGACGGCCTGCTCGGATTTTTTGAGAGCCTTAGCCCTTCACCATTCGTTAGGGATTGAAAGATAACGTTAGATTCCTCTACTTTATTGAGAACGCGGTAATATGCCTCAATTTTAATTTAATTTCATCTTTATATTTGCTTGCACATAAGTGGGCCTTGGCCCATACTAATGTTTATAATGGACCTAGGCCCACAATAATTTGGTACGGGCTCAACACTTGCTCTTTGGGGAGGGGGGCGTAGATCCGTTATTTCTTTTGTCGTGCCAGTTTACAGTCGGCGAGGGATTGATTGCTCAGTTGTTTCCCGGTGATGGCGACGGAGGCGAAGCCAGCGGCGGAAGAGGCCAAGATGGACCTGTTCGAGGACGACGATGAGTTCGAGGAATTCGAGATCAACGAAGGTTCGTATTGGATCGAAATCGGTGGTTGCTTTTTTGTTGCCTAATCGATTGATCTTGGACGTACGGAAACCCTAGTCTCGCCGGAGGATATGCGTGGATGAGTATGAGGTTGGTTGCACTAGTGTTTGCACTTGAAGGGGTCTCCGTGCGGGGAGAATTCGTCGGGTGGGTGTCCTTTAGGGTTTGGTGAGAGACGGGAGCTATTTAATGGTGTTTGCTTGCGAAGGACGGCCATTCTATTTGGACGCGATGGTCGTGTCGTTGCATTATCATATGGCGAATCGAGTCTTGTGGCATGTGTGATGCTTCTATGTAGGGGTGAATGCCTGCTGGGGACGGCATCTTGGTTTATCTTCACCAAGTGATACATAATATTTGCTGTGGCCTTAGTCATTCAATGATGGATGGAGGAATCGAATTTGTTAGGCAGGACTGTTATGAGGATTGTCCATCTTTATGGAGAGGACCTGCGGACTTGATGTCGTCTTAGGACATCTATGCAGTTGTGGTGGTTATGTGAAGCGTGCCTTCCATTGTTCTTTTTGTTCGGCTCTGGTTCTCACGTTTGAGACATATCTGGTCGCTGCTTCTGCTTTTTCTGTTCTCTCCTATCCTTTCACTACATAAACTTCTCCTAACTTCTTGTCTTCCAATTGGCCAGAGTGGGAAGAGAAGGAAGAAGCAGGCGAGGTGACTCAGCAGTGGGAGGATGATTGGGACGACGACGACGTCACTGACGATTTCTCTCTGCAGCTTCGGAGAGAATTAGAAAGCAATGAGGAGAAGAAATGAGCTAATCTTTGGGAAAATTTCTTCCATTCCAGTTCTGCTTTGCTGCATGTGTAGATTTATTACTTATCTTTTATCCAGTCCCTAGAAGTGCGGAGGCCTTCTACTATCTTTGGCATGATCTTCCTGTTGTATTCGGATTCCTTCGATGCTGGATAGTGAATGCAGATGTGGCCTTTAGACTCTTTGTGGAGTTGTTTCAGCCTCTCCATCTCATCATGTGCTGTTGTTTGCCCCCTTCCGATAGTATGAATGATTGGCCATCTTTCACCAGCAACAAACAGGTTTCAACAACCAGGAATCTATGCAGTGGACATGGAAGCTGTGCCCGCAATTAAGCAAAAAGTCATCTCACAAGTCTTTGACCTTGAAAGTCTCAAGACAGACGGCACATGAAGAGAATTGAAAATCAAGGAATTTGAAAAAGCAAAAGAGGAGATAGTCTCAGGAACTGGGTAGGGTTTGTTCTGCTCCACACATGCTGCCAAAAATTCCATTCCTACTACTACCTATCCCTATACCTTTCCAACACGTTCAGAGCGTTCTAATTGATCTTTCCTTTCGCCTGTATATTTTAAGAGGGGTGATTAGATGAACATAACAGATTGCTACTTCACATGGAAACATATCCTTTCAGCAAGTTGTCGGGGATCATCATCTCGGTAATTTAATGTAACCAATGAAGAAGATGGTTCCGGGGGGGGGGGGGGCCAAATTTCAGGACAACCTAGAAAAAGGAATGGTCCGGATGGAGGGAGGCTTTTTTGACAAAGATTCTAATGTTTCAGACAGATTGAACTTTCCAATGCCCAGTAGTTTACCTGTTACGGGTCTTCGAATCTGGGCAGGAGGATGCAATCGAACGTCTTCTTTCTATCCTTCAATTCCTAGGAAGCGCGAAGATTTTGTCATTTTTTTTTTTGTATAACTAACGTTGTTATGCTTTTTGTAAGGACACGGGGAGTCATTAGAGGATTCAGATTGTTTCTTTATTCCTTAACGACCGCTTACGAATGCCATTGACGTTGCCGGAAGAACAGACGCGCTTGAAGATAAGTAAGCAAAAGATAAATATGTAGAGATGTATTATGTGTAGACGTGCATGACCCTAGTTATAGGACTTTAGGCCTAAGCCAAAACGGAAAGGTATTATATGTATAATATTAATATTTCATTTCCTTCCTTCGATAATCGATCACCTGTCTCTTCCTTGCTTAGGTGACACCAGTAGCTTCCATAACTTCTTGATCATCCAAATTTTTCTCTGTCCATCGCAGTGAATTGCTTCGCCCATGAGCCTTCGCTCAATTGGGTGTTTTGGCTCGCCCGATCATTCATCTCTCTCTCCAGTCCTTCGTTTAGCGACCGCTTCCCCATGAGCCTTCACTCATTGTGTTTCCACGGTAACTTCGCTGGAAGGCCTCTTTCGTCTTGGCTTTATTTTGGGCAGATCATTAGACCACTGACCTTATTCTATCCACATGCATCTTGATGGCGTGTGGCCTAGAATTATTGTTGTCAAACACTTATTTTGTGTCCAAGGGTTTGATTCTATACTCAAGCTTCCGATTATAAACTTAGTGTATTAAGTTTTCAATTTATAAAACTTTTTGTTAGTAAACTTTTGCATCTTACAAGAAATCGACGACCTAGGTCGGTCAGAATACCGAGGAACGTGGAATGATCCCCAACGTTCTTTTCCTCTCTCAAGTCGGAGGCCCATTTAGCATTGCCGAATAAAGCCCAATACCCAAATAGGCCCATTTTACCTTATCGGCCCAGCCATCGAGCCCATAATTTTCCAAGTACCAAAAACAGAATAAGTATTTACTCATTCTTGGAGTTCATGCAGCACAAACACTCCTTGGCCAACGATTCCTCCCCAAGGTTGTCGTGCATTCTATCTTGGGGGGAATTCTCTAAATGCAGGAAATTAATCCTTAACCCCTACAATAATTTTAGACAAACTAATACGGCAAGCTGGAGAATTTTTATTTGGGATTTGCCGTAATTTGATTCACCACATGCCTATAACTCAAAAAGGCTTGCTTCTTCCCCTGGATTCCCAGGTCGACACGAAACGCCCGCGCTTGCTCGTTATTCTTCTTCCACCCTCATCTCTCTCGTTCCTCCTCCCTCGCGATTGCACCCTTTCCGGGAGGGTCGCTTTGACGGCACTGCAAGAATGGTGGACGCGGACACCGCCAAGACGATTGTAGGCATCGTCGGTGAGTGGCCGGCTTTCCTCTTCCCTTTCTCTTTGTTATTTCTGACATGAGTTTTTTTTTTCCTTTTTTATACCGATTCGTGTTTATGATCCTCGTAGGGAATGTCATCTCATTCTTCTTGTTCTTGTCTCCTCTGTAAGTGTCTGACGCGGTTTTGAGAGTTATCTTCTTTCAGTGTGGTTTCCCTGGTTCATGGGGAGTTTGTTGTTTGTGTTAATGCAGTCCGACGATTATCACTATATTTAAGAAGAAATCGGTGGAAGGCTTCAAGCCGGATCCGTACGTGGCGACCGTGCTCAACTGCATGATGTGGATTCTCTATGGCCTTCCGTCCGTTCATCCCGACAGTCTCCTTATCATCACCATCAACGGAGTTGGCCTCGCCATCGAAGCCATATATGTCACTATCTTCATAATCTACTCCCCGTGGCCTAAACGAGTACGCCACACCCTGATCTGATCTTGAGTGTCGGTTTTTCCCTCCCATGCTCTTGTTATTTTCACCGTGCGGGGCTTACATGTGAATTCTCTCAGCGCAAGATCATCATGGCCATCATCGTGGAATTGATCTTCATGGCGATCATGGTATTTATCACCCTGTGGGAACTCCACACCACCAAGGCGAGATCAGCACTGGTCGGCATTTTGTGCGTCGTGTTCAACATCATGATGTACGCTTCTCCGTTGACAGTCATGGTACGTACCCGTCAATTGCACCCATGCCCATTTTCTCCGCAGACCATTTAACATGACGCGAAATGCGGATGTCTCTCAGAAAAGAGTCATCACAACGAAGAGCGTCAAGTACATGCCCTTTCCCCTTTCTCTTGCGAACTTCTGCAATGGCTGCATCTGGGCTACCTACGCCCTCCTCAAGTTTGATCCTTTCGTCCTGGTAAAGTATTCATAAATGATACTGATTTCACGCACAAGGTATATCATTGGAGCACCGGGACTGACCTTCTCGCCATTATTATCAGATTCCCAATGGCCTAGGAGCAATCTCAGGACTTGTGCAGCTTATTCTCTATGCGACGTTCTACGGATCCACAAACTGGGATGAGAAGCCATCCGAAGTCGAACTAAAGGGGGAGACATAAGAAGCACCATCACAGTCGCGGCCATAGTTCACCCAACGTTTGAACCCTTCCCAATTTTATACTAACAATAGGTTTCTTGATTTGATTCTCATGAAGTACATATTTTTACCTCTTGTATCCCGAGTCCGCGATGCTCGGAATGCAGTTTTGCGTACAGGAAGCAGGCGACTAATACTGTGACAAATCTTGTTCATGTTTTGATTACCCTTTCTGAGTTCAATTTGCAATGTAATACTATTACTATTGGGTGAGACCACATTTCCTACTACCGTGAAGCAAACGGAAGTACCAAACCAGTAGTTCGCCGTGGCCCATCAGCTCATAGTGCAGAAGAGCCCGGACTGAATCTCACTACCATTCTCGCCAGCGACATTCCATCCCTGCCTTGTATTTGCATTCAAAAAGCGCGCAGGAGAACTGCGGCAAACATATCCCAAAATGATGAATCTTGCGGAGAAAAAAGATCCTAACGTTCAAACAACTACCAACAATGATGATCGGAGCGAACCACGCCTCGCCACGATCCTGATGCCTAAGGTTAGGTGAGAGTTGATTTTATATTATATAATTTAACACATCATCTCAAACCGAATCCACAGTCGAATGAAATTAGTACCGCTCTAATATCATGTAAAAACTGTTACCGTTTGAATATAATTTAATACAAGGAATAGGAGGAAGTCTCCCGGAGGCATCCCAGACGGTCGTCCTCCTCCCCAGTTTCGCGACAAGATGATCATGTCCTAATCTAATCTCAAACCGTCTCCAAATTTGGGCCTTTATTAATCTAAAAAAAGAGCCCAATTCGACAAACCACAGATTGGGCCGAAATAGGAATGTGGGCCTCGTTGGAACATACCCCCCGATTTCTCTCCCCCCCCGTACTTTCTGAAGTCCGTGAATAATGGACCACTGCAACACATGAACGTCCACTCCGGACCTCGATGGCATTTCATCGCGTTGATCCGACGCATATCAACGTCACCGAAGATATGTGACTATCACGTGGGCGATGTTTCTGCCGGGTCCACCGTCCCGGTCCACGTGGCTTATCGTATTTCGGGCGAGTAGAGCCCAATAATTGAGTTCATTCCTATTTCGGGGGACTAGAAGAAAAGTGAGCCAGTAGATTGCGACTTTGGTAAGAGGGTCGTGACGTGTGTATTTGTCCTTAATTAGATCCCTCCCTTTGACGTCCACGTTTATGTCCCGACGTCTCCTCGTTCCTCCTTCGGCCTCTCAATTATTGCCATGAAACACTTTGCCCACTGTTTTGGGCAACGGGTATCCATCTTCGAATACAAAGCAACACCTGCCCCGTGAACCATGACAGGCCTGAATTATCCGGTCATCGCGGAGGACGCTAAGCGCATGTGCCACAAGCCATGGCATGCACGGGGGAATACGATGTTCCTCCTCATCTTCAAACAATAAAGTCCAATGGATTTACTTGGTGAGGCGGAGAGGTCTAGGGTTTTCATTTCATGAGACGAATTTCATCACCTGGGGAAGAGGAAGAAGAAAGAGTGACGTAAAGAGAGGGATGGTCTGGGCGGCGGCGGAGTGGGATTTGATTGGACTTCAGAAGATTTGATCAACTTTGTAAACTAAGCACGTGTTTTACGTTCTCGCATGCGACTCCCCGAACGCGTAACTGGCGACGTCATTGATTTTCATTTTACTAATTATAATGAATTTTAGGTGTTTCTTGCCACTTTGGTAAATTCATTTAACCAAGTATCAATTCCATAATTTAATAAATTGAAAGAAAGAAAACTCATTTAATAAAAGTTACTAAACGTTTAAGAGAATAAAAAAATTATAAGAAGAATTATTTTGCAAAGGAAAAGATTTACCAATACTGTGAATTTTTAAATCTAATTACTGAAAGAAGACCTAATTATACAACAAAATACAGAATTGAAGAAATTTTACTAATTACCTAGGATACTTACAGTGTCAACGAGAAAAA
This sequence comes from Melastoma dodecandrum, assembly GCA_029817715.1. Lineage (NCBI taxonomy): Eukaryota > Viridiplantae > Streptophyta > Magnoliopsida > Myrtales > Melastomataceae > Melastoma > Melastoma dodecandrum. The sequence continues at coordinate 3,309,483 of JARUPY010000182.1, forward strand.
TAAAAATCGGTTACAATTTATTAAGTAAAATTATTAACTAAAAAATATAAACCCTAAAAATTTTTAAGAAACAAAAGGAAATACATAGACAATCTAAAACATGAAAAAAATGTAAATGTAGAATAAATTTTTAGATTAAATTTAATAATTTTTATAATGAATCATATAACTTTTTTAGTATAAGGAGTTGAAATTGATGATCATGAAATTGGGAAATATATTTTTAAAATTAATTTCTCGAATTTAATAGAAAATACTAATAAATATTTCAATTGTTAGCTAACTTTTTTTAAGTAAGTTTCCAAAAATGTATCTGTATAAAAAGGAAATTTAATTTTAACTTTCACGAAAACGTAAATAATTATAAAGATTTTAACTTTGTTCGTTCTGTGTCGTTACATATATTACTTGGGAATCTTCTTTATTTTTATGGGTTGGTTTCTCTCATGAATTCCTACAGGGATTGCTTGGAGTTGAGTGCTTAGGAATATTGAGTAACAGGACGAATTAAGTTTTTTTTTTTTTAATTAGGAGAAACAATAATATGGTGAATATAATAGATGATGCTCCTTGGCTTCATATCGATTCGACAGAGTTCGATTTTGATGAATGTTAACTTAAAAGAAATAGAACAAAATGGTCTTCCTTTTCCGCCCGAGCTGAGGAGAACAATGGCAGCAGAGTCCTGGCTAAGGTTTTAGCTCGTTGCTTGACCGGGCCTCTGAACTACTTAGTTAGGACGAGGAAACCAGGTCTTCTAACCTTTGGCATACCCTTGTCGTCTCCACGCCAAGTCGACAGATCCTCACCTGAAATAAGGAACTTCCTTCTTATTTTTTTTTTTCAAAACCTCGGAGAAGCTCCGGGGTGAAGCTACGAAACTTATTGAATCGCACTGTTTTGAATTTACCCGAGCTTGGATCGTGTGGAGGAACTTGTTCCCGACTTTGGAGGCGCTAGCGCTGACAACCTCGGCGCCTTCCTCCTCGAGTATGCTTATGACCTCGTAAAACATGAACTTGTTGTTTTCCCCGCTAATCACAGTCAAATCCAACCCGGAGTCCCATTCCTTAAGGTCGATGACTGGTGCTGACTTCTTCGGTTTCAATCCGTACGCGCTTCCGTCAATCATGGCAGTGTTATGGTCTCCCATGTGGGGATGATCCCCATTGTTTCTCATCAAGAGCTCCTTCCTCATCTTTAGGCCCTCGATTCTCTCCTTCAGTTGAGTTATGTATGCTGCGGCTTGATCGATTTGGTCTTGTTGAGACACTATATCCTGGTATGATTAGACAAAAGCGGGTGTTCGCAAAAAAAAACAAAAGTCATCAGAGGTCCTCCGCCCAACCTTAAAAATCTCGGGGGGGAGGGGAGAAGAAAGGAATTTACCTTGTTATGGTAGGGAAGAGGAATGAGGGAGGAGAGCTTGAAGCAGAGACCCTTCATGTGAATCCTTCGGTTACGCTCGATCGTCTTCCTGTCTGGTTTGCACGACTCGTCTCTGCTGCTCTCGTTCATGGCGTTGACGTACCGGAATCTTAGGTATACGGACAGGAGTCGACTTTTGCGGTGTGGAGGGAGTTGAAAAGGGATAATAAGAGATGTATTTTTTGGTCTGTGTGGCTGCGAAAGGGTCTACTTATACACACATAGTGCGACCACGCGCGGCAAATAAATATTCAGCAGATGGATCGATAATCCTCCGAGGGCTTTTTTCCATAGTTAGACAGCTACTTGATGCTATAACTCGTTTCTGTTTTGGACGAAAAGTCTCCTCCCATTCTCAATGTCATTGTTGATGGAGACAAACTTCTAACTTTTTCATCAGATGCTCTTATTATACGATTTCTTATCACTAGATTCATCCCAAAAAAATTTCATTCTGTTTTGATCTTGAACAAATAATTCATGCACACTCTATCAACGATTAATAAAATAATCTAAGCTTATTAATCAAGATAAAATAACTTTCTACATATACCTGAGTTGTTTATACCTGATGCGGAAAATATCTTGATTTAGAGATAACACGTTTATAAATTGGTTTATCCCTCTTTGCCCGTTCCTTGATTTACAGAGAAAACGTCGACATTGTGCCAGACATTGTGTACTGTGCACAAATGCCGTGGTTCTGGAGAAACTTTGCAAATGGACCTGGATATTGTCCCAATTCATCATATTTTCCATAATATTCGCCATCTCTATTAGATCTTACGATTTTCACTTTTCTATCTAATTGCCTTTCAACCTCTTTAACGAATACCTCGGTGAATTCACAGCTTGAGATTTTTCATTCAATAAATAGATATACCTGTAACGTGAAAAGTCATTAATAAAGGTGATAAAATATTTTTTTCTCCACCAATTGATGGAGAATCAAAAGGTCCACATATATTGTTGTGTATTATTTTAAGGAGTTGATTGCTTCTTGTGGCTCCTTTCTTGCCATGTTTGGTTTGCTTTTCCCTTAATGCAATCCACACATAGGCCAAGATCGGTGAAATTCAAATTCGAAAGAATTTCATTCTTTACCAATCTTTCCAATCGTTCTCTGGATACGTGACCCAAACGCTTATGCCACAAGTAAGCGGAATTTTCATTTATATTGCTACTTGTATTTTCAGAAATATGATAAACTAAATTAGGGATTCGAAAAATTTAACATCAAGTCTCAATTTATATAAACCATCAATAAGAATTCCAGAACCAATAAAGGAATTTTTAATAAATAAATTGAAACATCCTTGTCCAAACTCAAACATAAACCCATCGTGATTAAGTTTTGAAACTAATATCAAATTTCTAGATATCTTGGGTACAGAGAGTTTGCATTAAATCCAGCTGACAGCCCATATCTAATACAATACGATAAGTCCCTATGCTTTTAATTGGGACCTTCTCACGGTTTCCCATGAACAGAAAGTTCTCAATTGGGTTTATGATTTGGATTGTAAGGAATCTCTGCATAAAGTTTGAGACATGAGCAGCAGCACCAGAATCAAGCCACCAAGAATTAGAAGGAACTTCATTTAAGCTTAGTTTGGAACAAACAAAAAAATCGGAAGTATCTTTCTTTTCAAGCCAAGCCTTTCGTTTCAGACAATCTTTCTGATAATGTCCCTCCTACTTACAAAAGTGACACTTATCTGTCCGTTGCACTTTAGCAGGGGCTTTTTTCTTAAATTTCTTGGAATTTCGTTTGAATATCTTACTTGCTTCTTTACCTGCGAGGATGACAGAATGAATTCCTTGACTCTTTAATCTAGTTTCCTCATGAATAAGGACAATTCATTCACATTCCACTTATCCTTTATTGTATTGTAGTTGATTTGGAACGGTCCATATTCAGGAGGAAGCGAGTTCATGATGAACTACACCAAGATGGAATCATCAACTGTCATACTCAGGGTCTTTAACTTTGCTACAATATTTGTCATCTCGATGACATGCTGCTGCATGCTTCGTGACCCATCATACTTCATGGTCGTGAGTTCAGCCATTAGTGTGCCAGCGAGAGACTTGTCGGCAGAACGAAATCTTTCTTCCACGAACTCGAGATATTCTCTCGCACTTTCAGTATGTGAAATACTGGTCTTTATGTTGTTCGCAATAGTCATTTGCATAAAATTAAGGCACAATCTGTTAGATCTTTCCCATGCTTCATAAATTGATTTTTCAGGTTCACTGCTCGAATCCGTAATCGCAGTGGGTTTTTCTTTAATGAGTGCCAATTCAAGATCCAAGATACCTAAATGGAAATGGACTTGCTCACTCCATTTTGAGAAATCATGGATGCCTGCAAATGAAGGCAGACAGCTGCAAAATAATTTAATAAATTGAACTCAGTCAATTAATCATTCTTAATATATTGCAGTTTCCTTTGGGTAAGATGACAATATATTACCTTTAATGCCACACATATTTAATAGAAAATAATATTTAAAAAACATACGAATACTTTTGGATACACAAGCAAGCAGTAAACAAATTAATTTCTTTGATAAATTTCTCATATTGATTTACCTTTGGGCAAAATCAAAATTAGACAAAAATCATGTAAGGGATAAATTATTTGTTCAAACACTGCTCTCATACCACATGTAAGATTTCTTATCACTAAATTCATTCCAAAAAAAACTTCTTTCTGTTTTGATCTTGAACAAACAATTCATCCACACTCTATCAATGATTAATAAAATAATCTAAGCTTATTAATCAACACAAAATAATTTTCTACATATACCCGAGTTGTTTATATCTGATGCGGAAGACATTTTGATCTAGAGAGAACACGTCTATAAATTGTTTTCTCCCTATTTGCCCGTTCTGTAAGCCTAATGGTAGATGAAGGACCAATTTATATATCTGAACTTTTAATCCGGTACGTCCATCAAGTCACCAGATAATATGGTTAAGATTTGTCCAAATATTAATTAATATTATTACGAGTACAATATCTAAAATATAACAAAAATATTTAGTTATATTATCATATATTGCAGACAATCTGCGGGTTAACATCGGGTCATATTCTAACACTTATTGGCAAGCTATGGTCGAGATGATGACTACTCATGAATCGATACATTCAGAACGTGCCTAATTAAGTACAAATAATTTGTGATGTTTCGGACAGAAGCATGATACCGAGCCGTTTTGACGTCACAGGCGAGGCTTCCTCGACTTTATTGCTCCGCGACAAGCTTTACCAACGTAGCGAAATGTTAACGGCCGGTGTTGCCGTCCAAACACAGTACGGGGTCATTTCCGACCACGGGAATCACAAGTTTATTTGCGTGGCGAGGAGGAAGCGGATGAGTGAGACATCAGGGACCACTTCACAGTTGACAATGCGTGGGGACAAAAATTCGCGAGGGGAAAACGTTTTCTTACCCCGGCCAAGATAAGAAAAAGGACTACGGAAGTGGGTTAACGAGTTGTCACAATTAACTTCGATACACCGCAAGTTATGGCGGAAGCAGTCATTGTTTACATCAAATCTTTTTCAATGACATCTCACCAATTCGTTGGTATGAGGCCCACTAAAGCCAGACACGAAAATGGTCCAAAACGAAACCCGACTGGTAATTAATTTAATCAGTTGTGCAAGTTGGCATTCTCGAAGATCCAGTGGCACGCATCAAGGGCTGTGGCCGAGCGCGATGAAGGCGCAGTGGCCCGGGCCCGAGGCCGAGCTGTCGACGTGGCACACCGTGACCCCGTGGTTATTCCTGTTCCTTCCCTTGCAGTCTAGGCCGTCGGCCTCATATACTCGCACCTTGGGAACGGAATGACAGTAATGTAAGAGGTACGGGTACAGGCTTTGGTGGCACGAGAAGGACTCCGCCACATCCCCTCCGTTGATCCCTGACACTTCCCCGATCGTGACTTCCCATGTTGATTTGTTTACGCTGTCTGTGGTTCGCAGGATGACGAAGCACCCCGGGATGCAGGTGCCAAAGTCGATTAGGTCCTCCGCAGAAAAATTGTACCTATTAGTCCAAAAAAAAGTTTTGCCAAATAAGGCAGGAGGTTTCAGAATTCCCAAATTGCCTATAAGTAGCTACTAATTTCGGACCACGAAGAAAGTCGCTGCTTCAACTAGCGATTTAACTTTTCAATAATAAAATTGCTACTTAAAGTAACTTCTCCTTAGGGTTTGAAATTGAATTGAGCGAATGGGGGCTAAGTAGGAATAGTTAAGTTGATTGGTTCGGTTGCCTAGTGGTGCGCTTGTTCGGGCAACAACCGAATGGGAGAAAGTGTGTAGAGTGAAAATGAGCCGCAGCATGTTCAATACACGAGAAGCCAGCTTTCCATCCAGAGCTACTTCTTGTGGCTGCAAGGTCCTTTTCATTGGGTTCGATCAGAGGCAGACAATGATCCAGGCGATTCTGGCTAAGAATGGGGATGCCCCTCTCACTGATATGGAGGATCGACGGCCACTTTCTGGTCAGCAGTAGGCTTCCTTCCCCATTGATTTGGACAATTTCACAGGCTAGAGATCACTTACGATGTACCATCCAGTAGTTTCGAAAAGCTTACCCGGACATCACTTACTCGTGAAGCCGTGACATGGGTTAGGCCGAAACGAGTCGAATGGTTACACCATATTTACTTCTACTGTGTGCTCTGACGATCGTTCAAACCCTCGAATCTCTCCAAGAGCAGGTCTCCTTGAGTTAAATAGGACGACCAGCTGAGAAGCTGCGGAAAGCAAAAGACGAACTTCGGACCAGAATCTTAGGCGGGGGAGGGTTCTTTTCTTGATTGGTTTGGTTTCTCAGTTTCAGTCCCAGTCACGGTTCCTGTCTTTTGTTCTGGGAATTACTTGCTGTCGGCCTCGTACGAAATATGCTTCGATGGATCCAACGTTGTTACAGTTTGCCAATTTATCTAATTGAGTAATTTACATTCAGCGTAAAATACACGCCAATTTCTAACCATGGTCGTATTAATTAATAATCATACTATTTTAACCCAAGTTTTTTTTTCTCATTAACGGTCAATGATCCCATCGGACGATCCAGAAATGTCCACTTGTCGAAAGGACACACAGCTAAAGAAATCACTGTCGTCTCCCCCACACTTTTTTTTTTTATGCCTTGCCTTCGACTTTCGGTTAACTTTCCTTTCCCCACCCCCCGTCTTATTCTTAAAGCCCATCGCGAGATATCATCCGCGATGGCCACCACAACAACTGATTCAATAACGAGGTCGTGTCTCCCGAGCGGTTACCCTCTTTATTCGGATGAGGAAGTCTACGTCCATGGACTCGGAGTCCTCTTCCGCCGCCGCGGCGGCGGAGGACGAGTCGCAGCACTCGCCCCTTCGGTTTCACTCCCCGCTCCGGTCCGACCTCGGCGATCCAGTCGAAACCTCGCCCTACGCCTCCCCCGAGAGCCTACGGAGGACTTCGGAGGACAAGTTTACTCAGTGGTCGCCTCTCCACTCGCCCTCCCCTGATGCCGGGAAGGCTGTCGAGAAGGCTAATCGCGTCGAGGTTCGTAAGGGTTTAAACTGGATTTCTGTACAATCTGGTATTCCTGGAAAACAAAATTAATGTTCGTGGAGAGATTGCTGTGAGGGGGCGTGACATTAGTTAGATGATCGGATTGCATTTATGCGGACGTGCGGACTTTTTTGCTGGTACATTTGGCTGATCTTGATCAGTTTATCTCAATTGAGTGTGAATGATTTAATTCGTTCTGTCAGTATCGTGGCTGGTTGTGATTATTTTCTGGGTAAAAGAATTTGATCACTCCATGGCTTTCCCGTGTCGTTGTTAGATAATTAGGTTCTGATTTGATCGTGGATTTGCGGTGCCTGAGATTTACCTGTTCTTATTTGAATGGATTTTCTGATTTAGACCAGAGTTTAGGTTATTTTGAGCGCAAGAAATTTATGTGAACTTTTAAGCGAGGTGAGCTGAATCAGTGTTATGTTTTCAGAATATGAATGTACGGTCCACGGGGATGGTAGTGAATAAGGAGGTGAGGCAAGACATGATGCATCCAATGACCAAATTAGGACCAAGTGTGGGTGGAGTTGGAGACCGATCCAGGGCCCCCGAAAGCTTCTTTAGAAGATCACGCAGTGGAAATGTTGCGATGAAGACAGCCTTGTGTTTTAGGGTCCTTGAGGTTATCCTTTGCTTGATTTCTTTCGCAGTAATGGCTGCCGACAAAACTCCAGGGTGGTCTGGTGATTCCTTTGACCGATACAAGGAGTACCGGTATGCTTTCTTAGCTTGCTTCAGTTCATTCTGTCATGTATTTTGTTTGTGTGCTTGTTGTGACATTGATTCAAAAGTTATGTTGGGCCAATTATAGGCCACTTTGTCTTAGTTTCTTTTTAACAACATTTTTGTGGATGTAACAAATTATGAGACTTGTAATTGATTCACGTCAGGTATTGTCTCTCCGTGAATGTTATTGCCTTCTTGTATTCTGGAGCTCAAGCTTGTGACTTGGCCTACCAAATGATGACGGGGAAGCACTTTGTCCATGACTACGTCCACAATTACTTTGATTTCTTCATGGATCAGGCAAGTAGTTTGGTTCTTCCTCTGTCTGATTGAGTGTTCTTGAGTTCAGTTTTAGTTCAATTTAGTGCAAGCGTTGAATAGCACCTGTCAAACAAAATGGAAGTACCCGTAACATATCAGAATACAAGATTATTCGCTTACGTAAGGTTGCTTATCTCTGTCGACGGATGACCCATGATCACTAATATCATACAATTCTCATCACTTGATTGTAAGATTTAAATGACTAATTGTAATTTTAGCATGTCGAGCCTCCGGAGAATTCTGGCCGCATCCAACTTCTGTTAGACATCTACTTTGCATCTTTTATGTGGTAGACATAGGACTTTCTCTTCCATGTCCATATTGCTCGGCACTTAACCATCCGTGATGCATTCGTGGAATCATTCATTATCCATGTCGTGTTAACCGGACGCTCGTCTGCGACAGATACTAGCTTATCTTTTGGTATCGGCATCGTCTTCAGCAGCGACCCGAGTCGATGACTGGAAAACAAACTGGGGAGGGGACAAGTTCACGGAGATGGTAAGTGCTTCAGTCGCGATGGCCTTCCTCGCATTCCTGGCGTTTGCGGCTAGTGCCCTCATCTCCGGCTACAACCTCTGTACCCATGGCTACCCATAGTAAGACTCTGGAAAGTCACTCTAAATACCGCCATACGTTTTTTTTTTTATTCTACGGGGTTAGTTGTGTTCAGCGGATGAATAATCTCTACTTGCCTAGTGTTTGTTCCTTTTTTTTCCAGTGTCTAGCATGTAAACATGTTATCTGTCAATAAGCTCCTCTCCTGTCTAAATAAAAGGTGATGCTTTGGTGTAAGAAGAAAAAGGCAAAAGCATCCCCGCGTGCTTTTTTAATCAAAAGCATTCTGATCTCAATTCGGCTTTTATGTTCAGTCATTCTCCTTAACAAAAGTAACGAATATATAAATCATTCCAGCTGCACCTCCATTTCCCTTCGGTAAGAAGAGGCACGCTCGTCTCCTCCAATTACCCCTTCTCTTGTTCTTTTGAGATTCCAAATTCAAGAAATTCTATAAAATCGTTTATTTTTAATAATTCACTCGAAATATTAATTTATTCGAAGATACTAAATCCTGATCTTGGAACTCGTATTTATCATTAAAGTTTTATAATAATGGTAATATTAATAATATATAATAATTGTTCCATCTTTATAGCGATGAGGTGCATTTTCCAAACCAAACTCGGGTGGATGGAAATGGAATATGATTTCGCCCCATGTATGTGAAGCGACATGCCAAGTTTTGTTCGTGTTCTGACACATAAAATTTTGAGCCCAAAAGATATAAGACTCTACATCTCTATTCACGAAAGTTTATTTGACATAACTAGAGGAAGATAAAAAAGGAAAATACTCGATATGACGTGACAAATCTGACTTCGACATAGTTTACTCGACACAGGCAGGAGGTTATAGATACAATCTGCGTTCCCAAACCACCCTACACTATGACCCACGTCTTTGGCCACCCCAGTGATTCAGGCTGAAAAATGCCATCAATCATAAGTCCAACTCTGACATATTGGTCTAAGTGCTTTTAGTTTCCTCCCAGAAATCACCACCGCGTCCATAAACATCCCACTTCCATCTCTATAGCCGTTTCACCTATCCACAAATCATTCCAAGGCTCTTTCCAAGTAAAAGAGGCTGCCCATAGTCGCCGTGAAGTTCCACCGTTTGAAGCGTGCGCCGCTGTTCTTTCTGCTCTTTCATTATTTTCCTTTGCATTATTGTTATAAGTGTTGTAAAAACTCTATTATTTTAAATGCAGTTTTACTTAACTTTATTTTACATGTTGTTTTCTCCTTTAATACGTGAAATATATAAAAACTCCCCTTGTCGGAATAATTCGATACATGTTACGTAGAAAGCAATTTTGCGTCAACAGTTCATTTGACTTTGTTTAATGGAAATTGAAATGTCTTAGCTTCCGGTTGATGAAATCCGGTGTTTATTTGGCTGTTATGTGTGCGTTGTTTGGCCAGAGATGATATTGATAAAGTATGAGGTGGTTTCAAGTAATGTGATCGATCATGAATCGACTTGGGGTTAAAGATAATGGGATTGTGATGGAGTTTGCATAACGCTTAAATGCGTTTGTTCGGTAAAAGCTAAGCATGACTTGGAGGATTAAACTGCTTTTTGGGTTCTTCCCGTTTCCGTCAACAGTTCGCCGTCGGCATCCTTGTCGTTGTCCAGTCCCATTGTTTTTAATTCTTTCGGTGGGGGTAGTAGTGCTGTGCTGAAACATCGACTCCCTACCAAGAAGCAATAGCCGATTGGATATTTGTTTTGGGTCGGTCGGTCGATTGGCTGTTCATTGTTTTATTTCCTCGATTGAAGTCGTTGGTATTGAAGCCGGTCAGGTGGTGCTTCTCTGCCATTGTGGTCGTCCAGGTGGAGTCGTGTTTTCCCTTTTATGTTTCTGGGTGGTGTTTTTATGTAGTGTTTATACTGACAGTTCAGCGGAGAGATCTGTCATGATGTTGTTTCTCTTCTTTCGTACTGGGAATTAAGTTTGATTATGGGAAAAGGGTATTATTACTTTTTCATCGGACATTGTTTTGTTTTCCATGTTAAAATGATTTCGGATTTTCAGCGCAGGCTTGTTGCTCGACTGTTTGTGATCTTGCTTGATCGGGGATTTCTTGAAGGGTTTCCACCGGACGCAGCGTTTCGAAAAATACTATCCGAAACACACCCCGGATCTTTGCGATACGTATAAATCGAATAGTAAAATGGGTTTAATAACTCGTACCTTGCTGTTCAGAAACGTTTACGAACGTGACCGTCTTCAAGAGTCCCAAACGTGACTCCTCTAGAAGTATCCACGCACACGAGACACGGACACAACGATCTCCAATTGATGCTAGTCCTTGGAGACTTTGTAACGCTCGGAAGCTTTTCTACGAAAATACAATTCTCCGACGAAAATTTTTCTCATGACTACATACTCTCTGTGGAAGCCGGAGCTTCAATTTATAAAGTGACGTTCCTTAACACATAGGGTACCGTCAATTGCAATTGTTAATTGAAATCAATTCAATCAACACACGCGTAGCAAAGCTACGAATGTAGCATGAATGACGTCTGAGTTATATGATTTTATAATAATATAATAATAATTATTAATAATATAATGTAACGTCCGTAAATCAGACACATTCTACCAAATTAAATCCAGCATTAGGATTTTATGCTTCCGATATTTCAGAATAAATTTGTAGTCCAACAAATTCTAATTCTGAAAATTTATAATTCTAATATCCATTAGAATTAAATAACAATGTCCGTGTCTATGTGCTTTTGCGTGCGACCCTCTAGGTTCTATATACGAAGGTAATGTACATCCATACATAGACTGATGTAATCGTCTAGCAACAGTTTTCAGTCACCCAACGTAATAGAATATTGGCCATGAACCAAAACCGCTATGAACCGATTTCTATGTAATTCAATATCTACATCTCACCAACATCCTGATTAATTCAGTGCATTATGTGTCATCACTGAATTAATCATTTTACTTGATTTCGGAGATATAATAGATCTTAACTTGAATGATAAACATTCATCCACGGCTGTGTGTTTAAAATCACTAATATCTCAATCAAGAGGCCATGATGTCAACTCTCTAATCCTAGAGAGCGATGAATCACCGTATTACTCACAATCCGATTAAAGACTGCTTTTAACGGCATCAAAGTGAACAACTCCACGCATAGAATAAATGGAGGTCTCAAGTCAAGAGATTAGTTACACTAGTTCAACAAGAGAAGTGACCAATGACGCTTAATATGTGGTATTCTCTATAAACGGGTCGTGTCCAGTGTATCCTAAACTTAGGCACCCCCGAGTATAACTTGAACATCCATCCCTTGGTCTAACTCGACCTAAGTTATACTCGGCGTTGATCTAGATGTTTATGTCCCATCTAAACATCTATCCGATCAAGGACAATTTTAGATTGATAAATAATTAATCTATGGGACTTTACCTAGAGTTAATTACGAGCAGAAAAGTAATTAATAAACAGTAAATACTTGCCTTTATTAACAACTATTCACATATATTACAAAATGCCTTGGCACATATGTGCACACACTAACATTTCTGGCATTGAGTCCCGGAGATAATGCCTGGGACTGAGGCGGACGGTAAACTATGTACGAGCAGAATGGGGACACGGACAGGTCCTTGAAGAGTTTGATTGGCCAACGAAGGCCCCCGAGCTGTGGTCCTGAGATTCTTGCCAATGAAGTTGCGGTCGTAGATACCTCCATCGAGAAGCTTTATGAGAATGTATATGACATGCAGAGCTCGGGCCTGTCTCCTTCGAGACACAGCTTTGAGTCCGATGGCGAGGAGTCCGGAATTGACTCCGAGCGGCATCATCTTATCAGGGGAGAATCGAGGGAGGTTGAATCAATGGAAGAGGAAGATGAGGAAGAGGTTGAGAAGCAGGGGAACGGTGGTAGGGATGCCGCACTGGAGAAGAGAAGTTCACTAGATGGTGGTAAGAAAGCTGGGAAGTTCAAGAAGATCCGATCGCTGAGCACAATGAAAGAATCCGCCACAGCATCAAAGCTCCCTTTAAAGAGTAAGAGTCCCTCTGAGAAGGCTTCTCTCGACAAGAGTCGAGATGGTACAACTGTGAAAAGGATGAACCCAGGCAAATCGTCGGCAAAGAGACGAAGAGCTTATCTCCTCTGGAGTCTAAGATACAGAATGGAACTGCGCATACTCTTGAATCCAAACCAGGAGATCCCAATCTCGGCCCTTTCTTGCTGAAGCAAGCTAGGGATCTGATTTCTTCTGGGGAAAATCCCAGTAAAGCTCTTGAATTCGCGGTTCGAGCGACGAAATCATTCGAAGCCTGTGTGAATGGGAAACCCAGCCTGGATCTGGTTATGACTTTCCACATGATTGCAGCGATATACTGTAGCTTAGGTCAGTATAATGATGCGATTCCTTTGCTGGAGTATGCAGTCGAGATAAACAGTCAGAGAAGGCCAAGACCAAGAGCACAGTATGCAATCGTGTTTTCAAATAGAACCAGGTAAGGGGTACTCTTGCCCTCCAAACTTCTTGTCCTTCCGGAAAATATTGTGGTAGCCTTTTTACGACATTATTCATGTATTGATGCCAAATAACCTGAAATACGAGATTAAAATAAGTGTTCATAAACACATGCATGCATGACATAAGCTTAAATTACCTATGGGAAGTACCTGTTCAGGAGTTTGGCGATCCAATGCCTCTTTGTACACAGTAAGCACATGCATGGACACAGTCCTGGTATCGAATGCCTCTGCCCATCGAGATGCTAATGGTATCTCCTGTCTACGCGTAGTACGTCCTCTAAGGGGCGGTAAATATGGAAATCTATCTCATGCCCATACTTGTACTAGGATTAAACATCCAGCTACTTGTGACAAGCTTTTTTATTGGAGGCTCTACATAAGTTTCTATAGAGTCAAGCTAAACAAGCATACCCCCAGCTATATCTACCCGCAACCTCAAAGTCCTCCAATAAGGGCAACCACATTAGATGGACTAGAGTATCGGACTTGTCCGGAAATAACATTGACCTTATTAGCAGAAGTATATAAGCTTGCGTGTGCATACGTACTTGTTCATCAAGTGCGTCTTCTAGAAGCACATTGAAATGAGCTTCAAGCTAGCTCATTCTCTCACCTTGCCCACTTTCAAGTCACTACCTTCTGGGACATCACCAAGGAGATGCTGACATGTCGATCGGAAATCAAAGTTGGTGAATCCAATCATCGCGTCCCCGTCTACTGGTAATCCAACCTGAATAGCAACATCTTGGAGCGTAATCGTCATCTCGCTGTTCGCATGTGGAAGGTATGACTTTCCAGCCTCCATCTTTCAACGAGAGCAGTTATTAGGGCCCAATCAAGCTGAAACAAGAAAAACATGATAGTAAGATAAGTGTCGCACATTTAAATGGATTTGATCGCTTAGTATCGTAAGTAGAATACATACATGAATCAATGTCTAAGGTACACATTCATACGTGGGTCACGCATGATTTTCTTGACGGAAATTCCAGAGCGACGACACTTCAAGATTTTGTTCTACGAAGTTTTGCATATCGTTAATTAGTTTGAATTGTAATAATGATTCATATATCATCTAGTAAATTACCGTCATGTATCCTTCATCCCATAGAAGACTGACGCTCATTTTGTGAGTGCAGAACATCATTCGGAGTAAAATAGTGACATTAATTAGTAAATTTTAAAAATTTCGTCCCGTAAAATATATTTTTACTCTATATTTTGGGCGGGGGAGGTCTCATTTTGTTTTACCATTCAGTTTGACAAAAAGGATAAAAGTTAAGTCGTGGGGTCGTCACTAGGGTCTTATCGATGTCTCCCTATTAAATGATTTTCCCAACACGCGACGACCAACAGCAATCATTGGAGGAGAGTCATAAGTATGAAGAGAGACCACTACAGGAAAGGCTTGTGGACGGCGGTTGAAGACCAGATCCTGGCAGAGTACGCCGAGGTCCATGGCAAAGGGAAATGGAGCCACGTCCCGCTAGCCACTGGTGCGTGCGTGATTACCTCGTGCACACCGTCGCGACGATAATGTTGTATCTGGATGAGTGTTTTGTTGTTGTTATTGTTGTTGCAGGGTTGAGGAGATGTGGAAAGAGCTGCACGTTAAGGTGGGTTAATTACCTCAGTTCTGATGTTAAGCGAGGCGATTTCTCCCACGAAGAGGAGGACCTCATCATCAGGCTTCATAATCTCCTTGGCAACAGGTTTTTTTGCGCGCCTCGAAACCTTTTGTTATTGTTGTTGTTTGGTCGGTTCTAGATGACCTCGGACGTTGTTCATTCAGGTGGTCGATGATCGCCGGGAGGGTTCCTGGGGGAACCGATAATCAGGTGAAGAATCACTGGGACTCTCATTTGAGGAAGAAGCTCTGCAGCTTCAACGGACCCGGATGTAGAAACCATAATGCTCTCGGCAGTAGCAGTAGCACAAGCATCACATCCGGACACCAACCTAACACAAAACGTTCCAAGGCCAGTTTAATGGCCGGGTCAGATCCCATACCGTCGAGTGACAACAGGGAGGAGAACAGGGAGAATAATGCATCATCCTCGAGAAGCACAGGGCCAGCTTCTCAACGAGGCGAGGTTGAGGCGAATAACATCTGCCCGTCAGCTTTGGTATGGTTATACGATGACCAACTTGGGCTAGCAAGCGCTCCGAACATGACAGAGTGCTTAGGCGATTTCGCGTTAGACTTCATTTTGTACGGACGATGAGAACTAATTTCTTCTCTGTCATGAAACTCGAAAGATGCTTAATAATTAAGATGCATCGACCGGATGGGCCTAAGCCAGGCCCATTAAAACGCTATGGCTCGCTGCATGCCTTTTCGTCGTTTAAAATATCAAAATATCGATTTATGATCCTAATTTTTATTGATTTTCTTTTTCTATGCTGATATTAAAAACTTTTTTATAGTCTTAAATTGAAATTTTAAATTTTTTGGCAAAATATACGTCTTGGTCAACTTTCTTTTTTAGCATTAACTTACTTTATTATATAATTTTATGCCAAATGATTTTTTTTTATTTTACTTTGGGCCAGTCTGATATATGGCATCAGAACACGATTAAGCATAATAAAATTCATGATTAGTACCCTCGCCTCGTATGTGGTTCGGCTCAACCTGGGTTTCGGTTCGTGGACCCGTGTAGCCTTGTGTTTGAGGGGAACCAAAATGGGGTTCCAGCAGCACTCATCCCTCCGCAACATAGATCATTTCTCTCCCTAAAGAACAGCAAAGCAGGAAAGCCCAGAAACGTAAATGTTGTTGTCTTGTGATGATCATTGTGAGATGTTACTGCGTGTTTCATATACTCTTTTGGAGAAATGAAACTCTGGTCTGGGTTGTGAGTGACCCCGGCAACGAGGTGAACTCCCCATCCCAGCGTGCTGCTTTTTTTTTTTTTCTTAAAAGCAAGTACAGAGGATTTTGGAGCGCCCAAATGGTTGATGGGATGAATAATCAAAGGCTTGGCATTGTTTATCAGTTTCTTTTAGGGTAATGGGAGGATGACATATAATAAGTTTACCCCATTTAGTGGACATAAGATTTCTGTGTGATTAGATGATATTGTGGAAAGGGAGGGAATGAATGCAAAGTGGTGGGGGGGGTAAGAGGTGGCCTCACATTTATCACGACACCAAAGTCAACATCAGGGGTCAGGCAAACACCCTGTGGTTCCACACAAGGAATTCGTCGTTCTTTGGATTGGTTTTGGCCTAATTATTGATGGCCTCCAGTAGTAGGCAGGCAGTACTGGACCTTCACCTGGTTTGGTCTTCTCTTTATTACAAGAATCAATATTCAGGAAGTTATTTACACGCATGCTGTCGGCTGATCAATTAGTATGTTTTGGGCATTCGGATAGTGTATTCAGGTATTCAAGCATTGTCGGCCAGTTATAAGTATAGATGACACATTTTATATGGTAAATATAGACATAAACTCTTAATTGCAAGTTCTATGGACGGGGAGAGCCATATTGTGCCGCTTGCATTTGCACTGGTTGATGAAGAAAGCTATGATTCATGGAGTTGGTTCTTGAGATGCCTGAAGGGATATGTTATCGGTGAAATGATGGGAGGAGTTTGCTTGATTTCCGACAGACATGTCGGCATTCAAGCGGCGGTGTATGATCCGCAGGTGGGTTGGACCCCGCCATTTTCGCGTTGACGGTTTTGTCTTAGACATGTGCCAAACAATTTCAATACGAGATATAAAAATATTGTAGTTAAAAGGAAGTTGATAGCCGCAGCGAGGAAATCCATGACTGTGAAGTATAAGAACATTATGAGAAGATTGTTTGAATTAATGCCAAAAGCTGACAAGTTTTTCGCCGAGATGAATGAAGAGCACTGGTATTTGAGCGAGATGGCTTTTATAGATATGGGCTTATGACTACGAATTTGAGCGAGAGTTACAACTCTGTTATAAAAGGTGCAAGAAATCTTCATGTTTCAGCTCTTGTTAGGAAAATATGGTATAATTGCGTATCGTATTGTTAAAAAGCCGTTAAAAAACTAGACGGGATGATGCAAACTCTGCGTTAAAAATTAGCAAAAGTTTCACAGGTGTTTGTACAAATCGGTTATTCAAATCGATTGAGAAAGCCAAATAGTACGAAGTAGTGCTTCTTGATCGACAGGAGGGTAGATTCAACATGAAAACTAATGGAAAGCATCGACTCAAGTATGTATTTCTCCAAGCGTAGAAATGCAGCTGCAAGAAGTGGCAAATTTATCGCAACCGTTGTTCGCATGCTTTGGCATGTTATGCACACATGTATGTAGATCATACCGCTGTCATTAGTCATTTCTACTCATTCAAGTGTCAGAAGGTCGTATATGCTTCGCGATGACATTCTTTTGATTGCAAAGAAGAATGACCGGAATATCGTTTTCCTATAGTCAATCTCGACCCTACAAGATTCAAACCACAAGGGCGTCCCAGGTCATCCCGTATACATAATGAAGTGGATATCAAGGAGAAATATCATAAAACTAGTTGTAGGTTATGTAGAAAAGAAGGTCATAACCGACGTACTTGTCCTAGTAGGAATCTTTGTAAGTGATTAACTTGAGTTTTTATTGTTGTTTTTATGCTTAACTTGAGATTGTTAACCATTTCTATACTGTCTTATAGGAAAATGCGTCCAGGGCCAAGGAAGACAGACGTTCTTAATGCTCAAGGAGAGCATCGGTCGACGACTGTATCGGAAGCCGGATATAGTGTGGTATATCAACTTATTTAGTTTGAAATCATTTCATTATCTTTCATTATTCGTACATTTTTTTACTAATTCGTATTTTATTTACAAAACAACGTTCTTACTTGGCGTCGGGTAGAAAAATCATTGAAGCGAGTTGCCACCGATCCGAGGATGGATATTTACCTCCGTCAGGCAGGATTCTACGGAGTGGCTAAGCTTCCATTTATTTCCTTGGACTGGACCCTTATCACAGCCTTGACAGAACGCTGGAGGCCGGAGACGCATACCTTCCATATGGTGCACGGTGAGATGACTGTCACCCTACAGGATGTGGCCATTCAGCTAGGGTTGTCCGTAGATGGTGATGCGGTGATAGCAGACACCTCTGTATCTAATGAGGCAGTGTGCCTAGAGTTGTTGGGGCGGATACCTAGGGGTGAGAACATTAGGTCTGATAGGATCATACTTAGCTGGTTGGCTCAAAATTTTGGTGAGATTCCGATAGATGCCCCTGAGGAGGTAGTGCAGATGCATATCAGGGCATATATTTTGCAGGGAATTGGCGGGATGTTATTCACCACCAAGTCAGACAGTTTAGTACACTTATTCTGGTTGCCTTTATTAGCAGACTTTGAGAGGGCTGGACAATATAGCTGGGGTAGTGCCTGCCTTGCGTGGCTTTATAAGAGTTTGTGTAAGGCGGCTCACCACAAGGCATCACAGATAGAGGGCCCCCTCATCTTGTTACAAATTTGGGCATGAGATAGATTCCCACATATAGCGCCGCTTATACATCGAACTCCATTGGGCCGTTGCAAAGGATGTGCGTACGGTCACTACCCATGTACTTAGCTCGTACAGAGATGCCTTCGATAGGCAAAGCATGAATCAAGTATACTTCTATAGCTAACAATTTCATTTCATTATATCGAATCTTCCTCACAAATTCACATTGATATATGCATATTATTTGGCATCCTTACCCGGAAGAGTTGATAGTTATGCTTCCAGAGTATTGTGGATCGGGAGAGGCTTTTTGGCGTGCCCGACTCCCTTTCATTTGCTTCTACATCATGGAGTGGCATTATCCGGATAGAGTGATCCGTCAGTTTGGCGATCAGCAGCTCGTGCTAGAGCATTGCGACATCAGCAAGGCCCTCCATTAGATGGATTTGCGCGGCAAGACTATGAATAACTAGAGGGAGATCCATTGGGAGTTTGAGGAGATGTGGCAAGATCGGTTGAACAAGGTTGTGCCGCTCGTTTGGGAATCTCGCGTGAAATACTCCAAATGGTATGCAAGGCACAACAGGCAATACATATCGCACACCGGCTCCATGCTAGGCACAATGGTAAGTCGTTTACGTTTTTCCATTCCATTTTCAACTATAACCTATATTGATTTCTGTCGTGGTTATTTGTGACATAGATGAAAAATTTTCGAAAGATTAAGCTTCGGTCCGACCAGCTCGAACTCGTTTCTCTTGCCGAGAATTCTATGCAGATGATGAGGGAGTACGCATCGCTATGACTTTATGGTCGTACCGGCTGGTTGGGAATTCAACCTGCATACGAGTTCATGCCACCACATGGAGGACAACATATGGACGAGGATCCTCACATGGATGAAGAGGAGAATGGGGAGGATGGGGATGAGGCCGTGCCACCTACATATGTGGAACCCGTGTTTGACGAGAAGGGCAATGAAGTCGGAGATGGCATGCTCATCTCGCAGGTGACACACTTGGAGGCGGATTACTGCACACCTCTCTTCGAAGCTGATTCCAATTCGACCCCAGGAGCTCCGGTTAAAGGCACGAGAGAATTCGGATATGTCCACTACAATATTCATGTTCGTTTGAGTTAAACTCCCGTAAATCAACTAGTATAACATTTTCAAGTACGACCATCAATCATATCAAGGAGATGGACCTTCTCAGATCACCCAGCTGTATCCGGATGATTCATCGGAGCAGCCTCGCGTACCAGATCCCGGCATTATGCCTTATGTGAAGAGGAAATCGACGAGGCGTAGGGGACTTTACTGATGTTTATAAATGTTTATGTATGACTTTACGTATGATATTCTAAGGTTTTATATATGATATTGTTATACTTTATAACACGGATTATTTCGAAATTCGATTGATTGGTTATTGCGTTATTAAAACAGGGTTTCTAATATAATTCATATGTGTAGATTAATGTCTAAGAGGGAGGCGGGTTTTAAACCCGCCCCTGGATATATTTTATTTTTTAAGTATTGAAGAGGCGGGTTAAAACCCATCCTTGCATGAGCGCGGCATGAGCGCGCGTTTTGAAACCGCGCCCTCATGACTGTCCCGAATGTCTCAACCCACCCCTCCTTATTTTGATGTCAAAACGCGCCATCTTTATAAATTGAGGGGGGCGTTTTCAAAACGCGAAAACGTCCCCGATAAAATCGTATTTTACGAAACTCTAACCATAATTCACAATTTTTTTTTTAAAATTAATCGTATTTATGTACAAAACTCATCAAAACGCAAGTGTTTTTTTTTTGTTTGGAGTTGAGGTTGGTTATTGGACACTTCTCATGGGGAATCTGCTCCTTTCCCAGTGAACTCAAGATCCTCCTACTAGCACTAACTCTGGGAATAGGAGGCCTTATTACAAACAAACGAATCGAATGGCAAAGATAGAAATTAGTCCTCTTGATCCGATTCCCTTTCCTGTCCTTTTCTGTCGCTGCCCTCTCGTTTTACCACGTGAATTGGAACTCTCCCCCATTCCCCCCCCCCCTCCCCCCCCCAATATATAAGCCTTGTATTTTCCTCTCAGGCCACTGCTTCAAAAAGCCTCGCTCCTTTCTTCTTATCCGAGGCCACACATTTTCACGACCCTTTTTTTAGCTGTCGCTGCTTTCCGCTGAATTCTTGAAGGGTTTTTGGGTCTTTTTTCTTTTTGGTTTTTGGTTTCTGGGGGAAAGAAACGGTTGAGTGGGATGGCTCTGAATCTGCTGTCCCCTGCCGAAATCAAGGGTATTTCGTTCTTGGACAGCAGCAAGGCCACTAACTACAACCTCGTCAAGAGTTTGGGTAAGAAGAGCCGGGTCGAGTGCCCCCCGCTCCCCCCCTGGCCGGCATGAAATTTGTTGTGCGTGCTGTACCCCTCTTTCGTTGGTGTTTGGGCCCGATTCTGATTATGACTGGGTTAAAAAGGAGGGTTGAAAGTGATTTTAAATAAATATAATTGGGTAGTGGCTTTGTGGGAGGTTTGGATGTGTTTGAGGATCTGAACTGGGGTTCTGCACGGCATTGCGGAATGATTGGAAGTGTTTGTAGTGTGAAACCATGATTTGTTGCATCACCCATGTTTTGATTGCTTCTCCTGCGGATTTTGGCCAAGGTTTTATGGTTGTCCGTAGAGGCGTGCTTTCCAAGCTGAATTTTGGTTATGGGTGAATCCACAAGATTGAAGTTAACCGTCTTAACTGTCCTTTGGATGGTCAGGTCCGTTCTCTTTTAAGCGTAAAGGTTGTGGAACGAAAAGAATCCATTGTTTGGCTCAGCCGCAGCCGCCTCCGGCTTGGCCGGGCCGAGCAGTACCTGATGCTAATGGCAAGAAATGGGATGGTCCGAAGCCAATTTCGGTTGTTGGATCTACAGGCTCCATCGGAACCCAGGTATGACGAGACAACATTTCTTGATTTATCGGAATTCCTTCGCATTCGGGCATTGATAAAAAGGGTCTGAGATTTTCTCCTTTTGTAAAATGTTTTCTTACAGACCCTGGATATTGTTGCTGAAAACCCGGATAAGTTCAGAGTAGTGGCTCTAGCCGCTGGATCTAATGTTACCCTTCTTGCGGATCAGGTGAGATCCTTTTGCGTTGCTTCATTCTGACAGAGTTTCTTCCAGGTAACAATCCATGTAGTTTCATTTTGACGGTAATCAGACTTCAAAGAGTTCTAGGGGTTTTACACTAGGGTATATGTGGGCGAGGGAGTAAGTAATGTTGACAGGGGGGTTACTGAGTCTTTGTATAACAAAAGGCAATGAACCGTTGGCCTTCATGTGCACCAGGATAAGTTCTGACCCGTTTTCTATTGTTTGCTCTGCAATGTCCAGGTAAAGACGTTCAAGCCACAGCTAGTTGCTGTTAGGAACGAGTCTTTAATAGGCGAACTTAAAGAGGCCCTGGCTGATGTCGAAGACAAGCCTGAGATAATTCCAGGGGAACAAGGAATCATTGAGGTGTCTTATAACTCGTATGAGATATTATTTCACATATTGCTGGAGACTAGCCTAGTACAGGAATATTGATACGTTGAAATGCGATGCAGGTGGCACGCCACCCCGATGCCGTGACCGTGGTCACTGGGATAGTCGGTTGTGCGGGGCTGAAGGTATGGTTTTACATTCTTTTTCTACCTTGAATGCCCGGTGGAACTCCAAAGTTTGAGTAAAGGACATGCTCTTAAGAGATAATGGAAGAGATAATTTTGAGGTTTTTCTTCACGAGTTCGGTGTTTTCTTCTTACTTCTATTCTTAAATGTCACAGCCTACAGTTGCTGCCATTGAAGCGGGTAAGGACATAGCTTTGGCCAACAAGGAAACCCTTATTGCTGGCGGCCCATTTGTTCTTCCTCTGGCTCAGAAGCATAATATCAAGATTCTTCCTGCTGATTCAGAACATTCTGCCATATTTCAGGTGAGGACCGCGTCGTATTTCCCTGCTGGTGGGCCATCCATACAGTTAGAATATTCGAATTTATTGTGGCTACTAGTTAGGCATCACTCCAATGCTCAAGAATTAACACTTTAGGCTGAAAATCTACTTTTTGCAGTGCATTCAGGGTTTGCCTGAAGGTGCTCTTAGGCGCATTATTCTAACGGCGTCTGGTGGTGCATTCCGGTATTATGAGAACCATGGATAAGTCCATTTTTGTTTTTTCTTTTTTTTTTTCTTATTTCTTTTGTTTTACTTGTTCTGGGTTTTACGACAAGGGACTTGCCTGTCGAAAAGTTAAAGGAAGTTAAAGTTGCCGATGCTTTGAAGCATCCCAACTGGAATATGGGGAAGAAGATTACTGTAGACTCGGCCACCCTCTTCAATAAGGTTTGATTCAGTCTATACTAAGCAGTGTTTCTTTGACGGTATGCAATGCTATATGATTGTCTGTCCCCCTGAATAGGGCCTCGAAGTCATTGAAGCACATTATCTATTCGGAGCTAGTTATGACAATATCGACATTGTGATTCATCCGCAATCTATCATACACTCGATGGTGGAGACACAGGTTATACTCCTTCCATTCTCCTTTGCATCTTCATAAATCAATATTATCACTTAAAACTTTACCTGTTCTTGTCCTCTAGGATTCGTCTGTTCTCGCACAGTTGGGGTGGCCTGATATGCGCCTTCCAATCCTTTACACTATGTCATGGCCTGATAGGATCTACTGCTCTGAAGTCACCTGGCCCCGACTCGACCTTTGCAAGTAAATATGATTTCTTAGTCATCTATGATAAGGGTGCATGGGTTTCTTCCGTTGATCTAGTTATGGTAATTCATTGTTAACGAGCATGAAATGTCATGGGGTGACAATCGATGATCATCCTTTCATTCTCTTCTCTTGTACTCCCAGCGGCGATGACCTTTTCTGCCTGCTGTAGGCTCGGTTCTCTGACATTCAAGACTCCAGACAACGTGAAATATCCATCCATGGATCTCGCATACACGGCTGGGAGGGCCGGGGGCACCATGACGGGAGTTCTCAGCGCGGCGAACGAGAAGGCCGTTGAAATGTTCATCGACGAGAAGTACACGGCTTACCACTTCAACCCTTCTGCATCCCTTAACATGATCAAGACCTAATAGCAGCCCGTGTTTCCCTCCTTTCCAGGATAGGTTACCTGGACATCTTCAAGGTGGTGGAGCTGACCTGCGACAAGCACAGGGCAGAACTAGTCGAGAAGCCTTCGCTGGAGGAGATCGTCCACTACGACTTGTGGGCACGAGACTATGCGGCGAGCCTATCCGCGGAAAGAAGCCCCGTGCTCGCATGAGCTGCGGGCACATTCGAGATTCTTGTGATGGTATTATTATTATTATTTATTATTATAATACAGGTTTTCGGTCCCCCTGTTTACACATTACAACCTGAAGAAAAACAGGACACCACAGACCAGAAAGTGTAGAATGAAAAAGGTCTTGGTTGGGTCCATATGTTATGTTACGAATAATAACCCCGCGAGATATCGGAAAACTCACACTATTATAAGATGTGCGAAGTGAAAAGAAAGGTTTAGGGTTGGTTGACTTGACTGAAATTAGCGTTTCGACTGTGTCTGTATGGACAAGATTTCCTCTATATATATATTCTCAATTGATTGTAGAGTTTTAGAGCTACGGCTTAGTTCCCACGAGCATCGTCGTGATTTGAGAGAGACAGAGCATTAGTTGGAAAACAGTTGGATCTGCAAATGGTTTTATAGGAATGACGGCGTGGTTCTTTGAGAAAAGGGTTGGGAATAATAATGATACAAAACTTGCGCAGGAAGTCGTGATGATGATGGGGGTTGGGTATTGATTCCTCCTCTCTGTGGGGGCCACTTTGATTCTAATAGTAACCCCACCTTTAAAAAGTCATACAATTCAAATTCGTCATCTCTTACTTACGGCCCAAGTTTCGAGAAACTTGATTGTTGCCCGTAAAACTATAGATTATTCTGGGGAGAAAGCCAATCGCGTACGACGTCGGCTGACTTGTTAAAATTGCTGGGAACTCTTATGCATTTCCAACCCCTGAGGGCATTCAACAAATTCCATCACCAAAAGAACCCTGCTGCTATTTACATTCCCCCCCCCCCCCCCTCTGGTTTATTCGCCTGTGCGGTGCTCCGTCGGTCGAGTTTCGAGTTGCTGCTGCAGCAGACAAAAATCACACCGGGAACAAAAGTAATTATAATGAAAGGGAACTCCCGTTCGGATCGTGTTATCGTACCTTGGATCGGAAGGTCTTGATGACTGAAATCAGCAACCTGTCTCCAGCCAATTGCCTCACCTTCTGAATTAGCTCGTTCCTCGATACCTTCCTTTCCTGCAGCGCCATCCAAAAACAATCACGACTCTGTCTCCTCCTTTGGCAGGAGAAATTGGAGTGGGGGTTCGTCGGACTTACTCGGTGGTCGCTGTGGTACTTTGAGATAACACGCATGGTGTTCGCCGGTAATGTTTTGGAGAGCTCGGCGATAAGGATGGGAAACGGCATCCATGGAGAAGTCGGCCTCCTTGGCGATTCGGGCTGCTTCAAGAAACCTAAAAGGCACACACAGCGAAAGGATACCGTCATGTCACCTCTCGAAAATCATTAGGCATCGTAATTCGAACAAACATGTATTACCTCTCAAGCAGCAGGGTGCCCTCAAGGTGACCGCGTACTCGGGCAACACGTGAGTGTTCAGGTGAGTGCTCCAAATGATGTACTTCTTCGGGGATGCCAGGTTGTCGACCCCTGAATCAAAATGTTCGGAACTCGGATGCCATTGATCTGAACCTGGCAGAACGAGCTCCGGGTTCCCCACGATTAACCGACAAAGCAACAGATACCGTAGCCCGTCGGTATCCATCGGAGCACATTTCAAGCTGCCAATCACGAAATCATTCACTCTAACCCACCGCGACGCCCGGGAATCGAACAAAAAAGGGTTGGATTTTACATACCTTTCTAGAGGATGCTCGACGGGGACAAAGTAAGCTCCGACGCCATACAATCCGTTATTGTCGTTGCTCCCGGGCTTCCCATTCCATCCGAACCCATACTCGAACACCTGCTCGACCTCCTCCTTGGAGGTGGCAGCATACCATCCCAGCCGAACATTCCCCTCCGAGTCGCCACCTCGTCTCCTAATAACCGCCAGCTCGAACACCTTGAAGGCCCGAGCATGTGCCGTAGCGCTGACGCCTGACAATCCTATCCTCTGAACGGACACCACCTTGGATAGGGGAGCAAGGGGGCCGAGAAGAGGCAACAACCTCGAGACGATGGAACGGTAAGCCCTGTCGTCTTCTGGCAGCTCGTAGGCCCCGGGATCGGGTGGGGGGAAGGAGGAGGGGGAACCGGTGACGCCGCTCTCAGAGTCGGAAACCTCGGAAGAATCCCAGGGAAGGTCGTGGTCGGGGGAGGCGGGGAATGGTTGGCGTGGCATGTTGGGAAGGGGAAACCGAGATTGAGGGGGAGAGGGGGATGGTTGAGGTGAATAAATAAGAAATCGAAGGCGGCGGATGACAGATGAATGTTAAACAAGCGAGATAGGAGGAAACTTGGGGGAGAGACAAGAGATTTGGTTTGGCGGTGTGATAGTAGCTGCTTTTGCTTGGAGAATAAGGTCCCCGTTGGAGAAGGATGGGACGGTCAGCTCTTCTTCTTATAAATTTATTTTTTTAGTCGTCCTGGTTAGGGGCCGGATGGACGCGTGCATGCGGTGGGCGCCGCTCGTGGGTTGATACAATCTTGATGCGCCCATTGCCTCCTCCTATCCTCTCCTCCTCTATTCCCACGTCCGTCCACCAGATTTCCGTTGTTAATTAATTAATGAGCAATGTTACACGAATCGAACCCCCGTGTCGTCTCCCTGTTTAAGGTCGGTGTGGGTGTGTCTGTCAATGACGTGATTACTACTACTACTAGTACTACGTTACGTACGTGTTTAGAAGAAGAGGAAGAAGCCGAAGCAACAGCTTCTTCTTCTTAATACCCAAGATTTTTGATCAAATCTCATCAAATCCTAATCGTCCCCTCCACTAAACACGAATTTATTATTAAAAAGACAAAGAAAGAATACGAATCTCTTTCACTTATGAAGGGGAAACCGACTTTATCGTTTATTCTCCCGGAGACGAGTATAAGAGGGAGGGAGCATTTGTTCTATAAATTGGGTCTCAATATTTTTCATGGTATTCATTTTCAAAATTTAATTCGCTTTTAAGAAATTTGACTTTTATAAAGTCGAGTTCGTCTTTCTTCAAAAGAATGCTTAATGTATTATGATTTAATAGAATTTGTAAGCGAGTCGAAAGAGATATAATAAATGCACTTTATGTCATGAAACGCAAAGGCATAGCACGAAACAAAAGAAAGCGTGATCCTAGCTCACATTTACACGCTCGCCCTCCATTCCTTTTTCCTTTGTTTTTTTTTTTTTTTTTTTTTTGAACACGTCACTTGATTTTGTTTATGCATGTTATATTATTTCCAAAGCACGTGAAGAAAAGAGTATTTTGTTTGAATGAGTAGGAAAGCCCTTAATTTCTTCACGGGTAAGAAATCCTTCCCCTGCAGGCATGAGCATGACATGAATGTGTTTTTTTTTTGGTCGATCCACTATTGCTGGAGGATTTCTTTCTTCGAAGGGTGTGTGTAATGTGAAGTAATGAATGGTTTGGGGTTATTTGATGGTGTGTATGCTTATTAAGTAATCAACCTCGCCCTTGGGTCTGTCTCCCTTGCTCTTCTTCAACACGTTCTCGATCTCCCGCAAGTGTCACGATCCTAAACTGGCATATCAAGCTAATTAGTCTATCTATTAATTAGTTTTAGAGTATACTCGTTGAGTTTATATGTTGAACTTGTGGTTACAAACCCAGAATTTTCAGCGACGATCCTCTCTTTTGACAACACCTTATGCAGAAACCCTAGTTTTTTTTGTTTTTTCTTCCTGTGTTTGGTCATACTCATAGATTTGGCTGTACGAAGAGCTGGGATATTTTTTTTTTTTTTTTTTTTTTGCGTGATCCCGGCCTGTTCTTATGGATAAACCATCTCCACCGCGGAGGAGGAGCAAACCCGTGCTTTTCGAAAGAGGGTGTGTGCTGTTGCTTTTTCTAGAAATGAAGAGGTCTTCAAGAAGGATAAGAAAGGGATGGGAGTTCCCTTTTCACTGGTGTAGTTTCTCCTTTGCCAAAGCTTCATTCTTGTTCTCTGCCAGTATTTGGTAGAAAGCAGAACGAGGTGAGGCGAAGCGAGGCTGCTGGTAGAGGAAAGCATCCAGCGACCTCGGGTGAAGCCGTCAGACATATCCCGTGTTCATCAGGAGCTTATCCCATGCTGTCTCCGCTTCAGTCTCTCAACAGTAGGCATCCCTATTACCATCCATCCATGTAACATTCTCTTTGTGGAGCTTGAGCATGGATGGGGTTGTCACAAGTTTATCCCCGAACGTACAGGTCGAGATAAAAGGTTGTCGATTCGATGTAGTACAGTTATTGACTCAGGATCTTTTCTATTACTGAATCAGAGTTTTTGTTCCTTAGTGACGTCATTTGGCGAAATATTTCGCCAAATGACGCATTAAAGAAAATAATTCGGGAACTAACCCACCTAAATCGGCCTTTAAGGCCGACTTCGGTTCACAAGGAAATCGGCCTTTGTAAGGCCGACTTCGGTTTAAGGCCGACTTCCCCACACTTAGAAAAATTTTGGCAAACGAAGGGAAAGACGGACGCATTAAGGCCGACTTCCTCGTGTTAATTTTTTTTTTTTGCCTTCAAATTAAAAAAAAAAAAAGAAAAAAAATGCCTAGTGAGGGAAATCGGCCTTAATTAAATACTTTTTTTTTGCTTTTGAATTAAAAAAAAATAATTGAGGAAGTCGGCCTTAGGTCGACTTTCCTCGTGTGAATGCCAATTAGAATTTTTTTTTTTACTAAGTGTAAAGAAGTCGGCCTTGATGACGGAAGTCGGCCTTATAAAGGCCGACTTAGGTGGGTTAGTTCGCGAATTATTTTTCTTATTGCGTCATTTGGCGAAATATTTTGCCAAATGACGTCATTAAGGAACAAAACTCTACTGAATCATCCCATCATGTTACGGGAGACCAACACAGATCCTACCAGGACTATTATCATCAGCCGACCGCCAGACATAGTAATCAATCCTAGAGAGATATATAAAAGGATTGGAAAGGTCCATCCATGGAAGATAGTTAATGGACAATGATCATCTAACAAGACATTCCTGTTAAGTCCTAATCCTACATGCCGCTAACTTTATCCAAAAGGTTCTTGATCTCACCTTCGAGTTGGGCCTTCATCTCTGGGGCCAGGTTACCTCTCGAGCTCCCGAGCATATTCGTTACTGTCTGCAGGTTCTGTTTTATGTAGTCGAGCTGGGGAGCCGCGTCTGCAGTATGCACGGTCGATCCAAAAGGGGGTGGCACATCCTGCATGGGATTAGCATTCCCGTTACCCTGGTTGTTGCTCCGTGCTACTTCTTTCCTCCTCTTCTGCCGCCTCTGTTTGGGTTCGGAAGTCGATGGCAAGATTGTTACCTGATGTCTGTTCAAATCTGGCAGACTCAAGCTTCTGTGATCTGCAGCTTGAGGAACCGCCACAGAAGATTTCAACTTTCTGTTTTTATTCCTACTGCCATTGCAGTTGGGCGTCGCCTCCGTTTCACCCACACCTTGTTTGATACTGTCGTTTGACATGTGATCCTCATGGTCAAAAGCAGCTTCGGTGGCATTTCTAGTTCTCTCGCCAATGTCCACTGTCCTCTTCCTCCTCTTTGGCTGAGCCGATGTCGAACTACCCAGAACTGTGCCGTTGTTCAAATCAGGCAGGCCCTCTCTCAGGGAGCCATGGGCGTCGAACCCGTCACTCACATCTGATAGTCCACTCAGAGGTTTCATTTTATTATTTTCATCCTCGGTATCCGGGATCCTCTTCCCTCTCCTACTCCTTTCCTTCAACTCAGTTGATATTGTGGGAGAAGATGTGTCAGCAGAATCGTCCTCCTTCTGGGGGGGCAAGTTCTTGACATATGTCTCATAAATGTGCTGGTCATGGAACAAATAGCTTCGAAGCTTATTGGAGAACCACTCAATCCTATGGACCTTGTCACTTTTGTCAGAATACACACAATCAAGAGCCAACGAGCCGATCTCAGCTAGAAACTCATCAGATCTGAAGGTTAATATGTCTGGGGAAGACACTAACTTCTTGGGCCGTGTTCTCAAGATCTTCTTCCTGGTAAGATTAACAATTGACGGGGAACCAGTAAACCCGTCCATAGAGATGCCTACGATCGCTGCCTCGTCGGGCCCTTGGGAAGATATTTTTTCTTCTGTCATATAAGCAGGTTCTCTATTCCCGTAATTGACATATGGATAAGACAAGTACTTGCTCTTCTTTCTGGATCGAGACTCAGGGCCCATATCACTATTTCCGTTGATTAAACCCTCCCCATCACCATCCAGTGCGGAAGAAGGCAAATTGATGGCATCAATGGCTTCCACAACGCCACTTCCAATCTCCATGCTATCAAACTTCTTCCTCCCAGATAGATTCCTAAACCCAATAGAGCGCTTCCGTGGAATCTCATCAGCATCATTCTCCAGATCGGTTTCCAGAAGAAGAAGATGCATGGGCTTATTTTCATGTCCAATAGAACGATAAAAAGCCATCATATAGTTCATCATCACTGTGAAATCAAGCATGCCCGGCCTCATTAAGTTTACTGCGAGAGACTTAAGCTTCAAAAGAAATTCTTGAGGTTCGAGCAAGGTGCTACTATATTCACCAACCTCATCCAACAAAGAGGTCATGTCCTTTTCCCTCTTCGAAGTCAGCTTCTCCATAACACGCTTACCAAATTCATGTGCCGCCTTATCAACAGCTCCTGTGAACCTGGACTTGCTCTGCTTTAACATATCCCAGTAGTTTTCATGGAAAGCCTTCAATTCGGAAGGGAGACACCACAAGACATGGCTACTACCCAAGTAAGCCACTGGCAGATGACCCGGGGCAGCTTTGGAGATATCAACTTCTGCACCTGAAGGATCAAGTATCTTCCCTGGCCACCACGATTGACTTTTAGTCTTCACCCACACGACATCGCCCACATCAAAGGGGCCGCACTCTTCATTTTTCTCAGCCACTTCCATGTCCTCATACTCGTCCTTCGGAGAAACACGGAAACCAGAACTTTGGGTGGCAGGGCCGGAAAATTCAACATAGAGCGAAATGCCATCTCCAGACACTTCTATCTTATCAATCTCACCATCCTTTCCCACAGACTGCTCATAGGCAACTTTAATACCCATATCTCGCGTAACATGCCCCTCATCTCCCAGTGGCTCACCTGTCTCATCATGCAAGTACCCTTCCTCCACTGCACCCAATGGCACTTCTAGAGAACCAGAGGCTGCTGCATCATTTCCGTTCCCCATCTCATTCATGAACGAATCCCCATCCACACCTGTACCCTCCCTCGTCTCTAAAGACCCAAGCCCTAAATACCCCTCTCTTATCTGAACCTTGTTCCCAGCCACCTTACCCTCCCCTTCACCATTGTGATAAGCCGTCTCACCGTCAACACTAACACAGAAACATCCAAGGGTTTCCTCGACTTCTCCTTCCACACCAGCAGCAATCTCACCGTCACATTCTTCTTCGGCACGCACACCCCCAGCATTATCCAAACCCGATGCTTCGCCGAGCAAAGCTTCCCCGTTATTTTCCACGAACGGCTCCATTTCAACCCTATCCCCAGCTCAATATCCGCCAAAAAAAAATCAAACCAAAACCCAGAAAATCAAAGCTCAGCTTCCAACCTCAGGACATCTTCAAAACCCCAATCCAGCTAAAATACCCCATTCCCCGTTTCAACTCCTCGAATCGAGACCTTCTCCGAACGCCGTGATCATTACACAAAAAAGGACCAAAAACAAGGGCAAAAAACGAAGCAAGGCGCGGACTTTCCGGGAACGCCGAACTGGGTTTAAAACAAGAAGGCTTAAAAATCGAACCTTTTGTCCCTGGGGAGAGGGGATTGCCGGAGCGAGAGAAAGGTTGGAACTTCGATCAGAAAAGAGTTGGGTTCCTATTCACGCCATTGACAGGGAAAAAGTAAGAACTATCGATCGAGATTAAAAGGTACGGGGGATTAAATGCATGAAGTGTGGTGGTCGATCGGACAGAGAAAAAGGGGGGAATGGGGACTGCTTCAGGGCCACGATCATGCCCCAGTTAAGTTGTTTTGTAGCTCTGCTGATGACAGCGGAATTAGTGCAAAATGTGTAAGAACTTGCCCAGGCAGGTAGTAGTAGTGGTAATAAGGCGTAGGTTGTTGGGCTTTCACTTTCTTCTCAAAAGAGAGAATTTTTTGGCAGATGAAACTAACTTTTCATGCCCGGAGCTTCTAAACATTCGTAAAATACTTCCTAATAAATTTAGTATCGAGAACTCGCAGAATTTCAAAATATTTTGACACGGTAATTTCCAAAATCGTGTTTGAAACTCTTGTTATCGACCCTAAAACAGCAGTACTAACTGCAAAACATAGCTCTCGGGTCGTGAGTCTTCCTCACAGGCAGGCCCAAGAATGCAGAAAGAGCAAAATTTTTTACGTGGTAATATGACAGTGCAATAGCATGGCAAGCTCATGTGAAAATGTCGCACGCAGCCAGGCCCATCATCGGCGTGTCTATCATTCACGATTATCATCACATTAGACGCGAGTAAGAAGTATTATTGATTGACTGGCAAACAGTTACAACGATTCCCATTCACACGAAACAACCGGGTGCGAATTTCTAGGACGTGTGTGCCTGACTTCCACTCGGTTATTTTAGATCTAGCACCATTTGAGGATCAACGACCGACATCTAGGAAAGAAAGCCGGGTTTTACTCAGTTGGTCGCTGCCTTCTCAACAGGAGCTTCGTTGCTCCCGCTCTGTTTAACTCGTTTAGCCTCGTAGTCCTTCATGGCTGCCTTTATCGCATCCTCAGCGAGTATGCTG
The DNA here is from genome assembly GCA_029817715.1 of Melastoma dodecandrum. Taxonomy (NCBI): domain Eukaryota; kingdom Viridiplantae; phylum Streptophyta; class Magnoliopsida; order Myrtales; family Melastomataceae; genus Melastoma; species Melastoma dodecandrum. Next base: position 3,342,143 of record JARUPY010000182.1, read on the forward strand.
CAGTGCAACTTCACATGTGGAAGGGACAGGTGCTTTGCTATCTCGCTGTAAAATGGATTATCGACAAGTAAGGAGTTTGATCAACTTAAGTGCAACATCATCAAAGAGCAGCCGGGTAGCACATGAGAATTACTCCAAAAGATGAAAAAGATATTGACGGCAAACTCGGGGTTCATTGTTGTAGTAAACTGAATATTAACATGCAATCTAAAGCAAGGTTGCTAAACACATGCCGCACAAGAGGAGATTTCTATGAAACTAAAAATAAACAATCATCAACTCTTCTTCTATCAGTAACTTGGGTATAAATTAGTAGCCATTTGAATAATCTGGGACGATAAAAAGGATGTAAGTTAGGCACAAGAAAGCAGCCAAGCAACATATGATCTAGGGCTTAAATACACGATGCAACACAGAACGGATCGATTAATTGGTCGAAGAAGCACTCACGTGTTCTTGATGGACAATACTTCCTCTATTTGCTTCCCTTTCACCCACTCCGTGGCTGAAACAATGAAGTTGTGGATTAGGCAGGGTAATCACTAATATATAACAGGAGCAACTTCAGAAAACCACAACCAAAAGAATAGCTCAAACCCTGAGAAGTAAATTATCTTCATTCCATGGTATAAGTTGAATACATAGATTCAATACGGAAATTATCCCCTTGACGAACATCCGACATTTACAGAATCGACACAATTACCAAGCCTGGCATACAAACCCATACGAGTTTGCACTCTAAAAACAATCGGCGAAATCCCGCCTTTCCGACGTGGGATTTTGGCTTTGCACTGTTTGGGTTGTTAACACTTTTTCAACACATCCCAATCTCTAAGCCTCCTTCTAATTGCTAACAAAATAGAATACACGAACATGATCGCCAACTCCCAACTTCCCAGGATGATAACAACCCCCACTCAATCGAGCCTTCCGGATGCAATTACTTCAGCTAAAATCCAATCAATTCGGAGAATCAAAACGGTGAGAGGAGGGGGGGTGGGCTACCGACAGAGGAAGAAGCGATGGCGGAGCCGCAACCGAAGGTCTTGAAGCAAGCGTCGACGATCTTCCCGCTCTCCTCGTCGACCCTGATCTGGAGCTTCATCACATCGCCGCAAGCCGGAGCTCCGACGAGCCCCGTCCCGACGTTGGGGTTGTTCTTGTCGAACGAGCCGACGTTGCGAGGGTGGTTGTAGTGGTCGCAGACGGCGATAGGCGGGGGATCAGCACCCTCCTAGCTGCGTTCCTCAGCATCTTTCACACTGTCGTGTCGGTTCGGCGGTAGCGATTTCGGTTTGCCATTTTCTTAATTGCGGTGTGAATGGAAGGAAGGCGGAGAGGACGACGACGACGACACGTCGTGGCTCTTATTGGGCCTAATCCAACCCTAGATGGGCCTAAAAAATATTTGGGAAAGTCCATTTAATCTGGGGCCCAAAATTAAAAGAGAAGGTCCAAGGGGCGCGGGCCTTGTCCCCTCCCTAAACTTGTTACCCTACAACACTACACCCTCCCAATCTTCTTCGTCCTCCTCTTACTACATCATCCAAAAAACAAAAAGAATTGTGGTTGGTTAGTCACAGGAAAAGGAAGGTCGTAAAACAACAAAACCTGACATCAATTCGAGCCGACCTTCTTACTACATATATCATTTAATTTTGACAAGCATGGAGCCAACCCCCGCATGCTTTACCCACCTATTGGACGAGGGTTTTGATTTTTTAATCTTATCGTGTTGGGACTAATGATTTTATGACTTTGACTAGTGTTCATAAACGTGACGTTATTATAAGATAATATATTAATTCGATGAAGGGGATCAGATGCTTGTTGAAGAATAAGCTATGTTTTTTTTACGTACACGGGTTTATCATCAAAGTATACCACTCGTATTTGAGTTATTACAGGACAGGAGGAGACAAGGGGCGGTGTGTCTATCAGCCGCACTGGTTAGGATTAGGAGGAGGTGGTGCTAGCCTAGCATAAAACGACATCCTCCCCCTGTCGTTTCGGGGTCACTTCATTTTTGTTGTCGGGGTTGCCCTAAATTATCACCTTCTGCTCCCGTTTTATATACTATGTGATGAAACTTTTGATCAATAATCTTCTTGCTCTGATCATCAGCGGGTAAAGATATAGTCGCGACTGAGTAAACAAAAAGGATCCGCGCAAGGAAACCAGGTATCAGCTATGACCATCCTTCGTCGCGGCCGCTGTGTAGCCGAGGGGATTTAACCCGGAAAGAGAAGGAAACGAACCGACACTTTGATGCGTGTTGAGTTATTGGCGAGCTCCCGGATTCGGAATCCGGATAATTTAGACGTGGGTCGTAGGGATGTTGCTTTCCGAAGCTGGAGAATTGGGTGGTGGGGGCCTGGTTTCATTTATCTTCTTCTTCTTACATACATCGTAAGGTAAGGGGGGTACTTACATATATAAAAATATAAACCTAACCCTCTCGACCTACCCTTTCTCGTGCATCATCTTCATCATGCACCCAACTTTGTCCAGAGAATTGTCCCCCTTGATGGGTCTTCTTATTTTCATAAATATGTCAAATTGGAGATGGTGTCTCAAAGCGACCCTCTTCTTTCCTTCTCTCTCGCATGTTATAATACTTGTTTCATATTTGTGTGATGCTCTGGCCACATGTATTAGTCTTCATTCATTGCTATATCATCTTAAGAGTCCTTCCTAGAAAGAAAAAGGCCGACGACAGATCACATCTTTCTTAACCAAACATCAAATGTAAGAAAGAGATCGAATTTATATGATGTATTTGTTTCCCAGGAATTCAAGAAATAGTAGCCCGGCGAGTTTTGTCTCCATGCTAAACCGTGCATACACAAACGAAGGGCGCATGCAGTTCAATGATGTTTTATAATAATACAATACAATGTTTTATTATCACCAGTTCTCTTATCTTAATATAATCCGGGTTTAGCTCAAATTAAAACACAGATAATGGTTATCATCAGCATCTCTCAAACAAAATTAAGACTTGGATGCATCACATGCGTTCCAATATTTCCGTACGTGGAAAAAAATATTCCGCGAGATATGAGTAATAATTCTTAAAACTCGTCAAATAATGTTCCAAATTCTGTGTCCTAACACCACCGAATTCTCGATGGAAATTTAAAAAATGCCGTCTTATCTTTTAAGAAATATTTTTCCTGCCCAGTATAATTCGTAACAAAACTCATGACATGCCTGAACGCTTCCGTTTCACTTTTGGTCCATTTAGTTGGGTCCGGGAAGATGGCACTGAAATTTTCCACTTACTGAAATCCTTCTCGATCAATTATTAGGTCATGTGACCTACCTCTCAATGCCATAATAATAATATTTCACCTTTTCTCAGGTGCGGTAACCAAGTTAGGACGCTGTAGTTACCAAACTAAGTTATATTTAACCATCTCTATCGTCCAAAACTAAACTTATGTTTTTGATATCGCGAATGACGAGCATCTACATTCTCTTTGGACTCGGACAAGACCCTGCAACTCACCTGTTCCGGGTAAATCAGGCTCACGACAAGTAGTGGGTGCAAGGATGACAACTACTACTGAGGTTGGACCGTCTGGATAGATCTCATCTTATTACCCTCTTAAAAGAAACACCGTCTGGATATAACTATCTCTCAACTTAATTCTCATCAAGTAATTATCTGCAGCTTGAAATGCAAGCATAGCGATCCTATCTTGTTCCGGACAAGATCCTACGTCCATGTCCGAACCAACTTGCCCTCCTTTTTCTTTTACTCTTTATTTTTATTCATCGTCTGATGACGTCCCTAACCCATCCCCAGCACTCACATCACTACTTCCCATTCCAACACCATCTCCTCCTCCCTCCCCTGCACCACCCCCACTTTGCTCTCTTCCCTGTCACCCCAAGTTAAGGGAAGTTCTTCCAGGCACCACCTTCCGACAAACCACACAAAAAGACACAGCACTCCACGCCCTTTTTGTTCTCCATCCATTTGAAGAAACCGACGCGCTTCGTAAACTCTCAATCATTTTTGCTAGTTTTTTTTCAAGTCAGTCTTGGTTTCTGTTCTTCTGATCACGGGTTGTCGTTAGTTTCGGCTTACTAAGCCACTAGGACTTGTGTTTCGACCAATGGGTATCCGTTAGTCGTCGCCGTTGCCGTTTGCTGTCAGTATATCCGTGTTGCCATGTAGCTCTGTCCTCGGTATCCCGCCCTCCTTCGTTCCATGCCCATTTTGTTAGGATGGATTCTGGTGGCCAGGACAATGTTTTTTGGGCCTTCCGCTGGAAAGTAGTCGCGCAGGTTGCCGAGATGGAAGGTCTTCATTAGCCCTGTTCTGCAGAAAGCCTGGGATTGAGATAGTAGAGTAAGCAAAGGTTGTGTATTTCTGAGTGTGAAACTTGTGATGGAAGAAGCTTTCGTCCCATTACGTGGGATCAAGAATGATGTAAAAGGAAGGCTCTTATGCTACAAACAAGACTGGATTGGCGGCATCCGTGCCGGTATCAGGTTTGTGGATTCATCATTAGGGATTAGCTTGTTCCAATATTGATTAGAACACTGGCCGTGCTTGCAAAGGATTTGAGTAGTGTTTGATCTATCGTATTGTTCCTATTCAGAATCTTGGCACCAACGACTTACATATTCTTTTCATCTGCGATTCCAGTAATTTCCTTCGGGGAGCAGCTGGAAAGAAATACAGGTGCCATCTGAACTGCGCTTTTGAGTAAGGATCACAAAAGATTACTCCGCCAGGTGCACTTTGACTGATGGTCCAGTGTTTGTTTCGATGCAGATGGAACGCTAACTGCAGTTCAAACTCTTTCTTCGACTGCACTTTGTGGCATCGTTCACTCGCTTATCGGAGGACAGCCACTTCTCATCCTCGGGGTCGCTGAACCAACAGTGCTGATGTATACCTTCATGTTCAATTTCGTCAAGGATAGAAGGGATTTAGGCCAGAAGCTCTTCCTCGCCTGGGCAGGATGGTAAACTACTCTTCTTCAGAACATTCAACTAAACCACCAACAATTCATATCCCAGTAATTTTGCATTTAGCTATTGGATCCATTTGTACAGGGTTTGTGTTTGGACTGCGCTTTTGCTCTTCTTGCTGGCCATCCTGGGTGCTTGTTCTATAATCAATAGGTTCACGCGGCTCGCCGGGGAATTGTTTGGCCTGCTTATTGCCATGCTCTTTATGCAGCAGGCTATTCGTGTATGCACATATAACTCTCATTCTCTGGAGCGTTGGAGCTAAACTTGTTTTGGCATTGCTATGAGTCCCATTCATTGGCTTGCTTCTGTATAGGGAGTCGTAGAAGAGTTTGGCGTGCCCCACCAGGAGAACTATAATGAAGCCGCATTGCTACCCCCTTGGAGGTTTGGAAATGGAATGTTCGCCCTGGTTTTGTCCTTTGGACTCTTGCTTACGGCACTGAGGAGCCGCAAAGCCAGGTCCTGGCGCCATGGGACGGGTACTCTCAATTTCTTTTATGTATTTGCTCATGGACTGATTGGGAATCGATCTTGGATGGGTGATCATGTCCTGACAAAACACCAGGATGGCTACGAGGATTCATCGCAGATTATGGTGTGCCCCTCATGGTGCTTGTTTGGACGGGAGTGTCATATATTCCTGTCAAAGATGTCCCTACGGGAATCCCCAGACGGCTCTTCAGCCCGAATCCTTGGTCTCCTGGCGCTTTCTCAAACTGGACAGTCATAAAGGTAGATTGCTGCCATCTTACCATTTCCTCTGTCAATGTACTGATGCTTCTCCTGGTTTAGGAAATGCCAAAGGTGCCGCCGCTGTATATAGTCGGGGCATTTATCCCAGCTACAATGATAGCCGTGCTCTACTACTTTGATCATAGCGTTGCATCTCAGCTCGCACAACAGAAGGAATTCAACTTGAAGAAACCTTCCTCTTACCACTATGACCTCCTCCTCCTGGGTTTCTTGGTAAGTTAGTGATTGTGCATATATTCATCTTTGAACATATTCCTTAGTTGGTTGATTGACAAAATTCATCTTCTTCTGTGAACTCTGGAGCAGACTGTACTCTGTGGTCTAATCGGAATCCCTCCATCGAATGGCGTGATTCCGCAATCTCCAATGCACACCAAGAGTTTAGCCACCCTTAAGCATCAAGTAACTCCTGGCCCCAGTTTTTTCGTCTTTTCTGAAGTTTGAATTACTCCATTCGCACAAGTCAGGGAGTATTCTGCGTGAATGGAACGATTGTTTGCTTGCTCATTCTGAATTCACCGGTCCATGCACATCGGCTGATATCTTCTTATGAAGGCTGTGTCATTTTGATGCAGCTTCTTCGGGACAAGCTAGTGTTGACTGCACGTCAGAGCATGAGGAAGAACTCGAGCCTCGGGAAATTATATCGGAATATGCAACAAGCATACGATGACTTGCAGACACCGCTGGCCTACCAAATTCCTCCCGGACTTGTATGCAGACAACGGAAACCATTTGGAATTCTATATTATACTTTTCCCGGATTTATGTTTTTGTTCATACGATACAACTTCATGGTCTACATCAGGGATTGAGAGAACTGAAAGAATCCACGATTCAACTTGCCTCCAGCACCGGATATATTGATGCACCTGTTGATGAGACTGTTTTCGATGTCGATAAGGACATTGATGATCTCTTACCAGTTGAAGTCAAGGAACAACGCCTGAGTAATCTGTTGCAGGCCTTGTTGGTTGCCGGTTGTGTCGCTGCGATGCCGCTACTGAAGAAAATCCCGACTTCGGTCCTTTGGGGCTACTTTGCTTTCATGGCAATCGAAAGCTTACCCGGAAATCAATTCTGGGAAAGGATTCTGTTACTTTTCACTGCACCCAGTAGAAGATACAAGTAAAATTCAGAGACATTAGCGTGTTACTTTTCCTCATTTCCAAGCATTTCAGTTCGCAGGTCGCATTCTTAAATCTCTGAATTTTGGCAGGGTTCTCGAGAAATACCATGCCACTTTCATCGAGACAGTGCCCTTCAAGACCATAGCTTTTTTCACCTTGTTCCAGACAGCTTACTTGTTAATGTGCTTCGGCATCACGTGGATTCCGATTGCCGGAGTCCTCTTTCCTCTGTTAATCATGCTTCTTGTCCCAGTGAGGCAGTATTTCCTGCCAAGGTACTTCAAAGGCGCTCATCTTCAGGACCTGGATGCTGCGGAGTACGAAGAAGCCCCGGCAATACCCTTCAACATGACATTCGATGTAAGAGGTCTCATTATCATTAAGGCCCGTCCTTAGGAATGATGAGATCCGCTTGAACCTAGATACTGTTCTCGCAGGAGCATAACATTCATACAACTAACATCGACGGTGGAGAAATCCTCGACGAAGTGATCACCAGAAGCCGAGGCGAGATACGACATAGTAACAGTCCAAGAGTAAACAGCACCACCACGCCGAGCCCATTGGAGGAAATCAACCCTGCTTTCAGCCCTCGGCTGCCACACCACACCTTCAGCACCCGTCTTGCAGAGCCGAGGATGGGGGCAAGTCCTCGGTCGACCGGAAAACTCGTGGAAGAATAGGAAACCACTCCAAGTCCCGGTCCGTCAGGGCTCGGAAGGCACACGCATGATTCACCGTCCGAGTAGCTGATCCTGTCGGCATTCTCGGGTATAATATTATTGTCCATTCACAATGGGATGGGTGCATAATCTTTCTTGCAGGTTCTGGTGATCTTCCATTAATGGATGTTTTAGGCCAATTAAGTTGGGTGTTGCTGCCTCTTAGAATCCCTACAATGTGAATAGATCAGTTTAAGCAAAAAGCATAGCCAAGAACAAGATATATTGTCCTTCAGATCATGTTTAATGAAACCATGACATTCCATCCCATTTGAGACATGACTTCTCTGCAATTTGGTCCAAGTCAAGTCAAATTTGTTTTTGTTTGTCTATTCAGACATCATTAAATGTCTTCTTGTTTGGCAACAAACCAAGAAAAAATCCCATAAAACCCACCAACAGGAAAACCCTTCTGTCCCAAATTTCTTACAGACAAACAGTGGACCTTCTCTGTCTGATGATCGCTTCATACCATATTGTCTGGAAGAAGATGCAAAATTACCTCGAGGAGTTTCACCACCTTGATTACCCTTCCCTTACAGCATCGCCCCTGCCGACCCCGGCTCCTACCAGTGCAAGCCATTCCAGGTAAACGGCTATGTGCATCGCCGAGTCACGGATAGTTTTCAAATGCCAAGGGACCTGGTCGGTGGTCGGACTGATGCATCTGTCTGGACTACTCCCAGGACATGAAACCATTTGGCATGGGCTAGATCGGGTTCAGATTTAACTTTTTCGGATCGTCATTCCCAAGTACAACAGAGTTTCACCCTAAAATCAATTGGAATAATCTACTTATACTTAGATATTAGTTTGTAAGCTCTTAGATTTACGACGTGAAACTTGAATTTGCACCTTTCAACGCCAACTTCCTGCTGGAATACCTCTCAACCTTTGCCAGGACCGGCACTTCCCCGGAACCAGTCACAGCAGCGTCGGGCTGTCAACCAGCGTGTCCCTTCTCTCAGCTTCCACGAGGATGCACCCGAGTCATTGTTTGGGTGTGGTTGGGTGGGGGGTGACAATGACATGACATGACATAGGGCTAAAAAGGAGTAGGGCAGGCTCATTAGACCAATTACATAATATTATACTTAGGAGAATTAGTGAGGGCAACTGTCCTATTTGTAACCCCCCGTGATCAATAATGCTTTAATGGAAACAGATCGAGAGGTGGTGGGGAATTGGGAATCCTACCATATTCATTTTATGGCATCAACAACTTAATACCCATATCGAAACTGATGATCATATGTATCGTTCTGTCTTGGCCCACCAACCAAGTATTCTCTTAAAAAGTATATTTGAGTTTTGAAATCGGGAGGAAAGGCACACTTCAACATATGAAGGAAAGCAAAGCATCCCCTACACTACACACCCACAACAAAGGCAATCCAAGATCGTCCCTCTCTTTTTTCTTTCATGACTTTCATCGAATGTCGTAATAACTGGGCACGAAGGGGTTTCGAGATATGAATCGAGGGACCTGGACTGGTCAGGTCTGATATACATATATATATATATATATATCTTACTTTCTCTTTTTTATGTGTTTGGATCAGCTTTTGTTGTAAGCAGAGAGGACAACCTCCTTTCTTCCCCCACCCTGCTGCTTTTCCTGCACTGCAATCCTAAGCCCATCTCTCCTCCCTCTCTCGTTCATTTATCATCACTTTCTTATTACAAGACTCGAGTTTCTTTCTTGGTCCTAGCCAAAGGAAGGAAGTAGACATGAGTTCCCTGATGGCATCCTCGGAAGATTCGTGGAAGCCTCCGTCGACGACGGACGACGCGACTGCCGGTAGCTACTGGAGGGTCCTGCTGTGTTCGGTCTCTTTGATGTCTTCCTCGGCGTTGGCGGTTTATCTGATATGGAGACACGAAGCGTTTCTTACATCGAGCAGGGAAGGAGCACCGGGAGAGGAGGCCGAGGTGGAGGCGGAGGAGAGGGGGACGCTTTATGAGGAGGAGACGTGGAGTCCTTGCCTTAACGGGGTTCACCCTGCTTGGCTGCTGGCCTTCAGGGCGATTTCTTTCGTCGTGCTTATGATGATGCTGGTGGTCATCTCCTTTGTCGATGGCCCGACCATTTACTACTACTATACTCAGTAAGCCAAGCCTACAGTCATCGTCCTTCGGCTTCGTTGAACCTGTTCAAATATATAATATAAACTAAGCTTCACTAACAGTTTTAGCTTTTAAGTCAAGCGGCTTCATTTTCGGGGATGTTTTATTTTTACGGCCATGTCATGTGCAGGTGGACATTCGTATTGATCACGGTCTATTTTGGGGTACGTCGAGAGCGATCTCCTCCGCTGCTCAAGATTCTTTGATCTTTGTGCTCAACAGTCTTACATCGGTTCGTTTGATAATAATTCAGATTGGGTCGCTCTCGTCCTTCTATGGATGCTACAAGTACCACCGCAGAGCGGCGGGGGAGAAGATTGACAACGTCGACCTTGATGCAGAACAGGGAACCTATCATGCACCAAATCGAACCTCGGCAACCACAACCACAGTAAAGGAGTCCATCGGCAACATAAGAATTCGCAAGACTGCAAGTGCTTGGGGTTATGTCTTCCAGACATTATTCCAGGTACGTATTATCAGGAATTCAATCTGACTGTGTGGCACCGGAGATAGATGACCAATAACTGCCTTGGCAGATGAATGCAGGGGCGGTCTTTCTAACCGACTGCGTCTTCTGGTTCATCATCGTCCCGTTTCTAGCCATCAACAAGTACAATCTCAGCATAGTAAGCAACATGTTCATTGTCCCCTGTAGATTGCCTTGTCTTGTCCCACATCGATTGCCTTCGTTTCTGCAGCTGGACATAAACATGCATTCGGTCAATGCGGTTCTTCTGATCGGTGATACAGCCCTAAATTCTTTGGTGAGGACATGATGCCCGTACCCTGATTCATTACCCTTTTGACATCGGTACGGCAATCAATTCACAAAAGCGACATCGGCTTCTCACATGCAGCGGTTTCCGCTATTTCGGATCGGCTACTTCTTCCTGTGGACAGTCATCTACGTCGTGTTCCAGTGGATCCTCCATGCTTGTGTCCGCATCTGGTAAGCCATACTCAACTCATCGAGCCAAAGGCACACAGCAGAAAATGATGTTCCGTTCTTGCTCATGATGAGATTGTGCTGATGATATCAACAGGTGGCCATACCCATTTCTCGATCTGTCCACGCCCTTTGCTCCTCTATGGTACGCATCCTTTCCTTCCTTTGCCTTCTCTTATTAAATGGACAACATGAAATCAACCGACTTCTCGGAACTTTTCCCCTGCGGGTTCCAAAGGTACTTCTCGGTTGCGTTGCTCCATTTCCCGTGCTATGGAATTTTCACATTGGTGATCAAGTTAAAGCACACGCTGCTGAGGAGATGGTTTCCCCAGTCTTACAAGTATGCGAGATTTCGCCGTCATTGAAGACGCTGTCACCGAGTACATAAACTAGAATAACAGAATGCAAAACCCTGATAACATTTTCAGCCAAGACGCGGAGGAAATATCATATCGGCAAAGGAGCACTCAGAATTCACCATACTTGTGAGTAACCAAACAAAGATTGGTCATGAAAGTTTGGTTGGGCCACTTTCCCTTTCCACATTCTGGGATTGCATTGGTTTGCCAAAATCACAAGACCAAACAGGATAAAGTAATGCTTCAGATCAAAAAAGGTGTTCAAGAGTAAGATGGGCGACCACAGTCATTGCCCCTTGATGGGGCCGGGCATCACAACGACTTGTCATGAAAGGGATCCAAATAAAGTGTGCACAGAATGAAGACAGAGCTTCACTTTACAAATTGCAGGGTTGATAGTAATGGAATTGAATCACATGGACGACACACAGCTAAAAGACGCCAGACGAACTTTTCCCCTCCCCAACATGGGAAAGAACACGAGATTCGCAAGCAATTGGAATGAAGCTCGATCACATGGATTGGAGGGAAGAGTTTCTTCGATTGATACAATAAACTACAAAGCGCGTGTCGTGCCCCTGTATATGAATGAGAGATCTTAAGGGAAGCATATAAAACGTTGCTGCATGTATTGAACTCGCCTGCTTCAATTATTCAATTCACACCGAAAGCAGCACCTCGTGAGTTTTCTTATCAGCCCCAATTCTTTTTGTTGTATCGTTCAGGTGCACTGAGAGGGGTGAATTAATGATTATAATTTTTTCGCCCTTTCTCAGTGTAAGCGGAAGCGTACTGTATCACAACAGAGCATTTATCCAGCTTCGCTGTTACCGTTACGATTTGATCGAGTATGTTTTCGTACGAGTGTTTACGCGATCGTAATAGACAAAGTAGTTTATAGTGGTTCGGCCTTAATGAATATATAATGGGTACAAATGAACCTTTTACACTACGCTTTGGGTATTTCAACAAGAGATATTTAAAATCTTCTACAAAAGAAGATCACTCATGGGCAACGATCAGCTCCTCAGACAGTGGACGTTTTCTCATTTCCAGCAGAATGATGCTTACGTTCTGAAGTTGATTGCTCAAAAGATTTCTACACAGCTTTTGTCGCTTCTCAAATAGATCTTGTCTATGAGTACAAGGGAGACAACCACAAAGAGTCAAAAAACAAAAGAAATAAAACAGGGATTGGTTCCTCACACAGCGAAGTCACGGTATTCGTCCTACACTCAGTTCGGACGTGTACGGTAGCCACAGCCGTGACTCACTGCACTGCACACCCAGTGCCTAAGGTAGAATTTTCAACTCCGACGGCTCCCACGCAACCTGCTTTACCGTCCCTCTGTATCAGGAGGTCGAGATTTTTGCACAGCACCCATGTGCTCGGGAGGACCTCTTTCCACTTTGGCGGCGTTCCCAACTCATGTTCTACCCTGCAGGCACGAGACTTCTGGCACGCACCCGCAAGTGCATGTCTAACTACTCAAACTCCGTAGGTTCGAGACTTCATTACGAAAAGACACGACAAAAACGGCTTCTTGCCGATGAGTCAGCAACTGGTTACTGCGATCAGCACGGGTATTCACTTAGTTTCTCTTAGACGATTCGACAGTCGCTCGTTGAACGCACCGATGAGGCGAGGACACACAGTCCCTCTCACGACGACCAAGGTGGCACACAGCCCTTGGCACTCCCATACGTAGATTACAAGAGGTAAGAACCAGACGATCACTTAGCATATTCTGTTCTCCGCCGATCACACAGCTCCTCAAAGCTTCACACAGATCACACATGCTTTGGACAACCACATAGACCACACAGTTTTGTTGTTTATTGTATGGATGACGTCTGATTTTAATAGGGAATGAATCTAATAATTCGTTTTCCAAATACCAGGCTTCAGCAAGCTGTAATCAGGATCAGCGGACAGGTGTCATATTTCGCGAATTTTTTTAAAACTATCTCTTATCTTCGTATACACCTAACTTTATATCGAGGAATTTATTAAAAACGTTTAGCCGAATAGCACCCCCGTTTCCTTAAAGATTAATGTGGAATCATTTTCATCTACGTTTAACAAAAATGACTCTCCAAATGCCAAAAGCAATGGATGGAAGGAAGGAATTAAAACATGTAGGGGATTGCCCACAGCTTCTAGAAAGACAGAAGTCGACTGACGTCGCTTTTTGTAACATCCACCAACGCCAAGATCCCTACCATCTCATTGTCACGGCAAAACCTTTGACCATCCCCATCTTCTTCCATTCCCTTCTCCTCCAAGTAGGAATCTTCTGTGTGCTACCACTTGTGTCTTAATCCTATTTGATTTTGACTCCCTTATTCCATTCCTGTGTACCCCCCACCAGTCAACAAAAACGGAATATCTCAATTTCACGTTACAAAAAACCAAGTAAAAGCAAGCCTTTCTCTAGTCAGCCAACTCCCCTTCTCTTTTATTACAACATAAACACCAAGACGGAAAATAAAAGAGAAACAAGAAACTAAAAATAAGACCGACTGAGAAAAAGTGACAATGCCTGACAAGAACAAAAGATTCGGGCAAAGTCCAAAATGAAGGCCCGTGACTTCCAAAGTCAGTTGTCCCGACGAAATCTAGAAATATTTTGACCCGCAAAACCAAATACACCGTCACTTTTTTTTTTTTTTTAGTATACACGTGTTTCATGAAAATAAAAAAATATTATTTTTTAAAATTTTCACTGGTTTTTAGGATTTTCAATTTTTCGGTTTTTCAAAACATGAAACAAAAACAGAAAATGAAACGGTGTTTCCAATTATTATCAAACGGTTGATTTTGGGACGTAGCATTTGTTCATCTGTTTATTGCCATTTTTTAAAGGCCAGACATCTATTTGATACGTAACATACTTATCAGGCACTGACTTGATAGTGTGATTAATGGGGTATGTGTAGGGCCTGCCGTATTTCATTCACCTAACTTTATTAATGTGCGATATTGATGATGGTCGTTGACGGGAGTCTCGACCCAACCGATGCATCCCTTCCGAACAAGGCGGACCCGACAGTCGACGCGACCCGGGCCCGATAAGTTTGATCGGCCCCGTCTCGCGGTCAACTTCTATAGTGGTCGACCGAAATCTCCTTCATATTCTCAGGAGGCCGCGCGTCTCTGTTTTTCAGCTTCCTTTTCCTCCCTCCTTGTTAAAGTCTGAATCCCCCCCCCCCCATCCACCTCAGATGGCCTCGTCGAGCCGAACCATGTTGGGTCCCATCGGCGCTTTGTTGTTGGTAATCGTTTCGTGTGTTCCCGCGGCATATTCTGATCCGAGGATCTCTCAGGCGGGGCTGATATGCCTGAACGGGACGGGGACCCCGACCCCGAATATAGTCTCCAACTTCCTCACCCTGTTTCGGGACGTTGCTGATCAGTTGAATACCCGGCTCTATGGAATTTCCGCCATCATGTCGCCGGCTCCTGCTATCTACGCCCTGGCACAGTGCCACGAGGACCTGTCGGCCACCGACTGCCTGTTGTGCTTTGCGCAGGGCCGCCCCATCATCCCTAGATGCAGCGTCCTGTCCGCGGATTCCGGGAGGTTGTACCTCGATGGCTGCTTCCTCAGGTTCGATTACTACAATTTCTTCAACGAGACGGTCGATCCTGCTCATGATTTGATCACGTGCAACTCCACGAACGCAACCGCTGGTACCGGTAAGTACCCTGTTGTTGCAGCACTTACAGGTTACTGTTCGATGTTATGGTAATCCGAAAAGGGCGACTAAACTTCGGAATCTGCAGGTCATCTGCAAAGCGGTGTGCCTCTCGGTGAGAGGGTGAGTAGAGTTCTCGGGAATATTACCCAGATTGCTTTGCAGAGTAAGGTTTTATTCGGGGCATATGGATCCGAAGGTGTGTACGGGTTGGCGCAATGTTGGAATACGTTGACAGTTGACGAGTGCCGCAAGTGTTTGAATAACGCTGTGTCGAAGATCAAGGGTTGTCTGCCCAAGGTTGAGGGGAGGGCTATGAATGCCGGGTGTTTCGTTCGGTACTCCAACCAGAAGTTCTATGGCGATTCGAACAGCGACGGATCAGTCAACATCGGGGTCATCATTGCCATTGCTTCATCTGCCGCTGCCGCGACCTCACTTTTCTTCATTGGTACTTATCTCGGATACAAGAGATGGTCGAAGAGAAGACAAGGTAAATCTGATTGTCACTGAGCATATCTTATATCTGAGAATGAATTCTGACGCTGCTCTCGGTTCCTGGACCATTCTGCAGTTCGCAACCGCCTCTTCGGCTTACCAGATGCTCTGAGGAGATCTAACTTGGTGTTCAAGTACGAGGTGCTCGAGCAAGCGACCGACTTCTTTGACGAATCAAGAAAGCTTGGCCAAGGAGGTGCGGGTTCTGTTTACAAAGGCATTCTGCCAAATGGGAGAGTCATCGCGGTTAAGAGGCTTGTGTTCAACACGCGCCAATGGGTAGACGAATTTTTTAATGAGATAAACTTGATCAGCGGGATCGAGCACCCCAACCTCGTCAAACTCCTGGGATGCAGCATCGAAGGCCCTGAGAGTCTCCTGGTTTATGAGTTCAAACCGAACAGGAGCCTCGACCAGGTTCTCTTCGGTGAGTGTTTCCTTTGATCTTTGGTGTTTGGCAACTCGATACATCGACATGAACTTTGTTAATCGAAATGACGCCATTGGTCGCAGCGAACAATCCGATCCGGGTCCTGAGTTGGCAAGAGCGTATTCGAATCATCCGTGGAACGGCCGCAGGTCTCGCGTACCTGCACGAGGGTTGCGTCATGAAAATCATCCACAGGGACATAAAGACGAGCAATGTCCTCCTCGACGAGAACTTCACTGCGAAAATCGCAGATTTCGGACTGGTTCGCCGACTCGAGCAGGATAGGTCACATCTTAGCACCGGAATCGCCGGAACGCTGTAAGCACTATTCTCCTTTTGTTCTTACAATGAAAAATCTCCTCCCTCCTAAACATTGTCCGCATTGCAGAGGCTACATGGCTCCGGAATATCTCGTCCGGGGGCAACTCTCGGAGAAGGCGGACGTTTACTCTTTCGGGGTCCTGCTCCTCGAAATCCTCAGCGGTAGGAAGAACACGGTGTTCGCGAGGGGATCAGGCTCCCTACTACAATCGGTAATGACCCTTTCAAGCCATTCTTTCTACATTATCATCCCGTAAAACCACTGTTTCCATCCTCAACCAAGTTACCGCCGTCCGTTTCAGGTCTGGAGGCATTACCAGACCAACAGCCTCCCGGAATGCATCGACCCGGCCCTCAGAAGCCGATTCCCCTTCTCCGACGTGACAAACGCTACAAAAATCGGGCTTCTCTGCACGCAGGCTTCGCCTGAGCTGAGGCCATCCATGCCCGAAGTAGTCCGTATGCTTAACGACAGCGACGTCATCGTTCCGCAACCGAAGCAGCCTCCGTTCCTAAACTCCAACGTGCTATCTTCCTACGACTCAAGCCAGAGCTGGAACACGAACACCGGGGTTTCGAACAGGCTAACGAACTCGGACGCCTCCTCGGTGTCCGCAGGTACCATCTCTCTGACGGCTCGATAACATCTAATTAAAAGTTTAAAAAAAAAAAACACCATCCTTTTGTAAGAATCCGGGGATCCGACGATCAAAGATCTTCCAATCTTTGTTCCTTGGGTTTTAAGTATATAGTCAAAAAAAAAACAAAACTTACAGGTTCCGGGAAATGAGCATTAAGGTCGTAATAAGGGTTGAGTTAGAGGTTTGGTTAGGTTTGAGTGATGTTGACCGGAGTAGTTGTTGATTTTTGGACCTAGTTTGTCAACCCTCTTGCGGCACTTTGTAATGTAAACACAAAAAAAAAACAGGCATTTGTCGGAGCCATGACTTGTCTTAATAATGCCACCATTAGCGGATTAACAAAAGTCGTGATGCTGATGATGTTTGGGTTGGCGACTTTTTTCGCCTCGAGAACGAAGAAGCCTTTTGCATTTCCTGGTCATAAGATCGGATTCGGGAACCACGAGCCTTACAGTGTGAGGCGTGCGGTGGCGATCCCGGAGCCGCTCGTCAACGCATTCGGCACTGTCCGCTGCCCTGCCTGACCCGCTGATCAGGCCAATTCGTGGGGAAGAAGGTAGAGAGACCTGAAGGGCTGGCGTCGGTCTTGGCTAACCTGCTACTGTCATCTTGACGAGTGTTTTTTTTTACTGCTTGATTTGCTTAAAAAAACAAGGACTTTGAATCAAATAGAGGCTCAGGTCATACATAATATAATCTAAACTCCCAAAGATTCAACCAACATAAGCGTGTCTTGTCCTTCCTTGTCGTCTTTTAGGTAAGAAAAATTAAATGCCGTGAGTGCTCTACACCATCCAACCAACCAACTCTTTCTCCCTTTTTTTTACTTTAAACACTTAAATATAATTTTCATTACTAATTGTCAAATAAAAACAAGTCATTTAATATACGTAAATTTTATTTTTCCTTATTTTAATTGATATAATAATTTTAAAAACTCTCAATTTATCTATCGTTTTCAATGTGAAATTTGATATCATCACTTTCCACAAACCTCAATCTCCTCGTTAAAAATGTGAAATTAGATGAGCCTGACCTTTTTGACATTTGATATCACTTTCCACATTAAATGTCCAGAAAAATGAAAAAGCGTCCAATAAATTTCTGCTCCCCCCCCCCGTTTTCTTTGCAAACCTTTTTTCTCTTAAAAAGCTAATGAATAAATAATCAATCAATCATTGCCCAGTTGTTCTACTTCTTCTTTGTCCTTCCCTCCCCACATATTATGATCACTGCCTCGTTGCTCCCAGCAGTAGTCCCGGGTCCTTAGAACTGCGTGGCCGCGGGCCGGCGACTAGTTCCCTCGAGATCTCGCCGATGGAAGAAGCTCCGGGGAGTGTGCGTTCCGTTCTGATGATTGTGGCCCTGTCTGTCCACCTAGGACTCTGTCGCGGCGATCCGAGGATCACGGAGGCGAGGCTTCTGTGCACGGAGCCCAGGGTGACCGGGAGCATAGTTCCCGACTTTGCGGAAGTCATGAGGGAGATCTCCGTCAACGTCACCAGCAGGGGTTGGGGGAAGAGCTACCTGAATTCGACGGTGCCCCCGTTGTACGGGCTTGCCCAGTGTCACGGCGACCTCAATGCGACGGATTGTCTCCTTTGTTATGCTGCCAGCAGGACGCGCGTCCCCAGGTGCCTCCCCAGACCCGGACGTCTGTATCTGGACGGGTGCTTTATTCGGTACGACGAGTACGAATTTTACAACGAGACGGTGGATCCGGTCAATGACATGGTGAACTGCGCGGATGCCAACGTCACAGATCAAGGAGGGGGTGGCTCGATGTTTGCGAATAGGGTGGAGATGGTGCTGAGGAACGTCACGGGGAAGGCCTTGGCTGTCAGAGACAGAGTCGGCGAAGAGGACATGTTCGGGGTGGATGGAATCGAGGGTGCGTATGCATTGGCGCAATGCTGGAGCACGCTTAGCTTAGAGCAGTGCAAGACATGCCTCAGAAATGCATCCTCTCTCGTCAAGAGCTGCTTACCCCGAGCCGAGGGGAGAGCAATGAATGCGGGTTGCTTCGTTAGGTACTCCAACCAGAAGTTCTACAGCATTCCTAATGGCCGAGGTCAGTTTTTCGAATCAAATTCTCCGCTAATCAGTTACCTAAGAATCTGTTTAGTATCGGCATGCTGATGAAGCAGAATTGTCCCAATCGGAACTCCCAATTTCCTGGCGTCTGACAGGGTCGTTGAAGCTCGGGACTGCTATAGCTGTATCTCTTGCAGCCATAGCTGTTGCTTCGCTGCTTGTCGTCGCGGCTTTTCTCGGATATAGAACATACTCCCGAGCGAAACAGCGTATGTTCATTTGCCGTTTTCATGTCTTATCTTTGCGCTGGCGTTTTGTTCTTACATTCGGCCTCTGCTGTTCCTCTCTTTAGTCAGGAAAGGCCTCCTCCGGCTCCCGACAACCGTGACAAAGTCCAACTTGTATTTCAAGTACGAGACACTCGAAAAGGCCACAAACTTCTTCGATGAGAAACGAAAACTAGGGCAAGGCGGAGCCGGGTCGGTTTATAAGGGAACCCTGATGAACGGCAAGGTCATCGCGGTGAAGAGACTAGTATTCAACACAAGGCAATGGGTGGACGACTTCTTCAATGAGGTGGACTTGATCAGCGGGATCCAACACAAGAACCTCGTGAGCCTCCTTGGATGCAGTATCGAAGGCCCCGAGAGCCTCCTTGTCTACGAGTATGTCCCCAACGGAAGCCTCGATCAAGCACTGTTTGGTCAGTTCTCATGTCGTTACGTTTTCAAAGGGTTGCCGCATCACTACAGCATTCAAAGTCTCATCCCAGTTTCTGCAGGCGAAGCTAAACGGAAACTGACTTGGGAGGAAAGGATCGTGATAATAACCGGGACAGCAGAGGGGATCGCATATCTTCACGGGGACTGCGGGATCAGGATCATCCACAGAGATATCAAGGCCAGCAACATACTTCTCGACAAGGATCTCACGGCAAAGGTGGCCGATTTCGGGCTCGCCCGGTGTGTCGCACAGGACAAATCCCACCTCACGACGGGGATCGCAGGGACACTGTATGAACTTCTTTGTATCTTTTTTAAAGCGACTTACTATCCATTGGTCACTCATCCTCCGCACTCTGCTCCTCCCTTTAGGGGGTACATGGCACCGGAGTACCTCGTGAGGGGGCAGCTGACGGAGAAGGCGGATGTGTACGCTTTCGGGGTGCTAGTGCTCGAGATCATGAGTGGAAGAAACAGCAGTGTTGTCGCTCATGGATCCTTCTCGCTACTACACTCGGCAAGTTCTGATCCATCCATCATCCGCATTCTTACACCATGATCAATCATATTAGAATTGATCATTCCTTTTCAACTTGTTATAGGTGTGGATGCATCATCAATCGGATGATCTGATCAGTTGTGTCGATCCCGCCCTGTGGGGCGAGTTCCCTGTAGTCGAGGCCGCCAATGTCCTAAGGATCGGGCTGCTCTGCGCGCAAGCATCGCCCAAGCTGCGACCGTCCATGTCTCAAGTGGTCCGGATGTTGCAAGACAACGGCGGAGAACATCTGGTTCCCTCGCCAGGACAACCTCCGTTCCTAAACCCTGGCTGCAAGCAGTCGTTCTACGAATCCGGCATGAGCTCCAACACAAGTAACCACACCTGTGGATCCCAGTGGCAGGCGTCGGGTGCGTCCTCGAACGGGAGCTTGTGACAGTCCTCCGATGAACTCGATCGATGATTTTGTAATTCGTTGATAGGAAATACCAAAAAGCGAACGTCGATTGGATTGAATATTTTTTTTTTCATGCCCGATAAAAGCTCCAATTCGAAAATTTGACTATCATAATTATGAGTGGGTTTTCTAACGGGGTCTACGATAAATTTCGAATCCAACTAACAAATTTTAGATTGAATTGGACTTCGTTAATTTTTTTGTCCCATCACATCGAAGCTGACTTCCTCGGCATCCGAACATCCAATAGATTTGTTTGGATTCAATGGCGGGTCTTCTTCTCCAGAGTAATTGCGTTAGAGTTCCCCCCTATGGATCGGAAGTGCCACGACAGGGCGAAACCCGAGGAGAAGCTGACCATCCATGAACTGCATGTCGGCGGTCGGGACGGTTCAGGCCCCGCTCGTACCAGGTTCTAACACACCGTCTGTCCTCTCAGTCAGAATTTCTCGAACGGAACACCAACGCCGCAGCTGTTCACCGTCTCTTGTTTCCCTGAGATTTTGCTGAGCAGATGGAAGGAACATGTCCATCCCATGTTCCTTCACTCCAATGCCACCACCTCCCATAAGTGGGCGTTTGGTGGAATTACCCCATGCACGATCCTGAACCATTGATGCCATTGCAGCAAAGTCCACATTCATTGGAATGAATGAATGAAGGAAAAAGAAAACATCCAGAACGTACAACTAAGAAATGAAATGTTGATGGCTGCTGCTATCGATTGAATATTAGCGCAAAGTGCTTATCAGGCAAAACACCCCTCGACGAAAACATCCACTAGATGAACATTTTCTCTTCGCCTGCAAAATGGACAGAACCCACTAGAGAACACAGCCTGATTACTGTCAACTCACTCATCAAGCCATGTCCATGGTTTTTTCCTTCTCCCTAGTTTCTCCTTTCCTGAAGGGTAGTAAGATAATAAAAGGCTGGCCATGTCTCAGTAAAGATGTCATTCCCAGTCATTGCTGATACAAAAAGGATTATGCCCGAAAATAAAACAAAAAGGCGAACAACAGCATGCAATTTGATGGTATCTTATACAAGTGACTACCTATTGCCGAAAGCTCTAACTAGATGCCTCCTTTTAGAATCGAAACTTCAAAGAAATAACGAACTTCTCATAGAAGAATGAACCCTGGCCCGGAAAAATAGTTACAGAAATGGGAGGCAGACGCCTCTTTGGCATATGATTCCTTCTGCTTTTCTTGAGGATTCGAGGACTAGAGCTTCAATCAAGTCTAAAATGAAGTTCTCCAGCTCAAGATATATTCACCTCCAGAATGATTACCTCAAGAGGGATTTGGCCCGGTCAGATTGTTTGAACTAAATAAGATTCGCCCTCTTCAAGAATCTAATTGTTCGACAGTAATAAGGCCATATCGACTCAACGTAATCCAGGTATTTCTCAGACAACCCCTCTCGTAGTTCTCCTAGCTTTCTCATGGATGCCTCCTTGTAGTCCATGTTTCTAATACGGTCTACCGGATGCCAAACTCGAGCCTGCAAGTCCTCTTTGAGCTTACCATGAACAACATACTTATAGGCTAATAAATAGTATCCGGGTAAACTCTTGAATACTTTAACTGTCTGCATAAAGGTGAACACGTAGAGTGCCCATATTGCACGGAACAACCTGACATATAAAGCAACGATGAGCGGCCCGATCACCCATAAGGGAGTCAACTCTTTGGATACTTCTCTTCCATAGGTCACGTTAACACCCAAGTACAAAGGAACGCTGCCAATGGAAAATTAGCATCAGAGATGTGATCCCACCGCATATTATCAGCCTAAGGCAAACAGAAGATATTCCCCTAGGCATGAACTTACAATATGATTGTCGGCAGCTTTATGGTAGAATCCAGACCCCAAAATTGGGTCCACATCGCCTTTAAGAGAGAACTTTGTTCCTTCCCATCAATCCTTGTTTCACTTTCCACCATCTCGCCCTGAGGTAAAACCTCTCCAGAAGCATCATCTGTTGGTGTTTCTGAAGGGCGTGTTCGCAAAATGGACAACCATTTCCAAAATAATTTCTGAAAAGCAGGGGAAGTGGCGACCCTATTTGCTTCCGAGGTATAGGAAACAGGGACATCGTGTGCTTTAGGAGATCCCATCACATTGCCATCGCCATCAGTCGACACATAAGATAAATTCAGCGAGTTTGAGGAGACTTTGGACCCATGAGTCTTAGCCGATGAGTGCTCATTATGAGCAGTGCCTTTGAATGATGATATCCTTAGGCTTTTAGGAAGAAGCAAAGAAGAACGAGGCGCCCACAACCTACAAAGTAAAGCAAGCTCAATTCTCTAATCATGCCAATGGAATGAACCTCTAGAAGCGGAAGAGCAGGCGGTACGCTACTTAACTGCCCCGAAACACAACTTATTAATTAACCAACAATAACAACGCCCTCACCTTAACGAACTCTGCCGCTTAGGAGATAAATACCTATCCGCCTTTCCAAACGCGAGGACATGAACTTTCACGCCACATTGCTTCAGGGTGAAACGCCTGCTGGGTGAAGAGGGCCTCGAAGGCAAAGACACGTGAGAACCCTGCAGTTACAAACAAATCATCAACTAGAACAACAGGAGCCTGGCCACCAAAGAAAAACAGAAACTGCCCCATAAGCATTGGATAAGTCCGGGATGAATGAATGACCAGTGAGCGAGGATGGATGGAAAACATTCCTAGGCAGGGGTTATGCAGGAAGGAAAACACGGGGAGAACCCAGAAGAATTTCTGGAACCCAGCTAAGGAGAGATAAGCTTATGCCAGAAAAAGGACATTAAAAAACAAGTGAAGATCTTCTGCAGGGGAGAATTCGTTGAACTCTCTCCCTGCCACGGATGAATAATTCGTTTAATAAATAAAAAACATTAAACCCTAGTAAATCAGCATTATTAGGAATTGTAATGGGGGGAGGAGAGAGAGGGAATATTAATATTACCTGGAAGTGAGGATGGGTAAGCAATGCCATCTCCGCTCTGCTCCACCCCCCCCCCCCCCCCCAAAAAAAACCACCACTCCCTCTTCTCTGTGGAAAACCCACCACCGCCAAAACACAAAAAATCAATTTTTTTTTTATATAAAAAAAAACCCAGTGACACTTGAATTATCCCCCAAAAACATACACACAAATTGGGAAAGACAGAAAAAGAAAATTAAAAGATAGGAATTACAAACAGGGGATGGGGGGGATAAAACCCCTCCTCCGGATGGTCCCTTTGTTTTGGCTCGTCTCCACCGACAGCGCGGCTTTTTGCTTCCAGTTATTCTTAAACAACAAATCAAATCGATCCGGGTGGGACGGAGGGACAGACGCCTTCCTGCAGCAAATCCTCCACAATGGATGGATTTACAATTCCAAAAGCACAGAAACTGAGGAGGAAGCGAAGCAAAGTAGATTAGGCAGAAGAACTTCCCCTTCTGGGCTTTCCACTTGGCCCATCCTTCTCACCAGGCCTATCATATGAGACCAAACCCCCCCCCCCCCCAACTTTAACTTAATAATTTAAATTTTATGAACAAATATTTTTTTGTTTTTGTTTTTATTGTTAGTTTCACACGGAACCGCGGACAGGTCTCAGAAATACCCCAGTTCTAGCATCGTCAGCGTAATCGTAACACGGGGGATAAAATGATTTTAAAAAGACATTTGGGGGGGGGGGGGGGGGGGGGGTGGAAGAGTAAGGAGGATTATTAAAAATGTTTTCCTAAAGAGACAAGACATAATATTAAAGATAGCATCGGCAGCAGGAGCAATATTAGGTCCATCAATATAGACCAATCCCCCACCCCCTTCCCCTTCTCTCCTCTCTCGCACTGCACACACACCCCTCTCCCCCATCAACCCTTATCACCGAAAATATGTCCCCCAGGGGAAGACAATAACACCAGCACCGCCGAGGATAACTATTCCCACCTAAAGCCTACGCCTCCTCCTCCTTCTGCCATTCAAACACTGGTCAAATAAAATACCTGAGAGAGATGGCAGCAGCTGCTTCAGAGCTCCCCCAATCCCACCATATCCTATTAAACACGAAGCCTCCCTAACTATGTCGCCTTGTTCTAGCCGGGTCTGTTTAGACAGGAACGCCAACTCCGTTGCGCCCAGAGTTCTTCCGACCGACCCCCTTTTGAGAAGGGGCAGCATCCGTCGATCCTTCCTTCTTACCAATGTCCTCTGTTCCCACCGGCTGATACCTGTAGTGAGAGTTCGGACGCTGCCTCTCACGATTTGATGGCGAGTTTTGTTGTTGCTTGCGGTAATGCCCTCTTGGGTTCCAGTCTGCCCGAGAATCATGATTGCCCCTCGCATAACGGATGTTCTGATTCTCAAAGGATCCCAGGTGCATTTCCGACTCTTCCTGTTGCACTTCATCAGTCGCTGGAGGGCGAGCCGTTTCCTGCGGATTGGTGAGCCGTTGGTTCTGGGACGCTCTCCTTTCTCTCTTGACATTGAAGTCCTCACGCCCTCCTTCATTTGCATAGTCTGCATGAGAACTGAATTTCGCGCTATGAGCCATGGCTGATTCGCTGGCTGGCTTTTGTGGCGACTGGGAATTTGCTGCGGCAACAGCTTTAGGAGGCTCCTCCAACTCAACCCTGAAGCCTCCAACCTCAACCCACTTTCCTCCACTTGGCTTTGACCCGGGAAGATCATCGGCGGAGACTTTCGGGGCTTTTGGTTGCCACTGAGATGTTGTTGAACGATCCACAGAACCATGACTCTCTTTTGAGATGGAAGCAGAGCTTTTTTGATGCTGATCAAACACTGAAGATTGAGTATGACTTTTTCCAGATAATTCACCACCTTTCTTCTGTTTGATATCCAAGTTGGTCCCTGTCGCATGATGGTTGTTGCGCTTCACCCTGGCTACCGATCCATGATCACTTGTTGCCCGAAAGACCTCTGCATTTGGATCGGAGTCGAAGGATGGATTGAGCCAGTCACCTGATACATGACCTGGAAATTTCTGCTTTTCCTTCGAGTGTCTCATTATGGGTTCATTACCCGATTGATCCTCGCCCATAATCCGATCATGTTTACCCGAATCCACAAAATGAGATTCCCTTTCGGGCATTGATTCTTTCGGGCTCCGTTGCCGCCATGATCCCACTGCTCCTCCGAGCCTGTTCTTCCCACCTTCCAAGTTCCTAGACTCCTTTCCTTGTACGTGTTTCTGAGATTGAACATTTTCGATGCTCCGAGAAACTGAACTTGCACCCTGAAATGTCTCCTCCACTAGACCACTTTTGCTGTTCAGAGGGACTGCTTGTGAAGCATATCCTTGTTGGGCCATCTCTTTAGCAACAGGCTTTGGGATATATCTCTCCATCTCAGTTCTCTTATGCTTTGCATTCTTTTGGCCGGCATCATTCTTCAGAGATGAATTTGGCTCCTCTGCAGGTGTTCCGTCATTACTTTGTACGGCCGCCTCAACTTTATTTTGTGACCGAGGTGCCCACATGACGGCATCACTTCCATGCATTTTCTCAGACAACTTATTGGTTTGCTGATTTCTTGGAGTTCCACGAGGATGCTGGGAACCCCCCTGAAAGCTAAATCTCACCTGGGTATTTACAGTCGATGTAGCCAATGGATACTCCGTCGACTCGTTCAAATCCTTAGAGTCCGGCAACTGTTGAATGAACTTAGATTCCAAATCAGGATTCAAAGACTTCGACATTCCATTCTCGTCTCGTGTGCTTGCCCTAGAAGCTTCATTGACCACGTCAACTGATACAGAAGCAGGTGAAACATTATCCACTCTCTGTTTGGTTCGGACAGTCCTGCTTTCTTTCTTTCGTTGATGAACTGTGGTCTCAACAACATCCTGAGGATTGATAGGACAAGTTTTATCAGTACCAGGATTGATGTCATCCAACAGCTCGTCTGATTTGGCAACATCTGTTGGTCGCTCATTCTGCTTTGCCGGTTCACCTGATACTCGCGTTGGCTTTTCCTTTGGCAACACATGAATATGCTTGTAAGAAATATCTTCAGGATTGTGGTCAACGACACCAGCAGAACTCTCTCCCTGCTGGCAATGAATTTGCCTTCTGATTGATGATACTTCATCTCCAGAAAGAATTGTAGACCCTTCAAATCCAGTCATGCGCTCATTAATTTGAGAAACCGGTGAAGTTTCAGAAACCGATCCATGAGATGGCATTATGGTAGATTCCTTGGCCTTTTCCGGAGGTGCATGTAATCCCTGTTGTTGCTCGGTATCCGTTTTAGTATTTAAACTTTCCTCCAACTGTCTGCGTTTATTCAACTCTTCTAATTTCAAGTGTGCCCTTGCTTTCTGATCTCTTGCCCGTCCCTCCTCTTCCTCTTGCCGCCGTATGGCACGTTGCTTGGCTAGTTCTCTCAGCCTAGCACGCTGTATATACATATTTAACAACACAGGATAAACATTTCAAGTAAGACAGGTAATGCACTGCCTGATACAATTTATGTATTACCTCGGCAGGAGTGTCACTCGAATCAATAGCCACTGGCTTACTCTCCACATCATTTTTTAAAGGATGGGAAATAGAGTGATCGCCAACTTCATTATTTGGAAGCATGTTCAATGTCTCCATAGATGGAACTACAGAGTCGACACCGATAGGATTCTTATGCCATTCATTGGCATCCGGTGTACCAACCCTCCTCCCCCGTTGCTGAGCTCTTCCATGTCCTCCTTGAGGATAGGGCCTACAAAATAGATTCAAATTACGAACATGGAGCCACCAGCCAAATAACAAAATGCTGAGGAACATACCTGGACACGACAGCCCCGCTAGCGGCATTCCGCCCATGAATCTTACCACCAGCAGGAAAAATCTGACCAGACTGTTCAGGAGTAAAATTTCTAGTGTCCTGATTCTTCTTAACCAACTGAGTTTCATTTTTAATTTCTGCAGTAGAATAAGGCGGCAGCGGGCTCTGTGGAAATGCATCTTGATCACACCGATCTGAAGCAGGCAAAGCATCAGATCGGGTATCTGATGCTCGACTCTTAGCATTCAGACTCTCAACTTTCTGAATTAAATTGGAATCCCTTGCAGCGGCTGATACAGACTGTGAAACTTCTTGTGTTGAACGCTTCTGCGTGAATCTTCTTGCCGGATCAACACCATCAGCATGCGCTGGCAAAGTTTCTGAGACCCTCCATGGAAAAGAGGTATTGACGCTTTCATCAAATTTTGGAGATTCCTTGGGATCACCAATTTCTGTATTCTTCTCAATACCTTGTGTTTGCTCCAGCTTACTGTCATTCTCAGGGTTAACAGTCTTAGATCTTGACCCAAGGTTGAGTGGTGCCTCAGCTTTGGAGTCTCCCTGCTGCAATTCTTCTCCCTCTCCCTCCCAACTATCATATTGTTTCAAAAGAACCTTATATTGTCCGCCACTCTCACGAAGATGGCCCAGTTCACCTCCCTCGGAACTCGACATTTTACCGTCAAATCCAGCAGGTCTAGCATTCGAATTACCATTTTCAGCAGAAGGATGCCGACAATAATGGGCAGAAACTCCTGGAGCCATTCCCGCAAAAGCAATATCCTGTTCATTTGGACTGCGATATCTCAATTGAGGACCAAAATAACCATCACAAGGCAAAGGGGCAGGATAAAACCCATGCCTAACTGGCATATTTGGGCGAATGAAAGCACCAGGGATTGGAGGCCTGTAAAACTCTCCATTGTTAGGGTGGCACCTTGGAAGCGAACCAGAAGAGGGAGCTGATGGGGGGTTGGGAAGCACTGGTGGTGCCCCCTGATGATGATAATAAGGAAATGGTTCCATGGGAAACCCACTAGGTGCAACAGGGCCTCTGTATGGACCTCCTGGAGGTCCTCTATACCAACTGCTGCTCGGAGGGTGGTTATTCACAATAGGACCACGCCAAGCATTGAAGTGCTGAGGCCGCATTCCAGAATTTGGAAAAGGGGACTCTCCATGCCATTGATCAATACCTGATCTGACACCATCCTCACAAAAGACAGCATCTTCTCTTCTCCATGAGTTCAATACGCCAGTCTTCACTTCGTTATCTGAGGAAGAAATGCTGGTGCTGTTAGAGCCATGATTTCTACTTATTTATTCAATTATTTTTTTTACTCCAATGGCAAGCCAGTAAGAGGAAACCATAAAGACCCAACTGTACATACCTTCCCTACACTGAACTGCCACACTTGAAGGTGATACTGATCCTTGAGAAGGATGTTCTGTAAGGACAAAACAGCGATCAAAACAAAATGCTGAAGTATCTGGCACTGCAGGAAACTCGTAATAAAGTTGTGCCATGTCCACTAAACCTATATTGAAACAAAGATAAAGGTTTCTGCTCATTTAATTTCTCAATGTTTGGTATTGGCTCTTTCATCACCCATATTACTGCTATAACATCTTCCTTCGTTAAAAATCCACAGCCCTTTTAGCAAAATCAATGTCCATGGCATGAACATGCATCAATATTAGCTTTATAAAGAGAGTTGAAACCACCTTGTGAGGCAGTGCTTTTTCCTGAACCATTTTTTTCTGAACCAAGAACAGGAAAGTCCCCAGAACTCAAAGAAAATCCATCATTTCTGGAAGATGCCATTCCCTGCATACATTCACATGAATTTGCAGATTAAATGCGCAGTTCAAGACTTACCTTTGAAAATTGATTGTTTGGGAGATAAGCTGACATAGGTAAAACCATTATACACGCTTACAGTCTGCCAGCCACATTCATTAATTTGACGGAAAGGAAAAGTGCCTTCTTAGTACAGTCAAGTTATTTGCATACGCTTTCATTTTATCAAAGCGATCTTTTTTTTTTTGGATAATGAATAATCAACCACAAGACAAAGGGCCAGAAGAGACAAGCTAACCTTCTTAGTAGAGCAAACAAATAGGTCTTGAAAGGATTAATTTTCAACATAACCATATACAGAAAAAGGAAAAAAAACACAAATAAGTACAAAGATCAGAGTAACAGAGACACAAAATTCAGACAGACATGTGTAGCATTGTAAGAGTTGGACTACCAAGGCCTAGACTAGATAAAGATAAATAAAATACCACTATTGACTTCATATATATAACACAAATCTTGCATTAAATACTCTAGAAAGTCAATGTACATAAATACAGGCCACAGCATCACCAAAAGCACATACCAATCTTTCCAATACCCCACCAACTGAATTCTCAGCTGAAGTTTCGGCAAAACGAGACAACTGTGAACTCCCAGGCCTTGTTTCGGCACTACGAGGACGCAATGACACAATTGGCGTTTGACTGGATGCATGTGCACCTGAAGCTGACGAAGGGCGAGAATTTGATCCCCAAGCAGTTGTAGAGGAGTCATTAGCCCGGTCACTACCTGCTGTGGATGGTCGAGTCCCACTCTCACCAGAGGAAGGGTGTGTACTGAGATTGCTGGGTGAAAGGGTACCGCCATCTGTTCTAGGAGATAATGTGGATGTTCCCCATGCATTTGACATCGTGGATGTCCTACTTCCCCAACTAAGTGTTCCCCTAAAGTAAAAGGAAGAACGTTTTAGCCCCAACAATAAAACGTTCCAATGCACTGAATACAAAGGGAATTAATTGCTTATTACTCACTTGGGGACGATCTCTACATTTGGGTCCAATCCATGATTTTCCAACCTATATAAAAGATAAATTGTAGCCAGTTATGTAGCCAAACAGAAAGGACCTAGTTTTAAATTAACAATAGTAAAAAAATCAATAATACCTCTGGCTGGGTAAATTTATGGGTTTAGGAACAGCGACTTTTCCCAGAACCATCATTGCACCTCTTCTTGAAGAAGCCAACCTAAAGCCACAGAATCTAACGATAAATACACTGTTCTGTATCCTCTTCTCCTTTAAATGAACTACTCTCTGGATTTGACTCGCAACAACCAACAACAACCACCCCCTCCCCTTACCAAAATAAAAATGACTCTGGTATCAGAATAATCTAGGGCAAGCAAACAAACAGTATAAAAGAAGCACTGCGACAAACTATAAAGATGACTCTGACATGTATCAGACAGGACAATAGATAAAGCATGCTTGAAGATGCATATCCTGAAAGCATGTAACCAGTGACTGTTCGTCAGATCCAACAAGCCTAGATAGAGTAGTGAAACTGGAAAAGCAAAAGCTGAATAGGCATCATCATCAAACCATATGAAACAACTGCATCAATTTGTACGACTTCATAAAGTTATCAATCACTCGTTGTCAGAAAGCCTGACAGTCACTGCCACAATTGATGATTTAAGGGTAACAGACTCCTTCAATTAACCATTATAAATAAATACTACATAAAAACAATACTTCCAAAAAAACCTGAGAATTGTCTCATTGCAGATCTGCTCAATAATTTCCTACAAAAGAATGTCCCGAGCATCTATTCTAATTGGATCCTATCATGACCATACCTGCGATCTCCACTGAGTGCACTTGATGCCATGATCCAAATGTTCTTCCAAGTTCATCAAAATAACAACTGGTGGTAAAACAACCGGCGTCCATTAGAATAGGAGGCCCAACATGGCAGATCGCATATCCTAGTCTAAAATTCAAGTTATCTATTCAGCATAATACTCAAAATCAAATACATCAAAAGCATCCACCATCAAGACCAAATCCTTAAACCCGAACACAACCGCAAAGAAATAAAAAAAGACACAAGCTCACGTATCCTGTCTTTTCATTTTAGAAAGTCCACTAATCATAATACGCAAAGAATAACACTCCCTAAAACGCCCGATCTTCACACTTATATTTACCTCAAACAAGCTAAACGAGAAACCGGCGAGTCAAGATAAACCTATTCAACAACAAGGAACCAAACCACAAGAAAACCTATAACCTAGGCAGCGAGAGAGCACCACCTGCCTCGCCACACGGATGACGCAGGAGAAGTTATCACGAAAACCTAGGCAGTGAGAGAGCGAGGAGGATAGAAGGGAAAGGGAAAAGGACTGGGAAAGGGAGAGAGAGGGAGAGGGAAGGGGAGAAGAGGAAATCGAGAGAGGGAGGAGAGATTGGCGGGGGAGATCCGCCCGGGGGCGGAGGTCGGCTGCCGGAGGTTGGTTGTTACGGCGGAGGACGGAGGATCGGGGTCGGGGATGGGGGTGGGGTTGGGGTTTCGATCGGGCTTGTTAATTGGTTTTGATGGAGGGTAAGATCGAAAAGACAAATCAACAGAAAAAGGGGGGGGGGAGAACATTTATTTACTGGGAAAAGGTTAAAAAAAAAAGACGATGGATTGTTTGATTGTGTGGGAGTAGAAAGAAAAAGGAAGGAGAGGAGAATAATTTCTTTTTGTAATGACATAAATACAATTAACTTGTTTTAAACTTAAACATTTTTAGAACTTTCATTTTTAATTCTTAATTTTGGTTCTCTTTTCTTATCTTACAGTTGAGTTGTGACTTGTGAGTAATGGGGATTTGTTCCTTTACTAATATATTATGATTATCAGTTAGTTAACGATAGTTATCAATTCTTTTTATTTATCAGACCCACAATTCGAAGCCTTAAATCATTCATTTTCATTCCTCCGTCCCAATCCCACCCATGACGCCTGCTAACAGCTAACCAAATCCCCAACTGCCTTCCTGGTCGAATTGTTACCCAGTCAGTTCGACGGATGGTGCTGAGGTTAGGCGAGTTGCAAAGGACGCGTCGCCTGCAGCCACACGCCTGTCCAGAGTCTTTTGCAGAAAGCGGTAAGCTTGCAGCAGCCGCTCCATCTCAATCTAAAGAAACGACGATGTTAGATTAGAACTCTGAACCTACTGGGCCCTCATAACAGATGAAATGGACAATCTGCGAGGATGTCAGTGGTCGAGCAATGACAGGCCTCTTACTTCAGTTGCTGAAGTTTGGAGGGAGCGTTTCCTCTGTGAAGTACTCACTCCGGACTTTGTCTGCCGAGCAGAACCTCACCTTCAAAAGGAAAAGGAAAAAGTGAGGAAGAACCATGTCCCTGTGATAACTCCAAGATTGATGGACGACTGGATAATTCAGCCCATTGGCGAATTATTCCTGTGTGTACCAGAGAGGCATATGACTGCAACATTGGTTTGGCGATTTGCCACAGAGGCTTGAAGACGAAGGGAGCATCCACAAAGAGAACTTGGCTCAGCCGCTTAGGGTAGTAGTAGTAAAACACGTCGAACTGTAAAAATGACAGAGGTATCAGGAGTGCAAGACAACCAATGCAGCAATGGCTTCTCAACGAGATTCTATTTACCTACTTCAGTTTAAACACACGAGAGCCATGACACGCAGAGAAACATACCATGAAAGTCAAGAATTTGAGATCCGCATTAGCGGTGCCAAACCCTCGAAGATCGAATATGCCCAGAATTTGTTCTTGGCCAGGAGGAAGCTTGCTCAGTGCTTTCTCGATCAAGAAAACGCAAAGCTTCTCGTTCTCAATAGGATCCTGAGCCTGAATCAATAATAGTCACATCATTAAAAATCCATCATATCATATGGCAGACAATGGCTAACCGCAATCCTATGGCATACGTTGGGGAAATGCTTGGCTGCCACAACGACAAGCACCGGCCGGCCGCTCACATCAAGATGGTGGTGAACATAGGCCTTCCCAGTCCTCGCAATCTCCTCGACGGACTCTTCGGTCAATTTAGAGACCTCAAACTCTTGCCGCCATTTCTAATCAACTAGAGCATAGTGAACCGAAAACATACAAAGACTAGAATTTACGACCCCAAAATCAACATAACAGCAGCAAAACAAACATAGGAGGATACGATGGCCTTGGCGAGCTTGGCGAAGGCATCATCCGCCACGAACTTCCTATCCTTCAAGAACCAGTAAATCATGTCTTCGTCATCCCTGCCATTTCTCCCAACGGGCAGAGCGGGGAATTCCTTTCCCAACCTTTCCTTCACTTCCAGAACCAACTGCCAAACCTCAATCACCCACGCACATTTCAGCGACAACCGTGTAATACCAAGGGAGTTGGAAAAGGCGAGCGGAGCACCGCGTACCTTCCGCGCATCCTGCGGAGAGTCCGATCGAGAGGCGGCGGCGACGGCGACGATTCCCGGGGACGGCCTGATTCTGCAGAAGGGTAGGCAGTGGAGGGGGAATTGGGGAGGCGAGAGAGGAGGACGATGACGGAGCGCCATTTCCTTTTCTTACCAGCTCGATGCAAGCTGATTTGGACCACGTAGCGGTGCGGAAGTTTTGTTCTAATTTGATTGTAGGAAATAAAATATTTTGGTTAATTTTAAAATTAAATAAATAATTTTTAAAATCGAATTTATAAATACCATTTTTCTCTTTTAAGTAAAAGTCAAATTTGAGAGCACTTACGGAAATCGAATTTCTAAAACTCAATTTTTTTAATATAAAAAAATAAAAATCATTAATGTTTATTTAACTATTTAAAAGTACGAATATTAGATTATTTTCCTTTTTAACGCATATTTCACAAAATATTAGTTAAATCGAACAAAAGCTCAGCCGTGCAAGCGGGTCCAGTAATTTCTGGTGGAATAACCGAGTGACGTAAAGTGAATCAATGTAACATTTTTCAAAATCCTTATAAAAAAACAAGAACAAGAACAAATTCATTTCCTACATCAGATTTTCAAATCATACCCATCCAAATGAATTGTATGCCTAACAATGCGATCAACGGCAGGGTGACGTTCAAGCAAAGGAGTCACCATCCAGAGATCCTTGAATGCAGGACATCAGAGTTGCTGCTCCAGATAAGGGTCCTTGGGAGCCGTTGGCGAGCCGCCTATGTAATCGGAAACCAGAACCGACACACCAGAGACAATACTGCTCAACCTCGAGGTGCTGCGGGTCAGCCACCCGGTTTGTCTCTCCTTGTTTGCTTCTTCTTCCATGCTCCTCCTCTCTCCCTCCACCAAAAGGTCCAGCCATCTCTTGGCCATGAATTCCTTCACTGCTCCCACTCCTTGTTTCACAACTTCCATCGGCGGGACAACGAGGGGGTTCTGCTCTAGGTTGAGTCTGGTCAAGTTGTCGAGCCGGCCAAATGTGTAGGGAAGAGAGTGGATCTGGTTGTTGCTCAAGTCGAGCTCCCGGAGCCTCATCAGGTCCCCGAATGTTTCGGGAAGTTCCTTCAGGTCGCTGAAGTTGCTGCTCAGGTCGAGATACTCGAGGTTCGTCAAGTTCCCTATGGCCAAGGGAAGGCCATGCAGCTCGTTGAAGTGAGCGTCCAGATGTCGTAAGGAATACATCTCGCAGATGGATGAAGGGAGGGAACGGATCTTGTTATACTGGATGCAAAGCCTCTGTAGGTTTGACAGTTCGAGCCCAATGTTGGTTGGCAAATAGGTTAGGTTGTTGAAGCTCACATCCAACTCTACTAATGACCTTGATCAAGGAGGAGGAAGCAGGAAGCTTATTTTCATAAGAATATATAAAACATAAACAAGAATCTCGGCGGCAATGAAATCACACATTACCTGCAGTGAGAGATGCTGTCTGGTAAGGCGGTAAGCTTGTTGCTAGATGCATTGAGGACTTTCAGACTGTGAAGCAAACCGATCGAGTCTGGCAGGGACTTGATGAGGTTCGAGGAAACATTAAGTTCAAGTAAGTGGTCAAGCCCAGCGATGGAGTCGGGAATGGCCTGTAGAGAAAACTCTTATCATAACCATTCCTCAAATTTTCACAGAAAATCACATAGCTACAAAGCGCAGAGTTTCTTTCCATAACCCCAAGGGAAAATGAGATGCCTTCCCGAGTACATGAAAAGCAGACAGATTCAGATGCGACAGAAATACTACAATACCCAAGGAGGCAGTGATCCCAGCTTCCTATCAGATAACCAAAGCTCATCACATTGTAAGGAGATCATAATGAGGCAAACAACACCCAATTTTACCAGGCATTTCAGTTTACAGTCTTCAGAGCAAACTCTAACTACTACTCTCGCCAAAAACACAAAGTTCAGTGAAGCTTAATTCCAAAAAACTAAGTAGTAAGCCTCCTGTAAATACATCAAGCGCTACAAGAAGGAATCTATCAGTGATCAAACCCAAAACCACCAGATATGCAAACATTATGCATTCGTGTATGGCCCTGATTGATAGATTGGCGCAAACAGTAAATCGCATATAGGTGCCTCCTATACGCCACAGTGACCACGCACAGAAACTGCTTCCTCCGCCCACAAACTGCATAGCTTCAAGCACAGGCATCGTGCTAATTTAACTGCGTCGTTGCATTTTGCTAAAGGCTATCTCACGCAAAAAGAAATCTCCAGGCATAAGTGTGACCAGTTGATGAATAATGACGGCTCGAGACGAAACCAATAGGTGATAAATTGCTCACCGCTAGCTGATTGTTGGATACATCCAGATAAAGCAACCCCTTGATGCTGCCGAAGGCATCCGGAAGAACACGTAGGCTCCTGCCGCTCAGCTGAACCCTCTCCATCGCTCCTTTCTGGAGAACCCCGATGACGTCCTCCGAGACCTCCACCACCTCATCGTCGGTCTCATTGCCATCCTCCTCCCCTCCCCTCCCCTCATACAACTTGACCAGCTTCTCCTCCGCCTCCTTCACCATGCCCTCGTAAGCGCGGTGCAGCTCGTCCAGGTCAATGACGGCCTTCCACTGCCTCTTCTCCCTCTCAGCTGCCTCCCTCAGCTCGCTCTCCCTCTCGGCAAGGTGCACCCTCCACTCGTTGCGGTCGATGTGCGGGGGGTGGGAGAGGAGGACCGTCTCCTCGAGCTTCTTAGATAGGTCGGCATCGATCTCGGAGAGCTTGGATCGCGCGAGGTCAATAGACTCGTGGTCCGGGCTGGGCCCGAGGGTCTGAAGGATCGAGCGGGTCTGGTAGACGGTGGTGACGGCGTTCGCCATGGAGGAGAAGAGGTTGGGGTCGGAAACGTGGACGGAAGTGAGCGGGGACGGAGAGGGAGCGGCTGGTTGCTCGATGTCAAAGGCCGCCATGGCAGAGGCGGAGGCCGGGGGAGTGAATCTGGAGCCACTGGAAGGGAGTCGGGACATGACGTAGGACAGGATTGGGTGGGAATTAGGGTTTGGATCCATTGTTGAAGCGTTGATCGTTCCTTCCGCAGTGCCGAAAATCAGAGAAGAAGAACAAGACGGAAGAAGTGAGAAGAACGAAGTTGCTCGTTTCTTAAGGTCCTGTTTGGATTTGATAAAATCATATCACTTCTTTTCTTGTAGATGGCCGTCCTCGACAAAACCTCAGCAACTTCGCCGGCGTCTTCTCGGCCTTCACGTCAACTTAAGATTGAGTTTATCCGATGGGATTATTCTTTAACAACGACCGAAATTCTGAACTTCTTGCGAAGGAATGAAGTTTGCTGGTTAGTCGTCGGGTGTGTGGAAAGCGGAGAGTAAAATACATGTCATGCGAGTACTAAGACGTGAATGCAAGGTTCATACAGATTCTATAAACAGAGTCCGTCCCGTCCTTTCGCAAGAATCCAAGCGGCGACGTATTGACTGGGTGTGGAGGATCAAGTTGTAGCTCTATGCAGAATCTGGAGTCAAGAGTCCCGTGAAATAGCATGACTGTAAGAGACGGCACCATGACCAGGAGGGCGGGATCAAGTTGTATCTTCATGCAGAGAAGTAAAAAAACCCCCAGTTGAAAGACATGACTGACTTCCAGCGATGACTTGAAATTTCGTCTATCCCCGATTTGTGGCCAAGGGCGCAGAACATGGACCGAGTAGAGAGTCCAGAGTCCAGAGTCGGAGCCACGATAGATGACAAGGCTCCATGAGCCAAGTATGTCACGTGGAGCTCGGAGTGGGAGTAATATGAACCGACAAAACTCGCGTTCATGAAATAGTTATTATAGTTGGAGTCATCTCGAAAATTCATGAGATCCAAGGAAAGGATATGGAGATTTCGAGCATGTCGGGTACACAGAGGCAATGCCATTTCCATGAAGAAAAGAGGTCGGGATGGACAAATGTGGATGGAGGAGGGAATTACAGGCTGCAGACAGCAGCCCCCTCATCGGAAGTGGAGGAAGGGGGAGTGATTCTGTGGCGAGGACTTGACATAGGACAGGGTTGGATCCAACGTTGAAGCATCGTTCGTTCCTTCTGCAGACCCAAAAGTCCAACAAGAAGGGGACGGCTGCTACATTTGGTTTTCCGTAAAATGTATCATGTCAATCTCATCAATGATCGTCCTCCACGAAATGAT
Organism: Melastoma dodecandrum; assembly: GCA_029817715.1. Taxonomy (NCBI): domain Eukaryota; kingdom Viridiplantae; phylum Streptophyta; class Magnoliopsida; order Myrtales; family Melastomataceae; genus Melastoma; species Melastoma dodecandrum. The sequence continues at coordinate 3,379,703 of JARUPY010000182.1, forward strand.
AGCAACATCGCCGGCATCTCAGCAAAGGATGGTTACTTTCCACCTAAGGTCGAAGTATGCAGATCCAATTTGTAGGACAAGGATTGCTCCCCGGCACCGGCCCTTACAGTTGCCAACTCTGTTGTGCAGGAATAGAGACAACCGAAATCCTCTCCGCTAAACAGTTCCATGGATGAGTTTATCTAATCAGACAATGAACGGTAAGAATTTAGTTGCTCAGGCGGCAGATAAAGAAGCACTGGTTGGCGTAAAACCACATCCTACTTGACTCGCCGAGTACATCATTGACAGCTCCTCATCAATCGACAACTATACCATAATGGCATTATCTTCGATGGCTGATAATTTTCTCATCATCGAACTGCATTCCCATGGTACGGGGAAACCGACCCCAAATGGGCCAAAATACTGGGTAGACGATCAAGCCGAAGGTCTAACAGCGAAGAATTGAATAAGGATGATGAGATGGGAAGTCTGGAGCTGCGACAAAGTCCGCCGGTGCAGTTGCAGAACAAAACAAAAGGGAAGGAAGCTGAGAACTTGTGTTTGGTAGCTCTCAGTTCAGATTTAAGCTTTCACTGGTTATAAAACCGATCATATTTGGACTGTTGCCTCACATTCAGACATGGAAAGTGCTGAGTTGTAAAGAGAGATGCCAAGATATGAACCAAATGGATACCTCTTGAAAATGCAGTCCGAATGATGCCGACCGTTGTCTTCCTTTCATTTCCGTCCGAGAGTCCGCACATTCCCTTTCCTGGAATCCAGTGAACGAGGGTGGGGGCGTTCCTTTTTAAGTCCTGAAACCGGAGCTGTTCGTTCCAGATGTCCAGGAGAATGGGATCGCTGATCCCGAGGTTAGCTACTTTTGTATGTTGGCGATCCTCGGGGGACGACCCACGGAGTCCCAGACCATCGTCGTGCAATGCTCCAGGCTACTTCTTTTGCATCGACAGCCTCATGAATCTACTGATCAATGTGACTCATCGGAATGGCTACCGGCATTACAGATCGACCAGGTTCACAGACGCTCTCTGCTCGGGGATGGGTTGGTGTAGTCAACAGTTATCAGGGCAGGCCTGCATGGACTGTCTCCGAGCTTGTCGAACCAAGCAGCCGAGCCAGTGTATGCTTTCCGTGGCTGCTGCAGCCGCACGACCCACTCTGTGGGGGCTAACATACCAGGAGGAACCGATGGGGGGCAATATATAGAGGCCATGTATCATCATCATTTGATCAAATAATGCGTATGTCAGCAAGTCCGAGTCCGGTCATCGGAGCACAAATGGAAGACTTGTTTCTAAGGTAATACATGGAACATTGAGATCCTTGAGTAATAATACTATGTTCATCCCTCTGCCATAACGACATTAACGTTTCCGGTGTCTTATCCAACATCCAGCTCGAATTGCTCGAGCACATTCCTCAGCCTTCGGGTTAGCTTCTCGGTTACGTTCTGACCTATCTTTTGCTGAAACTTGGTGCTCTTTAGCCACATATTCCCATATGAACCTCGCAACTGCAGTCACTACGTGTTTTGGCCGATCCTCCGATCTGGTACCTTACGTGGACCTGCAATTCGGCAATTCGGAATGCCTGATGTTAATGCCCGGGAACTGAACGAGGAGACAGTTCGCGAAGGTTACCTTGAAATAGTCTGCAAATGGTATATTTTGCAGCGCAACAACCTCGTTCACAATCAATCCACCTTCATTCAAGACCTTCTGCTGAGTGCCAGTTACTTCCCCGCCAAAGTTCGAGATACGCCGACCCAATTTGTAGGAAACTGATCGCTCCCAGGCACCGGGGCTTACAGCGACCCATTCCGTTGTGCAGTAATCAAGACAAGCCGACCTTTCCATGATCCTGTGCTCGAAATCCCCTCCGCTAAATAGTTCCATAAATGAGTTCATCCAGCCCGACAAAGAATGGAAAAATATTTTGGTCATTTAGACAGCAGATAAAGCACTGTATCGCGTAAAATCGCCTCCTACCTCTACATGTAGTTCTGCCGAGTACTTCTTGGACAGCTCTACATCTTCGACACCTGTAATAGTGACAACATTATCCTCTATGGCTGCTAATTTCTCATCACCAGACTGCTCTTCCACAGTATTTGGTTTACAGGAAGCATCAGGATTTCGAGTTCTCCACAAAGCCATGATTGTCCTGTAAATCAGAGAATTCGTTGCCTAAGAATTCACCTGTTTTCAGATTTAGTTCCCGAGTACCAGTGACTTTACCTGCTGGCGTCATGAAACGACAAGAAGGATTGGAAATAGAACCTCAGCCTGCCTTCTTCGTCACGACACTTCGCTCCATGCTGCGCATCAAGGCCAAGATCCTTCCGTAGTATGATGACCAGAGATGGACTGCCGACTGAAGAGAAGGACGGTGGAAGCACAAGGACATCATCGATGTCTTCCCATAGGAAGAAAAACCTGGTCTTGTGACCGAACAAGTTCGAATAGAAGCCCATGACTCGTGGGGATAAGAAGATACGTCCCTGTATGGTCGTTCCCATACTCATCAATCGTTAACAATAAACTTGTCATACACTCACTCCCCGAGCTGCGCTATCAGAGTTGCCTGCCAGAAGATATCAGACATACCTGTAATGGAATCTTCCTCCTGAGCGAGCATGTGAAGTCGCCTATGAGGAACTCGTCTTCGGGTAACCCGAATATCTTCTGAAATGTCGAGTTCCTGAGGGGCGACCGTAGGTTTAACTGCAAAGTACCATGGGACCTCTAAGAATTATGCGCAAACATAGGGGATCAAGACATTATAACAGCTCAGAACAGCAAGAGTAACCTTCTTCCCGACTTCCTTCTCCATCTTGGCAAGATATTCCCTGATTGTTTCGGCTCCATTATTGTTATCCAAGAAGATCTTCAAATGCAACTTGGACAGAGAAGACCGAGCAAGATTCCCGTCGAGATAGACCCACATATCTGCGAGCTCATCGGGCGTATGCTTCAAGAAATTTATATCCACATGACCCAGTGACTTGGAAGGACCAAAAGGGCCATCGAAAACGAACACCTCCATCTCCAAAATCGATGGCGGTTCTTCCATGGCATCAAATTCCAGTATCTCTGCATAATGGTTTTCCCAAATTCATTGAAGAACACAATAGAATCAAAATGATGTAGAATATGTTCCTGCCGAAATGAGAACACGATGGAAGACGGGAATTTTTCAAAAGCTTTACCATTCCATCGAGGATTACTTGTCTGAAGCTTGACAGAACTCATTCTTGTTTTGCCATTGCAGGTAAACACTACGAATGGGTCTGAAAATCCGGATATGCACGAGCATGCCAAGTTCGTCCCTTCGATCAAAGCAATGGTGAGAATCCATCCATCTCCCTGAGCTTTTGATTTGTGTCTAGTTCCTGCCAAAAATCAGCCGTGTGAGGAGATTCACGAGAAGTTTGCCTGTATGTTTACGAGAAAGCTGCAAAAGTACCCCTTTGCCTTCTCGCCCTCAGGAAGTGCGAAGCCATGTAGTAAGCACGCTCCAACTGGAGAAAAACTATTCCCCCGACAATGAGCTCCATCAAGCTATCTGGTAAATCAAGGCCGTTGAACTCCAATCCATGCAAGGCACTCTTCTCACAGAAAAAAATGTGAATGAAAAGATAGAGGATGAAACAAGTGGTGGCGAAGGCCGTCAAATTGCACGAATACTCAACAGCCAACTTCCAATCAGACTTTGTTTCATCTTCCGGAGTAGCTACTATGCGACTGTCCTTGTTAGTTAACTGATCTTTTGACTCCAGCACAGGGAAATCACGTGCGAGCAAGTTGATGAAGCGGTCGAAGCTCTCTTTAAGCCCCTGATGTACCCCTCCTTCGATCATGCCCTTCATCATGACCCTCCGGGAGAAATTGACTCCCCATGATACTACAAGACGGGTAGATTCGACATCCGACGTGAATTCTGGCCCAGGCATCACCTTATAAAGTAACTCCACCTGGAAAGCGTTGCCGTAGGGAACTTCTGGTGTGCTCACCTCAACGAAGATAGCAAAACTTTTCCCATCTGCCTTGAGGTAAGCTTGCTTCTCTGTCGCTCTGACTGCCTTCACGAGTTTCGTCGCAGCTTTGGTGTAGGAAACTTTGCGCGATAGCTGACATACATCTCCAGGTTTGAACAGCCAAGGTTCCTCTTCCATATCTGTCGTTCCCTCTAATTCTGCAAGTTCTCTTCTGAACTTTGAATATGGTGCGAAGAGAAGACTATTCAAGTCATGAGGCCGTATGCCATAAAGTTGGTCGACAAGGACACCTCTGTCAAGATTGTCCGGAAGCTCTTTCCCGGAATCTCGTGACTGCATCGTGCCGATTGCTTCTTCAAAGATATGGCTGGCGCTGCTGCACTCATCCGTGCTGTCATCGTTCTCAGAGGGTGTGCCAGATAATTCCAAAGATTCATCCGTCCCGGAAGCTCTGACATCCTTCAAAAAGATCTTCTCAATACGCCTGGTGATAGCCTTCACCATTTCTTTGCCGTCTCTAGTCTTGCAACCTCTGCCTTTGCGCGAGTCTAATAAATCTCGATCCTCGCAGACATCAGCGGCCGAACTTTTGTGGACTTCGCCTTCGCAATGCAAAGAAAGCGAAAGAAGAATCTTCCCTGCAACCGCAGGCAAAAATTTATATTCATCCACATATGGAAGGATAATGCCGTAACCGTATAAGAAAACTCGGAACCTTTGTTCGAGCAAATCATTGCTTCACTTCTGTACCGCAAACTCTCCAGGTACCATGTGCTGGATTGATCACGACAAGTGCAGCAGCGCTCTACACCACCATAAACTACAATAAAACAGAATGAATTGCTCACCGCAGTCCTCGCGAAGGAACTTCTGCGTAGTCGGCCTCTTGATGGCAAACCACGTGGGTGGCATCATCATCACCGGGGCCCTTTCCTCATCCCCCCTGACGAACGACAGGATCGGCACCTTCACCCTGCCGACCAAATCATCACCCGACGAGCCAAAGAATCGGCGTCCATCCTCGTCACGGCAGTAAACAGAAAAGACTACCGCGGTGGCCGGGTCGTCGGCAGTAAACACGAACTCCTCGTTCCACTTGGGATTGGGGTCGTTCCACAAGAGTCTAGTCCTGGACTTGGAGTTACCAACCCTGACCTTCACGTAAGACCCGGAGGCAGAGGCAGAGGCGGTGCCGGGCAAAGGCAAGTCCTTCGCCTCCAAAACGTGGACGGATAGCTTCATCGTCAGATGGCTTCTCCAAAGACGTGGGGGATGTTGGGATGAACTTATAGAAAGAGGGGGTCGGTCGGTGTAATCCGCCTATGCATTTTTGCATGAGAGGGAGGTTGAAACGTGGAGGTGAGGACTTCAGGACACGAATGAACCCCCCCCCCCCCCCGACCATTCACTGCCTTTTTTCTTTTTGGTAAATACCATTCCCTGCCTTGGCAAAAGAGAAAAACAACCACAATCTAAAGGTTTGTCTAACAATTATGCAGCAAAATCCCCCCGACCCTCCACACTTTACAGAACACGATTTTCAAATTCGCTTAAAAGGTTTTTTTTTTTTATTTAAAATATTCAAAATGTATTAAATAATATTTTATGATTTTTAATTTCCCTGTGTTTGAAAAGGAAGGAAAAGAAAGGAAAAGCCGAAGATCGGAGCCGGGAACTCCTTAAAAAACTCGAAATTATCAACTTCAATTTTCTACGTAACATTATTTAACGTATTCTAAAACTTCCTGTCTTATTTCATTAAATATTTTTAATTTTGAAACTCACTCCCCTGTTTCGCTACTAAAACAAACCCCAACAGTTTTATGATCACTTCTTAGTCGTACAAAGTCACTATCTAAAAACTCGACATTTAAAAAAGGTTTGGGTTTCCAAAATGTACTAAAAATTAAAATGTTATTAAGAACAGCCTTTTTAGTAAATTTTGAGTCGGATTTGTGAAAAAGAACAAATGAACGGTAAATGCGAAATTTTAAGTTGCCCATATTATGTTTCAAACGAAATTTGAAACATCGGTTGTAGTCACGGATGTAGGAAAAGTGTTCTTAATTGTGAAATGAGACGAATTTGTCTTAATGATGTCCGAGGGAAAATGGGATGGCTAATCCCCAGGATATTCTCCGTCTTTCGCGACTTGCTATTTCCTTCACTTGCACGTTGGCGGTGATCCTCGGGGAAAACGGCAGAGGGCCAGCCAGATCTTATCATCGTGCAGCAAGTATTTGTGCTGCGTCGCAAATTTGATGATCACGTAAACTCCTCAGCATAACAACCGGTGGACCAGATCAACCTGGTACAGTCGATCCTACACGAGCATATGCTTTCCATGGAAGTCACCACACCCCATGGGGCGAGCGATGTGGAATGATGTACCAGGACGAACCGAAATAACTGAGGCCTGCCGAAATAACTAGTCATGAGACGTGGTGCCTTCTAATGTTTATCATACGTAATGAATAGCATGCATTTGATCACGCGTAAGACCGTCATTGCAAACATCTTTATCGTTTGCGTCAATCGCCTCAGCTAATATACCGAGAGAGCCATGTAATAATCCAGATTTCAGATCTACCAGGTACGCAGACGCTCTGTGCTCGATGAGGAGTTGGTGCTACGCACAGCCCTCCATGACGAATAGCATGGACTGTCTATGGGCTTAACGAACCTCGCTTATACATGACTGTGCACAGGATTATCGAACATCCTAACATATGATCCTTTTAAAATTCGGACTTTAAGAGAAAATCGCAACTTCAAGTTACGAAAAAAATTGTCTAGTCACAAGATAAAAAATAGACGGCATGGAGACACAACATCCTCTGTTGATCACGGTAATAATGTGCACTTTCATGAATCTTTCCTTAATATCCACGTTATGTAGAACTGTAGAAGAATAAACAGTAAAGCTTAAGTCTTGAAAAACTGGGTAAAAGAAATGATTAGGAATGATAAAAAATAACAGTTTGAACTGATAATACGAAAATTAATCAAAACTGACCAAGATTTTTAGTGTAATGCTCATTCCATAGCAAGATAATCAATAGCGTGAGAAACAAAAAACCTGTCAGCCCCCAATGTTTGTGCCCTCTCTCATGTTTGATCATCGTTGGTTACCATGATGTCTTCCGACTCAGACTTGATACGCGGCACTATGTCGTTCCTGTCTTCATGGTCTTCCTTCTCCTGGAGTTCGTCCTTCAGATTCTTAAGCACCCGGTCCTTCTCTTCCAGCTTTTCTTGCAACACCAACACCTATTGCCAGATCAACACATCCTTAGGTTCTCGCTAAGGTGACCTTGCAGCCAAATAATCTGCGTCCGGAGATGGTTTATGAACAAAAGTTATCCAAAGAAAGGACACAAACCATCTCGTTAGATCTTTCGACATCATCCGTCAGCCCTTCCAAATGCTTGTAGAGGCCTGTGACATAACGCTTCATTAAAACACAGAAGGGCTTGTCTCAACAAAAAGCATATGATCTAAGGAAAGATCTTTGACAAATCACAAAACATAAAACTGCGATGCTGAGGTAGAAAATTCAAAAAAGACAGCCCACAAAAACCATAAAAGGGGCATGTTTTCTAAGGTAGCAATTACCTTCGAATTGGCTCCGAAGTTCTGCATTCTGCGATTTTTGTAAGGCAAGCTTCATTGTTAATTCGTGGATCTGCCAAACAAATAACGCAAAATAAGCAGCCTATTTACATTTTGGTCATGCAGCTATATTACACAACTGCTATTAATACAACTAGATGAAACTATGATTGAGCGGGGTGCATTCTGCCTGGGAAGTTATACAAATACAATAGATCCTCCCTCTTTGATGGTGTTAGACAACCACCTTCACATGCGACACATCAACCTTGTTGAGAAAATTAGATGACATAGCAACAAAAGGGTAGGAATAAAATAATCAGAATTGCACCTTCCCTTCAGCAGCTTGATTTCCGATCTCCTCATTCTCTTCCTGCAGTGTCCTGCATTTTGCCATTAACATCTTGCCCATCTTGCTTTGTGGAGTAAAATTGACAGCAGCAATGTTGTCCTGCAACTCCTTGACCTTTTTATCCTTCTCCTCAACCAAATTCTGTTGTTGAAACATTAGTTTATTAGAAGTCTCAGCAAGTATAACACTGGAAGTTTTTCTTCTTCTTCTTATACTTCAGGGAAGCAATCATGCACGATACCCCTTTATCAAGTTTCTACCTTCAAAATGAATCAATCCAGAAATCAAGCAAAAATTCAACCTTTAGACGCGTAAATTCTTCATGAATTGCCGGGTCAAGCAGCAATCTCCTTGCCTGCCACCAAGTACACAAAGTGAAGATCAATACTTCTTAGAAAAGTTATTTGGTGATTTGTACAATTGAGAGCCAGAATCAATCCATCCCAAACAATGGAGGGCAACATAGGTGCTTGACCAAGTAAAGGAAAGACCACAGAAGGGAGTGAAATGCCAAGTAAGCTTTAGATACCTGCATTGATGGTGGCTTGAGTTGCACTTTTAGATCCCGAACTGCGGACTGAAATGAAAAAAGTACATGCATATTTTAGCCTTCAAACAAATATGAAATCACATGATTCAACATGAAACGACAACCTATAAAAATGACCAAATGATCTGATATCAATATCCATTCAAATTAACCAAGCATTAACAGGCGAGGAAAAAACATCAGGAGCAAATTTGAGGTCACGAGAACATCAAAATGCACCGAAAAAAAGCAAGCCATGCTAGAAGCCACAAAGCCAGTCAAACCCATTTCTGTCAAACTTGAACATTTAACATCCAACAACCAAAAGCCTATAGTTACGACAGAAAACATCTTCGATGAACATAACTGAGAATAAGTAACACAAGAGAAAATCACCTTTAACTCTGCTATCTCCTGCTCCCGCTTGGCAAATGTTACGATGAAAGCAGCTTCTTTCTTCTTTGCTTTTTCAAGCTGATAGAAGCAGGCAAGGGCAGAAAACGTCATTAATTTAGCAACTCAGACAGAGACGAAAAAAGACAAGTGACGTGAAAAGGAAAACCTGCTCTCTTAATGACTCTTCCGAAGACTTCAATGTCTGGAGGTAGTTTATAACAAACCTTGGCTCTGCGCATTTGAGTAAAGTCAGGTCACCCCCATGGGATTACAAGAATTGGGTACTAATAATCATGCCTCACTGACTGAAACTAACTAAAATGGAAGAAAATAAAACAAACCGGGAGTTGCCCCATGAGGCATGAATGACTCATTTTGGAATGCTGAATGCCACTTCTGAATCTCAGAATTTGCAGTTTCTAGTTCTGCCTGAAAAGGCGCATGTAAATCAAAGTCAAGGAAAATCATCACATTGATTGAAATTTATATCAACGTTTAAGTCGATGGGTGCAGAATTATATCAAAATTTCAGCATAGTTTGTGAAATCATGATGCGGAGACGTACTTGGCAAGTTGCAAGGGTTTCCTTACAGTTTTGAAGGCTGCCAAAGAGGGAAACAAGAAACAGTAAATGATGAGACTACGGAACCACTAGAGTCAGAATCAGACACCTCCATAGCAAGGATACCTCTCGCGAAGGGATAGAATCATTCCAGTCGCAGCCCCAGGCGTATTATCTTCGGCTTTAACATTGGCCTGCATAAAGGTTGACATCACATCGAACCCATACATCACTAATCAAATGGTTGACTCAAAGCAGAATTGGGGTCAATATATCCACAGTACCTAAATCCACTAAAGATAAAGATGAAAAAAGATCCAAGCCCTACATTCATTCACCGAGATGCAACAACTTGATTTGATCGAATAAATCCCCATCCCCAGAAACAAAGCGAGCCACTCTACAAATTACCAACTCCCCCCCCCCCCCCCAAAAAAAAAAAGAAGAAAGAAAGAGGCCACCACTGGGAAGAGAAAAAAGGTCACCTTCTTGGAGCCGAACAAGTCGTCCTCATCGTCCTCAATGTCCCCAAAACTCCTCTTCCCACCTAAAACCCCGCCAACATTAATCTAACTGCTCAACGATCTCATACAAAAAACATCCAAACCAAAACCTGAGCGCCTTGGATTATTATTCCCCAAGAAATCCCCTCCGAAGTCGTCATCCTGAACAAAGACCCAAGAACGAAAGCGATCAGAACGACACTCCGACAAACAACGATTTCAAGAAACGAGTAAACACGCGAAGCTAGGAATCTGCCGCGAAAGCCAATTACGTCGTCGAGGTGATTGTGGGATGCCATTCCGGGACAAAATTGGGCGCCAAAATCAAGCGAATTCCCTAAACCCTAATTTCGCTCGATCGCCGGGGGGGGGGGGACGGGAGCTCGTTCTTGATCCGGCGTCGCTTCGAAGGGGGATTAGCGGACAGCCCAATGGGCCTTAAATTGTATGATTATATTGGGCTGACTAATCCGCCGTTTCATAATCAAATGAGTGAAGACACACGGCAGACCGCTGCCTAACGTAATAGCGGTCCTAGGTTCAGACCCCCGCGTACGCAAAAATCCCAAAATATAGCGAGAGGCAAAAAAAGAGCCTTCTTAGCCTTGAACCAATGACCAAGAGCCAAAGATGTCATTCCGATTCGACTTGAGGGGGTGTATTAAGATATAAAATATAAACCAAGCCCCATCTAATAGTTTAAGATTTTAGGTCAAACGGTAAGGTTTCTACACGCCGTAATCAACAAAGCCGAATAATGTCCCGGGACATAACGTTCTAGCCAGAGGTCAAGAGTGGGCAAGCGATCGATGCATGATCGCGGGAGGAGTTTCGTCTTTTTGAACTTTCGTTCTTATTTTAGGGTTTGCTTTCATCAATCTTTTGAATTAGACCAATCATGATTCGGGTCCAATAATACTTACAACAACACAAGTCATGAGTCACAAAGCATGCAGATGATTTAGATGGGGATACCCTCGAAATCAGTTATACCACAAAGAAAAGTTGGTCCTATTACTATATATTTATCGCCGAAAGAAGAGGGATGGAGGGAGCAATGATCGATCTTTACAGTGAAGCACTGAGGCTTTTCTTTAAGCTTCGGTGCGCTTGCCCACGTAATTAAAGCACGTTTGCATGGGATCATATTTTAATGCAGGCGTTATATTATATGAATCAAGTCCATCCATCGGTCTTTCTTGTTGCTGGGCTCGTTGCGGTCACGATCACAACCCCCCAAGAGTGCGTGTTTGTTTACGAATACGAATCATGTTAATGAGGAGTCTTTATGATCACCTAACTTTATGAGAATTTCCTCATATCCAATAAGACATGTGTTCACGCACGAAACGGATCACGTTGGAAATATTTGGCAATAGACTCACAGTAGTAATATTGTGGTCGCCAGTAAGAAGATGCACAACTTTATTGAACTTAAATGCAAGTCTTACAATCTTAACAAGTAAAGGAAACGGGGCTTACAGCCATTAAAAACGTAAAACGAGTGCAGGTATTGACAATGGCGTGGAAATCCGTGACGATGGAGAACTTGTGACGAAGGCCTCGGAAGCTTGCTCCGTCGGTGGTGGTTGCTGGCGGGAGGTTGTGACGAAGGCCCTTCGAGCTCACTCCGTCGGTGGTGGTCGCTGGCGGGAGGTTGACGGCAAAGGCCCTACGAGCTCACTCTGCTGGTGGAAAGGGAATTGACCTATGAACCAGGCCGAGGTATCTAATTTCCTAAGGTTGACGAACAAACTTCAGTGTTTTTAGCTATGTATGGTCGTCCCCATCGTCTCGAAATATTCCTTTGCTATTTATAGAGGATTTGTACGTGTTTAACACGTAACAGATAGATCGTGTTGCAGATCGTGATCCCTAACATCGTGGGAGTGTTTGAACAACCTCCTTGATCTTTGGGATCACGTTCCTGGATAATAGGATCAGTTACGACCCTTAACAAATGTGATAAATTTATTCCAACCCTGTCGACTTGACTGTACGGACTACGACCGACTTGATCGACTTATCCAGAATTCCATTGACTTGGCCCTACTAGTAGGCCTAGCTACTGTTGAGTCATCTTGGTTGACTTTGATCACCATACTCCTTCATTGTGAGTCGACCTAGTCGACCCCGTTCATAAGTCGACCTAGTCGACTTCGTCATGAGTCGACCTAGTCGACTTTGTCATGAGTCGACCTAGTCGACTTCGTCATGAGTCGGCCTAGACAACTGTATCTTGGGCTGACTCGGAGTGTGACTTGAGGGATTACTGGGTTTCTGTTCTAAACCCAGGCCCAAAATTAATTGCCATGTCAACATAAGCCCCCCTTTTATGCTGGGTTGGCTACGCCGACTCAGCAAACATCATACCCTATATAAAGGAGAGTCATCGTCCTTTTCCCGCACTTTTCTTCCTTGCTCAACACTTCTTCGTCTTCTCCAAGAAACAAGAAAACCCTCGCTTCCCGGAAAACTCTTCGTCTTCCTCCTTAACACTCTTCCGATCCTTAAAAAGATGTCGACTTTCCAAGCTTTCGAGGTCCATAATCAGCGTGCGGGGCCAACCGGACCCATTCCGGTCACAGAGGATCAGGGATCGGGCGTCACCCTCGGACCTATCCTGCCGGAGCGTCTCTTCCCGGAGACAGTGCCGCTCAACTATCTCGTCACCGAGAAGCCCATCCCGATCTGCCATCCCAACTTCGTCGATCCCCTCAACTGGGAAGGTCAGGGATCCTTCCTGTGTTTTCCTTCTTCGTCTAAATCTGAGATGGTGGAATGGCTCGAGATGTGGGAGGAGCACTTCACAGAGAGGTTTAGGAGTCAGAAAATTCTGAGGTTCTTTAGGATGTCCGTGGCAGACAAGAACTGTGATCCTAGAGTCTGCTCGGCTATGCTGCCTTTCTGGAACTCCTCAGTCAATTGCTTCTATTTCCCGGAGGGTCCCATGTCTATTACCTTGGCAGATGTGAAGATTTTGGCCAGGTGCAAAGTCAATAGCCTCCCTGTTCGCCAATACTCCCTGGCGGGCGATATTAATCCGAAGGGCGCCCTTCAGTACATGGAGGTGGTAAGCAGGCATTTGAAAATGGCCTCAGCAGGCAAAGAGCCAGACGAGAAGTTGTCGACCGAATGCTTTGGCGCCCGGGAAGAGGTCGAGTTCCTCAGCACTTGGTTAAGCAAGTTTGTCTATTGCTTCTCAGGGAAGAAGGTCAGCCACACTTCTTATCCAGTGGCCAACTTTCTGAGGGAGACCAATGAAGAATTCTCTTGGGCCCCCTTCATTTTGGGTCTTCTTTACCATGATCTGGACAGAGCGACGACTCAGATCAAGCCGTTTCCAAAACATCCAGCAGGAGGATTGCTTTGGTTAGTTCACCTTTGGTCAGCTATGTGGATGCCAGGATTGACTGGGTTCAAGGGCCCCGCTTCGCCCCTCGAGTCGGCCTATTATGGGGAGACCATCTTGGAGCAGTGCTGCCAGCGGAAGGATCAATGGCTTATGACATCGGTCACTGGCCACATGAAGCACATCGTCGACTTCGGCAGGGCAGATCGACGCAACTGGGCACCCTTTCCAGGTGGCAAGACATTTGCTCAGGAAATTAAGCTCCAAGCTGCTCGTGGCTTCTGGAATGGGGTATTGACCCGCAGGGACCTACCAGTCATCTTCGACGGCTACCTGACCTTTGAAGCCTATAACCCTCAGCTGTGTGCAAGGCAGTTTGGGTTCATCCCGGGCGTAGCGGTTCCACTTGCTGACCCTACTGGTGGCTTGTGCGGGGATAGGATGAAGAGGATTTCGTGTAAGCCGATCTCCCCGAAGACCCTCGACTTGCTCAACAGCAAGGCGCAGCTCTCCCAGATAGAATTCCCATCTGGTACTTCTGCCTGTTTCGCCACGCAATTCTTCACTGTGTTGTGGTCGACTACTTATGAAGAGCTGCGGGCTTTGATGCATTTCTTGGAGGTCTCCAAGGAACCTGACTTTTACATGAGCGACGCACATATCAAAGCGAGAGGTAAAGGCTTAGCTTTACTTTAAGAGTATTGGGTTCTTAGTATTAATCGTGAGCTTTCTTCTTTTCAGGATCAATGATGCCTCAGGGCTCTGGAAAGCCTAAGGCTCCCCTTGCCCCCGCTCCTTCTAGACTCAAGTCGACTGGCAAGGGGAAGGCTAAGGTGGCGAGCTCCAGGGAAACAACCGCAGGTGACCCTGCTAAGGCTCGACCTAAGGCTGCTCCAAAGCGCAAGGCGGCCGAGAAAGGAGATCTTGAGGAGATGTCTCTATCCCAGAGGAGGAGATTGGTGAAGGTACCAGCTTCAGCGGCGGCTCCTCTTCCCAAGTCGCCGACTACCGTAGCGGCGACTTCTTCTTCGAGGTCACCAACAGCGGTGGCCCCAGTGAGCTCATCATCTGCTATTGTACCTGCGACCTTAGCGACGGTCGATGTTGCTCGAGGAGCGGCTACAGAGGTATGACTCTACTGGTTCTAATTCATCCTGAGCTTCTGTATCTAACCTGCACTATATTGCCTAGGGCGAAGCGTCAACCGGAGGTGGTGACCAGCCTACTCTGGTTGCGTTCGAGACGGGTGCAACGGCTTCGACCGCCGAGGTGAGCTCGACTCCCTGCCAGGATATATTACCCTAGTTCATACATGAACTTTAGTTTTATTACACTCCACTCTAGGAAGAGCAGGCTCCTGAAGCCTTGCTACAAGAAGGGACCGCTATGGTTTCAGTCGATCCTTCAACTCGGTCGACGCGGGAGGGGGCACTACCTCAGCCGATGCGAGAGGAGGAAGAACAAGGCGTCCCTTCTCCTTCAGCCCCCACTCCTGCACCACCAATGGTATGTGTTCTTCTTTCTCACAAAGTATGACGTTGTTATCACGATTCTAACCGTGACACTTCACAGGCTCGCCCGAAGAGGGTGAAGACGACTGCTGGTCGCAAGAAGGCTCCTACTCCCTCCACTTCTTCAGGCGAAAGTTCTGAGGATTTACTACCTTCAGAGGTAAGTATTGGTTTGCATGGAGGTGTTAACTGTTTGGGACATTGTGTCTTAGCAACATTTCATTTCTTATTCTGCAGGCTCCTGCTGCAGCGACCTCGACTGTCGACCCATGGGTGAAGCTTCATCAGGACATTGACGAATTCTGCCGACTTCTGCTCATTGATCCCTTAAGCGTCGACGAGTTTGAGAAGATGCAGAAGCTGTTGAAGGAGATCGAGGCATCCCCTCGGGTGACGGACGAAATACTGGGGGCCTGCAAGAGCTTCAGGTCGACGTATTGGACTCGCTGGAAGGATTACTACGCCGACCTGCTCGCCTACGACTTGACCGACTCGAAGATTCGGTCGATCAATGATGCTCGAGGGCAGGCCTCTAAAGCTGCACAGGACGCCCGCCAACATTTGGTCGATGTGCAAGAGAAGCTGACCGAGGCAGAGAGACAGATAGAGTTCTATACGAACCTGAAGAATGACCTGACTCGGCAGCTTGCGTCGATCAATACTCAAGAAATCGAGGAGCTGGAGGCCAACGCTGAGAAGGATAGAGAAAAGGTCGTCGACCTTTATGCCCAGCGAAACAAGGTGAACGCGAAGCGACGAGCTCGTAAATCCCTTGTCCTCGATTTTAGAGAAGTTGGCGGGTTATGGAGTCTAGACTTGTAACCAAAGAACAACGCAACTCGATTATTTTTGCTTTACTGAACAAATCAAGTGTCTTATGTCTCGAACGAATTCCTGCCCACTACGCTAAATTCATTCTTCCAAACAGCGTTACTGAAGCCTAGCGCGATTTTCTTAGGAATTAAGCGCTTCCCAAATTAATGGAGTCCTTTGTCTTAGGATTTTATGATGAGCTTCCCAGATAGTCGCGCAGTAGGATTTAAGATATTTACCATTGACCTTCAATGGATGCCTATCTCCTTCTCTGGTCATAAGTCGATACGTATTAGATGAGTATGTCTCGCACACTTCATATGGACCTTCCCAATTAGGAGACCACTTACCCAAGACTTGGTCTTTTGATTTAAGGGGTAGGATCATCTTCCATACCAAGTCGCCCACTTTGAAGCGCTTATGGACAACCTTTTTATTATAGTACTTAGCAATTCTTTGCTTATGTACCTCGAGTCGGTCTATTACGTCGAGTCGCTTTTTCTCCAATTCTTCTAAAGCGAGGTACATTGCCTCGTCTTGCAAGTCAGGACGAGCTACCCGGAGCGACTTGTATCGAATCTCAATAGGTAGGACAGCATCTTGCCCATATACCAGCGAAAAAGGGGCTTCTCCTGTGCTGTCTCTCTTGGTGACTCTTAGAGCCCACAAGGTGTCCTGTAATAGTTCGTGCCATTTTCTTGGATTTGCACCAACCATTTTCTGAATGTTATTCTTTATGAGCTTATTAGTAGCTTCAGCTTGTCCATTCGACTGGGGGTAATAAGGTGTCGAATTAGTGATTGAAAAGCTAAATTCAGCAGCGAATTCACGCACCTTCTCATTATTGAAAACGGTGCCATTATCTACTACGATATTCTGGGGAATCCCAAATCTATAAATGATGGAGGATCTGAGAAAATCGATCACCTCTTTGTGATCAATTCTCCGGTATACTTGAGCCTCGACCCACTTGGTAAAGTAGTCAGTAGCGACTAGAATGTAGGCATCGCCTTTACTCGAGTGTGGGTGAATCTCCCCGATTATATCTAAAGCCCAAGACCTAAACGGCCAAGACTTGATGACTGAGACTAAATCGGACGCTGGGGCCCTTGTCACCGGACCATGTTTTTGACACTCTTGGCACCCCTAGCCATTTCTATGCAATTCTTTAGCATTGATGGCCAGTAAAAACCATGTCTTTGGATAGTCCAAGACATTTTGGTGCCAGATTGGTGAGACCCGCATAAACCCTGGTGAGTCTCCAACATAATTGGGGTCGCTTCGTCTAAATCGACGCATCTTAGTAGGACTCCTTCTTTGGTCTTTCTGTAAAGTACCCCATCTATAAGAGTGTACGACAAAGCCTGAGTCTTGATTCTTTGGCTCGCCTTTTGTGTTGGGTCAGAGAGGAAGTCGGTGATTGGTCTCCTCCAATCTTTATCGCTTGTCATTATATTCAGAGTGAACGCGTCGCTTTGGGGAGCTAAGTGGGAAGCTATTTCTGGGATACAATCGCTTCCCCTTTTGGCCTTATATCCTGAAGCCTTTTGGGCTAGGTCGTTAGCGATTGTGTTTTCCTCCCGGCCTACAAAAAGGAAAGTAATTACTTCGAATCGCTCGACTAGCCTTCGAGCGACTTGATGATAGGGTGCGAGTTTCTCTTGACATAGAGAGTCGCCGTTCATCTGGTTAATAACCAGTTGAGAGTCTCCCATTACTCTGGCTTTCCTGGCTCCCAAGGCTAATAACTCCTTCAAGAGCGTGATCAACGCTTCGTACTCAGTCGCATTGTTTGTATGAGTTGCCGACAGACGATATGCTAGGCGAACGTCCTTTCCTAGTGGCGAAAGTACGTGGAGGCCTATACCTACGCCGGATTTCGCCGAAGATCCATCAAACCAAGCTTGCCAGACATCCTCAAGGAATTCCTCTTGATCGATTGATGTAGATGGATCGTGGTTCACTAAGAAATCGGCTAAGGCCTGCCCTTTCACCGACTGTTGAGGTTTGAAACGCAGATCGTATGCGGATAGGACCAAGCTCCATTTACTAATTCTTCCGGTCAATAGGGGACTTTCGAAAAAGTATTTTATGACTGGGGACTTGGCAATAACATGAACCTCTTGGGATCCGATATAATGTCTCAGCTTCTTAACAGCGTAAAAAACTGACAGGCATAACTTCTCCTTAATTGTATAGCGTTTTTCTGTAGCAGTTAGTTGTCTTGACAGATAGTAGACTGCTCTCTCAGTTTTGTCCTCTGTCTCTTGGGCTAACATGGCACCGATGACTGATTCAGTCGCTGCCACGTAAAGCAGATAAGGCTTTCCTATCCGAGGAGGGGCAAGCACAGGCGGTTTCATTAAGTACTCCTTTAAGCCTTCAAATGCTTTTTGGTGTTTGTCGCTCCACACAAAATTTCCCTTTGCCTTTAGTAAGGTTGAGAAAACTTCTGTCCGTCCAGCGACGTTACCAATAAATCGCCTTAGATAATTGACCCTTCCTAAGAAAGCCTGTAACTGCTTCTTATTACTCGGAGGGTTCAATCTTTGAATGGCGTTCACTTTGTTCTGGTCGACTTCTATACCACGTTGATGAACTAGGAACCCTAGGAAATGTCCTGCTCTGACTCCGAAGGCACATTTGAGAGGGTTTAATTTGAGTTGATGCTTTCTCATTTGAATGAAAGCATTTCTAAGGTCATTAACATGTGACTTCTCATCTCGCGACTTGACTACTATATCGTCTATGTATACTTCGACCGTTTTGCTAATTAAGGCATCAAATATAGCGTTCATGGCCCGTTGGTAGGTTGCCCCAGCGTTTTTGAGTCCGAATGGCATGACTACCCATTCGAAAATGCCTAAGGGACATCTGAACGCAGTTTTATGGATATCCTCTTCGGCTAGGAAGATTTGGTTATATCCTGAGAAACCATCCATGAAGGACATAATTTGGTGCCCTGCAGTCTTGTCGACTAAATCATCTGCGATGGGCATAGGGTACTCATCTTTTGGAGTGGCACGATTCAAGTCTCTAAAGTCGATGCAAACCCTAATCTTACCATTCTTTTTAATGACAGGAACTATACTGGATATCCATTCGGTGTACCTCGATGTCCTTATATATCCGGCTTTAAAGAGCTTTTTGACTTCCTCAAATACTGCTTGAGTGACTTCATGAGTCATTCTCCTCGGCGCCTGTTGGACTGGTTTAAATCCTGTTTTGATTGGTAACTTGTGTTCCACAAGTCGGCGATCTAGGCCAGGCATCTCAGTGTAATCCCAAGCGAAACAATCTTTAAACTCTTATAGAGTAGCTTCGATAGAATGGAAAAGTTCTTTATTCATCGAGGAACTGATAAAAACAATTCGAGGGCTCGATGCCTCGCCTAAATTGACGCCTACGAGTGAGTCACATGGCATCATCAGTGACTCACGACTCTGGACACCACCTAAATTGGTGTCCACGTTATTACATGGCTTAATTTCGAAATCGACGTTGCCTATCTGGCATCCTACTTTCCTAGTCGTCCTAACATGCTTCTGAAGTCGCTGTAGGATATCAGCGACTGCATGACCTTTCTCCTCACTGTCCATACATCCCTTCATGTAGGAGTCTATCGGGCTCCAACTCCGTCGCAGTGCTCTCTTGGCTCTTAGGCGCTTCTCCCTGGTCGTCGCTTGGGCTGTTGTTCGTTTCGCCTCCATCTGTAGTTGTGACTACCTTCTGCAGGACCTCGCCTATGTCTTTGTCTGTGAAGTCGGGCCCCCACCCTGTTGGCACAATCGGTCCTTCGTCAGGCTTGGGGTGAGAGGTGCCATAGCTCACGATGAAGTCGAACTTCCCTGAAGGTTCACCTAAGGGTCCGACTGTGGGGTCCCCCAGCTTGTAGCGCTGGTCCAGAGTAAGGTCCTTGACTGTCTTACACGTCTCTGCATGCAAAATACCCTTGTCACAACAGGAGTATTCATCAGCCTTAACGATTTCTATTTCGGAGTCAAGCCATAGGATTAACTCCCTATGCAAAGTAGATGGAATCGCGGCGGCCTTATGAAGCCAATCGCGTCCTAAAAGCGCATTAAATGAAGGGGCTATATCGATTACAAAGAAAGCAGTTTCCTGCTCGTGTCTCCCGACGCCTAGGCGCACGGAGCATATACCCAGGCACTCGGATTTTCTCCCATTGAAGCCACTTACAGCTACGTCGGTTCGCACCAACTCGCTAGGCTTGTACCCAAGTAATCTAAACTTGGCGAGGGGAAGAACATTGACAGTGGCGCCATTGTCTATTAAGACTCGACCCACTAAGACACCATCAAAGGTGGCTGAGATATACAGCGAATGCATATGCTGTTTCATACGATCTGATGGTTTCCTCAACCAGTGCAGAGGGAAGCCAGAAGGAAATGTAGTGACTCTAGAGTCGAAAGTTTTACCTTCCGGTGCCTCCGGCTTGTTGTTGCAGGCGAACTCCGCAGGGAGGGTAAGAACGTTACAGCCCACGAGGGGCCGTTGCTCTGCATCGAAGTCGCAGGGCTTATCTCCTCGTAGAGGAGTGTAGTCGAAACTCGAGCCTGGGTCTTCCGAGTAATCAGTAGACTCGACCCGCTCGGGCTCTGCGACTTGTTTCCCTGTGGCGTGGTTCCCGCCAAAGGATGGCATCACAGGGGTCATTCTTGGCTTTTTCTGGGCGTGACTTAGACGCCTTTCTTTTCTCTTTTGAGCCCTCACGGGAAGCGTAATCTTTCTTTCCGCCTTCTGCCATTGAGACGAAGGGTTAGGCGCTTTGACAAATCTTGGTTTCTTAGAACCAAAGGGAAGTCGACTCACCTCCACAAACCTTCCGTCGGCTGGGTCATATCCTACCTGCACAGGGTTATCTGCTGGCCTATTCGAGGGCTTGTTAAGGTTCGAGTTACCTGAGCCCTCAGGACGGGCTGCCTTCACGAGCATCTCCCCTTTTGCGGATAAGTCGACGAGCCGCAAGAAGTAGCTAACGCAGCATGCTGTGCAGAGCTGGGTAATGAGTATGCGGTTGTGAGCGATCAGCTTGCACTTTTGGCACAGCAGCTTTTCGTCTAGGAATTGGGCGATGGGTGGCCCCCTCCGTAGTTCCTGAGGATCGACTGTCTGCGACGCATAACGGGGTCTGCGATTCATGGCCTGCTGAGGTTGGTCCTCTCCCTTGTGTTCCGCTACTGGCTTGATCTCCTTGACAGGGGTAGTTCTAGTGTACCCCTGTTTGATGACCCTTTGACCAGACGAGTCTATGAACTCCAGTCGCCGTGCCGGGCGTTCTGTTCCCCGGGCGACTGCCTCTCCATTGCCCTTGTGACCCTGGGGGCCTCCTCTTCCACCTCGCGAGGCTAATCGGCGATCTGCGCTAGGAGGGCTTTTGAAGGCGTGAGAAGATCCTTGGGGAGTATTGAGTGACATTGCTGCTTCTTCGAACGGGGTCAAGTCGTACCACTCCTCCGTTTTGCTGTCCAGTAGATACTTCTTGAACGTGTGGCACCGATCCGTAGTGTGAGTGTCGTTCAAGTGCCAGTGGCATAGCCACTTCTCCCTTCCTTTGGGCAGAATGAAGACCCCACGCTCAGCTAGTCGCTTCATGAGGGCATTGGCCACCAAAGTCTCGCCGGTTGCTTGTACGTCCTGCGAGGGTACAACAGAGTCGTTAATAACTTCTAAGAGATTAACCTCAGCGTCAAATATGTCAAACGTATGAATAGCGACTTCATCCCCGAATGGATTATTATCCACCACGGCGACTTCGTCAACTTCAGGAAAACGGAGCTCTTTAGACTCTATTAAATCCTGTATGATATTTCTAAAGGACAAACAGTCCTTGGTAGCATGGGTGAAAGACCCATGCCACTTGCAGTAATTTCTATTCTTTTCCCTCTCTGTCTGGGGAACTCGATGGCCGGGCTTAAGCCTAATCCTTTTCCTTTGATGAAGCCAGTCGAATATAGCGTCGACTTTATCTGTGTCGAAAGAATATTTTCTTTCTTCGGCATTCTTTTGGGATGCCTTAGCTTTGGAATTTTTCTTAGCCAGGGGGTCGCATATAGTCGACTCCCCCTTGACAAATTCCGCCACGTCGACTTCATAAGTGTCGACTTGGTAGGCTCGAGTCAGCTGGGCTTCCTCTGTTAGGAGCTGATAATATTCTGCGGCCCTCCTTGCTAAGTCATACAGGTCAGCAAAGCGCTCGCCCTGCAGCTTTTTTCGAAACGGAATAGTCAACGCATTTAATGCGAGAAGTAATTGATCCTTCTCCGGTATGGGGGGGCTACACCGTAGTAGGGCCTTTCTGAGTTTCATTAGAAACTGCCCTGGGTGTTCTCCGTTAGCCTGCTTAAGGCGCATTACCTCAAACATTGACATGGGGGCGTCCAGTCGAGCAAAGGTCTTAACGAACATAGATTGCATCTGAGTCCACGAGGCTATTGACCCTGGCGGCAAACTCGCATACCACGTAAAGGCGTCCTCTGTTAACGAGTTAGGGAAGAGCTTCAGTTTCCAAAAGTCGTTCCCAGCCGCCTCACCAAGTTGGTGAGTGAAGCGAGCGACATGCTCGAGTGGGGTCATTTCATCTTCACCCGAAAAACGTGTAAAGTCGGGCACCTTATAACCTCTAGGTAAAGGGAAATCCCTGTCGACATACGTAGGATAGGGAGACCTGTACAAACAGGCGTCGTCTCGCCGAGCTATTCCGGGGACGACTTGCTCTATAACCTGAGTTATGGCCTCCCTCAGGTCTGGGGGTACACCGCCTACTGGGGCCTGCGCTGTAGGTCGAGTCGACCTTATCGGGCTGTACGGAGATCTTTCCCCCACTGTCTGACTCGCTGGATTCCATGTGTAGGAAGAAGGCTCTTCCCGAAAGTTTCCACCTCGGGATCCAAGCCCATAGGGGTCTCCAGTTGCGTCGATTACAGGTTCTTTTCCAGGGCGATGAGACGGAATAAAATTCTCCCCTAGATCCGTTTCCTCTTGAAAGTCCTCTGCCTCATTCCAATACGTAGTCGTCGGTTGATTACGTGAAGAAGAGGGTCGACTAGGGGGAACCAAATTCCCAGGTTCGAATAGAGTATTTGTCCTTATGTCGGATCGCTCAAAAGTCACGTTACGTGGCCCTTGAGTAGTCCGACGAGCGTCTGCCATGAACATAGACTCCCTAAATGGGGCCTCTCTCATACGAGGTCTTACTCTTTCCTCGTCTCTCGGGCCAGAAAGACGCCCTATTAGAGTTTGGACATCCATTAGGATGCCCTTCATATCGGTCAAATCCTGACGCACACTCCCCAATTCCTTGTGGAACTCCAGTCTCGAAATAAATTCAGACGGGGCATGTGAATCAAAAGCGGACTGGTTCGTAGCTGCCTGGCCTCCTAGGGCTGGCGCTTGGGCATGTGAATCAAAAGCGGACTGGTTCGTAGCTGCCTGGCCTCCTAGGGCTGGCGCTTCCAAGTTCATTCCCGGAGGAAGCTCCTGGTTTTCCCCATCTAAGGGATTCTGAGTGGTACTTCGAGTATTTCTCGGCATGTTCTCCCACTGTGGTCGGCAAAAACGTGTTCACGCACGAAACGGATCACGTTGGAAATATTTGGCAATAGACTCACAGTAGTAATATTGTGGTCGCCAGTAAGAAGATGCACAACTTTATTGAACTTAAATGCAAGTCTTACAATCTTAACAAGTAAAGGAAACGGGGCTTACAGCCATTAAAAACGTAAAACGAGTGCAGGTATTGACAATGGCGTGGAAATCCGTGACGATGGAGAACTTGTGACGAAGGCCTCGGAAGCTTGCTCCGTCGGTGGTGGTTGCTGGCGGGAGGTTGTGACGAAGGCCCTTCGAGCTCACTCCGTCGGTGGTGGTCGCTGGCGGGAGGTTGACGGCAAAGGCCCTACGAGCTCACTCTGCTGGTGGAAAGGGAATTGACCTATGAACCAGGCCGAGGTATCTAATTTCCTAAGGTTGACGAACAAACTTCAGTGTTTTTAGCTATGTATGGTCGTCCCCATCGTCTCGAAATATTCCTTTGCTATTTATAGAGGATTTGTACGTGTTTAACACGTAACAGATAGATCGTGATCCCTAACATCGTGGGAGTGTTTGAACAACCTCCTTGATCTTTGGGATCACGTTCCTGGATAATAGGATCAGTTACGACCCTTAACAAATGTGATAAATTTATTCCAACCCTGTCGACTTGACTGTACGGACTACGACCGACTTGATCGACTTATCCAGAATTCCATTGACTTGGCCCTACTAGTAGGCCTAGCTACTGTTGAGTCATCTTGGTTGACTTTGATCACCATACTCCTTCATTGTGAGTCGACCTAGTCGACCCCGTTCATAAGTCGACCTAGTCGACTTCGTCATGAGTCGACCTAGTCGACTTCGTCATGAGTCGACCTAGTCGACTTCGTCATGAGTCGGCCTAGACAACTGTATCTTGGGCTGACTCGGAGTATGACTTGAGGGATTACTGGGTTTCTGTTCTAAACCCAGGCCCAAAATTAATTGCCATGTCAACAACATGCCCATGTAATAATTCCATGAGATAATGCTTCATGCAACGCGCACGAATCAAAGCTAAAAGTAGAGGAAACTAAAAGGCAATGAAGACATCAGCAGGGCACCTTAAACTTGTAGTTAATGAATGATTACCCCAAAAAGAATAAAGGAAATGATCATTTATTTATGGGGTCAATATATTATGGATTTTGTTGAATGTGTTTGGATGGTAGGGAAAGAAAAATTAAGAAATTTTTAAAATGGTGACAAGGCATTTTCCGTTATTTTCCTTTTTTTTTCCTTCAAAAACAAACCTACCATTAAAGCATCCGTTAAGAAACAATACATATATTTTAAATTTAATGATTTAATACTTAATATGTCTTGTAAGTCGTGCTTGTTCTTATTTTAGAATATACTTAAATTATAAATTATACAATCTGTTGTATTAAAAAAAGGGTACTCGAAGGTTTTTTCATTTTTCGATTGATCCGATCACACGCTTATAAATTCGATCTTCCTTATTATACATGCATATTTTTGTATCGGAGTAGCCGCGTAAAGTAAATTTCGAATCCGTAAATTTCTACATTGATTTAAGTAAATATTTTTTGAACTACAAAAAGAAAAAAAAAAACACGAAGCCATGGGAAAATACTATTTAACATGAACCGACTCGGGTTTATTTCGCTTTTGATGATTTAACCGAGAACAAGACGATATCTACGACCATGACCATAGAACACGAATACATACGGGCCTTTCAAGATGTAACTTTCATTTGTTTAATATGCAAAAGGAATTATTATTATTAGCACCATCGTTCGTCCTCAATGGAAATAATCAAAGGGATGATTAATTTAATTTAATGTTTAAGCCGGGAGTGGACTGGCTGAGATTCCATCTCACGTGACAAAGATGTAAAACTAGAACCACACTCAAACTCCAAACCCCTCTTACCCTTTTTTTAAAACAAAAGCAGAGACACTCAAAGCTGTCCTCATTAGGACAGCATCAAGCAAACTCCATTTAAAAAAAACACAAATTAAGTCTTGGGGTTTTAGTGGGTTAAATCAAATCAGACAGCACGTGACAATCTCACCCCACCCAAAACAAAACACACTTTTGTCTCCTGGGGAAGTAGTCACGGTAATAACACTTGTTTTTTGGTGTTCACTTCAAACTAACTAAACTACTCGATGAGGATAGGAACTCTTAGAAACCCATCATGTGACATCCAACACCAAAACACACCGAATGTATTAAAAAAATTGAATTAATATCTTTAGTGGGATACAAAAGATGGGCAGGCAGGTGAATGTGTCATAGATCCCATCATGTTTACTTTTTCATTCCTCCTGATTTAAAATTAACAATTTGTCCTTGTCCTTCATGAATCATCACTCGAGAATACTTATGATATAAATAATTGTTTTGGGGATCTAAATCAGATCTCACAAAAATTAAAGGGCATCTAATCAATCTCCCAATAGTGTTTTTAAGTTACCGTTTTGGTGATTGAGTTGACCCCCCCCCCCCCCTTGTTTTTATTTTTTAGGGTTCCTATGAATGTTGATTATAGGTGAGGATAATTGATTGAATGTGTTGAAGGGTAAAGAAAGGTGTGAGGAATGGATCTGGTTTTTTTCCTTTTCTTTTTTTTTTTGCCACGAATTGGATATGATATGGCCAAGAATAATTACTTTATGTAAAATATAGAAGGAAAGGAGGAAAATGGTGGATGGAAGGATGGAGACTTGGCATTCCACCATGCACCCACTCACTCCCCCCCAATTCATTGTATAGTGATTCCGATTGCTACATGCAAACAAACGAACTTCCCCACCCCAAATAACATTAATAATTATTCAAATGCGTGGGATAACAAAACCCTTATCAAATATGTACAGACATCAACAACTTGCCCATTCCCTTACAAAAATCCATGATCCAATATAAAAACAACATCATCATCATGATCGCCTCCGTCTTCCAACACCAATTTTATTTCTTTACACCACATCAATGGCGCCCCTCAGCTGACGTTGTCTGTCTGTCTGTCCGACTGTTTGTCTGCCTCTCTTTTGGGGGTGGGGGGAGGTGTCTCCTCGGATCTAGAGATTACCCACCACCATTTTCTTTTATTCTTTTGTACTTTGTTCATTCATTGTTCTTTCTCCATTATAACTCCTCCAACTCCCAAGGCCATGGTCTTCTTCTCCTTCTCCCCCTCCCTCTTCCTCTTCTCTTATTCCTAGGCAACCGCCGCCGCCACCACCACCTCCTGCGACCCTGTCCTTCCCTCCCTCCCTCCCTCTTACCTCGGACAAATCAACTACATTCACTTTCCCCGTACTATACTGATTATGTCTCGAAAGCAACGCCCCCTTCTTCTCCTGTCCTTCCTTCTCTTCTGCCTCTTTTGTTTTCTCCCTTCATCCTCCTCCTCCCTCAACGACCAGGGCCATTCCCTCCTCTCCTGGAAGAGCCAGCTCGGCTCCCCCGACGTCCTGCCCGACTGGATCCCCTCCGACCCCACCCCCTGCCGATGGTCTGGGATCACCTGCGGCCCCGACGGCCGGGTCATTGAGCTCGACTTGAAGTATGTGGATCTTCAGGGGAAGGTCCCGAGGAACTTGACGGCGCTCGCGCCGTCCCTTCGGAAGCTCGTCCTCTCCGGGACCAACCTCACGGGTCCGATCCCCAGCGAGCTGGGTTCGCTTGGGGAGTTGACGTACCTCGACCTCAGCGATAATGCGCTGACGGGGCCGATCCCGAGCGTGCTCTGCGGGCTGTACCAGCTCGAGGAGCTGTACCTTAACTCGAACCAACTTGAAGGGTCGATTCCCGGGGAGATTGGGAACCTGACCAGCCTGAAGTGGTTGATACTGTTCGATAACCAGCTCGGCGGAGAAATCCCCGGCGGGATCGGCCAGCTTGGGAGTCTCGAGGTGTTGAGGGCCGGAGGGAATAAGAACATCCGTGGCGCTCTGCCTCTGGAGATCGGGAACTGTACTAGCCTGGTCATGATTGGCCTTGCGGAGACCAGCATTTCAGGATTTTTGCCTTCCACCATTGGACAGCTGAAGAATCTCGAGACTCTAGCTATCTACACCGCAATGTTGTCAGGCCAGATTCCGGCCGAGATAGGCGACTGCACAAGCCTCCAGAACATTTACTTGTACGAGAATTCTATATCGGGGCCGATCCCAAGCAGCGTGGGGAAGCTACGGAACCTGCAGAGCTTGCTCCTGTGGCAGAACAACCTCGTTGGAGCTATCCCACCCGAGATAGGGAGCTGCGAACAGCTTGTACTGATCGATGTGTCCATGAATGCGCTCACTGGGAGCCTGCCACAGCGTCTGGGAAACCTCACGCAGCTCCAAGAACTGCAGCTGAGTGTCAACCAGATCTCAGGAAATATCCCGCCGGAACTGGGGAAATGCCGTGAACTGACGCACATCGAGCTCGACAACAATCAGATCACCGGCACTGTTCCATCTGAGCTAGGGAACCTCCCGAACCTGACGCTGCTGTTCCTGTGGCAGAACAAGCTCGAGGGGATGATCCCAGAATCAATATCAAATTGCGCGAACCTGGAAGCGGTCGATTTCTCGCAGAACGGATTGACTGGCCCGATTCCGAAGGGAATATTCTTGCTTCAAAAGCTCAACAAGCTTCTGCTTCTCGCCAATAACATTTCTGGGAGCATACCCGTGGAGATTGGCCAGGCGAAGTCGCTGGTCAGGTTTCGGGCGAGCAACAACCTTCTCGATGGAGAAATTCCTCCAACTATTGGGAACCTGACAAACCTTAACTTCCTAGATCTGGGATCGAACCGTCTCACCGGAGTTTTACCAGAAACTATCTCCGGATGCCGGAATCTCACATTTCTCGACCTCCATTCAAATTCCCTCTCTGGAAGCATCCCCCAGAGCCTGGAACAGCTAGGGAATCTCCAGTTCGTAGATTTCTCCGACAATCTGATGGAGGGGCCGTTGAGCGGGCCTGTGGGATTACTGAGATCACTAACCAAGCTCGTCCTTGCTAGGAACAAGTTCTCCGGCGAAATCCCCGACCAACTCGGCCAATGCACAAAGCTCCAACTCCTCGATCTCAGCAGCAACAATCTATCCGGGAACATCCCAGCAAGCCTGGGGAGAATTCCGGCTTTGGAGATCGCGCTAAATCTCAGCTGCAACAGCCTCTCCGGCAACATCCCGCCAGCCATTGCCGACCTTGACAGGCTTGGGGTTCTAGACATATCCTATAACCGGCTCTCAGGGGATCTACGATACATTGCCGGGATGCAGAACCTCGTGGTGCTCAATATCTCACACAACGATTTCTCAGGCCGTGTTCCCGACAGTCCGTTCTTCGCAAAGCTTCCGCTGAGCGTCCTCACTGGGAACCCATCGCTCTGCTTTCCTGGAAATGACTGCTCGCCTGCCAAGCACGGGGGCAATGCAGTAAGACGGGCCACAGCAGCTCGTGTGGCAATGATCGTGCTACTGTGCACTGCATGTGCGCTGCTCCTGGCCGCACTGTACATCATCCTAGGTGGCCTGAAAAGGAAATGCCCGTCAGATCAGGAATCGCAGCACGATGTGGATATCGGCCCACCATGGGAGGTCACTCTTTACCAGAAGCTAGACCTGTCAATGGCGGATGTCACCAAGTGCCTGACGGCAAGCAATGTGATCGGTCACGGCAGGACAGGGGTGGTATATAAGGTAACGGTCCCCTCCGGTCTGACTGTTGCGGCGAAGAAGTTCCGTTCCTCGGACAAAGCCTCTGCGGCCGCATTCTCCTCTGAGATTGCGACCTTGGCACGGATACGTCATCGGAATATAGTCAGATTATTAGGGTGGGGTGCAAACAGGATGGCCAAGTTGCTCTTCTATGATTACTTGCCTAATGGGACTTTGGCCGCCCTATTACACGACAACGGGGCCGGTGCGACATTGGGGTGGGAGGTGAGGTTCAAGATTGCTCTAGGAGTCGCAGAAGGACTGGCGTACCTGCACCACGATTGCGTTCCTCCGATCCTTCACAGGGACGTCAAGGCTCATAATATTCTGTTAGGAGACAGGTACGAGGCTTGCTTGGCCGATTTCGGGCTCGCTAGGCTGGTGGAAGACGAGAACGGCACCTTCCCAGCCAACCCTCAATTCGCAGGATCCTACGGCTACATGGCACCCGGTAAGGATCCATAACGTTTCCATACAATGCCACATTTATCGGTTACCGGACGATTCTCAAACGAGATTTACTTCTGTTTTGTATAGAGTACGCATGTATGACAAGGATCACGAGGAAGAGCGACGTTTACAGCTACGGAGTCGTTCTTTTGGAAATCATCACGGGAAAGAGACCCGTCGATCTGACATTCCCGGACGGGCAACACGTCATTCAATGGGTCAGGGGATGTCTCAACAGCAAGAAGGACCCGGTCGACATCCTAGACCCGAACCTCCAGGGCCACCCAGACACGCAAGTACAGGAGATGCTACAGGCGCTGGGGATCGCCCTGCTCTGCACCAGCAACCGGCCCGAGGATCGGCCCACGACAAAGGACGTGGTGGCTCTCCTGAACGAGATCCGACACGAACCGGGTTCGGGGATCGAGCCACTCAAGGCAAACAACAGCCACGCGCCGAGCCACAATCCCGGAATCACGCCACTCTCGTCCTCGTCGGCAGCAGCAACCCCAGCCGAGGCCCTGCTACTACGGAGGTCGATGGATAGCTCTTCGGAATATTCATCGCCATCCTCGTAGACAAATTCAACCCCTCTAACCGATAGATGAGGTCTCAGTTACTTTCTAAGTATAGAGTAAATTGTCCGGGGGAGAAGATTAATTAGGCCAAGACCTGGATCTCTCTCTTGTCCATCCTTTCTGTACCATTCTGACAACAACCATAATAATAATAGAGGGATTCAACAATGCTTGGAAATAGACTTCTCAGCTCAGTAGAGTCCCTTTCCGCCATTATTTTCCTTGTCCGAGCGTGTTCGTTAACCAAAAAAAACTAATTCGAATTCGAGTCGGGTAGGACGGATGCAGCTTGTTTGCTGTCACTGAGGGTGGTTGGATTTGGAAGTTTTAGGGGTGGTGGTGATGGGGATGCGTCAACTTTTGCAATCGACGCTGGACGATCTCTTGAGATTTCCGAGCCCACCCCATCCCCCCATGTGCAAACCGAAAACCAAGGTGCCATGTCTTCTTCTATCACTCTGAGAAAGCCTCACCTTGAGAAAGACTGACGTTCTTCGTGGCGATCGGATAGTCACGCGGTGTGTGTGTGGGTGGGTGGGGAAGGGTCGGTTCCATGGGACCTCCTGTTGTTTTCTCTTAACAAGCAAGGTTTACCTGCTGATGTGGGATGTAAGCATCACCCCCCCCGGTCCGAGGAGGACGACATTTTTACGTTTTATTACAAAGGAAAGGGCGATGAGGCGGGGGGAAGCGGTCTTCGGCCGAAAACACGCCAAGAACTAAAGACCCCACAATCCCATCACGCGACGCACGTGCATCGGGGATTGAGCTCTCTGTCCTGGTCCTAAATTTAACGGAAGGAATCTCCCCTTGTCCTACTCCTACCCCTAATAAAAAATAAAGAAGTTGTCTTTGAAGTATCATCAATCGCATTTGCACATTTCCGACTTACCCTGCTCCAAAACTTTGGTGCGGACCAGATTTTGCCATGCCAGGAGAATAATGGGATGGGACCCACAACCACATCCCAATTCAAATAAATGATAAGGACATCATTTCTCCTCTTTGCTAATCCTCTCGAATACAGCCTTAGACCCCACCCATAAATTTATTTTCAAAATTTTGTAAATAATATTCCCTGCCATCTTTAATCGGACTCAAATTCTTATTACTTAGTTTTCTAAAAGTTGCGATTCGGTCAAGAATTTTAACAACCTCCTCAAGCCCAATTCTTTAAGTCAATGAATTTTCTAATAAATTCAACATTAAGGTATTATTTTAAAAAAATCTCGAAAATAAATATCTTAATGGGTCCTCCTCCTCCTAGGCCAGGGGCAGTTTCTTTAATGGGTCATGGCCCATTTATACACGTTATTGGGCTCAATTCCCTAGCTGGTTCGGATCAGGCCCATATCGGCAGACCATACAGGACGAAATCCTGACAAGTTTTTACATACATATACATAAATGGGGGACCAGTTTTGGCGACCGACCCCGTACGAAAGAGCATCTGGAGGAGTTGTTCCCTTCCCGCCCAAATTCGGATTTTAAATTAGGGTTCCCGGAAATCGGAAGGGATCCTGTGGGCGGAGCACACGCGATGAGCGTCCCCATGGAGGTCTCCTCCGTTCATGGATCTGATGCTGCCGCAGAGGATAAGGTTCTCGTCCCGGGTATGGCGGCGGGCGTTGTGGTTGAGCTTTTCTCTTCTTTTACTGCATTTCTGGTTTTCGATTGATTTGGGGGAATCTTTTGCCTTTCATTTTGGTTTGGTGCAGTTGAAGTGTGCTTGAAGTCTTCCAGCGCAGCTCGGGTTGATGACGTGAAGCCGGCCGTAGAGAGGTGAGTTTTTCGCTGTTTCTGGGAGTGATTGACTGGGCCCCGTGGGTTTTTGCGACGACGGTTTATCTTGCCAAGCGGGAGCCCATTTTTGGATTTTAGGCAAGGAAGTGATATTTTGGTTGTTGAGTTGACGTGCATCTGCAACCTTGACGTCGTCCATAGGATGTTGGAGAAAAGAAGCTTGAGCTACACTGATGGCCCCATACGGGTTCCGACTGAAGACGCGTTTCTTGCAGAGAATGTTCAGAGTATACGAATCTGCGAAGCTGGTAAGCTTATGCTTGTCCCCTCCTGGAAAAATTATCCTTTGGCTTCTGGGAAAAGAAGGGATTGTGAAATAGATGAGCCGCTTGTTGTACTTTTTTTCATCCCCCGTCTTCTTAGTTTTTGGCTCTGGCTTATGGCCCAAGTACTGTTGACGCGTAGATGAAGGAACCCAGGAGCACGGAGTTCTTTTGTTCTGGCAAGTCAAGCCTGTCGTACATGTTTTTCAGGTGATTTTACTGTCTACTCTAATAATCTATCTCCGATTCGAGGTTAGGATGCAAGCCCATATATGATAGGCTCCAGCACAATAGAGTTTCTTAATCTTGAGTTCAGCGGGATAATCTAGTGTATTTCAGCTTAGTGAGGAAGGGCCGTGTGAAGAATTAACTACTGATGGACAGCTTTCTAGTTTCCATGAGTGGACACTCCCTGCAAAGGAGTTCGATGGCATGTGGGAAAGGTCTGTTTCATCTGGAATGCTCTTTAAAGTTTCCAGTTAAGCTTTTTGGCTGACAGTAACTTGCTAAGTTCGTGAATACAGCTTAATTTACGAACCTGGGTTGAAGAAGAGGCTATTACGCTATGCTCAAAGTGCGCTGCTTTTCACGGAAAAGGGTGTTGATCCTTTCTTGGTTTCATGGAATCGGTGAGCAGCATGTGATTTTTTCTTTAGACTACGTACTGCTGGTACTATTTCACAAGTGTTATGAGCACATGTGGTGATATTTGTTTACTTTTCAGAAATCCATTGTGCCAAATCAAAGATTTGATTGTTATCCTTGCAGTATTATTCTTTTACATGGGCCTCCGGGGACTGGGAAGACATCGTTATGTAAAGCTCTGGCCCAAAAATTATCTATTCGGTTTAACTCTAGGTTTGTACATTGATGAAATAGTTTATTAATCCATGGCAAACTGATAATTTCCTGATTTATATTTATGATTCACTCTACTTATGTTAGATATCCTCAGTGCCAATTAATTGAAGTGAATGCGCACTCTTTATTCAGCAAATGGTTCTCCGAGAGTGGAAAATTGGTAAGAAGGTCGTTATTCATTTTAGTTTGTAAGTGCTGCTGACATTTTTACATCAGCTTATCATGTACTTTATATAATTGTTGAGAGGTTTCATTATTTGATTGTGTTCATTTTACTGAACCATAACACAAAATTCTTGTAATAGCAGCCATTTTGTTTTCGCAATCATGTTGAAGGGACAAAAAGAATCATGTTGTTTTCTTTTCTGAAAAAATTGTAGTAGGTAGTCTTGTAAAGGTATCTCATTCATTTCATTTTCAATTAGGTGGCAAGACTTTTCCAAAAAATTCAAGAGATGGTGGAGGAAGACAACAATCTGGTATTTGTTTTAATTGGTGAGGTTGCGATGTCGACTGTTTAAATGGACTTGGTGTTTCACGGGCTGATTAATTTCCTATTCACCAATATGACAGACGAAGTGGAAAGCCTTGCAGCTGCTAGAAAGTCTGCTTTATCGGGTTCCGAGCCTTCTGATTCAATACGGGTAACCTGTCCTGTGTCTTAGCTATGTCATGAACCTCGGCAGATTCTTTTCATTAATGCTCCCGGCCATTAGATCAATTAAATGATTTGCTCATACCTCAACTTTTCTGCATTTTCTCAGGTTGTTAATGCCCTTCTAACCCAGATGGATAAATTGAAATCTTCGCCGAATGTTGTCATATTGACCACGTCAAACATAACAGCAGCTATTGGTATTTTAACTAACATGCATTATTCATCTAAGCATCCGGGGCATGTATTTTCTTTCTTCGGATTCTAACTGCTTGCTTGGCTGTAGATATCGCATTTGTTGATCGTGCCGATATCAAGGCATATGTTGGTCCACCAACTCTTCAAGCACGATATGAGATATTGCGGTCTTGTTTGCTGGAATTAATGAGGACCGGAATAGTGTCCAACATAAAGGTTTAGAAACACTCCCCAGTACTATCCAGGCTTTTTAATCCTCAAAGCAGTGCTCTCACCAGAATTAAATATACTCAGGAGTTGGACATGTTCTCTATACCCAGTTATGCTAGCGTTCAAGGACGGGTGATGCCTGTTCAGGACTTAGAGATGGCCGACCTCTGCAATGCACTGGTCGAGGCTGCAGATGCATGCGAGGCAAGTAGACAATTGTCATTTTGGTGGTTATTTTCTTTACCAAATTAGCATGGTTTAGTCAATATTCCTCGACGTCTTTTCCCAGGGACTGAGCGGAAGGTCCCTCCGAAAGCTCCCTTTCCTGACACATGCATCACTAGCAGAACCTCAATGGTGCAATCCGGTCAAGTTCTTGCGGAAAATGACAGATACAGCTAAGAGGGAGCGATCCGAGCTGCCTGACTGATGTAGATCTTGCAATCCAGTCATGGGTTTTTTTTCCCGCAGAAAAGATGAAGTTTATCGAACAAATATTTGTTCACAGTTAACTAGTTTGCCAAGGCTGTGAATATGCCTGTGTCGACAAGCGTCTCCATGTCGATTAAAAGATATAATGAACAAATGCTGATGATCTATAGTGTACATGTATACAACCCTCAAAATAACTGTAAACCGAGAAGGGATCAAAAACCAAATAAACAAACCAATTCCCTGTATACTGTACTAATAATCTTCATGCATAGGCCAACCTGATCGTTCGTGCAACCACCTCAACCTTGTGTTTCAACAAACCACAAGGCTTTCGCATTCCATTAGTAAGCAAGCAAACGTACCTCCGTCGCCTTTTCGGAGGCCTGCACTGCCGTCACAACGTTTGCAGAGTGTCAATCACATCTTCGGGAAATTTTCCTTTACAAATATTTACTATAGCCTCACGTGTTTGGGGATTAAGCCCATCGAGAATATCTGATAACTCCAATTTATGCTTCGTCCTGAGCCCTTCTAGCTCCTCCTGCTGCTTTATCAGGAGTTGCTCCAGTTGCTCTGCCAGCGCTTCCAGTTCTTTGGATCTGATGCCAAGGTTGGTCTCGACCGTCTCATGCTCCTGTTGGTCAGTGGAAGAATTCCTGCTTGCATTCTCCCCATCGCCATCTTCAGACAAGCCTTCTAGAGGGCTTGAATCTACCAGACACAAATTTGAGTGACCATGTGGGGTAGGAGAAGTCCCATCACCCTTTGGTGCGTTGGACCAATACTTCCTACCAGAAGGTGTTCTCTCCAGCATGAAATTGTTGGAAGCCATAGCATCAGTGGTCACAGCACAAACATCATCTTTGCTGCTGCTGATATCAGCGCCATTGACATCATCATCGTAACTATACCGAGCAGGTTCAATAGGTTCCCAGTCTGGAATTAGGGACCGAATTTCCTCATCAATCATTGCAGCAATAGTTGTGACATCTTGGTCTGTTAAATCCAACTCCTCGACCATTTCACTTGCAACTGCAGTTGATGTGTCCACTTCGATATCAAATGGAAAATGGATATTGCGAATGTTACCTGCCTCAGACCCAGAAGCTAACTTGGTTAGCTGAATGGAAACATTAGTTTGACTTTGAGCAAAGAAATGTTACGTCGTGGGGCAACTTTAATTAAAAGAGAGATGTAAAACCTGTCGGATCTGCTATTCTTAACTTCAGAAATATTGTATTCACATCTTTTCTTTGACCCTGAACTTTAAAATCTCTACTTGGTTCGGCCGTGGAATCATTTGCAACTTCTACATGCGGTTGTTGATCTGCATTAACCAGAAAGCATAAAATATCAGCTCGCATGCATGAAAATCAGCTTCAATGATTTCACAAACCCTCATGGACAACTTACATGAATCTCGTGCTCGAGGAGTATGCAATAATAATCTAGCAATACTTTCACTATCGTCGTCTGATTTCAGGAAAGGATCCAGTAGGAGTTCCTGAGCAGACAAACGATCTGAAACTCTTGCAATACATTTCTCTATAAATGCCCTCACCCGGGCATTGTTCACCTTCTCAAGTGAAGCAGGTTTTATCCCCTGATCCAAAAAAGGCCCGCAAATAACATTAAAAACTTGTAAATTAGGTAATAAAGTTTTCTTTAAAGTCAAGAATCAAGCATCCAATTTTCTAATAACTGGCAGGAAGGAGCAATTATCGGTAGTCTTAGACATGTATATGTGTAAGAGATATTTCCATCTATTGTCTTGCTTAAAGATACATTTTTTGGTGAAGATCCTCAGATAAACTAGTTGAAGGGATCTGGCAGTAGGAACAGGCAGTTGTGCTTCATTTGAGGGAATTTTTTTTTCTTGGTATGAAAGTATACGACAGTAATCTGCAACAATAAATTAATCCCACTGTATGGATCTGCAATTTTCAAGAATGTCGTAGTAGCATTGAAATAATTCTCAAGGGTAGGAAACAAACAAAGTAGCCAGCAAACAGATCCTTTCTCCCCATTTTGTCTTCTGACAAGTTCCTCTTCGGATGAAAGACATCTTCAGAACCATGCCAGTATCTCATTGATGGGATGTGACAGTTGGCACATGTGGCATGGAAATTGTTGGGAATCAACGGACCAAAGGAATAAGACACGCTCTGTTTGACAAGGACACTCCACGTCATGCAGCAATGCCAAACACAGACTCTTTGATTCGGCACCAAAAGGAATGTTGTAGAAAAGGAAGAAGTGCCTTACAGATGTCACTTTCTTGTATATCTGAGCTGCATTAGCACATTCTACATATGGGTACTCGAGGGTCACCATCTCCAGCATGCACATTCCGAAGGCATAAATGTCTACAAGCTCGTTGTACTCCTCCTCATAAAGTTCTGGAGCCATGAATTCTGGAGTACCTGTAAGTGAAGAAAAGACAATTTTGTCTGGTCAACATGCATTTGCCCCATATATAGATGAGTGATCTGCAGGTCAAACGGAAAATCCTCACCGATTACGCTGTGAGCTGACTGAGCCTGTTGAAGAATGGCAGCCAACCCCAAGTCACCGATTTTAACTTCCCCTTGGTTTCCATTAACAAATATATTGTCGCATTTCAAGTCCCGATGAATAATAGGTGGGTCATGACTGTGAAGGTAGAATAGGCCTTCCAGTATCTGTCTGGACCACTTTTTCAATGCTCTCAAGTCCACATGCTTATGCTTCTGTCGATACCTAGATAAAAAAGAAGCCGCCGATCAACCAGAGATACACTTCCTCCTAGAGCAATCAGTTGAGCTCGCTAACCAGAGAACAATAAACTTACTGTCGAAGAGTTCCTGACGTGAATATCTCCGTGATGAAGTTGATGTTCTCGTGTTTGGTATCCACCCATGAGTTGTAGAACTTAATAATGTTCTTGTGCTTCAGAGTCTTAAGAAGATGAACCTCCGAGTACAGTCGCTCCAGATCCTCGGAATTCTTCAACACATCCGCCACCTTAACCTGATTCCACGCCACTTCGATTCCTTCCAACTCATCAAAGGCCCTGTATCTATTCCCCCGAATCGACAACTTGATCAAGGAAGAACTAAATCTCATAAATGCCTTTCATATTAAGATGCTCTGCGCCTTCAATCCAACTAAAGATTTCGCACGTACAACATAAAAGGAAAAGGAGACCAAATGCTTTCACAGAGAATTTCCCAAGAAAAAGGATACACTTTCTTAAAAGCTCCTCTTCCCAGAACTTCTTTATACTGCAGAATCACATTTTCACATCAACCAAGACAATAATAATAACGAAAACAATCCCCAAATCAACCAGAAGACAAGAGCAATCTGGACATTGCATATAGTAAGATTCAGTAATACTAAGCTGATTACTCTAAATCAACCTATACGGGGGGAAACCAAACAATCGAAACAGACCCTCCCGTAACGCCCAGTGGGATCAATCTCGACGAATTCAGCATCAGGGTCATCCGGGTCTTGTTCAGCAGAATTGTTCTGGGCCATTGTTCTTCCCGCCCGCAGAAGCTAGAACAACCCAAAACCTCGTATCCCCGACGAAAGAAAAAGCAGGGAGCTTTGGGAATCAAAGGGGGATCGGACCGAGCGCGAAGGGCGGAAGCAGCGGCGAGGGGATCAAAAGGGGTGACGGAAAACGATCGGGAAAACAAATCCCGGGATGCAAAACACGAACTTTTTCCCCCTTTGATTTTTGATTAATTGGAATCCCGCGGCGACAACAAAATTCAATCGCATGTACGAGAAAGAGAGAACGAGGAAGAAAGAGACGAAGAAGAGGAGGAGGAGGAGGAAGAGGAAGAGGAGGCTCCTGTCTTTTGTCGGTTTTTCGCTGAATTGACATCTGATAGATTAGAACAAATCTGGACAATCGGAAAGTTGGTTGAAAATTTTTTTTTTATTTGGGTTAATGTCCTCCCACTCCCACTCCTACTCCTATAAAATAAATAAATAAAAGCCTTTTATTTTATAAAAGTCAAAAATTTCAATCTCACACAAACACAAAAGTTGAAATATCTGATGAAGAATCCTGTCCCCACATTATTTCTGGAGTTTTTTTTTTTTTAACTTTGAACATTTTCTGAGTCAAAATATTTGGTTGAGCCCTTTTTATCTTATATCCTCCATAATCAGACAAAGAGATCTGTGAAAACTTATCAGAAAGTAGGTCCAAAGGATCATATAAAACATGGCGGCTACCAAAATCGAGATTTCATTACAAATCTTTAACCTGATTCGATTTCATACGCATTGTGTTTTTTTTTTGTCTGACTCACCCACAAACAATTGGCAAAAGAACAAGAATCCAGACTTAAAAAAGTAAACCATTAGCTTTTTCCAGAATTCCCTTGTCTACTGAAGTGGTGTGGTGGTGGTCCTCACCTCCACCATATGATCAGGACTTAAGTGAAGGTAGGATCCCATCCATAAAAGGAGAAACATGACAAGGGCTTAGGGTCGAGCTTTTTCTCCATAATAATTGGAGGAGCAGACAAGTTCCATCGAAACTTAGCAAACAGTCCACTTCCTATGGATATAGATTATCTCAGTGCTCACTCAACAACTGCTTCTTCTCACATCCTATCACGAAGCTGCAATCAGCCTTCCAAAGGGACCACTTGAGAGCGCGACATCGACCAGAAGAATGAACTGCCTCAATTCTACTGAATATAGCCTCCAAATTTGAGCCAATCCTCAGCAAGGGAAGGTCCCTTCTTCTAATGTTTCTTAAGGGCATTCATCTTCTCTCTAAGGTAGTAAAGTTTTGCCCTCCTTACTTTCTTCTTGTCAAGCACCTTTACCTCCTTTAAGTTGGGAGAATACCTATCACGACAAAGGCAAATCATACAGCAGCTCAAACTCAAGTTGCCAAACTTTTCAGCTTGAAACTACAACTACAATTAAGAAATGGAATCAAGTTTCGGGCAAACTCACAGTGGGAAGAGATTTTCGACCCCAACCCCAGCAACCTGTCTTCGTATTCTAAAAGTAGAATTTAAACCGGCATTACGTCTTGCTATAACTATTCCCTTCAGAACTTGAACACGCCTTTTGTTCTCTGGTACTTCCTAAAATTCAGTGAATATGCAGGCAAGGGGTAAATGGCCACCTAAAAGGGAAAAAAACTAGAAACATAAGTTGCGAAACCAAAACTGGACGTACCACTTTCAGTTGCACAATGTAACCAGGCCTTATATCGGGTATCTCTCTCTGCGACTTGACTTCATCCACAGCCTCCTTATCCAGGATCTGTGTTATACAAGGAATTCAATACTGCAATTAACATAGACTAACTGTGGTAAATCCCTCATAAAAAATTATCCCGGCGACCTGAAACCTACGTTCATAATATGCCTCGCTGTTTTGTCCAGCCTCTTGAACTTGATCCGTGCAGGCGGATTTGATGAAGCGTCCGACAAAGGCGTATTAATGGGATTGCCTTGGGTTGTGATTCCTCTAACAGGAAACAGAGACGCCCCCAGATAAGGCCTACAATGCGGCCGTGCTGCAAAGCAAGCGCCATCTCCGGGAAACAAAGAAGCCCAATTGGACCGGGAGTTGGTCGATTGAGCGACGCGCAAGCTCTGCCACAGCAGCGAGCAAGCGCTCCGGCGAAGAAAATGCATAACTATAAACCGGTCACTGCTCGATCACCTCGTCCTGCAAATCGCGATCCACTAAATCATCCAAAATCTCGGACATCCTTTCAAAAAAAAAAAAAATCGGCCATTTCTAAAAACTAACATCACAATCCAAAACAACCGATCATCAATCCCAAAGTTGGTTAAGGCCCGTTAGCATCGAAACAGCAATCCGATCCCCGACTACCTCCAGCGATGCCTGGGGCAGTACTCGCCAACGAACGCGACGGCGGGAGCAGTTCGTAAACCCTAAACCGATACCTCCCCCCGGGAATAACGGAGGGGTCGTTTGAGCCTGTACGAATACTTAGGCCCACATACTTTGATGGCCCAATAAGGGCACAAAATTCTCAATTAACTCGTAGGCCCATTAAGGCCCGATATCCGCAATTATGATTTTGATTATGGCGTGTTAATATTGAAATTCCGAGGGTGAAAATGTTGCCCTTGGGCATTCATGATAAATCGAATATGATCTCCCCCTTTTTTTATTAACATGTTGAGTCCAGAGTGTATATTTATATATATCTGTGAGTTGATCTCACTTTTCCTTTAGGAAGAAGCAATGACAGACGATACAAGACGACCTCACCGGACATCA
This sequence comes from Melastoma dodecandrum, assembly GCA_029817715.1. Taxonomy (NCBI): domain Eukaryota; kingdom Viridiplantae; phylum Streptophyta; class Magnoliopsida; order Myrtales; family Melastomataceae; genus Melastoma; species Melastoma dodecandrum. The sequence continues at coordinate 3,420,351 of JARUPY010000182.1, forward strand.
CGCATTTCCCTTTGTTTCCAGCCAAAAGAAAACATACAAAATTACAACCATTGAATGAATCAAAAGGACCAGCAGGTCTACTACACAAATGACTCTTTGCGGTCGGAGCTTTACGCGGCGATCGCTCGCTCGCTCGCAAAGTTACCTCCGTAGAGTCCCGCAAGGGAGGGATAATGACCCCGCCAGCAAATTAAATGTCGCACGTCCTTCACTCTTCGGATCACTCAAAAGTCGAAACACGCAGACTTGTCTTAAAGGCCAACCAACCTTTGACTTACTGCAACTCCAAAGAAAAAGTAAGTTTGAATATTATGTATTTTTTATTAAATTTCTTAAATATTATTATGGTGTTTGAATGAATTATAAACCCTACGTTTTAAAATTAGATTAGTTATTAAAACTTAGTTTTGGTATGATTAAATTAATGATCGGCCGGATGTTTGTATAAGTTTGGACCGCAGAACACAAAAGAAAGAAGCAAAAGGAGGGGAGGAAACAAAACCATCCCCTTCCCCTGCAGCTCTGCCAAAACAAAGCCTCCAATCCTTTCGTACTCATTCCTCCAATGGCTCCCGCCCTAAACGCAAGTCCCTCCTTCCTCGTCGTCCTCCTCTTCGCCTTCCTCGGATTCTCCAGCGGAAACGTCCTCTTCTCCACCCTCCCCAGGACCCTCGTCGTCTCCGCTTCCCCTCAGCCAGGCCAAGGTCTGTCCAACTGTCAATAACGTGGCGTGAGGGTCACCGCGGTGTTCCTGTATCCGTCCCGTCTTTAGCCGTTCTGATTTTTTGTTTGGCTTTCTTTCGGTTGCCTTTTGACAGTGCTGAAAGCCGGGGAGGACAAGATCACCGTGACGTGGTCGCTCAACGGGACGGCGTCGGCAGGAACCGACACGTCCTACAAGACTGTGCAGTTGAAGCTGTGCTATGCGCCGGTCAGCCAGGTCGACAGGGCGTGGAGGAAGACGAACGACGACCTGGCAAAGGACAAGACCTGCACGCACCTCATGGGGTCCAGGCCGTACGAGGGGGGCAACCAGACGTACGAGTACCTCATCCAGAAGGACGTGCCGACGGCGACGTACTTCGTGAGGGCCTATGCCCTGGACGGGAGCAAGGTCCAGGTAGGGTTCGGGCAGACGACGGACAAGGCAAAGGACACGAACCTGTTCGAGGTGGAGGCGATCACGGGTCGGCACGCGTCGCTGGACATAGCGGCGTCCTGCTTCAGCGCCTTCTCGGTGTTGTCCCTGGCGGGGTTCTTCATGGCAGAGAAGAGGAGGGGGAGCCACCCAACACCCTCCCCGGTGGCCAACATGTGATGTGATTAAAAACTGCTGGCTCAATTGGGTGTGTTACTCCAACAAACAACAAACACACACTCTGTGTGATAAGTGTAATTTGTGGGATGGATTGATATGAGGAATAAGGAGGGAGGGGAATATCATCCATCTTTTTTTTTTTTTTAATATCTTCCAAAAGATTTGGAACACAGAATCGTATTACGAATCATGACAATAGTAGTAGTATCACGAATTGAAGCCGCAAATTTGAATTTGGGCATAATGGACAGCCACCCAAAAGGCAAAAATGATGGGCATAATAAAACATTAAGACGAAAAAGTTCGAAGGAAATCGTAAACGAAATCGTGTTTGGGAAATATGATGTTATTTTTAATTTCTTTTTCATAAATCACATTTATTTTTCTGAAAAATAAAATCACAATTTCCGGTTTATAAAAGAAAATCTTTTAGTAGAGCATGATACTGTCGTATGGGTCCAATTTTATTCATACGAGATGCTCACTCCTAGCTTTCCTTTTTCCCGATAAAATAAGAAAAGTCAATGCTCTGAAAAATCAGAGCAGATGTCTTCCCGACTAAATCACGTAGTTTTGTACGAAAATACGGTCAGTTTTAAAAAAAAAAAATTTATAAAATATGGTCCGAGTTTCGTAAAATACGGTTTTATTGTCCAAGGGACGCGTCTTCAAAATGCGCTCCTTAAAATGCAAAACCCACACCCCTCAACACTTAGCAAAAATATTTATTCGTCGGATAAAGAAGAGCATCTAACGGGGAGTGCGTTTTCAAAACCCGCTCCTTTAATTAAATGAATAAGGTTAGGCGCGTTTTCAAAATTCACCCCTTTAACTAAATGAAAAAACTGTCTAGCTTAGTTGGTTAGAGACCCAAGACGTCCTGCAAGTTCCGTAATACTTTTACCGACTCGACTAGAGGGGCGGGTTTTGCATTTCTTAAAGGGGTGTGTATTTTGCATTTCTTAAAGGTGTGTGTGTTTTGCATTTCTTAAAGGGGTGGGTTTTGAAAACCCGCCCCCGTTAGACGCTCCTCCGTTTTTGCTAAATGTTGGGGACGGGTTTTAAAAACCCGCTCCTGCCTATATACATGGAGGGTGGGTTATAAAAATCCGCCCTCTTTGCAGACGCGCCCCTTCGATGGTAAAATCGCATTTTATGAAATTCAGACCGTATTTCGTAATTTTTTTTTTTAAACGAATCGTATTTTCGTACAAAACACCGAAGGACAAAGTTCTACCATTCCTTCGGCTTGTGGAAATAAAGAAAAATTGGCAGAGAAACTGGGTAAAGGGTTGAATCACAGCGCATACACCTTTGAAAGAAGAATTGAGACACAGTTCTTCTCTATATTTTAAAAGTCAATGATGGTCTGGCACATCAGACACATTTGTCTGTTTTTTTACCTGGTAGGGTCCATGACACATCCTTCACTGAGTAGGAAAAACAAACCACATCTACAGCAGCATATATGGTATGGAGACATGGTATATGGAATAAATGCTCGATTTAACACTAGGATGGATGTCATCCATGAATTGTGAAGTGGGCATAAATTCACTCGTCCGTTGAGCAGGGATCTTCACTGCCTGCCTGCCTGCCCGGAGCCATGAATTCCAACAAAGTTCTAACAAACACGAATGTCAATCACGATTCCAAATTCTTGTGGGTGTGGCCGGAACAAAATCAATTCCAAACCGGCCGTTAGATACCAGCATACATGATCTACTAGCTAGAAGTTTCCTCCTCAAGGTATGTTCGTTCCTATGATGTAATAATGCTACAAGATTTACTCGGTACTTTGGCCGTCACATATCAGGCCAACAACAAGCCAATCAATGGTTGAAATACAGGTCGCAGCTCTCTAACCCACCAGTCCCGAAAAGTAATAGCCTGTCATCGTACACGTCCACGTAACCGAATGCATCGGTGCCAGGAGGGCACTCCAAAGCAGCCTCGAACACTTTATGATGGATCCCCCGAGAATCAATAGAATGCCCGCCTTTATGATCGTGTCCTGAGAGGCATACCTTCACGCAATTGTAATGGTGTATTACGTCCATTACCTCGTCAAAGTTCCACAAAAGTGCTTCTTCGGTCGAAGCCCCAGGATCCAGGGGCAGGTGACAGCACACCACTACCTTTTGTTTCAGGCTCGTTGCTTCTTGCAAGACCCTGTCCAACCATTGTAGTTGTTCTTCCCCTACAGCTCCATTGAACATCAGGAATCGCCTATCGAGCCCCTGAAGTCCAACCGGGCTATTCTTATCTGTATTGGGATTCTTAACCTGAAGGAGTTGCATGGCTTGCTTTGTCTTAGGATGACCTGGCGGCCAACCTATTGCACTAATATCATATCCATCCAGCACAACAAATCTGTAACCAGGTACGGGGCAAAAATCATAGTAGGCACAACCATCGCCCCTCTGTATCTTCAACAATGGAAGTAGTTCACTGCGCGGCAGATTATACAGGCAATGGTTTCCAATCATGTGGTAGACCGGACAGCTGAATTTCTCGAACTCGTTCACCACTTTACAGACGGTCTCCATGGACCGGTCCTTCGGGCAGAACCCATCAGCTATGTCCCCAAAGTTTATTGCAAAACTTAGGTTGTTCAACAGGTTCCACTGTTTAACAGCCCTCTGCAATACAAGAATGCTATGTCGATAATATCTGGGTACGCCCAGGAATGATCTCCCATCTGGGATATCGGCATACTGGACGTCGGAGATGACACCAAAGGAGAACAGCGGCTTCTTTACTTGCAACCCCGTGAAGCCATTAGCTGACCCCATGATCTAAAGTATCCGGCCCAAATCAATCATTCAAAGAGTAGAACATGAGGCCACGGGAAAAGCAAGGTAAATAAATACTCCAATATCAGAACAAAAACAACAAAGGAATAAACAATCATCGATGTTCTGATAACAACCCAGGGGTTTATTAAGTGGAGAAAAAATGTCTCCTCTGGCGATGGGCGTTCTTCGGTGAGAGCGACCGAAATACCCAGCTGGCAAAGTTAAATTGAAAGCCTCTCGGAAAACATATTGGGTCTACAGCTAGAAATCATCAATCCAGAACAGAATCTGAAAGTTTGGGCAGCAAAAGCAAAGCAGATAGTCCTAAATACTCCCCCCATAACTACAGAATCCACATTTTTGCTTCTGAATCCTATAGACTGTGATTCTGAAATTTGGAACCCTCGACGAAGGAAGGGCATCCGAACCACTCCGGCCGACGTCAGATTCCCCATATGACGACCACAAGGATCAACAGACAGCGGAAGCAGAGACTATAGAGATGCAAACTGGGAACAAACACAATCCGAAAGCCTACTCATCTAAAACCATGGCCGATGCACAACATTCCTTGGAAAAAAATCAAAACAGAATCCCACAAACAACACAGAAGAAGAAAAGATTGCGCAAAAGGAAAGCCGTGGAGGGATGCGATTCACGAGCTGATTGATGGCTCAACCAAACTCCAACAAAGGCGTCGATGGAATCGAGAGGCTTATTTACCTGCACCGACAGGGGAACGCCAAGGGCCCGCCGGAGACGGATGATTACGAATATTATGGAGGAGGAGACTTAAAATCATCAACCATCAGAAACAGATACCCAGGATTTATATATATATATATATATATTTATTTAAATAAAGAGCCGGTATTCGGCTCAGGTTGTCACCGACCGGGTTAGGCCCGGTCTCATGTCAAAAATAATATAATCTGTAATTGTTAAGTAAAAGTATACCAGTCGGATTGGTTCATCGGACCGAGGGATAATAATTTGGTACGATATGTGAATTAGATTTTGTGTTACGCCTGTTATCAGAACTTGGTACGAAATTTCTCGTTATTAAAAAAAAAATAAACAAAGAGTTTTTACTGCCTTAGATTACCAGGAACAAGTTGAATGTTTCTTAAAAATCTTAAATTTAAAATTTGAAAGTCAATCTTTCAAAAAATTCAGTTTTGTTAAGACAAAATCGATTCCCGACATTAGTCAGTAAAATTTGAAATTAAAAATTCTATTTTACAAATTTTTTTTATAAAGGAACAAAACTCCAATATTTACATATTACAAGGGCGGTGGATACAGTTGCACGGATTAGCGCCCGGCCTCTATCTCCTAAGGTGGTCCCTTGTAAAAAACGGGTGCCTTAGAGCTTCTCGAGCTGTCAGTCTGTCTGCTGGATCGTACCTCAGCAGGCCCTGCAGTAAGCTGATCAGGTCCCCCGCCGAATGATCCACGTGTTGCATTACCAGGTTCTGCATCCCCGGAACTCAATTGTCTCAACCCATCTGCCCTCCCCCAAGTGAAAAAAAAAAAAATTACAAATGATACAGAGTCATGATCTCGTACCTGGAGCCGAGGCAGCTTTAAAACGGCCCTGATGCTATCCCTTGAGGTGGCGCCTTCGGGCCAGTCTAATCTACCCCTTCGAACATACTTCTCGGCATGACGGCTGGAGATACACACAGCTTTAGAATGGGAAGGGCATAGAGGGCAAAGCCAAAATCAATTTCCAAAAGTACTAAAGACTGACTCTGCCCGTTTTAGTATATGGGTGGGCAAAGGACCAAGTACTCTTTCCATCATAGCAAGGTGTTCGAGATTTTCATGCGTTTGAAATAATGCTTCGCCCTGTAAGAAACCGAGATATGTTCAGCATTAGCTCAGTTAAAGATGAAAAACCAACTATCAGCGACATTTCTAAGCAACCATAACAATTAATACCGTGCACAATTCCACGAGGATACAACCAATGCTCCAGATGTCACAAGGATAACTCCACCCAAGCCCTGAACCGTGTTACACCGTCAAATCCTTGGATCACAAAAAAATGTAAGGGACGAGGAGACAAACCTTGGAAACTCAAACTTACCCAAAATCACTTCAGGGGCTCGATAATGCCGAGTCGACACAATGTAAGATTGATCCTGTCGTTCATATGTGGTGCTGCCAAAATCAATTACCTTGATTGAACTAGATTTTGGAATTCTTTTGTAATATGAACTATCCTTGGGTGAACGAGAAGAACCCTGCAAAATCCAGTTAATTACTATTACCCAACAAAACAAACATTTAGGGTCAAAATGGAGGAACAAGTTGAATTAAAAACAGAAGGGGCTCACTGCACAAAAGAGGGAACCGACCTTATAATCAGGGACTTTGACATACTCCGGAGATACAAGAAGAATATTCTCAGGCTTCAAGTCCGTATGTATAAGTCGCAACTCATGCATAACTGCACAGGAGTGAGGGTATGGGATAAGCAAGATGCCGATGAAAAAGTAAAATGCCAATGTTGCCCACTAATAACAAGTATGGAATAAGTTAGTGCAAACTGATAAACAGAAAGAAAACTAGCTTAGTTTAGTGGTACTACACACATGCTATACATTCCAACAGTTGTCCTCCAATCTCACGGACAAGATCAATCGGAAATGAGCGATAATTGTTTTTCCGTAGAAAATCGTATAAGCTTGGTCCAAGCTTCTCAAACACCTGTTGAGCACCATTTGAATTCATCCAACATTTTAATCCCCAGATAATTGGGGGATTGGGGAAATCAACATTATTCCAAACCAATCATATACTTACAATACAGATATGGTTACGATAGTCAAACCAGTTCCGTATTTGTACACAACTGCAAGGAACAAACCCATTTAACAAAAGCGAACTTGTCTGATGTTATCATACTTTCAAAGATAAAATGAAAAGGAACCAGACAGCACACTCACCGATTGCCACCCTTATCATGCTCTCTCAGCTGTTGCAGAACATCAATTTCTATCATGGCAGCTTCCCGGTATTTCTTTATGCCACGAACAATCTTAATTGCAACCATCTCTCCTTTCTCTCTGTCCCAGCATTCCAAAACTTGACCAAAAGTTCCTAAAGCAAAAGGGGGGGAAAAGAAAAGCCTGTTTAGTTGCCGTTCATGCATAGTACACACCGACAAAATCCATTAAGGAGCAATGCACTTGAAACAAAATAGACAGGCAATATTGATTAACGGGCCCAATAAATATCATACCTTCCCCCATTTTGCTGCGGATCTTATCTGCACACAAGCAAGACAGCATAAATTTAGGAGTGCGAAAAACTAATAGTAAACAACCAAAAGGGAAAAGGTTTCAATTAATATTAATCTCTCAATCAATTGATATTTGCATCTCAAAAAAAAAACTTGATGTATAAGATCAAGGACTAGAATCATCATAAGTATGAAGATTCTCATAAGCAAGTGAAACTTCCTCACAGGATGATATTACATGGCATGAGGAAAATTGAGATATTTGTAAAGCATTATAAAAATAACTAATTTTTTGAAAGAGGGTTTAAACATGTGACTGAGAAAACATCCAGATAGAAAATTTAACAACACCCAAACGGCAAGTGTAATTACAGCGTGATGTTAAATTTTCTCCCAGCGCAAACATGTAATGGCCATCTTTGTCATCTTCTCTCCACGGTGGAGAACCATTTCGACCGACTTCCTTTAGAAAAAGGGAACTAGTAGTATAATCTGAGGGAGCTGTTGGAGGTGCGAAGCTGGTCACATTCCCAACCTCTTGTCCACAAAACAATCCTACCTGAGCCTACACACAGCCATCCATTCACGTACCACTTCATTAAGTAAGGTGAAAAGTTCCTACCGCCATACCTTACATCATTGGACTTATTCACCTAATGTCACATTTAATTTTAAGGCAAGATCTGCAACACCATACTAACAACAGACTTATGAAGATAATTCAGATCAAGCAATCAACATCTGCATAAGTGACCAGGTCACATCAGCAAGTGCAACAGATTAAGATAAAAGAAACCCAATCGTGAAAGAAACTCCCAGATATCACCGATCCAAACATTCCTCCAGACTTTCTATCACATGATTTTAAATCACCTCAGAATCTCGGGCTTCTGATGATGGACATGCTTGAAAGATGTGGTGACAAAGAACTATGATGAAGAAAGCTATTACGCGGCAGAAATCGAAGCTAACAAATCATGCACCATGTAAAAAGTTCTGGAAGGAGAAGAAACAGCCGACTAGAGAAAGCCAGAATACAGACAGAAGGCCTCAAATTGGTCCTGACAAGTTACATCCCTACACAGATCATTCACGTTCAACTTTTCCAAATATTAGACGTACAAAGCCAAACAACTCCACGAACAAGCAACAAGCCTCCGATCTATCCTAAAATCAGTCGCTACACGAGTCACAAGAACCAATATCAACGGGACCCCTCGATCAGATCCAAACACGGCAAGCGACCAAATCAAACTAGAAACGACCAATAGAGGCGGAGCCCGATCTATACCTGCGGAGCTTCGGGAACATCCCAACCTAACCGAAGCCGCTTCCTCGGGCGGCGATCAAAGCGCGAGTGGGGGAAATCGGTCAAGCGTTCCATCTCCATCGACGGATCTGAGAGCTCCAACCCCACAACAAACGACGCGAGAATTCTCCCTGTCAATCAGATAATAAGAAGCAAAAGGAGGACGCCGCAAAGACACCCGGGAATCGATCGACGTGAGAAGCACGCCGGAAACTAACCCTAAATTTTATGGCAGGTGGGGGAGACAACGAAGCGTGAGAGGAAGGGGGGGGGGCACGTGGCGAGGTGGCAATCGTTGGATGGAGCGAGTTGCCTGGAATTGACGCGCGCGATGATTGTTGGGGCCAACCGTGGTTGAGTTATTGTAACCGGGGTTAGTTAGCCTGGTGAATGGGGGGAATATTCGGATCGGGAGAGGTTCTTATTCGAGCGGTGGCGTTGACGCTTCCCTCCCACAACTTGGACTTGGTCTTATTCGTTGTGGGCCTTGGAGGAGAGAGCTATGAGCCCATTTTTTAGTGGGCCCGGGAACACGTTTTGTCGATCCCCGAAAATATAACGTTTGCTGTTGTCAGAGAATCCCTGCCTGGGCCTTCCCCCATTTGCCCCTCCCCCTTCCACACCGACCCGGGGAGTACTTGTCGTGCCGATGATTCTCAATTATTTTATTCTTATTTTAATGAAAGTATTTAGAATTGTGTTTTGTTTTTTAATTGTCTTCCTCGCTGCCTCCTCCACTGCCTCCCCGTCGTCGGTTCGGTAACCTATGTTAGAATTAATTCGTTGCACGTTTTCAATGTTTTGTTAGTGGATTACGGAGAAGTTTAATTCCTAGTGAGTTAGAAGTTAATGATCCTGATCAATGTTCTGGCAATTGCCAACCCCGCAGTATTAATATATTGGCCTTTGTATCCTCCTCTTTGAATACAAATAATCAAGTGGAACTTTAAAGTTCGATTGAGACCAAATTATTAGGTGTTGAAATAAAATATAAAGAGTTTAAATTATGTAATTAAGCGAGGGAACGAGGATGCCATTAACGCGCGTATCGCACACGTCACCGCCCAGCGCGCTTTCCCTTCTCAGACATCCACCCAACCAAGAAAGAAAAAGAAAATGTCATCTCCCTCGATCATCTTGGCTTCTCTAATCATCCCCCTGGTTGTGATCATCTTCCTCTGGATCCAAACCAACTCCAAGTTCTCCGACAAGAACCTTCCTCCCGGGCCGAGGAGGCTACCCATCCTCGGCAACCTCCACCAGCTCGGTGATGCAGGGCAGGGGAAGAAGGCAGAAAAAAGAGTGGGAGCCAAAGGCTGCTGGAGCCGAAGGCTGTTAATGACAGAAGGCTGTCCCGTAAGTATGGCCCCCTTGTCTACCTCCAGCTCGGTTCCCTCCATGTCCTCGTCATCTCCAATGCAGAAGCTGCCCGCGAGGCTTTGAAGACTCATGACCGTGCCTTCGCCGGTCGGCCTTTGTCGCTGGAGTTCTGACCTATGGATTCTCGGATGTCAGTTTCTCAGCGTACGGTGACACGTGGAGGGCCCTCAAGAAGATCATGGTCACCGAGCTGCTTGGACCTAAAAGGGTCCAGTCTTTTGAGTCGGTGCGTGCCGAGGAGGTCCGGAGAAACACGGTTTCCTCGTCTGCGGCAAGGTCGTTCCCAGTCAACATCAATGAGATGGCAGTCCTGCTGGCGAATGACGTGGTGTGCCGGGCGACATTTGGAAAGAGGTGCAACGAGGGGCAAGGGTAGAGCAAGTTCCACGAGACGATCTGCGAGTTACAGACGGCCTTGGGTGGGTTCTGTGTGAGGGATCTGTTTCCGGGGATGTGGTGGTTCAACAAGGTCAAGGGGCAGCCGAAGAGAGGGAAGCCGATGATCTAATCTATGTACTGCTTCGTCTGCAGGCTGATCCGGACCAGGAGAGCACTCTCACGAATGAGCAGATAAAAGGGGTGATGACTGTGAGTACAAATCCGCAATCCTCGAGATTTATGCGGCTGACCGCCAAAGTGCGACTCTAATGGTCCTACTTTGTCAATTGCGTTCCGGGACACTTTCAATGCAGGAACAGACACCTCGGCGTCCGCTATCGTGTGGACAATGACAGAACTAATGAGGCATCCAGCCATCATGAAGAAAGCTCAAGAAGAGGTCAGGAGTGTCACGAGAGGGAGATCTGTGTTCCCCGAGAGCGACCTTCCGAACGTGAACTACCTTCTGTCGGTGGTCAAGGAGTCTCTCCAGCTGCACCCGCCCCTGCCCTTGCTCATCCCTAAAACCACCATCGAGGACTGCAGGATCATGGGCTACGACATTCCGAAGGGGACAACAGTGTTCATCAACGAGACAGCCATATCGACCTACCCAAGTAGGTGGGAGTCCCCGGGAGAGTTCAACCAGAAAGGTTCCTGAAGGAAGGGTCGCCCGACATCGACTTCAAAGGCCAGGACTACGAGTTCCTGCCGTTCGGAGCAGGAAGGAGGGGTTGCCCAGGGATCAACTTTGGGTCGTGGTGATCGAACTCGCCGTCGCCAACTTACTAAACGGCTTTGACTGGCAACTACCCCCGGGGACAAAAATCAAGGACATCGACCTCGAGGACTCGGCATCATCACGCACAAGAAGAATCCTCTCCGCCTCGTCCCGATCACCGTAACCAAATAACAGTCGCGACCGCAGGAACGGCGGGACGTCGCCCGGGTTCACTGGAAGATGTTTAGTCGTCGGTGGGGGTGGTGGAAATGGCGTGTAGTGTTGGAGGCGGTGGGTGGAGTGGAGAAGACTTATTCTTGTTCGGCTTTTTCTCGCTTCGCCAGGTGTCAATTCGTCAAAAAGCTGAACTCGTGATGGGTTTGTTTTAGCTTTCTTAAACTCAAGCGTGTGAAACTGTCCGAACTCCGAAGTTATCCAAAAATTAAGCCAATGGTCGGAACGTGGGAATTTCACCCGTCAACCTCAAAGCTGAGATGCAGGGGAAAATCCAATCGGAATCCACCACACACCCAAATCTGGGAGCAGATTTAATCTGAATTTCATGATGTTCGTTTTGTGTTCTTCCCTCAAATCACGGGGTTAGCTGGGGGACCATCTCATTAGCCTAAATCTAAACAAGACAAAACAAAACAAAACCCCAATTGCTTCGATGATTGTTTTGTTGATGTTCACCTAAAGGAAAGTTCCTGGAATCTGTCCCTCTTTCGAAAAGTCTCCTCAGAGGCTCACTCCACGACGTGGCGACCAAACCCAAAACCAAGTTGTAGCAACTGCGGTCTAGTTGCGTAGATCCAGTTCGTTTACTTCCTCCCCCCTTGACTCGTACCCTAACCCAACCTTCCCCTCTTCCCTTACCCCAATGCCTTTCCGTCCCCTCGAGGTCTCAACCTTCCCTCTGATTGTGAAATTTCGCTGCTTTTGATCTTTGCTCGACCCTTTTGTTGATTTTCCCGTACTGGGGTTCTTCCGAATTCTTCCCCTTGTTTTGGGTTGGATTGGAAAGGGGGAAAGGCATGTTCTTGTTTGCATCGATTTCGTGTTTTGTTGATTGATCGAGGTTGATGGAGCAGGGTGGAAGGATTATGTGACTTTACCCCAATGCCGATTGACTATTTGTTGTCTGAATGTCATGGATTTGTCTCTTGCATGCCGCAGGAGGACTGCTGCTATTTGTGAATTCCATGGGTTCTGTATTCTCGAGGCGGAGCAGTACGAGGGATCCTTCTCCCTTTCCGCCGAGTTCACAGCCGTGGAGTAATCAGGGGTATTCTCATGCCCCGTATCCTCAGCCTTACCAGTATCCACCCTATCCTCTGCCATCCTCTCAGGAATATGAATACCAGCAGAAGCATGTGCCCCCACCTCCAAGCTACGGTGGTGGTCGGCCTTCTCAGCCGAGGAGGAAACTAGAGAGGAAGTATTCGAAGATCAACGATGACTACACTAGCCTGGAGCAGGTCCGTGTCGAAGAATTGTCTTGAGTCTCCACTTCTGTTGGGGAAATTCTACATGATTGGGAAATAGGACGTTTAACATTGGCTTGTCGAAAGTAATCGTAGGAACTTCATCATTGTCTAAGTAGATGCGTGTATTTATCCTTCATGATGCATCTTAAATGCGTAAGAACAGGTTTTTCCTGCTCTCTCGAACTTGTATTAGAAAGAATTTTGCAGATGTGTGACTGTGAGTGTACTGCTTACCATGTTCAGGTCACAGATGCATTGGCGCGTGCTGGTTTGGAGTCCTCTAATCTGATAGTTGGTATTGACTTCACTAAGAGCAATGAATGGACAGGTCAGGTCGACTGCCGGATATTTCATTCTGTTGTTTTGATATTTGTTTAATTGTAGTGGATGAGACTTCCTTTAATTGTCTTGTGGCAGGTGCCAGATCGTTCGGCCGGAAAAGCCTTCATCACATTGGAAACGATCAAAATCCCTATGAACAGGCAATATCAATAATAGGGAAGACATTGTCATCCTTTGACGAGGATAACATGATTCCTTGTTTTGGATTTGGAGATGGTATATGTTCACTTGTGCTTTATCGTAGTCTGCTCAAGGGGGCTATTGACTAACACTTTGTTCGTGTCGGCAGCTTCTACACACGATCAAGAAGTGTTCAGTTTCTATTCCGATGAGAGATTCTGTAATGGTTTTGAAGAGGTTTTAAGGCGTTACAGAGAATTGGTTCCTCAACTACGGTTAGCTGGTATGACACCCTCGAAGCCCTCCTCTAAAGATACTGGAAAGACAGTTTCATGATAATACCGATAAAATCCTTCCACTCTTTACCTAAGAAATGCATACTTATCTTTACTTTGATCAGGACCGACTTCATTTGCTCCCGTGATTGAGATGGCCGTTACGATTGTTGAGCAAAGTGGGGGCCAGTACCATGTTTTATTGATTATAGCTGATGGCCAGGTATACTGCCTGCTAAAAAGAAATGAATCCAGTAAAATTAAAATATATCGATCATCTGCTACAAAGTTTTTCTTTTATATGCTCAATTCTCGTTTCCAATGAAGGTGACAAGAAGTGTTGATACTGATGGTGGCCACCTTAGCCCGCAAGAAAGAAGCACCGTTGAAGCGATTGTCAAAGCTAGGTACCTGCCGACGATTTTTCAGACAAGTCTACTAAGTCACTGTAACATCCTTCTGATGATGTGTGCTTTTGGCAGCAATTACCCCTTATCGATAGTCTTAGTTGGTGTTGGTGACGGGCCATGGGACATGATGAAAGAATTCGATGACAACATCCCCGCTCGTGCCTTTGATAATTTTCAGGCATGTATATTACAAGATTCCTGATGCAACTTGGATATCGGATGCTCGTGTTGGTTTCTACCAAAAAAGTTTAAAAGTGCTGCATGGCTGTTATGTCCTGCCTCAGCACTCTTTCTGCCCGCCCCTTATATGATTTTCAGTTATTCTCTCTTGCAGTTTGTGAACTTCACAGAAATAATGTTGAAGAACATGGATCGATCGAGAAAAGAAGCAGAGTTCGCTCTTTCGGCTTTGATGGAGATACCTTCCCAGTATAAGGCTACCTTGGAACTTAATATCTTGGGGTAATTATAGGAGGAACCCTCTCTTATGTCCTCGTGTCGTCTCCCTTGTCAGTTTCCTTTCATTCTTCCTCAACCCTATATGTTTCGGACCAGGAACCGGAGAGGCAAGGAAATAGACAGAGTTCCACTGCCTCCTCCTCAGTATTCTGTTTATGGCGGTAGTGAAAAACCATCGCACTCGAGCAGTTTTCGTCCCTCTGCCCCTTCTTCTCAACATCAGCCGTTCACTTCCTCGAGTTCTGCTTCTAACCATGTGAGTTGCTCTGATTAACCAAGTCGCTAGAATTATCTGTTGAATATCGCTCCACTGTTAGCATAACATGCTTTGCTTTTCATCTTGTCCTAGGACTGCCCCATTTGCCTGACCAATCCCAAGGATATGGCCTTCAACTGTGGTCATCAGGTAATGGATGATCTTCTTCCTTTAGCTCTCTCTCCTTCAGCGTTTACCTTCCCTCGCTTAACAATGAACTGATGAATGCAGACATGCTGCGAATGCGGAGAAGATCTGGACACATGTCCCATCTGCCGGAGCTTCATAGAAACAAGAATCAAGCTGTATTAAAAGTTTTCGCCATCTTCATAGGTTCTTTAAGACGAAGATATGCATTGAGATTGTCAAATTGTCGAAGCATGCGCTGGTGCCTCGGGTTGGAGCTCGGTGTGGCCTCTGTAAATAAACCCACTTCTCCTTTCACTGTCATGCCTAATTTTCTTTAATGAGATTTGATGTGAGATACTGGTTTAGTTAATAATGGTTTCTTTTCTCGGGTCCCCTGAATCCTGTATTGTCTCCTGACCGCACTCTAGAGTTTACCCTTAATGGTGCTCAATGGCTACAGTTTCGAGGAATGAAAGGCTCTCGTGGGAAACTAGAATATGTTTTGGTCATTCCTCTGCAATGACAGCCGCATGTTAAACCTAACCATCAACCTAGACAGACTGCCAGGCATACATGGCAGGGCTCGGAGAGGACTCATCCAACTGGTAATAACACCCATCCGCCGCCCGTCATCGCAGGCTCTGGACATACAGCTATTCCAGATGGGAATTTTTAACAATGACGAAGCCGCGGGAAGGGTCTTCAAAGAGCTGAACCAGAATTCTTACGTAATGTTTTACCACATCAATCATGAATTCCTCAACAAATTCTGTCCCGGGGGCCATCTGCTTTCGATTCCCAAACTTCGGCCCACCCTCTCTTTCTCTTCTTTATATTATCTGCCGGAGACGGAGTCGTCCTACGACAAGCTTCAGGGAACCGGAGGACAGCGGAAAATAAAGAAGACGACGAGAAAAGGAACACGGAGGATCAAGTAAACTTTTAGATTAAACGGCAAGGTTATTAACTAATAGACCAAAAAAGCCCGTCTTTAAGCCCAAAGCAAAGATGTCAGCCAGGGACGAGGCTAGCCTCCACTGCGTCCAGGTCAAGCGATGCGGGAAGGTCCGGATAGGAACAGTCGGCTTGGCTGGCAGTATCAGTTTTGGTCCGGCTCATTTTATATTATGCTTCGAGTCTTAATTCAATCACGCCCCCATCCAAACCCCACATAATACTAACCCCCTCGACTCGACCCTCGCCTTCTTTCTTGTTCCCTCCCTATCCGACTCTTCTTCCCCCGTTTTCTATCCGGAGGATGACGTCAGCAGCTGCCCGGCTGTTCAAGCCCCTCTCCGTGGCCGATGCCTCCTACCACCAGCTGTCCGTCAGCCTCAGCCTCTTCCCCTCTCCCGACCATCACCGTCTCTCCTTCCCCCTCAAGAACCCCTCCCTCTCCCTTTCCTCCGTTACGTCCAGCAGGAAGTTCCATTCCCCCAATCTCGTCGCTTTCGTTGCCGAGGGCTCCGATTGGGGTTCCCTCGGCGACGACGACTCCGGAGCCGCCACTTCCACTGCCACTGCCACCGCACTCGACCTCGACCTCGGCCTTGACCAGGGGGAATCTGGGTTTGAGTCTTTTGAATCGCAGGGAGGAGGCGACGTATCCGAGGCCGAGGGTCCGGTAGGGGAGGAGGAGGAGGAGGAGGCTTTTGTGAAACCTCCCGAGGAAGCGAAGCTCTTCGTCGGGAACTTGCCTTATGATGTCGACAGTCAGAAGCTGGCCATGTTATTCGAGCAAGCTGGCACGGTCGAGATTACTGAAGTGAGCACCTCAAATCACCTCCTGCCGAATTGCGTTTCTTTTTCGTCTGTATGCTTGTTCCTTCGTACTTCCACCATGTGTTTTGGAATTCCACATGATGTTCCTCGTGTCCTGCAGGTTATCTACAACCGAGAGACGGACCAGAGTCGGGGGTTTGGGTTCGTTACGATGAGCTCTGTTGAAGAGGCCGAGAAGGCTGTCGACACCTTTCACCAATACGTAAGCCTTTGCTTCTCCTCTTACTTATTACTTCAATATGTGAGAATGTGCTTCAAATGTGAATTGATTGATACATGATGCCATGGAGATTGCTTGCCCTGAAGAACGGCTGCTTAGTTGATAGTCTTCTACTGGGGAGGAACATGATTGTTGTTGTCGCAAAGCAAGAAAATGTTCTCCGTTTGGGAATTGATATATCTGATCTTGCGTATCTAGTGAACTGTCGCATTCCTATATTCATCTTCGCTTTAGTTACTTTAAGTTGTTGAAAACTTCTTTCGATTTCCACCCGTTATGGTCAAGTCCTTGAGATACCAGCTGGGGCAGAGGACAATGCCAAGCCCGATATCAAGTTTAACCAATTTTATATTTCCTTCCCTTTAATGTAACTGCATGATAATGAATTGGGTGAAATAACACTACAGCTTCCTCTTTAGCCTTGTTCTAGTTCGTTAATGATCTATGTGGTAATAATAGCAATGCGGACACTGTGTTTCTCTTTCTTTTGCTGGAGATGATGCTTTTGGTTACTTGATTAGGACATGAATGGTAGATTCTTGACCGTCAACAAGGCTGCTCCAAGAGGCGCACGACCCGAACGGCCTGCCAGGGCGTTCGAGCCTTCATTCAGAATTTATGTGGGAAATTTGCCGTGGGATGTGGACAATGGTCAGCTTGAGCAGCTTTTCAGTGAGCATGGGAAGGTTACTAGTGCCCGTGTTGTTTATGACAGAGACTCAGGACGTTCTCGTGGCTTCGGTTTTGTGACGATGGCTTCTGAAGAGGAAATGAACGATGCCATTGCTGCACTTGATGGACAGGTATTTCCGTTAATTGTCATTGTTTTTTTTGCCACTGCTCTTAGGCGTATTTCTGACTATTTCATTTTCATGATGAGTATTTTCTACCAAAAAAAAAAAAATAACTTCTTTTAGTTCAAAGCAGAATCTCTCATTAGCAGAATTAGTTACATGGTTTTGTGGATTCTTAATTCATTAATCCGCAAATCAAAATGAATAGTTAACCAATCGCAAGTACTGCAGAATACTTGTGTTTTATATCTAATTTCTTTGTGCTAAAATAGTCCAAAGAATTCTGAACTGACCTGGAACCCTTTGAGGAGGATGTGAATATCATGCTTGTTCAACGATAGTCCTTGGTCTACTACCAAGACGAGTAACGTCTTTCTGTTCTCTTGGATTGCATTCGCAGAGTCTGGATGGAAGAGCGATCAGGGTGAATGTTGCTGAAGAGAGACGGAGGCGTGATTCCTTTTGAACCTGGGTGGGTTAGTTGCAGGGAAGTGTTAAAATTTGCGCTAGGTGATCACATTTTTTGTCAAAGTCAAAATATTAAGCGACCCATTTGAAATCTGCTGCTTGTGTCCGTTCTGCTTGGATCAAGAATTGAATTTATAGAGATGATTCTTGCTGGCCGAAGAACGTTTGAGTTGCATCCACATGGTGATCGCTGTTTGGCAAATAGTTCCACGTCGGATAGAGAATGGCATGGGCCAATGCATATATAGAGTTGGAACCCCTCACCTAATTGTCAGATTCATCCCGTTGAACAAAGAGTCCGAATGGAATTACAGGGAGCCGTTGAGAAATAGTCCCACAAAGGCCAGTGCCACCCGTCACCTAATTTCAACACGCTACGTGATTCGGGTACCGGTGGTTGTACAATATGCTTGCGAAAGAGGAAAAACCTAAGCAACTCGGCTGGGAGGGGTAGCGGCTCGGACCCTGCATGCACAACCTGAGTCTTATCTGGTGTGCTTGGCTTCCTAAGAGGGGAGCACTCGAGTTGTGCTTGAGCTGCATTTATTGAATATTTGCAATGCTTATCCCTCCTTTTCCTTTCAAAGGCAAGAGCCCCTTGTTACTTGGGCATGCTTTTTAATGAGCCTACTCCTCGTCCACTTCCGCCACACACGTGGCCTCGGGTGGCTTGGGCCCAGGCCCAGTAGATTTCTTTTTGATATCCCAACTAACCGACAACTGTGAACAGCTCCGGTGATGACTTACCTTGCCTTCCCTCCTTTTAACCCCCCTCCCCCAGCTGATGCTGTTGCATGCCTCCGGCTCCGGGAATGGGGTCGTCCCTTTCTCTCTGTACTGCCTCGAGTGGCTGTTTCCAAGCTCATTGCCCTCGATAATTAGGCTTCTTACTTCACTTCGTCGCACTACTACGTACTCATACACTTTGATCGAAATTCGACGAATAATTTATATTTGGCTCCTGCCATCTCCCCGCCAAGCGCTCAAGGCATCTTTCTCGTCCGCCGCAAGTGACGATGGGATTGAAAGAAGAGGCGACCAGGAAAAGAAAACGCCAGCGGGAACGTGCCCGAAATGAAAAATTAGAAGGATGTTTTCCTTTCCATCATCATTTTCATGGATATGTGCTGAAAGAATTATCACCGAAATGAGACAAAATCAAAGTCTCACGTCAAAAGAGCCCGACCTGACCATTTGCAACATAGCACAAGGAAAATCCGGTGGTAGTGTTGTGGGAGGATCATCTCCTCCTCAAAAGTTAATATTACATCATCCTCCTCCTCCCCACCACCACCATGTGCTGTTTTGTGGGTCTCTCATGAATGTTGTCCTCCATTTACATCTCCTTTTGATTGAGATTCCATTCCAATTCCGTGGACCCACTTCCGCTTACTCCTATCCTATGAGGTAAGGAGGCAGGGGACTATGGCTACCCTTTCTTTTTCATTTGGGATTCATAACAACACCGACAACTTCTTTTCTTTCTGCCTAATTTCTTTTCAGCATGTACGAATGTCCAACTCCACACCCCATTAAATTGATCCAAAAAGCTTGATTGGTTGTGTTGTATTGTAGGTTGTAATCGAGATGGTGGGGTTGTTAGAAGGGGTGGCTGGCGGCTCTGTTTTTTTTTTTGTCTCTCCCTCTTTTTGAGTGGTCTTTTCTGTTATGTTGTCGTAGTTAATGGTGTTAGGTTGTGCATTAATCAAATGGTCGCTGAGGCATAGCATTTATCAACGTCGTGTTTGGTGTTCCGTTGTATTTCTCCGGCGAATCCTAAGAGATACGTTTATTGTATCGCTCGGTGAATTTGGCTGTTGGGTTTATGCTTCCTTTGATTCCTCAGTCGAAATATTTTGTCGTTGCTTCCTGTTTTTCTTAAGTGCGTGCGTTAGCGAAAGCAACAGAGATGACAGAAAAGTAAGCAGTTTCGAGATTCCTTTCAATGTCAACAACACTTCCTGCGCATGCCCTAGGACGAACAATGCAGAGGTTGTAATGAACGGAGACTTGTTTTTATGACGTAAGAGAACAAAGAATTTGGATATGTTCTCCTATGGACTCATTATGATCATAAGCTCTTGGAGTTGCTTGGTTTGCCGTTATTATTAGCAGCGGGATCCCTTCCTGCAAGTGAGGGAGCCGGCAGTGGAGGTGATCGTTCCCACGAGGGATGACGGCCTCGCGCCCAAGCTAGAAGCCCTGGCGTAGCTCGAGGAAGCCCCTGCCCCTGAAGGTGTGAAGAACGCCCCGTTCATCATGAGGTCGCCTTCTGACCTCCAGTTCCAGTTCTTCCACTCGCTCTCCGGCGCTTCCTCGTGTTTTGTCACCTGCATATTCGTTCACGATGGGTCAGGGTGCAGTGATGTCCGGTTTTACTAGTGAGCGCTGAATGCTGAATCGGTGCGGTTTCGAACCTCGTTGTTGAATCTGTCGTTCGGGGCTAAGAATCTGTTGCCCTGGCTATTGATGGTGGGGTTGGCGCTCCCCCCGATCGCGTACATCTCCCAATGCGTGTAATCATTGTTCACCACGTGAAAGTAACCATGCCTGCACCTGTTAACATGATGGTCAGAGGCAAACAGTTATTACAGGATCTGATGGCCTCGGGACAGGTAGATTAAGGATTTAGTCGACATACCTCGGCATCCTCTGCACAAGGCCTTCGCCAAAGTGATTGAAGGCGATGGTGACCTGCATGTTCTTGTCCTGAGTGTACGAGTCACTGTGCCCGAGCAGCATCACCTTGTCGTGGTGAGACATGTAGTTGTTCGAGATGGTGATGGCCGTTGAATCGTGGATGGCGTCGATGAGGCCGTCTTTGCAGTTGGAAAACGAGCAATGGTCGACCCAAACATGGCTCCCTCCGAAGATGGACACGCCATCCCCATCCGACAACGTCCTCCAACCATAGTGCCGTGGGGAATCCCTCACCATCGCATTCCCTCCCTGCTTGCAGTCGTGGATGTTGACCCCATGAATAATGATGTTCGACACGAACTGGATGGTGATGCAGGGCCCCCCGGCTATGTGCACACTGGCTCCCCGTCCATCGATCGTCTTGAAAGAGTTCATGATCAGCTCCTCCTTCAGACGTATCGTCATGTCACGATAAAAAATAATCCAGAGGGGCTCGTCCTGGATAACAGCGTGGCGCAGTGTCCCAGGCTTGGGGTTGACGGCATCGTAGTCTCCAGGGTCAGTCACCACGTAGATCTTCCCATCCCTTCCACCGATGGCATTCTTCCCAAACCCAATGGCGCAATCCGCAAGGCGATGCCTGTTCTGCTCCCAGTTGGGGTTGCACCTCCAGCAGTCATCGATGGGGTTGCCTGTGCCGCAGGACAGGTATCCAAGGTTCCTCCTGGACTCGTTGATGCTCCTGTGGACTTGTTCAGCGATCGATTCTGGGTCATGGACGGGAGACGATGAAACTAGGAACGGGGAAGGCAGGAACAGAACAAATAGGAAGACGAGGTAGGCAGCCATTGCTACTGGCAAGAGAGGAAAGGGGGAGTCAGTTGTTGGAGGAAGAAAGGATGAGACGAAAGTGGGATTTTGCGGCGGGAGTTTATATAAAGGAAATTCAAATAACAATAATAATTATAACTATGACGTTGTTACCTAAACAACATGGTAGTATAACTGAAGCAAAAGGTCCAAGAGTTCGACTTGGACTTTTTTAAAAAGTTTATCTTATAAAGTTCGATTTCGAGAATATATATTAGGAATTTCTAAACTAAGTGAATTTTTTTTTTCCTAACCTCATTTGAGAACATAACTAAAAGTAAGGTACAATTGGTCGCATCTAAATCTGGGCAAATCTTCCATGGTTTGATATTTAGGACAAATTGTATTCAGGAAAGTGAGTGAACATTGTTCACGAATCCAAACTAGATTCGTTCCGGTAATAATTGGAAGATTAGCCCTGTACTTCTTATCCAGTTTGGAGTGACCCCTGCTGATCTCCTCCCAGGGACAAGCAGGCCATCATGTAGAAGCATCTGGGGGCTATCAGTGCAGAAAACGAGGGCGATTCACATGCAAAAGCATTGTTCCTTGTCAGTCCCCCCGACAAAGGGCCCTTGATGGAGGCCGCGGTGTCCTCCGTTAGTTTTGATTGACTTATAGATGTTGGCATAAGGAAGAAGAGAGGAGGATGACACTAGGACTACAACGATGGTGAAGATTCCTCCCCTTTGCTGTCGCTTCTCATGTCGGGGACAAAAGTCACATGCCAATGCATTTCTCATGTCTCGCCCACCCGCCATCCTCCTCTTTGGGGACTGTTGATATAAGAGAGATGTGGCTGTTCAATAACTGTGATTCAAACCCCTGAACAATACAAGTAGGAAAAACCTGACAAAGGATGTATACAACAGAGAAGAGCGATTACCCTTTTCTTTTTATGCTTTTATGGGCACTGAATGGAGAGGTGGGCAAGCCCATGTTACATACACGTACACACACATTCAATCCAACTTACGCACATGCAGAAGGGAATTTGATTATCGATCTGTTTGCATCCTCAACATCAATACAATGCAAATGCAAGCCCCCCTACTAGGAAAGAGGAGAAGAAAACCAGGACATCTGCTGAAGCTGGGGCCTCCAGGTCCATGGTATAGGCCCAAATAACATATGGGCCTTTGTGGGCCTCGAGTTGGGATTGGGCTTCAGTCATGCGGCGCCGGAGCAACCCCGAAACCGCTCCTTTTGATTTTCGGGAGGATGGTCTGACGCAGTGGCCGGAGAGCGAGGGGAGGGACAAGGGAGATTGCAAATGGATGTGCCGAGCGTCAGGGTGTTGTGTTCTAAGCTTGCGATCACCTCCCGAGGAGTTCCCGGTCTACAGTGGCTGATCGGCTCTCGGTTCTTCCCCGATCCCCTCGCCATCGCCTCCACCTTCAGATCCATCCACGCTCTCTCCCCCAACGACTTGTTCTCCGTCGATTACGCCAAGGAATCGGGTGACGTCCGAATTTTCACGCTATGATGTTTGGTTTGGTCGAGCTATCGGTGAAATTTTTGCGGCACAGCGGACGGGGTGATTGCTCTAAGAATGTTATGTCGAAAGGTTTTGTGTGGCTGCTGAATGCTCGTGATCGTATTGTGAGATTCAGTCGTTGATACCTTGAATTTGGGAGGAAGATGTTATGCATTGATCCAATTGTTCGCAAGGCTTGTTATTCGGCATTTTCCACTATTCCCTGTTAATATGGATTACTTGCTCACTTCTGATGCTGGATTTCCTGGCTTAGATTTTGTTGTCGGATGGATATAATCCTCCTTTATTTTGTCATTTTTAGTCTCTAATTGAATTTTGGTGATAGTGCAGAAGATCTCCGGGTGTTACTTATAAAGGGGTTTTGTGTAATTGGAGCTCTTGCTTTCCAAAAGGATGGTAGCACGGATCAGGTGGCTCGTAAAGCTGCCAACACTGCTCTAGAATTGAAAAATTTTCTCGTCTCGGATGGTGCTGGATCAGATAATGCTGAAAACGGTTGGGTGATTGGGGCTGTGGGGGACTCGGATACTGGTGATATTCAGTTCTTTGCTTCTGGGGATGGTGGTCGAAGTCAACTTCAAACTGTTCCTTCTGTTGTATATGACAATGACCCCGACAAATACATTTGGGAGAAGGGTTGCCTTTTGCATTGTCAGCTCCCAATAAAGCTTCCATTTTTTTATCCCATGAACCATCCAGCCGGTGAGTTTTACATGCCTTTTTCACGAGGATTGGTGATTCAGTTGTTGCATGTTCTATCGACAAGCAGAGGATAGATGTATTCTTACCTGTATTGGCTTTCTCATGCACCACACAAAGCTCCTATCCTCTCCTTGGTCTGAATTCCAAATACTCACATGCTGCATGGGGCAGATAATTGTTGGATTTGTAGGACTGGAGGTGCTTTCCTGCAGACATCTCCAATTTTTCTAAGCCTGATAGCAAGTCTTTATTTTCTCTTTATCTTAGACGCTTCGGAGATTTATTCTTCTTCCATTGGAGCTGCCACATCAAAGTTTAAGCAATCAGAGGTCTCTTTTATCTTGGAGTCCTCCAAGAAACGTGCAGAAGTTCTTGAGCCGGTGTTTCTTCGCGGGTCTGATCTGTTTTCTTCAGATCTATCAGTTGGACAGAGTGGTAAAGCTTCTGGAAAATCTGATCAGAAATCAAGACTGTGTTCTCACTTTTGTTCCCGAAGTTCGGTAGCTACTGGGAATTTTTCTACTGAGGTAAAACTACTTTGATCAGATAAAGTACTTTGATCACTGTATTCCTTACTTAGATCTTTAGCCATAGAATGCAGATAAAATTGAAGTGACCGTTCTGCTCAATAGATCAGTTATGCTTACAGAACCTGCAGCACCTGGTGCGGTGTTTATTCCAGGTGTGGTTTGTATACTGTGTGGTCTAGTAACATTATGGCAGTTGTAACTAATGTGTTTTTGTAGCTGAAACACTGTCCTATCTGTTGATGTTTCAGCTCTTGAAGAGACAAAGCTCCTGGTCCCTGAATTTAAGCTTGATATTCTATGCTATTCTTCCAAAGACCTTCCATTAAGTGATGCGATCCAAGAGCTGGTGATCCCTGCTTTGATTGACCAGCTAGGTGCATATAAATCTGGAAATGTATCCAACCTTCTTACCGAGCATCCACAGGTGATGTATCTCTTTCGCTATCTAATCACTCCATTGATTGCATAAAATTACTACTTTGAGGATCAGCAGAAGAAGCACTACATGATAAATGAAGTGCTCTTTTCATGAATCTGCTTAGATTGTGGAGAAATATTCCATCTATATTCTTGTCATCAATAAATGCTTTTCTATCTTCATTCTTTAGCTGATTTTTTAGATATATAAAGCCAGTAATTGCTACTTTGCAGTTGCGACCCTATCACTTTAACCCCCCTGGACTATTGCATCCGGTGACAATCATCTATGAACTTTCATATGGGGAGAATGAGATGAGGCAAGGTACTGTTATATCCCAACAGTACTAAAGATGAATAGAAGGGGTGCAAGATTGTCTGTCAGGCTGCTTGACAGGCATTATTCAATTTGTGTTGATATTTAGATATTATAAAAAGAAGTCAAACTATGCATGATCCGCTAGAAATATTTTCACTGATTATTGCATTCCAAACCCGATGCACTCGTCAATAAGTTGACAGACAAGATAAAGTATACCCTTTTGAGACATTGCAACATTATGTATGATTAGTTTCCAGTTGAAACTGCTTTAGTTGGCCTTTTATTGTGATTTATGCAGTTGAAGTTAGGAAGCACTTTCATGCAAGGCTGGGGTTGCCAACGGATCGTCCTCTTCTACGTATCTCAAATGCTTTATCCTTCGTAGTGGATGGAACAGAAAGCAGAGGAAGACAAAAAGGTCGGTGCCTTTGAGTTATTCATGAATAGCATCCACCATCTTTTATTACTCTGTTCTTGTTTTATCATGGACCTTACCACGAGATGATGGCCCTATTAGGTCCTTCCTTGCTTAAAGATGTACATATTGGGATTCCAAGTAGTGGAGGTTAGATTTTCAGTGAACACACATTCTTCTTTAATCAAAAACAGGGAAGCTTGTTATCTGTAGCTGATCTTTCCTATCCCCCTTTACAGTTAGTGGTGGAGTGGTCTCTCTGGTTGAAGGTTCTTATGAGTACTATCATTATCTCCAGGATGGTTTTGATGACTCGGTACTTCATTCATCCATATTATGCATATTCCAAGTAACATATCAGGGTTGCCACAATATCACTTTTTCTTAATAAAACAACTGCTGATAAATAGAGGATGGTCCTCACATGCCGAGAATGATTGTATATGTTAACTTGCTTCAGGGAAGTTTAGCATCGAGACAATATGAAGTCAGTCAATGCATTTGAGCTATGTATATAATGCCATCTATTATTTGGTCTGACTAATCTCTTTTATTCAATAGGGATGGGGTTGTGCTTACCGCTCATTACAGACAATTATATCTTGGTTCAGACTCCAATTATATACGTCCATTGATGTCCCCTCTCACAGGTGCATAAGTAACTGATGTCGTAATTTTTTAGGATCACCCGTTTTATGGGAGCATGATCTGATTATAAGCTTTTTCTAAATTTTCAGTCGGTTGTATCTTACTTTGTTGTTTAGACTGTTTATCTGCCATTCTTCAGGGAAATTCAGCTGTCACTGGTGGAAATTGGGGATAAAGAGCCATCCTTTGTAGGTTCTCATGAGTGGATTGGGGCCATAGAGTTGAGTTTTGTTTTAGACAAGCTACTTGGTGTAAGTACAGTGTTCTTGCAAGAAGTCTTTGTCCTTTGTCTATCATAATCAAGCATTGAAGGAGGGTGGTATGCTGTATTTTGCCAGTAAATTGCTCCTATATGGTTGATTTGGATAACCCGTCTTTACACTCTTTATCTGTGGTGGATCTCGAGCAGGTCAGTTGCAAAGTGATCAATGTAAGGTCGGGATCTGAGTTACCAGAGAAATGTCGAGAATTAGCCTTGCATTTTGAGGTTCAAGGAACTCCGATCATGATTGGTTAGTTTCACATTCTCCTTGATATTAATGAAGTAGCTTAGCCTTGCTATATGAATGATTATTTCAAATTTACCCGAGGCTCAATGTTTGCCTGTAAGAGTAGAACCTAGCAAAGTTGAACTTCCATTATGCAGGGGGCGGAGTTCTTGCTTATACATTGTTGGGTGTTGACTACAATGAAGCTACTGGAGACTGCGCTTTTCTGATACTCGACCCTCATTACACGGGCAGCGACGATCACAAGAAGATAATAAATGGGGGGTGGTGTGGGTGGAAAAAGGCTGTAGATAGCAAGGGGAAGAGCTTCTTCTTGCACGAAAAGTTCTACAATCTTCTTTTGCCTCAGAGACCAGACATGGTTTGATAGGGGGAGCTAATGAACCCGGGCTGGGCCAATAAGGAAACAAAGTGCATTGTTAGTTGAGACACGGGACAAAGGAATGATGCTGCTGCTCTAGAGTGAAGATACGCTGGGTGACTGAGCCTTGAGCCTGGGTTCATGCAAATAATGCGCTATATTCCGAGTGAAAATAATTCTTGAAATGTGATAGTTGTATCAAAATTTGTCAAATAATGACCTGAGATTGAATTTAGAAAGCTTGTTTTTGCTCAAGTCGTTTTTGGAAATACGATTTTTAAGGCACGAGGAAGTCGGAGTTTGAAAATTCTATTCTGTTTTCTAGAAAATCGGTTTCAACAAAACGATTTTCTAATTTCGATTTTAAGACATTATTTGAATAAGTTCATGTTTAATGTTACAAATCCTATCAGGAGATATTGTTCATTTATATGGTTTTTAAATATCCATGGAATGAATGGCCTTTGATGTAGTTAGTCTTATGTGTATGGACGCCAATGGAGCTTTGTTCTTATTAATGTTAGTTTGTAAAATAATTTATGAAATATGTCGGTCAAACTTAAAATTCGTCAACTAATACTAATAAGTTTGAGTTTAGAACTCATAGTTCGTTTTACGAATAACTAATTTTAAACTCAGAGTTCGAGCCTTCTCAGACGAACTCTGAATTTGGGACTAAGAGTTCATGTGAAAATGAGGAATTATGAACTCTTAATTTCAAACTCAGAGTTCGAACGACACAAAATGAACACAGAGCTCCATATACCGCTTTAAAGTCTGATTTTTAAACTCACAGTTAGTTCATATACCGGATTAAGTGAACAAAATTTGGCAAAATTTTTTATAAATTCTAAACTCAGACTTATTTGCATTAATTAAAAAATTTTAGGTTTGACCGATCTATTTCGTAAATTATTTTACGAACTAACAAAGCTCGACACCAATGGATGATTCTGTAGGTCCGTGTTATGGTAAAGCAATGTCAAATAGGGAAAATGCCTGTTTTTTTTTTTTAAATCTGGGTCAAGCCCCCGTTTGCAGCTGAAGCCCAGTGGAAGGTAGTTGTAGAAGCACATTCTACACAAAACCCAGCATAATATTTATTGGGCCAGTAGTGTGCGGTTGATCTCGGGGCTCCCGTAGAAGTAACAAATGTCCGTGCGAGAAAAGTCCCGAAATGCCTTGCCCCCAAAATCCTACCGCGTCTCCTTTGTCAAGCGGGTCGCCGGTGAGCTCCGGTTCACAGAGGGGCGGAGGCAGGTCAATACGATCAAGGGTTGTATTGGTTTCAATCTCACGGTTCATAACCGCAACATCGGAGCGATATTTCGCAAATTTCTCAAGCTTGACCAAATGTGGCAAATTTTTTTGCCAACTAGTGGTACAACCGTAAAATCCTCGATTATCTGAGCTAACGATGAAGCAAAGAGTCCGGAGCCACAGGGATGGTTGAGTCATGACAGGGATGAAAGGAAAATGAAATGGAATCCAGGAAAGTTAAAAAAAAAAACAATAGGACAAGCTCCCACCATAATCCACGACGAGTAGTCAAGAAAAACAAAAGTGCGCCTTCGGAACACCACCGATCTTTGCGCTTATGAACTACAAGCCAGGCGATGAATCAGCACTTTTCTCCAACACCCTCCCCCCACCCCATTAACTCTAACCCTTTTTAGCCTTTGATTGAAAGGAGACAGAGTACATTCACCGGAATAAGTCAATACCCGCCTTCGAAAAAGATGTGAGATCACTGAAACAGTGGAAACTGAGTCCGACTCACTGCCCAGACAAGCCTCCGCTCTTCTTGTCCGATAAATACCTACAAGGAAGAGGAATCCCAAATTGCCAAGCACGGGCAGTCAGATACTATGTAGGAAGTTTATATAGCAGGAGCATGATGACAAGACACCCTACTCCTTAACGGATGGACAAATATGGCTATGAGTGGATTTCAATTCCCAGGGAAAAGGCTAAAGGTGGAGGAAACAAACGATTCTTCTCTCTTTTCCCAATAGGAGCTCCAACAAATACTAATCCAACAAAGTTTTGATCATGACAGTCTTTAGAAACTGCCAAGGTCTTCCTAACCAGGTAAGGTTAAGGAAGAAGAGATGGCATTGTCTTACCCCTGACCCTTTGCCCATCGAGAGAGCTGATACAGTTGTACGCTTTCATTTGAGGCATGGCAGGCAAGGAGCAAATAGTTGCGGGGTTGTACCATCCAAGCAAACCTCATAAACAAGGCGGAATATATACACATAGCTGCAAGAAAGCAAATGACAGAGTGGGGAATGTCAAGCCTTGGTGAGGTTGATGTAGAACTCATACAAGGGTACGAATAAATCACCAGCTGTCATATTGCCAGATATCATTTCTGGAGGTTTATTCATATCTGCCAGTCCCTGTTACAAATAAACAACACAGAACAGACAATTAGAAAAACTAAGATATCAGCTCCACGGTTACTGAAAGTGAAGAAGACGCACCGCAGCAACGAATCCCCAGTTGGCAATTGGTCCCCAAAAGTGAGTGGTTTTGGGTCCAACTGGGCTGTTCCAGAATGCTCGCAGTGAATAAGCCATGATTCCCTAGGCTAACGAGCACTAAATGTGAAACAACACTAACAGTCCGTGTTGACTAATCGATCGAAACATACTAAGTAATAATTTCAAGAGCCTGGCATTTAGTAACTCATGTTTGATAGAGAATTTTAAGATCATGGAAATGACTTCTTAGGATGACCTATTAAGGTAAAAGTAAACATAAAAACGCCAATCTTCCCACGCGCAATGGGGATGCTAGCTAGATGGCCGGCTAGTATTGAATCCCTTTAACCAAAGAGGGGAGCTCAATGGCTGGAAAAAATCAGATGAATGACGCTCCTTTCAGTCAAATTAGCTGAAGGAACAAGTATCTAGCGAAAGGCGGAGAGGGATATGTGACAGTCCAATGACAAGAAGCAGCAAGTGGAGTCATAACACCCTCCCATAAGACATACAAGCGAAAGCAAAAAACATATACGGGAAAACCGGGTAGCAAACCAAAACAAGAAGTGCACTGACTATCGTTCTCACATTTTCCCGGATTTACTCAGCCAGGGGGAGGTCAAAATCTAGAGCAGCGACCCGATTCTACGACACAGAACAAAAGGCAAGCCGAAATCCCCCTTGGACGAACGGATTACAGAACACCCGAAGGCGATTATTAGATTACCAATCGCTCCCGAAGAACGGGAGGAATCGCCACAAATCCAGAGATAACACACACACACACACACACAAGATGAAGGAGACAAAGCGGAGCATCGGAGAATCACCTATCTATCAGCCCGCCTTCTCTTCGCCTTGCCTGAGCGAGAGGAAGAAGAGTCAGACTGCCAATCGGATCGAGGTCGATGTCAGCCGAACTAACATCAAACGAGGATCGTTAGTCTGGAGAAAAATTGGCCCAAGCCGCAGTGAAATTTTTAATTTATTGCCTCAGTCGCTGTTCAACTGCACAGTAAATTTGAATAAAAAAAAATTCATTTTTTTAAAAAATATAATCGCAATAATTAAATAAAATCACGATTTCACGATTTGTAAAAAAAAAAAAAAAGTTTTAAATTTTTTTAAATCGCGATTTTGAAAATTTTTATCGTGAGGTAGCATAACTTTGAATGTGTAAAATATTTTGCTACTTAGAATATTAAGGTGTTTAAAATTTGTGAGCTTTATTCCGATGATCGAGAAAAAATTTCTTCAAATAAAGCATTTGGGCAATGCCCCTAACTCAATATTTCAAACATCAAGTATCATTCTCAAATAATTTGGTATTTTCATGTTTGAGAAACATGACATTTATCAAAAAATCACAATTCGAAGTTTGTAACAACGAGTTCTATAAAAAGCTTAAGAATTCGATGTTAACTCTAAGTTCACTCTGCCACCGGTAGCATGTTGCGGAAATACTTTTCTCTAAGTCCGAAAAACTCAATGTTTGTAAGATTGTGTTCTTAAGCTTAACACTGAATTTATCGTGTCAATGTGTGGCTATAATTGATGGTTCGTGCTTTTACAGTTCAAAATTCCAATGAACAACATTTTTTCTATTCCTCTAATGAACACAATTCCTTCAAACAGATAAATATATGCCTGAAACATATCATGCAAATGTCAAAGGTGTAAAAAAAAAACCACTATGTCAGTCGTTCCTTTGGTGTCGCCTGTTTCGTGAACAAAACTCTTTCCACTGTTGCATTCAAAGGTACCAGTAGAGTGGTTGACGAGTATGGTTGTCCAAATATGGAGATGGGTAGACATTGCTTTGAGTCGGATCTTCACAGATGAGGAGTGGCATGCTATCCTCATCTTGTGCAAGCATAATCGGAAATGGCGAACATATATTCATCCTCTTGAACACCTTCATGATCCTGTGACTCTTCATCACCTTCATGTTCCCGTTACTGTTTATCCTGTTCAACCTCATCATGTCCCTGCTCTGGTTGGTCGTGTTGCGCCAGTTGTCATGCAATATGTCCATACAAATCGCATGGGCAGTAATCCTTAAAAATGTGCACGTCTTGCGAGAAATATTCGCTATGTGTCGCAACTCATTTGCGTCGCCTAACATGAAGATATAAATAGGAGAGGCGCTTTATCCGTAAAAAAAGTTGAATTACTACAATGTTAATTTTAACGAAGAGGTATATCATATAATACTCACCACAATACCCAACACGACGCCTGCGATAGGTATGAGCTGCTGCAACACATATGCCATCTATTATACAGTGTCTAGGACTCCTATCTCATGGGTGCGATGTGGTTACTTCGTGAATTCCATATCAAGATGTAATTGGCATGGATGTGCATCGAGCTTCTTTCCATGCATGTCCATCCCATAAAGACGAGCGTCGGTATTTGCCATCTCACTGGGACCGGTTGTTCTTCTCCAAAACATATGGACCTTTATCTGGCAAGTGTCATTTGACCACAAAGAAGCAAACAAGGGGAACTTGCACCAGCTATGAGTCTTCACCATCCAAACAGTAAGACGGTAATGTCGCACGTACAACATCCATGTATGGATAGTGCAAAGTAAGTGAACTTATTGTAGGAAGTATCAATCATGGTGACATATCGGAGGAGGTGACGAAGGTCGGAGTCGAGTTTGGGTTATAACCATAAGAATTCGATGTTACGAACATCGAGTTCCTTATAATGTGCATGAACCAAAAACTGAGTTCTCCGGACTTAGGGAAAACAATTTTCTTGCAATATGCTACCATTAGCGGAGTAAACTCAGTGTAACACCGAGTTGTTAAGCTTTCCAAAATATTCAATGTTTGAAACACTAAGTTAAGGGTATTATTTGCCTAAATTTGAAACTTGGTGTCTTATTTAGGGAAATATTGAATATTATTATGAAACAAAGCTCCAAAATTGGTTGGGTTCGAACTCGAACGTTGCTTTATTAAATCATGAAGATGTATAATAATTCTTGTTCCAAAATAAGATTAGTCAAGAAAATGTTTTCTGAAATATAGTGAATAGTATCAAAATTAGCCAAAAAAATGCCCCAGTTTCCACTTAAAGAATTTAAAAAATGATTTCAGGATATTATTTAAAGAAATATTTTTTCGTTTAACATTAATTTAGTAAAAAACTAGCCTGACGTCAAAACCATAAAGAGGGTCCGGTAAGAGGAAACAAGAAACCTACTCCAACCTATTGGGCCCGTGTACCTAGCCCATTATCATTATTCGGTCTGTGACCTGTCGTCGGCCTTTTTATATTCTCCTCCCCTCTTCTTCCATCTATACTCCCAGAGCATATACTATCGTGAAAGTTGAGAGAACAGCCGGCCAGGAGCAGAAAATGGCTGAGAGGGCGACCAACGGCGAAGGAAAGAGCAACTCTGCCATCGTATCCGACCTCATCGACTTCCTCAACTCTTCTCCCACCGCCTTTCATGCCGTTGGTAATTAATATTCCTTTTTGAGAGTGAATCTTCTACCCTCCGTCGCCGATCACCTTGGTCGATTCGCTTTCAGATGAGGCGAAGAGGAGACTGCGGGACGCGGGGTTCGATCAGGTGTCTGAGAGGGACGATTGGAAGTTGGAGGCTGGGAAGAAGTACTTCTTCACCAGGAATCACTCCACCATCGTCGCTTTCGCCATTGGCAGAAAGTACTTCCTGTGTTCAGTCGAGGACGATCGGTTTTTGTTCTAGTTATTAGACGTTAAATTCCTTGCGATATTTACCAGTTGGAATGCGTCTGCCTTTTAGGTACGTCGCTGGGAATGGATTCCACATAGTTGGCGCTCACTCTGATAGCCCTTGTCTCAAGCTTAAGCCGGTGTCAAAGGTAGCTGTTGTGAGCTGATTAGAATGATGTCGAAATATGAATTTTTGTGAGCTGATTAGAATGATGTTGAAACATGAATTTGATGTGCTCACTGATTTGAAACTAAAATGACTGGGGGGGGGGGGGGGGTTGTCCTGCTTGTGTAGGTCAAGAAAGGCGGGTATTTACAGGTCGGCATCCAAACTTATGGCGGAGGACTATGGCATACGTGGTTTGACCGTGACTTGACCGTGGCTGGACGTCTTATGATAAGAAAGGAAATTGGCGATTCCGTATCATATTCACACAAGCTTGTTAGATTGGAGGACCCGATATTTCGGATTCCTACCCTGGCCATTCATTTGGATAGGTCTATTATTAAACATTTCCTTCATTATCTCTTAGTTCCTGTGTTTTAGTGTGGGAAATTTATATTCTCCTGAAAGTGTTTTGGATTACTTTCCACTGATGTCATGTCATGATCCCCATCCCTTTCTGCTCAATCTGTGCTGCTTTTGTTGCAGGGATGTCAAAGATGGGTTCAAGGTTAACACTCAAAGTCATCTTCTCCCAGTGCTGGCTACTTCTCTAATGGTAATACTAGTTCCTTTCATATTCTTTACAGGCGATATTGCTCATCTCTTATTTCACTATTGCTACAGCATGTGTTAACTAGGCTGTAGTTTGACCTAAAACCCCTCACCCCACCCCATCCAATAATGTGTTGAAAGAAAACCATTGGATTTTTTTTTTTTTTTGGGGGGGGGGGGTTCGTGACGGAAAACAATTGTTTTGAGCATATTATTACAAGGAAGTTCTTCTGCTGCATATCCATCACAGTTGTGCATATGCAGATTCCCCTTGTGTTACTAGTGAGATTTTGTGTTTCTCATAGGACCTCTCGTTTTTTAAATTATGAAAGCTCAAATAAGATATGTCGCCCTTTGTTTTCTTGTAAGCATATGAGTCAAATTTGCAGGCAGAGCTGAATGAACGTGCTTCTGGGAACGATTTATCAGCTGAAACTGATGAGAAGTCTGGCAAAAAAACTGGGAGTGACCACTCAAAGCATCACTCGATTTTGCTGGAGGTATCTGTGTACCTGAACACTTGCTTGTTGAGATGCTACTTCGAGAGTTCGATGGTGAAAAAGGTCCTTTTTCCACTGTTGTGACTGACTGATTTAACGTACTTCCATTGAACAGGCACTTGCAAAGAAGGCTGGTTGTGAACCAGATGAAATATGTGATTTTGAGCTTCAAGCATGTGACACTCAACCTAGTATTGTAGCGGGTGCTTTGAAAGAGTTTGTTTTTTCTGGAAGACTTGACAATCTTTGCATGTCATTTTGCTCTCTGAAGGTATGAGGCAAACTATTGGAGCAGTTGGATAATATTCGTTTTTCATTTTGGTCCTCTACACATTGCTGACTGAAATCAGTGTTGTAATTTTCTTCTTGTGAGAGTTATTGTACCTTAGATTGCCTGCTTCATTGAATGGCATGCAGTTTCAAACAGTTGGTGCACATCTAACTATTGTTAACCGTACCAAACTTGCTGATAAGAGTCTCATCCCCTATTTTGTGCTACCATTTATTATTTTGAGGGGATCGTGACTATGCATGAGCTAGACTAGGTTTAGTCTGTCCCTTTTCAGAATAGGATAAGATTTGCCTGAAATGCGAGTGTCGGGAGACACTTCTACCTCCGTACATCATTCATGACACTCAACAGAATAGGTTATCAGTTTTACTAAAAAAAAATCAGTACTTCTCCTTGGAGCTTTTGATCTGCCTCTTGTTTTCCACTTCAGCCTTCTAGAACTCTCCAGCGAATGCAATTAGTTGAGTTTTAAACTGTTGACACCACTGTTTATCAAACTATTGGTTGCAGAGAAGTCTAACATATGACTTCCTATGTATATATTCTACTAGTTTGGATGGTGCTGTATCTAGTATTAACAATTTACAGCTCATTGGTCTAAATTCCGGCGAATACCTTTTGTTGTTGCTTCATGTTCCTTAAACCAGATACTAATATGATGATCACCAACTAGGTTTCCCTTGTTTCTTTTATTTCAGGCATTGATAGATGCCACTTCCTCTAGCAGCAGTCTGGATGAGGAGGCCGGTGTGAGAATGGTTGCATTATTTGATCACGAGGAGGTCGGATCTGATTCGGCTCAAGGAGCTGGATCTCCTGTCATGTTCGATGCATTGTCACGAATAACAGACTGCTTCAGCTCTGATTCTAGGGTGCGGTCATATCCCCTAGCTTCTATATTTCCTTTCCTGGCCGAGTTAGAAATGAATGGGACGGGCAAAACAGCTGTTCTAACTTGTCAGGCAACTGTTTAAAGTAATCCTTTATATTATAGTTCCAGGCAATGTCAGTTGGGCTTTTGAATCTTGGACTGATAAAAATAGGTAATTACTACTGAGAAATTTGTGTTGATTTTTCCTCTTCAGATAACCCAGAAGGCAATCCAGAAGAGTTTCCTTGTGTCCGCAGACATGGCCCATGCCCTACACCCTAATTACATGGTTAGTAATGCTGATTAGATTTAGGTAATCTGATTGTCTTGCTTCCCATATATGCTGACAATTGGGGGGTTATTAGGATAAACATGAAGATAATCATCAGCCTAAGTTGCACGGAGGCCTGGTCATCAAGCACAATGCCAATCAGCGGTACGCGACTAATGCCGTGACCTCCTTCATATTCAGGGAAATAGCTAAGCGACATGACCTTCCTATTCAGGCAAGTCCTTGCAACTTGTCCTCCAAAAGGAAAAACACATTTTTGTCTGTCCCATTCTGGTATGGGGGGTCCCTATCCTTTCTCACCCTCGTTTCCGTTGATCTTTGCATTCTTCCCTTCCTGCTTAACAGGATTTTGTTGTTCGGAATGACATGCCATGTGGGTCAACAGTTGGACCTATCCTCGCTAGCGGTGTGGGTATTCGGACAGTGGATGTCGGTGCACCTCAACTATCCATGCACAGCATTAGGGAAATGTGTGCAGTTTCGGATGTGAAGCATGCATACGCACACTTCAAGGCATACTTCGAAGAGTTCACCGATCTAGATGCAAACATCACCGTCGATGCGTGAACTTTGGCTCCCCGAAATCCTGTGGTTCTCAGCAGTCCCCAGGTCAGGTCATCTCTGTGGGTCGAAACGATAATCTTACTGCTCAAATAATCCCTCCTTGGTTTGGTTACTAAACTCATGGTTATAACTGTTTGTGGTTTTCTTAGTACATTTTAGCAGTCGATTCCTCCGATCAGCTGTTTAAACGACAATTGTTAGATAATATCTCCGATTGCAGTGGTGAGTCGGATTGGATTGATGGTAACCAAAACTAGAGGGGGCTTGGGGGGAAGGGAGATATGAGTTGCTATTTGTTGTCAGTATGCATGTCTGACGTTGTCTGTTGTGCCGTGTGAGGAGAGTTTGCCCACTCCCCGCGTGGAAACCAAGCTACAACCAAACCGAAATTCTCCGCATCCTTTTCTTTTCTTTTTCTCCACATTTTATTTCCAAATCACGTTTTCACGACAACTAACGAATTATTTCTCCCCATCTTATTACATCATCAAGAAAAGGTACCGGACGGAGCAACCACAATCAATGGAATGATAATAATAATTTAAATTGATATTTAATTTTTTAAAATCGGTAATTTATTATTTACAATATTAAATTTAAAAAGTAGATGATTTGGTGTGTTGTGAATTGCCAAATTATCTATTTTTTAAATTAAAAAAAAAAACCGAGGCGGGGGAAGGGGTTGGGTGGGGTGGGTTAATAATGAATGAAAAGACGACGAAACGTATGCGAGTTAACTTAAACTAAACAAAAGCATAATCGAGTGGGAGAAGTAAAGGGCGAGGATTTTTCTCTCTTTTTTTTTCTTTCTTTCTTTTCTTTCTTGACTTAAGATTGGGGGAAGCGGCGACGGCGACGGCGGCGGTTGAGACGAGCATGAGCTGAGCCGAGACTTCTTCCTGTCTTCTTCGACCACGAGGCGAGCGAGAAATGTGGGATGGGAGCGGTGGAGTGGGACGCCCTCATGCCTCCTCAGGAGATCGAGCCCCGTGATGGCAGTAGCGGCGGCGGGGTCGAGGAGCAGTCCATCCTCCGCCTCATCATGGGTGACCTCGACGACGACGATCCCTCTTCCCTCGGCCTCAACAAGCTCCTCCACTCCACGACCACCACCACCTCCTCTCAATTCCCCCTCCTCGATCGCCCCTTCGACCCTCTTCCTCCTTCCTCCACCACCCCCTCGGCTGTGCATGACTTCTCCTTCACTCCATCCCTCCAGCTCAGGATCCCTCCCTCCCCCTCGAACCCCCTCTTCCCTAACCCCTCCGACCCCTTCCCCCTTCCCCTCCCTCCCAAATCCCTAGATGTCAAGTTCCCCAATCCCCACCTTCGCTACCCCCATAACTATCCCCCCTTCTTCGTCCCCTTCCCCGGCGCCCCTGGCCCCGCTGGCTCTGCTTCCCCCCGATTCCAGGACGCTCAGGTTTTCTCGCCTTCCCCACCCCCGTTGAAGCGCCTCAACACGGGGGCCACCCCTCCCAGCCCCTCTGACCCGAGATCCGATGTGTTCCGCCATCAGCAGCGGCAGCAGAGAGCTGTCGCTACTGGCTGCGAGGAATCGGGTAACCAGCAGCAGTTTCAACAGGCGATTATCGAACAGATGTATAAGGCCGTCGAGATGATCGAGACGGGGAACCCGCTACTCGCGCAAGGGATATTGGCGCGGCTCAATCACCAGCTTTCTCCCCTCGGCAACCCTTTCCATAGGGCTGCCTTCTACCTCAAGGAGGCTTTGCACTCCCTCCTCCATGCCTCCCCCACCGACTCCTCTTTGGCGGCCTCTCCCCCGTTCACCCTCATCTACAAGATCGGCGCCTACAAGTCCTTCTCGGAGATCTCCCCCGTGCTGCAGTTCGCAAATTTCACATGTAACCAGGCATTTCTTGAGGCATTGGACGGTTGCGATAGGGTTCATGTGCTGAGCTTTGACATCGGGTACGGTGGGCAATGGGCTTCACTGATGCAGGAGCTGGCCCTGAGGAATGGCGGCCCTCCTTCCCTCAAGATAACTGCCTTTGCATCACCTTCCACCCATGACGAGCTTGAGCTTGCCCTCACTCAGGAAAATCTCAAGCACTTTGCCAGTGATATCAACATAGAGTTGGAATTCGAGGTTCTCAACCTCGAGTCCCTGAATTCATCATCCTCCTGGCCCTTGTCGCTGCATTTCTTTGAGGGGGAAGCGATTGCTGTCAATATGCCGATCAGCTCCTTCACCGACTCTCCGGCGTTGCTCCCAATGGTGCTGCGGTTCATCAAGCAACTCAACCCCAAAGTTGTGGTGTCGCTGGATAGAGTATGTGACCGCAGCGACATCCCGCTTTCCCACCATGTCATTCATGCCCTTCAGTATTACTCCAGCTTGCTTGAGTCTCTCGATGCCGTTAATGTTAACCTAGATATATTGCAAAAGATCGAGAGGTACTTGCTTCAGCCGGCGATCGAGAAGATAGTTACAGGGAACCATCAGCAGCTGCCCGAGAGGGTGCCTTGCTGGAGGTCATTGTTCTCCTCTGGCGGGTTCTCTCCGGTACCATTCAGTAACTTTAATGAGTCACAGGCGGAGTGTCTCGTGCAGCGGACTCCCGTTCGAGGTTTCCACGTGGAGAAGCGCCATTATTCTCTCGTCCTCTGCTGGCAGAGGAAGGAGCTCTTATCGGCTTCCGCTTGGAAGTGCTGCTGAGCTTCGGCTGCTGCCCTGGCCATGTCATTGCAACCATTAGTTGGTTGTCGTAAAGGCGCCCCGGCCTCGAGTAACTGAGATTTTACGGTGTATCCTAATCTATTTGTCACTAATTTTTCTTGGACGGAAGTTGGATTCTGTTGCTAATTGACTCTGGCAGTTAAGGGATTATCTTGGCGTCTGCTGATTTCACCGGTAAAGGCCTCCTAATCACTTTTGTATTATATCGGAGCCCATTGCTTTGGGATATTGGCATGGATGGTTCCTGTAGAGAATTTAGGGGAAGGGGGGGGGGTTAGCTTTGCATTTTAGCTGTTGAATGCTCATCAAGGTTGTCCTCCTGTTTCATGAGCATCATTGATCCTGTTGTTGATGTTGGGAAAATAATCCTACGTTGCCTAAAGAGGCCTGGACAAGAGTTTATATATGGTTAGGACTCCTCGCCTAATTGTTAGCTTTTAGCTTTTAGGCGAAAGGCGCACAATTTCCACAGTTGGGAGGATACTTTCTAAGTTGGGGGATCAAAAGAAAGGGCACTGCATTGGAGTTGAAGTTTAGCATGAACTCGCGGTTTGATTATATTCCTCTGCTTGTAGAGTTGTCACTGCCCCTTGTCACTGCTCATGGTTAACTAAAAGCTTTTGATGGCGGGTTAACCTTTCTTTAACTGCCCTGGAGTCGGTAGGGGGATCCAGGGTTGACTTGACTACATCTGTGATTTACGGTCCGTTGGGTGGTTGGAGGATATACTTGGTCGTCGTTTGTTGTTGTCTTGTTGGTCTGTGTGTCTCTATTCAATGTAAGCAAAAACATCGACGGAGGGGGGGGGGGGGGGGGCAAATGCCTGGCTGGTTGGTCGGCTGGTTGGTAACTGGGCAAGGTTGGAAACAATGTGATGTCATGTGGTCGGGGTATGGGGGGTGCCTCTTATTTTTTCTATTCGAAATTATTATTTTAACTCAAAGGTACATTGTACGTGAACGAGTTTCTTAATTTATCCGAGAATAGCATATCATTGGTGGGCCGAGCCCAACAAATCAATGGGCCGGCCCGTCTGAAGAATGACAAGGACAATAACGAGAGGGTCGGCCCAAAGTTAAGTGCGAAACGATAAGGGGGTGGCGGTGGAGAGGAGAGGAGAGGAGGCCCTCCGTTCAACGCCGTCCGAGTCCGAACTGGGCTCCCTTCGTTTCCCGCTCCCTTCCCAAGACACGAGCTTACTCCCCCCCCCCCCCCGGCCTTTGGGTGAGTGGAGAAGAAGTGGTAATACAAAAAAGAGAGGAGGGCGATGGCAGCCGGTGTGGATAAGCTCACGGCCTCCTGCCTCAGCCTCAACGCTTCTTCATCTTCCTCCTCCTCCTCGGCGTTACTCCTACCTCGCCGGACGATGATGTTCTCTGCCCCCGCCTCTATCCCTGTCCTTTGCCGCTGCCATCCTCCTATTTGCTGCTCCTCCTCCCTCTCCTCTCCTCCCGCCGGCGCTTCCTCCGGTACTCCTCACATTCTTCCTTGTTAACCAACTCCTCTCCGCTGTCTTCCCTCACCTTCTCCTTCTCGTGTCGTCAGGCTCTCATTCTCACCGTGGCTCCCGTATGAGGCCCTCGAGGTTGGAGGGTGCAACCAAAAGCATGGAGGATTCCGTTAAACGCAAGATGGAGCAGTTCTACGAGGGCTCTACCGGCCCTCCCCTCCGTGTCCTCCCCATCGGTGGACTTGGCGAGATCGGCATGAACTGCATGCTCGTCGGCAACTACGATCGTTACATCCTTATTGACGCCGGTGTCATGTTCCCAGAGTGAGTCGCCCCTTCCTTCCGTCTCTCTCCGCCTTTGTGTTCTTTATGTTGGGTTGAACATTGCTGTGTGGCTGGCTAGTGGTCTTCGCTGGAGCTCTGATAAGATTTCTGGTGACTGAGTTGGCTCTGCCGATTCAGCTGCTCGTGTTGACCTCGTTCTTTGTGGAGCTAGAATCATCAGCAAATCAATTCTTCTTTATCCATTCAATGTTGTGGCCCTTTGTAATCGCGTTATGTGGTGTTTCAGCTATGATGAACTCGGCGTGCAGAAAATAATTCCTGATACAACATTCATCAGAAGATGGAACCACAAAATTGAGGCTGTTATTATTACCCACGGCCATGAGGATCACATCGGTGCATTGCCCTGGGTATGCTTTTCTGTTTTTGCAGGCTTAAACTATCTTCCAACAATTGTTCTAAAATGCTTTTAGCGAGTATTTATCCTTGAGTGTCAATGTAATACTTATTCCCACTTTTTTAGAAAAAATAAAAAAGACCTTGCCTATTCCTATGTACATTATATGCTGAGTCCTCACTTGATATATAGTCAACGCTCTTCTAATTCCCAAGGATGTTTGGTGTAACTGTAATAACACATGCTTGCTTTATAATGACTTCAGTGTGATTCTGAAATTGGCTTTCTTCATCTATTTTGAAGGTGATCCCAGCCTTAGATCCTCACACCCCAATATATGCTTCTTCCTTTACGATGGAGGTACCGTGGGAATCTTGTGCCATGATTTTTCTGACTGGTGCTTATATCCTATCTTTTTAGGTCTGCCGATCTCAAGGGTGTTCATTTTCTGACGTTTTAAGTGATTAGGAACATTGACAACTACTATAAATGGCAGCTTATCAGGAAACGTTTGAAGGAGCATGGCATTTTTATCCCATCAAGGCTTAAGGTGTTTAGAACAAAAAAGAAATTCATGGCTGGACCTTTTGAAATCGAGCCTATCCAAGTGACTCATTCCATCCCCGATTGTTGTGGTTTAGTCTTTCGGTGTTCGCATGGTACTATTTTCCACACAGGGGATTGGAAAGTAAGAACTCCTTTTACAATCTCGCTCTTCATCTTTTCTGAGGTTTACAATTCAATGTGACATGTCTCCCTTCATTTATAGATTGATGAATCACCTCTAGATGGAAGAGTTTTTGATCGTGAATCTCTTGAACAGCTCTCAAAGGAATCTGTCACATTGGTATGCCCTCTTTATCTTTAGTACGTGATTTGACAGGAGGTTTTTTTGTCTAGCAGATGAAATGGTATGCAAAATAGATTATGGTGTTGCATGTTTCTATGTTAAACTCTCGAAACTTTTCTTCTTTCATGCACTGGAATCGGCTGTTTTAGAATTACATTGACATACAAAAGATCAAGTTGGGATCACCTTTTATCTTGTTCGATCTGCTATGAAGTTGAGAGTAATATATAATACAGTCGA
This sequence comes from Melastoma dodecandrum, assembly GCA_029817715.1. NCBI lineage: Eukaryota > Viridiplantae > Streptophyta > Magnoliopsida > Myrtales > Melastomataceae > Melastoma > Melastoma dodecandrum. The sequence continues at coordinate 3,462,522 of JARUPY010000182.1, forward strand.
TTCTCTGACTCTCCTTGGATTCAGATGATGAGTGACTCAACAAATGTGCTGTCACCTGGGAGGACAATCAGTGAAACTGTTGTAGCTGATTCTTTGATTAGACATATTTCTTCTGCTAAAGGGAGAGTGATAACAACTCAGTTTGCATCAAACATACACCGGCTTGGAAGTGTGAAAGCAGCTGCAGATTTGACGGGTAGAAAGATGGTATAACTGTCCTTTTGTTGCAAATTACATAATTATTGTACATTCAACTCTTGGGCTAGGAACCTTGTGTAACGAGCACTATCCTGGTAATTCTTGTCACATTCTTTTTGTTAGGTTCTTGTTGGCATGTCCTTGCGTACATACTTGGAGGCAGCTTGGAAAGATGGAAAAACATCAATTGATCCTTCAAGTCTGGTAAAACCCTTCAAATATTGAATTCTGTTTTAATTATTACAGATGGCACTGGTATTGACATTTGGTGGCCTCTATCTGATGTTTAGCATTAATTTGGTATATGAGGTAAACAGATTACTCATATATGATTGGAACCAAATCTTCTGCTTTCATGTCCTACTAAGATTGACCAATGCTGGCTACTATGGAATGTGTGGTCATCATTTAACAGTCTAATTTAACGACTTGCTAGTTGCAAGGAAAGGGGATGTTGACCTGACGTTATGGTTTTGAAGCCTTTTTATGGAACCAGTTTCTCATGCTATTATTTAGGGCCTGGGATGGCTTGTGGTTAAAACTTGTCCTGTTTAGCTATCCTTGTTCATGGAGAAGGTCAAAATATCGGCTGGGCACGAAAGGCTTCCATTGCTTCACCAGTTTTCTATTTGTATCTATATCCTTGGTACAGTTGTTTTATGAGTTTATACTTCACATTGCAGATTAAAGTGGAAGATATTGATGCATATGCTCCAAAGGACCTGTTAATTGTCACTACTGGCTCCCAAGTAAGGAACTTCATGTCTTTCTCACTTTTATCTCCATGTTATAAACAAATGTGGCTCTAGGTTTGGCTTCCCCACGGTACTGTGTCAGGCAGAACCACGAGCTGCCCTGAACCTAGCATCTTATGGAAGTAGTCATTCTCTCAAATTGAACAAGGAAGATGTGATATTATATTCTGCTAAGGTATCTTAAGAGAACCGTCTCTTTGGTCTTATTTTGAATTATCTGGGATGTGTTTACTCATATATTTGCTAAGTTTTGAATATTTAAATCAAACTTCTTCAGAATGCAATTGTGTTAGGCTTTATATTCCCCTATTCTGGATATGCTTAACCATTCTGTGTAGCTGAACCACTACTTGGATCTTTCTCATGATTGCATCCTATTTCCGCAGAAAATTATTCCAGCACTTAAAAACAAAGATATGCCTATTCTTCTATGTTTGTAATTGTATATGTGAGATCATATGCACTTGAACTTTACATAATGGGGCTTTGGTGGTGACTTTTACTTGTCAATTGTAAATTTGTGGCTGTAGTGATTTAATCTTAATTACATTGGTTGAATCAGTTATATCATTTACTAAGCAACTTGTCAAATGCTATTCTGAGTACTTACAAAAGCATTCCGCATATCAATTGCAAATCTTCCTTTAATGACATTTTCTTTTTCTATTTTGATTTTGATTATGTTGTGAATCTTATCCTGGAAAAATTAATTATAAAATTAGATATATGATTGGAGTGATTGCCATTCACAGATTAGAAAAGATCTGGGAAAGCATCCGGTATAACTATATAGCTGTTTCAAAGCATCACAGCTAGGGAATTGGTGACCTCATTAGGAGGAATTGACATTACTGCTTTCAACTGCATCATTTCCTTTGTTCCAGTTAGGGTGAGATGTGGTGTTTTCACAGGTGATTCCTGGTAACGAATCTCGGGTGATGAAAATGATGAATCGCATATCTGAGATTGGTTCGAATATTATCATGGGCCGGACAGCAGGTCTGCACACATCAGGTCATGGATATCGCGAAGAGCTGGTAAGTAATTTGTGGGACTATACATCCAATGTGATGCTTTAAATTCTATTGGAGGAAAATTTTGGGCATCTTTTCTAAACTTCAGTGGCATCTTTGTTCTTGATTACTGATTAATGACCAAATCATATTGATGGATGCCAATCTAGTGCTTCCCCTTCTTTCTCCAAGGGTGCCTAATTCTCCATTTGGATCCTCAGCATGATATCATAATCATAAACATAGATTGATACTGAGTAAATGTTTGCCTTAACTAGGATGAAGTACTCAAGATTGTGAAGCCACAACATTTTGTACCGATACACGGAGAACTTCTGTTCCTCAAAGAGCATGAATTACTTGGAAAGTCATCGGGTATTCGGCACACTACTGTAAGTGGATAGGTATTTCCCCGAATATTGTTCCTTGAAGGAAGGAATATCTTTATAAGTCTGGCTGGAGTTTTGATACAAGTTTTGGCTATTTGCTTTCTAGTTTAATTGCGTAATGTTAACAAAACCCACAGAATGATGATGGTCATACTTAAATTGAGTGTACCAGTACTCTGTCCAGATGTCACTGTCTGGATGAATGATCTTCTATTTTCGGTTTCCATCATGATCCATTACATTGTAATGTCATTTGTTTACACATATATAGCATGTGAATTCCAATTTTGTGGTTGTTCCACTACCACAAATGGCATATTAGCCAAGTGTCCTATTGTTTTGAGAAGCTGCTTTCATCAGCTGAAACAAGGACTCCTATCATCATCGTGATGAATGACAGAGTGATCACTCTTTGCCTATCTGGCTTCATGTATTTGCTAATGCTTCCAGGTCATAAAGAATGGAGAGATGCTTGGTGTTTCCCACTTGAGGAATAGGAGAGTGTTGTCTAATGGTTTCATGTCTCTTGGAAAGGAAAATTTACAGGTGAAAATAATTGTAATGCTGCTTATTTCTAACCTTATTCGATCCCTCTTGGTAAGCATATGCTTGTTTTGTTTTAGTTGATGTATAATGATGGTGATAAAGCTTTCGGAACTTCATCTGAGCTCTGCATTGATGAGAGACTAAGAATTGCATCTGATGGCATCATTATTATCAAGTAGGCTTCCTTTGAAAACTTAGTTTGTTCATTTCATACTTTTTTTTCTTAATATTTCTTTTTGAGCTAATCTTCACATTGCTTTGAATGTCCCTTGTAGCATGGAAATTATGAGGCCGCAAAAAGTTGATGGTCAATTTGAGAGTAGCTTAAAAGGAAAGATTCGGATAACTACACGCTGCTTGTGGCTTGATAAGGGGAAACTATTAGATGCTCTTTATAAAGCTGCACATGCTACGCTTTCCAGTTGTCCAGTAAACTGTCCCCTGGCTCACATGGAAAGAACTGTATCTGAAGTTCTTAGAAAGATGGTTAGGAAATACAGCGGCAAAAGACCCGAAGTCATTGCTTGTGCAGTAGAGAATCCAGCTGCCGTTCTTGTTGATGAAATCAACGATCGCTTATCCGGGAAGTACAATGGAAGTTTTGGGACATCGCTGAAAAAGATGGTTGTTGAGAGTCCCAAGAAACCAAAGTTTGACAGGATAGAAACCAGAGATGGGCAATCTCACACCAAACAAGAGAAGAGTGCTGAAGGTGCCACTCTCTCTCAAATTCTGTTGCTGGTGATAACTATCTAGTATTCGGTGTCAATCCCTTCCAATCATGCATGAACAGTTGGTCGGTGTGCCCATTCTTTATCTTCTCTGTTATGTTGGTGCCGGAATCCTGACTCTTGTTTTATGTGGTCGAAATGTTTGTACAGATGATAATGGCAATACATTGAAGCCCGAGAAAGTCTCAAATGCCACTGCTTTGAATTCAGAGATCACAACTGCCAGTAGCAATCAGAACCTTGATCCCTTGGGTCCATCTGCATCAACATCCCCATCATTTGATGAACGAGCTTTCGATTCCGTGCCAACCGAGTCTAGTAAAAAGGGTGCAATGGATGACTCTGATGAGTCCTCAGATGTAGTTAGCACTCCTCTGGAACCTTCGACAAAGCGTTTGAGGAGAAACAAATGGAAACCGGAGGAGGTAAAGAGGCTGATCATATTGCGTGGGGAGTTAAACAGCAAGTTCGAAGTTGTAAAGAGGCGGATGGCACTTTGGGAAGAGATATCAGCGAGCCTGATGGGTGATGGATTCAGTAGAAGTCCGGCACAATGCAAATCCTTGTGGGCATCTCTCATTCAGAAATATGAGGTTCTTTCTTCAGCTTTATTTTGACAAATAACACACGAGGGATGCTATTTGTTTTTCGTCATGGTTACTCCTGGTGATCTTTAAGGACATTCTCAGAAGAGTATATGGACACGATTCACTTCTGGACGTTTCTTGCAGGAAAGGATTAGTGGGAAAAAGAGTCCAAAAAGCTGGCCGTATTTTGAGGAAATGCATACAATCCTGGCTGACTCGGAGGATAAAGTGGCTTCCAAGTGAGAACGTTTTTACGACGGTGAGTGCCGCCGAACAATTTTGAATATTTCTTGGCAACCGGGTGAAGAAACACCAGTGGCTTCTTGGGTCGGGATGGGCATATCCATGCATTTATCGTCTAGGCGAGGAAAAAACGGTGGTAATAGATAGGGGTTGACATTTTCCAAAGGTGTACCATTATTACCGCTTGTGAAATGTTAGAAAGAAACTGAGAAGGTGCAGACGAGAGCTGCTGCTGAATGTTGTATTCTCTGAGTAGAAGACTCGGTTTTCCTTGCCTGCGCACCGACCGAGATTTATGTGCCCGTTTCATTACAGAAGGAAATTGAATAACTGGACATACAGATTAAAGATTCTAGCACTCACTACATTGACGAGTTCAGATGCAAGCTCATAGTAGCGACCGGTAATCTTAACGGCAGCACTCTGCAGTAGTTCATTCCTGATATCTGCAGTTAAGTATGCAATAGTTCATTCCTGAAATCCCCACCCCCTCGTCTTTAGCTCCTGACTAGTTGGCCGACCGGCAATTCCCAGATTCCGACCGGGGTTAAACAGTTTAACTTGAAGGTTTTACCACAGTTGCTCCGGAGTTCGAGGATTACGATGTTGTTGTGTCGGGTAACCCGACATGGACAAATAACAGACACAAAATACGTTGCCCAGAACCTCGGATAAGCCATCGAAAAGAGAAACCAGTTCCACTTCCAGACTCAACGGCAACATCAGCACCAACCAACCCAAGAAAAGTTTCGCAGAGAACGATGATTCAAGCAACAAGAACAACCCCTTCTTCTTCCCGTGTCCTCTTCTCCTTTTCCTCCCCTGACCTGAATTTCCTTGGTCGCAGCCACCATGCTGCCATCTATCGACAAGAAGTGGGAAACCGCAGTATCATGGGGTCCACCGGGGCCGTGGCGCGTTCCACTAATCCGGTCAGTGTCAGGAAAAGGAGCAATTATGAGATTGAGAATCTCACGACGTGGCTGCTCAAGCAGGAACAGGCCGGGAACATCGACACGGAGCTTACGATTGTCATATCGAGCATCTCCCTGGCCTGCAAGCAGATTGCCTCCCTGCTCCAGAGGTCCAACATCATCAATCTCACCGGCAGCCAGGGCACGATCAACATCCAGGGCGAGCAGCAGAAGAAGCTCGACGTCGTTTCCAATGAGGTAGGACTTTGTCTTTGGAAAATGCCAGACTAGTTAGATCTTAGGGAAATGAAATGATGAGCAGAAATCCATGTAGGTGTTCTGCAATTGCTTGAGGTCGAGCGGGAGGACGAAGATTATCGCTTCCGAGGAGGAAGATGTTCCTGTTGCTGTGGAGGAGACTTACTCGGGAAACTACACTGTTGTTTTCGATCCCGTCGATGGATCGGCAAACATCGACACGGCCTTGACCACTGGATCAATATTTGGGATTTATGGCCCCGATGTGAAGTGTCTCTTCGATATGGATGATGATTCCACCACCATGGTAAATGTTCACCTTTTCCTTTATACGAGAATGTTCAAACCCTGATTCCCTGTCTATGTTCTTCGACCGAGGATTAATCTGGTGATTTCCTAATCCATTACTGTGGTAATGTGTGGTGACAGCTCGACCAAGAGGAGAGGTGCATCGTAAGCGTGTGCCAACCGGGTCGCAACATGCTGGCAGCAGGCTATTGCCTTTACTCAAGCTCAGTAGTCTTCACGCTTTCGATCGGGAGGGGGGTGTTCGCATTCACCTTAGACCCCACATATGGAGAGTTTGTGTTGACACACGAGAATATTAGGATACCGAAGACGGGGAGGATCTATTCCTTCAACGAAGGGAACTACGACTTATGGGATGATAAGCTGAAGAGTTATCTCACTAATCTCAGGCAACCAGGCCCCAATGGAAAGCCTTACACGGGTCGCTACATTGGATGTCTCGTCGGGGAGATCCACCGGATGTTGCTGGTTGGAGGCGTGTACGGAAACCCGGACAACGTGAACAGCAAGGCGGGGAATTTAAGGCTGTTATATGAATGTGCACCTATGAGCTTCCTGATAGAGCAAGCTGGGGGGAAGGCCACTAACGGTGTCCAAAGGATACTTGACATAGAGCCGGAGAGGGTAAGCCGGCAAGATTATGCATTCGGCTAAACATGGCCTGTCAATTGTAGGAACGATTTGGACTGACAATTGTTTATTTACAGATCCACCAGCGTACTCCAATTTACATCGGAAGCCCGGACGAAATCGACAAGCTGCACAGTTATTTGGCTTAATCCAGAAGGCTGCAGCAGCCACTGTTTGTATATGTAGGCTATAGTCTTTCAAATAATTGATCCTCGGAGAGATGTGCCATGACAAGTTCCATTGCGTCGTGAGGGATGTTCATTCACATTGTAGAGCTACTACTCTCATTCGATTAGATCAGGCGTGCTTCCTGATGCAAGCCTCACTGGATTGGAAATGACTTCAATGACTATCCAGCATGATTTCTTAGCCATGTCAAGTAGACAGTCGAGATGGATGCTTTTTTTCCCATTCAAGCGGTGTTGGTTGATCGAAAGCACGATCCCGTCTAAATGGTCAATCAAGGACCTTTCTGTTTTTGCCGAGATTGATGGAAAACACTAAGTTCTTGTTGGTAATTGTTGGGTTTCAACGATGACAATTATTTTCTCTGTGAAAATGGAGAGGACTGCACTTTGTCATGAGATACTGATAAACTGCGGCAGCCTACAAGTGCTCTGCCGGATTGCATTTGTGTTGTTAGTCAGGCTATCCGAACAGAACCTTGTGACCGACCCAAAGCTTCGGGCGTATTTTCCAGACGAGTTTAATACATGTTACTGGGGCTAACAACAAAAAGAGCACTTGGAAGCAGACTCGCACAAACTCCAACAAACTTACCGCTTGCTGTTTCGTGTTCATGAGTGTGATAAGATCCCATCTGCCTACTCAAGATGGTGGATTCATTGCATCTGATCCAGCAGTCCCTGAGATAGACTCGAGCACCCAATCGATTCCCACAATCTTCTTCAAGGAACTTCCTCGATGAATCGGGTCATTCATCACACTCAGCCTTGCTGAGAGCCATGTCACAAGCTGTGGTCGCATAATAAAGAAATCCAGTCGTCGTCAAGTACACCCCCATGGCCTGCAGTTCGTCAAGTACCTTTACCATTCCTTCCTTGTGAAGCAAGACTTCTTCGAACTTCTCCGGAAAGCACAGCACATGAACCACATCACTGGGAGGAATGCCGATGTCAGTGGTCACGTAGAGAAAGAACAGAAAACGACCCACTATTATCACTGTTCCATGGATAGTCTTAGCCATGCCGAGATGTTAAGACAGACTCGAGGGTTTCCCAAAGCAACAACGTGAACAACCTAGTCCTTAAATAGTTATTCGCGATACAGATCTTCCCGTCATAGATTAACAATGCAAAGTGAGGTAACAGACGAACAAGCTGTTCGAATCAAAGTAATGCCGTCCCTCGGTGCAAACAGGAGACCGAAGGCTGTATTCATTTTCCTGTTTGGTAACAACGCCGGTGTTCTAGGTCTACGAAAGGACAGTTTCTGTTCTTATGCCCGGGCATTCGAGAAATGATCAAATTCGCGGTAAGCATGTGTTCCGCCATGCCGATGCTGCTTTAGGATCATCCGAGTGCATGCGTGAATACCCCGTCGATGGGCTCCATGCCATGTATCTTCGAAGCATTAACATGCGCGAAGAAAATGAAGTATCATAATCAGTACTAGAACAAATAATGCTGGCAATTGCCATGGCTTGTCCAAATTGCGGTCCGAAACTAATTCGATTTGTTTTTATTTGTCCTAAACTCGTGGAAGGAACACATCCCACGTAAACCAATTGCAACCACTCGTCTTGTAACTTGTTCATCAAACAATCCTACCAATACAAAAACCTCCCCAGGAACGAAACCGTGATTCAAACCAGGAAATGGGTTTGATCCTAGGGAAGATTACGGTGGAGACGCCCAAGTACGAGGTTGTCCGTGCAGCGGCAACCTACGAGGTGAGGAGGTACCCCCCCTGCGTGGTGGCCGAGGTGACCTACAGCCCCGCCCAGTTCAAGGGTAACCGGGACGGCGGCTTCACCGTCCTTGCGAACTACATAGGCGCCCTGGGGACACCACGTAATGTCCCTGCCGAGAAGATCGCCATGACCGCCCCTGTCATCACCGCCCCTGCCGTCCCTGAGAAGATTGCGATGACGGCCCCGGTGATAACGTCAGAGAATGGAGGAGGAGGAGGAGGAGGTCAGACGACGATGCAGTTCGTGCTGCCGGAGAAGTATCGGAGCGCAGACGAGGCGCCGAGGCCTGAAGATGAGAGGGTGTTGGTGAAGGACGTCGGGGAGAGGAAGTACGGGGTCGTGAAGTTCAGCGGGGTAGCTACGGAGGAGGTTGTGAAGGAGAAGGTGGGGAAGTTAAGGGAGGATCTGGAGAAGGATGGGTTTAAGGTTGTTGGGGAGTGGCTGCTGGCTAGGTATAACCCTCCATGGACTCTTCCCATGTTGAGGACCAACGAGGTCATGGTCCCAGTCGAGTGAGGGGGCTGTTTCTTGTAAATGCTACGACTCTTGAGGCTGTTCATCCTGGAATCTGTATTTTGGTGATTTTCTGGGTCTATTTACTGCAATCGCTGTGATGTTCTTCTGGGTGTGCCAGATCATTCGCCTTAGGCATCTGTGAGATCTCGGCATCTAACATTGTCATTTGTGAGATTGTGGTGGCGCCTTATGAGCATAGAAGAAACCATAATTCTGACACCAAGGCAATACGAGAACTAACATGAACTACAACTAATCCAGTATCTCGGCGATTCAAGCGGGGAAACTAGGCAAAACTGGATTTATGTGCACTTTAACGCATGCTCTTGGAAGGTGGGCAAAATGTAGAATAATGGCTCTAGAGATCGACAACGCGTGCATACTGTATGATGTATGGAGCAGTTTTTGGATCTTGCTGCTAAAGACTTGCTGGGGTAATGCAGATCATGCCCGTATAACTAACAGATGCCTCACTCTGCTGTAATCCTTTATACTACATCAACATTGTGATGAAGAGCAATGCTGGTTCCCTCTACCTCACCTCTCTAATTTCGGTGATGATCTAATCCTCCACCAGTTAGACTGACGGGGATGGCATCAGACTTAAAAACTGGCCTTAACACGGCAATCTTCAGGGATCCAAGAAAGGAAGGCGCAGGCTAAAAGAAAGTCACCAGCTAAGCTCTTTCCTGTGCATCTGATAAGGAAATTCTTAATTTGTGTGGTGATTGGCTCTTGGTTATGAATTAATACTTTAAATTCATGGGTCTATTCCTGGAAATCATTGTAATGCCCCGCATGGCAAGAATGATCGGTCGCCGGGATAGGCACCGTAATGTCCTATCATAGTCATTCATCTCTACATGAGACATTATTGAGACAGCAGAGACAAGAAGGTTTTCCTTTAAACAATTAGAAATTTTGCATGGAGATATACAACAAACACTCTTTCAACATGGTACCGCAACCAATATGTGCTACAACCAATTGCGACTTAAGAGATCAGACTGTCCACCACGCCGAGGCAGATTTACATACAGCAGTACCAGCTCTAGGAAGAAAGGTGAAAACAAAATAATGGGTTCAGAGAAGTTAGCTAAGGGCTATGTATGAGGCATAAAACCTTGTTGAATCAACCAGAGACAAACACCACAATGATTGTGATGATGTTGAGGAGAATGAGAGGCAGTCTCATATACTACTGGCATGCGTAGATCAGCCCCACGAGCTGCCCTTTCAAGGAATTCCTCCTGCCTCCAGAAAGATTGGCCAAGGTGAGTCCTTTTGGAGCCAGGAATCGGTCCTCATTTAGTATTGCGAATGCGTTCGCTACGAGCAGCTGACCCTCTAGGAGGACTTCTTTTGCCCTTGAATCTCAACTCACGTGACAAAATGTGTGACCAGTTCCCTTGCGTGCACGATTTCCATCGACTCTCAAACACACACCTCAACAACACATTCAGATGGTGCCACCCCAAAACACAATATCAATCCATACCAGAGTTGAAAGGACCTCGAAGCAAACAATAAAAGCTGTTGAGTAAGATCCCATAAAGCTCACCGACAGCGTCCCCAGCGTGCATCTTCCACCAATCGCAATTAAGGCTAACATAAATTACAAGAAAATCAGAGTCACGTAATCCAAATGAAGCACCTAATCCCTATGATACCCACCAACAACAACATCAATAGCAGCAGCAGCAGCCACCACCCGGATCCGCATGAGATTCAGACAGCAGCAACTAACATACATCCCAGAAAACAGACAACACACAATTTAATCACGACAGCCGCGAATCCGTAAATCCAAAGGACCGAATAATGATAAAATCCACATGCGAATTCGGGGAGGAACCCTTTCTCACCAGGAATCGAATCCGGTCCCTCGCCCGATCGATCGATTCGAGCACTCCAAAACCGCAAACTCGGGGATTCACGATCCCCAAACACCCAAAAGGTCCGCCCCATTTAAGGGTGGGCCGGGCCGACCAGAACCGATTTGGGTCGGAGCGAATGGATCGACTAACTTGAAGAAGGCCGCAAAACCGGTGAACATCAAACGGGCCAATGGCTCAGAAACCCATGCAACTCAACTGGAAGCGGTACACAACCACCGACCAAATTTAGTTCCACGATAACTTCGTCCAGTAATTAAGTATGTGTTAGAATTCTCGAGTTTCATATCAGAAACTAAAACATCGAGTTTTCTCTAAATGATTTTGTTGGACAGATAAAGCCAGCATAATTGTAGCCCAATTAGCCTTAACTTTGAGGGTATTAGAATAATTTAGATAGTTGTTACTGATGTGTCTAAAGTTGTTATATACCAAACACGTCCCATAATGTACTGTGGAATTCTAGGTTTTCTAACAAACTTTCCGATCGTCTTCTTGTTTCTTTCTTTTCTTCTTCTTCGCTTCCTTCTTCTTCCTTGCTTGTTTATTGTCTTCTGTGTTTTCTGTCATACAGATTCTCACATCTGTCAAGTCCCACATAGTATCAGAGCTATGGAGGCTTGACGCCGTGATTACTATGCGATTCTGGTGCTCTGAGTGTGTTCATGGCAGAACAACTTCCCAACCCAGCAACTCCCCTCCTTTATTCTGTCCAACATCAAACTCCAGGTTCTGGTAATTCTGAACAAAATATGTATACTAGTCTACCTCAGAACCAAATACCAGCAGGGCGTTTGCTTCGGTAGTTAAACTATATGACGGGAATTATCTGCTGTGGAAGGGTCAGATTCTTGCTGCTATAATAGCATCTGGTTTTGAGGATTTTATTTTCGGACAGACATCCCCGCCTGCGCAGTTTCTAGAAGATAATCAGCTCTTGCCAAATCCTGATTTTAAACTTTGGCAGAGGACTGATAAGGCTGTTATGAGCCTCTTGTTTTCATCTTTGTCCTCGGAACTGCTCAGTCGGGTCGTATCCTGTAAGAGTTCCTGTGAAGTGTGGGAAGTGTTGCGCAGTAGGTATGAATCTACCTCGCCTTCTCGAATTATTAATCTCTGGATGCAAATGCAATAGTTGAAGAAAGAGGGTCGCACTTTGCAACAGTATTTGAATTGTCTGAAGCCCCTATCTGATCAATTGAGTGCTATAGGAAAACCTGTCAGATATAGGGATTATATCCCTATCTGATCAATTGAGTGCTATAGGAAAACCTGTCAGATATAGGGATTATTTGTGGTATATGATGGATGGGATGCCAGCTGAGTGTGATGCGGTTGTAACAGCGATTCATAGTAAGCTTGATCAACCCACGCTAGAAGAAGTGCAAAATTTGTTGCTGAACTTTGATATGCGACTGGAGCGGCGACATGTATTGGACATCACAATCCCTCATGTGAATCTTTCTTCGCTTCGCTCTACTGATGTGAGGCTTCATGGTAGCTACTTTACATCCTCCCATACCAAACCCACATACATGACTCGACCACAGAGTAGACCACATTGGAATCCACATCAATCTATTTCTTCTTCAAACTACCAAACTGGCCTTCTTGGCAGACCACCTTTTCGCCCATACACATATGACTGTACTCCTCAGTGGGGAAATAAACCTTTTCTGAATCCAAAACCCTGTTGCCAAATCTGTTTTAGAGTTGGCCATGCTACCTTATCTTGTTACCATCGATTAAACACTTCATTTCAGCCTCAATCTTCTACATATGCTATCTCCACCCAACTCAGACTCACTTTACTGATATTACACAGCATCCAGACCACAATTATACTTACCCATCCACCTCTCCTTTACTTACTCCACTACCTCAAGTGAGTCATACAGTTTCTAGGTCAGATTCTTGGCTTATTGACTCAGAGGCGACTCAACATGTCACTCCCACCACTTCTGGCCTTCACAACCTCTCATCCTACACAGGTATAACTTCTGTCCTTGTTGGCAATGGTGCCTCTGTTGATATACACAATACTGGAGATCAATCTCTATCAACTTCTTTTGGTTTACTTCATTTGTTGGACATTCTCCATGCTCCACATCTGTCTAAAAAGCTTATTAGTGTGTCCAAGTTATGTCAGGATAATAATGTCATCGTTGAATTTCATTTTGATGCCTTTTTTGTTAAGGACAAGATCACCAAGCACAATCTTCTCCAGGGACAGATGCATCAGGGCTATATACACTTCCTGCATAACTTCCACCTCATCACATCAGTCAGTTGCCTCACACCACTAAACCAGTCTCTTCAGTCTCGTCTGCATCAAAATCCTCTGTTTCCAGTACAGACACTTCACTAGTTATAGCCTTGACAATTTCCAAGTCTTCTTCCATCACCAGTGCTACTTGGCATTCAAGGCTGGGTCATCCCAGCTCTGAGATATTGTCTAGGGTACTACCAAAGTGTACAAACTAAAGTCCTAAGTCCATGACATAGTTCTGTCAATCGTGTGCTTTAAGTAAGCATCACAGACTCTCTTTTTCCATTGTCTTTCTTCTCATGCATCCAAACATTTTTAGCTAATACACACGAATATTTGGGGGTCTTTCCCTGTTTCTTCTACTACTGGTGATCGTTACTTCATGTTATTGATAGATGATGCCACTAGATACACTTGGATTTATTTTCTTCGCAATAAATCTCAAGCTTTGTCAGCTTTTAAGCAGTTTTATGCCATGGTACAAAATCAATATCAGACTTCTATCAACACGGTTCGTTCTGACTGGGGAGGTGAATTCCGATCCCTTCATTCTTACCTTCTTCACCTTGGAATTAATCATCAACTTTCATGCCCATATACACCTCAACAAAATGGTCGAGTAGAATGGAAAAACCGTCATGTTGTTGAGATGGGGCTGGCCTTATTAACCATGTTAGTGTCCCACATTCATTCTGGGTGTATGCCTTTCATGAAGCCGTTTCTTTGATAAACATTCTTCCTTCGAAACTTCTGCAATTCTCTTCTCCCATGGAATGTCTTACAAACTCCAAGCCTGATTACAATTCTCTCCGTACATTTGGCTATTCCTGCTTTCCTTTACCGCGTTCATACAATTCTCACAAGTTACAGTCTCGCTTGATTTCCTGTGTTCTGTTAGGAAAGAGTGCTTCACACAAGGGTACATCTATTATGATAGGGCCACTGGCAGGGTATATGTGTCCAGAGATGTTCTGTTTGACGAAGATACCTTTCCCTTTCGGGCTTCTCCATCTCCTATATCATCCCTTACATCTTCTTCTTGTCTTCCAGTTCTTATGCATTCCATTCCTTATATAGTCACCACACCACCACCAACTCCTACTTCACCTCCAGGTTTTTCTATTTCTCCTCCTGACACAGTGTCTTCACAGAGATCTGTCTCCAGTACAACTAATACTATAGTTGCACGATTGCCAATGACCGACACATGCTCTATACCAGTGCCCACTTCTGTAAATGTTCATCCTATGCTAACCAGGTCTAAAGCAGGTGTGTTTAAACCAAAAATCTACCATATTAGCCAGCATGACTCTACTCAGTTACCTACAGAACCGACTTCCCTCCATGAGGCCCTCATTACACCAATCTGGAGAGAAGCAATGAGAGATGAGTTTGAGGCATTGTTGTGTAACAATATGTGGCAGTTAGTTCCAATCCAAAATCAGAGAGTGGTCGGCTGTGAATGGGTGTTTAAGGTTAAGTTGACTTCAGCTGGCAAGTTAGAACGCTGCAAGGCAAGGTTGGTGGCCAAAGGATTTCATCAATCACCGGGCATTGATTATAGAGAGACGTTCAGCCGGTTGTTAAGCATCAGACAATTAGAGCTGTTATCTGTTTGGCTGTTACTTATGGCAGGCGATTGAAACAACTTGATGTCCACAATGCCTTCTTGAATGACGATCTATTGGAGACAGTCTATATGCAGCAACCTCCGAGTTTTGAAGATTCCCATCACCCTACTCATGTTTGTTTGCTAAAAAAGACGTTCTATGGCTTGAAGCAAAGTCCAAAGGCCTGGCACATGAAGTTGAGCAACAGTCTGGTCAAGTGGGGGTTCACTAACTCCAAGGCTAATGCATCCTTGTTTTATCAACACACTACCGAAGGGGTTACTATACTACTGGTGCATGTAGATGACATATTCGTGACTGGTTGAAACTTGGAAGGCATAACAGTCCTACTGGATTATCTCCAAAAGGAGTTTGCACTTAAGGATCTTGGGGAGCTGTCATATTTTCTTAGTCTTCAAGTTACCAGAAAAGAAGACTGTCTCCATCTCTATCAAGAGAAATATGTGAAAGAGAAGGCAAACATGACAGAAAGTAGACCAGTTCCAACACCTATGTCCACAACGGGTACTTTATCGAAGTATGAAGGTGATGTTTTATCTGATCCATCTGTCTATCGCAGCCTAGTCGGTGCTCTTCAATATTGCACTAACACTCGCCCTGAAATTTGCTATGTTGTGAATAAAGTGTGTCAGTTTTTACACTGTCCAACAACTATTCATCTTCAAGCGGTTAAACGGATAGTTACGTATCTAAAAGGAACTCTCACTCATGGGATTACTATCTCTGCTGGTGATAATCTTGAGATATCGTGCTTTACTGATGCTGATTGGGCAAGTTGCCCTGATGAAAGGAAGAGTACCAGCGGGTATTGTATCTTTCTCGGTCTGAACCTGGTTTCCTGGGTGTCTCCCAAACAACGAGTAGTGTCACGGTCGAGTACAGAGGCTGAATTTCGTTCATTAGCTGATGGAGTAGCTGAAGCAATGTGAATGAAGAATTTATTACTGTAGTTGTAGGGAGAACATGATACTGCAAGTCAGACTCGAGTTCCAGTAATATATTGTGATAATTTGAGTACCGTTCAACTTGCAGCTAATCCTGTTTTACATGTTCATACAAAGTATGTGGAGGTCGATTTTCACTTTGTAAGGGAGAAGGCTCTTGATGGAAAACTTCAAATTCTTCATGTCAATTTTGAAGATCAATTGGCGGATCCATTAACCAAGGTACTTCCAGTGCAGAAGTTTCTCAGCATAAGAAACAAGTTGACTGTAGCAACCAAGATGGGGAATCAGATGACAGGAAGTTATAAGGTAAAACTAGAGGACGAAGAACTGGGAGATTATAGAAGAGATGGAGGTGGTTAGTTTGCGGGGAAGTGTTGGACAGATAAAGTCTGGCCCAGCATAATTGTAGCCCAGTTAGCCTTAACTTTAAGGGTTTTAGTGTAATTTAGATAGTTGTTACTAATGTGTCTGATGTTGTTATATACAAAGCACGTTCCATAATGTACTGTGTGGAATTATGGGTTTTCTAAGAAACTTTCATATCGTCTTCTTCTTCCTTTCTTTTCTTCTTCTTCTTCCCTTCCTTCTTCCCTGCTTGTTTGCTGTCTTATGTGTTTTCTATCTTATAGATTCTTGCCTCCGTCAAGTCTCACATATTTGAACTCGTTATTTCTTACACCGATTTCTTAATAATAATTAAGGAAATATTGTATTGATCAACTTATTATGAGAAATTACATTAAGTAACAATCCTCCCATTGAACATTGCACAATTGTTTCTATCTGGGGAGGAAGGTGGTCTGCACTCCAACAACGTCGTTTCTGCTGTCATAAAAGCCAAGACATATTCATCCTCCTTTTTTTTTTTTTTTTTTGGTTTTTCAGGTGTGCAGGCATGTCAGTTGTTACTTCTAAACTAGAGAACAACAACATCAGCGAACAAGTCAGATCCGGATGGTCGGGTGTCAGATTCTTTTCAAGTGACATTAACCAATGCTACTACGCCACACAAATACTAAATGTCAGAATCCTTCCATCCCAGAATATGTCGTTTAGTAAGGTCTCCGTTGAATCTGACAACGAAATGGGCCCCATATACATGATGAGTATGACAGACAGACAGGTGTCTCAATCACCGAACGCGTTTTAAGGATTCAATCTCAGCAGCCTAAACCGAAACGCCAAAAGTCAATCCAACCCCCCAAAAAAGAATGTAATAGTAATAATCACCTCCTTTTGTACATCCAACCCCCCCTTTTTTTTATTATCGTATTGTAATTCTTACTTTACAGGAAAGCCAACGTTTCCATTTTGGCTTTTATCCCACATTTTACAATTTTTCATCAATAAAAGAATGAAGAACAAACTAAACTCTGTTTGTCTCTTCCGGTATTTGCGCGTGTCCGTGTGTGTATATGCCCCCGTCCAACATACTCCCCTCCGGTATCCGGAGACGGCGCCGGAAGCCCCTGCGGAGATCTTCTTGCAGGGTTGTCGATCGAAACTTCTCTTGGCCGGTTCGGAATTAGGCAGCTTTCGTGCGTGGCCGTCGAGCCTCTCTACCTTCCATTAAACTGCACTAGTAATGTACACGACCTACCTCTGCGGCTTCGCCTTCTTATGCCTTCCCGGGTATTTTAGGTTGGGTATCCGATCCTGCTGCCTGCTGCAGATACAACCCGGGAGAGGATTTGCGTAAAAGTTCTCCTCTAGCCTGGGCGATTCCCCTGGTCGCCTCGGATGAGGCGCCCCGAGCCTGTCCGAATGTGACTTCTTGACCTCCGATGAGAACTTGTCCCAATTTAACGAACCGGCGTCGTACCGGTCGATGAGTTTGACGAAACGTTGTCTGCGAAACATAGAAATGATGGACAGATGAGAACTCTTCAGTTTTAATAGGTAAAACTCCGTATGCTGCCCGAGTCCAAACCTGTCGGGATTGATGGTCTTCCTAAATCCCTCGAATCTCCTGTGCCCCTGCACCGCCTTCGCCATGTTGCCGTCGTACGTGTACACAAACACGTCGCTTTCAAGCGCGACGATGTAGTCCAGGGCGGCAAGACGATTCTGAAACGGAATAAAGGGCCCCAACTCTTCCTCCTTGGCGAGGGTCGAATGAGTAAAAACATTCGGGTATTCAGATAAAAGCGCATCCATGCTGTTGCTTCCGTAAATTTCCCCCGCGACTATGTATATCATCGTGGTGGAAGGGTAGCCCAGCGCCTTAAGGAAAAAGGCGGCTTCGCGGGGTGACATCGGGCACCCGCCCCGAACGCGCCGTTCCACGCTGTCTATTTGCTTCTCCTTCCAGTGCTTTACATTGTACCTCATAACTCTAAGCTCCTCCGTCTCCTCGGCCGTAAGGTTATGGCTACAGCCTGTGAAAGCCAGCATATCTTTCTCATACCTGCAGCAAAAGACTCGTTAGCTACCCGCTCATCGACAGAAAATTGGCCACTACCTACTTCGGTACCTCAGGTGAAGAGCAATGTAAGGCTCGCTGTTATTCCTCATCCTATTAACGAGAACTTTCCCAAGCTCCTCGATATCGTCGGTATGCCTCATGGCCTCGTAATTTGCCCGGCATCTAAGCCTCTGAATCGATGACGCAAGTCCGTTGTTGACCAGACGAGAATCCGTGTGGGTGAATTTTATCACCTTATGCTTCTTGAACAGCGGCAGGATTTCGTTCCTGTAATAACTAGCCTGACAAACACAAGAAAATCTCAGTCCAAGTCCTCCCATCTCGCACTCAATGCATATGATGCTCGGCATCAGCAGTGGAATGAAACTCACACCTTAGACCATGAGGTCGGGGCCTTCAGCAGGGGACGCTTCGACCTGTATTTTACAGGTAAGGTTTCGACTATATCAATGTCATCTTTCAGGACATCCATGAAGTGCCTCCAATCAAATATGTCCTTAAAGTCGCTGCCAACAACAAATATATTTATCGTATGATAGTTAGTGTTAACATTGACACGCAACAATCCTAATCCGATCAACGGTGACAGTACCTCGGGTCGGTCCAGAATGACTCGTGATCAAGGGAAGGAAGAACCAGGCTGACGTTCATGATCTTCGCAATAGCAACCATATCGCATATCTGACGAAAAGAATACACTCCGGTTGAACGAATCGAAACAACATCCCAGGAGTCAAAACCAGTCACTTCAACGACCAAATCCTCCAAAACCGAAACTTACTCCCGTCCTCATTTGATTCAACCCGCCATTAGCATGAACAATGAGGTAGCCATTGGTATAGTCCCGTGTTCCTGAAACACATCTCGAGTGCCACAGAAGATCGAGTCAGACAGACAGACAGACACACACAAAAAAAAAACACGGATCATGGAGTCTGCGCGGCTGAGCTTACTTGTTCCGCTGCTCTGTCTACCTATGCATTTGTAGTAATCGTCACTGTCGGGCTTCATCCAAATCTCCGGAGTCTGTCGGAAGAGGGAAGAAGCTCTTCTCAGAAACATTCCACATGCTAAAGCGGAAGGAATTCGTTCATTCATCAATCAAACAGAAAGATGATGACCCGAACCCAACTACCCAACAATCAATTTAAAGTGATAGGACCACCAGATCAAACATATGTTCTAAGTAAATGCTCAGAACCCAGAACAAGAAAAATGCTTGCCAAACTACATCAAGAAAAAGCAACAACCCTTAATCACAAGAATCCTTCTTCCTTTGGAAAAAGCAGCACAACCCAAATCATCAGGTTCATTGGACAAATAGCCAGAGAGGAGTCGCAGTTGGTTCACAACACAATATTGTTACTATTTGAGGAAAAATTTACGTAAAGGCGGCAACTTTTAGAATAACGAAAGCTATTTCTTTTCTTTTTTTGACTCTTCACTTACCGACAACTTCTCCAGGACGCGCTTCGGCATTGACGAGGACGAGGAAGAAGAAGCCGCCGCCGCCATCTTCGTCGAAGATCCGTCCCCATCGTCATTGACCTCGACCACCCTGTTACTGACCAGCTCCTCCTTCACGGAAGCGTGCGTGAGCAATCCGTTCCCGTACCCGAAACTACTGCCTGCGAAGAACGTGCCCTTCACAAAGACCGAGAATACGAACACGACGAGCAACCCGGATAGCACCCTCCTCCCGGGGTACCGTCTCGGCAAGCCCTCCTGGATCCCGCCGAGGAGCCTCCTCCTCATCATAGCATACCTCGACCCGTGCCCATGAAGGACGTGACTGTGATGATGGCCGTGGTGGGCGGAAGCCGGGTCCTCGTCGTCGAAGTCAGCGACTCGCCTCCGGGTCGTCGCGGCGGTCGCGGTGGCAGAGGAGGACGAGGAAGCGGAAGGGTGGCGGGGGCTCGCGTCGCGTGAGGGCGGGCCGCCTGCGGACGTGGACGCGGACACCATGGGACGCCGGGAGAGGGGGGATGGAGGGATTGGCGGACGATGATTTCTGCTGAATTGGGGGGGGGGGGGAGGCTATGGGTTGGTCGTCAAATCGGGTCTTGCCTTTTTGGTGCTTTTCTCCATTTGTGTGCGTGTCTATGGAAAATTCCCGAGCTTTTTATATATGCGGGAGAGATTCGGACGGACAGACGGGCAGAGAGAGGGAGATAGAGAGAGAGAGAGAGATTGTCTGTCCGAGGCGGGAAGATACAGAAGGGAGGGAGGGGTACGAATACGAGGTTATGTCTGAAGGAGAAAGGAAGTGAATTTGAAACGCAAAGTATCAATTTACGGCGTTTAGTTTGAGCCAATTTTCTGTTTTGTCATTAATTTAGTTTATTATATAATTTTCTCATCAACTTTTGTTTTTATTTTGATTTTGACCAATCAAAAATTTCTTCTAACGAAAGCCAAACAAGGCCTTAATAGACAATTTTCATTTATTGATTAAAAAAAAAAATTAAAAAATAGGAAATAATATTGAAAACTTTTATTTATTTTTTAATTATTAAATTTTGATGAACAAATCAAGTGAATTGAAAGCCGAAGTTAACGATAGTGGCTTATGTTGTCAAAAAATATGAAAAATCGATGGATGTCGGATGATGTTTTATTAGGGGCGACTATTACAGATAAAGTGGATTATGAGACGAATGAATGAGACGTCGAAATTCTACTATTATAGGACACATGTTAGACTATATTAACGCCTTGTTTGGCTTTCGCTAGAAGAAATTCATGATCGGTCAAAATCAAAATAAAAAGAAAAGTTAGTGACAAAATTATATAACAAACTAAGTCGATGACAAAACAAAAAGTTGGCTCAAATTTGAGGCCATAAACGTATCTTTTGCAGGTATGAAATGGGGGAAAATAGAGAATTGACGATTATAAAGTTTTCCAAATGCATGGCGTGGAGTTGCACCTCTGGAATTTAATGACTTGCCGCGTGAGAAATAATATCCTATTTTATATATGCTAAAATGAATTAAGGGGATCCTGTGTTTTGTTTTTTTACCATATCCCCCCCCCCCAGATAGAGTGGAGTAATTAAGAAAAATGTCAAGTGATACGATGAGGTAATGATGATGACTATGTGGGATGGGGGGGTGTTTGACCCAGGCTCTCGGTTGGAAATGGGAACTCCCCATGTTTTATTGACTCAATGCCTCCCTAAACCTTTCGCTTTCCTTCTGACTAGATCTCCACTCGACGCGTGTCCCCCAGGGGGGAGGGAAGGGAGGGGGAGTCTTCTTCTCTCGGCGCGTGTTTTGATTTCTGTTGGTTTACGTCGGGAAGTGAGTTCCGGGGGAGGATCTAAGTTCGGCGATGGTTTTCCTTGTAAAATTTTTGATCGGAGAACTTTTAATGGCATTTTTTCAATCCTGGAGTTTGAATTTGGGTTTAAAATAAATAAATAATTTTAAAATTCGTTAAATAATGTTTTATAGAATTTGAGTTAATAATTCCGAATAGTAAAGAATCGGTGCAATTAAAGAGCAAAATTAAAATTGAAAATTCTTCAATTCTAATTTTGGAATATTATTTATCGAATTTTAAAATTACTTGTATTATTCACATTTAGGTAAAAGGTTGAATTAGGCGGTAGGTTAGTAATGAATTGTGGACGTGCAAGCAAGATCGCACGATTAACCAAACGGATGATGGTGGTCCAAGTCCTCGCTATTAATCCATAACTTGCACGACCCGATTATACGAACTCCCCGCCGGACCATGATCAACTTGTACGTGCTCCCCCCACTAGACAAAAAAACGTGAATGGAATAGATCTGACCGACCCCCACTTCTTTAACTAAGGGAGGGGAGTTGGGCAGGTCCTCCCCACTAATCATAGCTTATAACTCCAAATCCACCCGCCATTGGTCAAGTCTGTTCATGATCAAAGGTAAAGGAGGTTTTTAGCCCCTCCCCCTATAAACCAACAAACAATTTATTAAAAAAAAAAAAAAAAGATGACCTACCCTTAATTGTTCATGTGCTCTATGCCAAATTAAAAATGAAATCCAACCCCCCCGTTAAATAAATAAATAGATAAAATCGAGATGAATAGTTGGGAGACAAAAAACGTGTGTGTACGAATGGAATAATTTGTAAGCTTGGTCATGTCATGTCTCCGCCTAACCCCGTCCACCCCGAATGGATCGCCGTCGTCGTCCTTTCGGCATCAAACTCAATTCGGACATTGAAATATATATACATATCACTCCTTCTTAATCCATCCTAATCAGCCCATTATCATCAACCACCAGCGTCATTGGATTATGGCTTCATCAACATCTTGCATTTCTTAAACCTTAGGCTTAAAAAAACTTTGATTTACCCTGAACCCAGAAAACCGCAACTCGAATGTCTACAAAAGCCCATTACGATTGTTGGGCCTATTAAGATTGTTTGGGCTCAATATGAGGCTACGGCCCGGCCCTACGGGGTTATATTGGTTCGAATAAAAGATGGGATCGCTGTTAAAACTAATTCGGCATTATCACCCACGACTAGGGGTGAAAATGAGCCGAGCCGCTCGCGAGCTAGCTCGGTGAAAGCTCGGTTCGAGTTTGACCGAGCTCGAGCCGGTTCGTTCCAACTCGTTAACGAAACGAGCCGAGCTCGAGCCGAAACACTAACAGCTCGAAGGCTCGCGAGCCTAATATTATATAATAAATTTTAATAATTCCCCCTCCCCACACTCTGTGGTAAAAGCAAACCCTAAAGAAAAAACCTCTCTTCCTCTCCTTTTGGCGTGGCGATCTCCTCTCTTCATTAGATAAGTGGAAAATAATCTGCATTTTCATACTTTGTGTCTCGCGAAGATCGGCCGGAGCGAGCGTCAAAAAGTACCGGAGAGGAGTTGGCTGAATTTTACGCCCGCAGGTAAGCGACAGAAAGAAGTGAAGGCGTCATAGTCAAGGTACGCTTCCCATCCCTTTTCCCTTTCATATTGTGTTTGGGCATGATGATTCAAAGCACACGTGAATAGGAAGATCCGATGCCCTCCCATCGCTTGTTGGTTCATGATGATTTTTTATTCTGTGTTTTCCCCATAATTTTCTTTTTTGAAAAAAAAAATTGGGTTTCGTGATTTTAAACATGTTACCAACCCAAGCTTTTTATTTCTCTTTTTTGTTTCTTTTACAGAGAAAAGGAAAACATACCAAGAGATATTTATTCAAATACCTAATTCAACTTCTTGAAGTAAGCTAAATATCGTTACATACTTTATAAAATTTTAAGATATTTATTGTCTTATTATTGTTATGATGATTGTAATACTCTTTACAATATTTTATATGCAGGTGATGATGCTTGTGATATTAAAATGATTGGTAATGAAGTTATATCGTGAAGATGTTTTAAGAGTATGATTCTTGTGGTTTGTGATTGTTTTGATAAATCTGGTTATATTTATGAAGATTTTTTGGGAGAATAGTTTGGAGATGTTTTGGAATTATGATTTTGTTGAAATATTTTGACAACATTGTTCATATTTATGTTTTTGAAGTGAACTTTATTATATATGTTTTCGAGCCAACCGAGCCGAGTTCGAGTCAACATCAATATATGTATATTTTGAAATCGAGCTCGAGCTTTCGAGCCGATCTCGAGCTCTCCATAATTGGAACGAGCCGAGTTCGAGCTCCAATTATTTGAGCTCGATCGAGCTTGAGCCGAGCTCGAGCTCGAGCTTTTTCTAATCGAGCCGAGCTCGAGCCTGGGAGTACTCGATCACGACTCGACTCATTTTCACCCTTACCCACATCCCTCTACGAAAATACGATTAATTTTAAAAAATATAAAATAGGACTCTAGTTTTAAAAATATCCAAATACCGTCCCATCGGTTGGGATCACAAAACTCGAAATAAAAAAAAATAGTGGTCATCAATCGCGACTATGTGATGTGATTTACACGACATAATTTCTCAATTGAGAATTTCAATACCGGTGGATTTAATGAGTGCCGTGGTCGTATATAAAATAAAACGTTACAACATACATCCAGCAATGTCGCCCTTTTCAACAACGAAATTATATATCGTAAATTGCGATTTTTTTTGTATTTCGAATATCATGGTAAATGATGATATTTTTAGATATCTTTTTAAACTAACTGTATTTATGTAGATTCCTCTTAGTATTATCTCTCGAGGACATTTCCACACCTTAGTTTAAATAACTAAAAAGATTTATGATTATTTTTTCTTTTGCTTTTTTTTAATGTTATGGTTGACATGATTGAATTTACATTACATAAATTTACTTAAGATCAAGACAACGACATTGTTTTCTTTACAAGATTAAAAAAAACAGTAATGTTTTTCTCTTGCGATATCAAAATAAAAATATTTTCTCATTTCCCCAACAAAAATGGTAGCAAAAAAGCAAATATTTTATCTATCCGAAATATTTTATCTTATCCGGACTAAATAAAGTAAATATCATTTGAACGAATAACATATCTTTTTTCCTATTTTATTTTATCTTTTAAACCGAAATCGTATTTTAAGGATTTTCTATAGGACGAATTTGAAGGTATAAATTGGGGATTAGTGTTCCGCTTTGCTTTCCCCCCTCTAATTGAACTCTCCTTTTCTTTCAGAACCGGGGCGTTGGGAATTAGTTTAGTTCATAAGCGAGGCGGCCAAAACGACGTCGTATCCAACTACCCCTCCTCCGTCTTCCGGCCTCCACGAGTTCAATTAGGGTTTCCATAATTGGGGCACAATGCTGCAGATCAGGCTGAAGAAGGATCCCTCATCGGACGCAGTAGTCGTCGGCGGCGGAGCAGTCGCGGCTGGTGGAGGGGGTGGTGTAGCCATCGCGGGCGGCGGAGCTGCAGCAGGAGGAGTCCCGAAGCCCTCGACGGTCGAGACGGTCACTGTTGCCTGCCCCGAGCACCTCGTCCTCGCAGACCTCCCGGTCGCCAAGGGGTTGGGGACGGCCACACCCTCCTCACACCCGAAGATCGTCGGCCGCAAGTCACGGAGACAGCTTGGCGAGCGTGTGCACTTCTGCGTTCGGTGCGACTTTCCGATCGCCATCTATGGCCGCCTCGTGAGTGGATTCGTGATTTTGTGGATTAGGATTATGAAATGCCTAGTTGGTTTCCTCGATGGATGGGTGTTTGGGGAGAGCGATTGACGTGTGCGTTTGTGATTTATTGCAGAGCCCCTGTGAACATGCCTTCTGTCTGGATTGCGCCAGGAGTGATTCAATATGTTACCTGTGAGTCCCCTTTTTCATATCGAATCGGTTGCTTAACTTGTGTGAATGAGCTTTTAGCCAATCTACTTAAGTCATTTGTAGTTGCCTTGCCAGTTTGGTATGATAATTAGATTAATTTATGGGTTGAAACGATTGTGTTTAAGAATCCTTGGTGAGGCAAGTATCTAAACAAAGGTGAAGATGGTGATAAACCTGTGGTATGCTGTGGCTCATTTGGGCTACAATCGGGTTTTTGCGTTGACATGATGCATATGCAGTTTCTCCCATGCTACATCGATGCTATGCATCTAGACTAGATGATGCAAGAAAACTGGACTGCTTCTGATATTGAAATGCATAGCACATTTCATGATGTTCTCAAGTCTCTCTCTCTCTCCAGTAGTCTGAATTATGTTTTCTAATTTGTTTGAGTTGTTGAAAATGGTTTTTCTTCCTCTTGATGATGTTCTGCTTTGAAACAGTTGCGACGAACGGATTCAGAAAATTCAGACTATCAAAATGATGGAAGGAATCTTCATTTGTGCGGCACCTCATTGTCTAAAGTCTTTTATGAAGAAGAATGAATTTGAGTCTCATATCCACATGAGTCATGCCGATCTTCTTAATCCAAAATCTGAAAAAGAAGATGGAAATGAAGCCGACTCTTGTAATGTCAAGCAATCAGTTTCGGAGTCCACTGCCAGAGGTCCATGTAGGCAAGTATTTTCTCCAAGTCCCTCGCAGCTCCATGACCGTGAGGATAAGCTACGTTTTCAGCCATCCAGAGATCAGCCACCTTTCAGGCCTACTTTCTCACAAAAATCACCGGCCTATTCAGGACATGCCCAAAATATTGGTTCAGAAATGCAGTCTGATCCTCAACGTCCGCCTGGGTTTGATCGTCCAGGTATGCATGGTGGCTTCCATCCCCATAGTATGGATGGACAGGGTTCTCGACCAGATTCTGGCCAATTTCCGGAGAGGCAACCTGGAAATTTTTCTGACCTGCCATTTCATGGTTACCCACCCATGCACCCTCATCAACAGCCAAACTATGGAATGCCAGGACCTTCAAATCCAATGATGATACCACAACAACCTTACGGTGTGCCTTCTTTCCTGGCCGAGGGAGGGCAGCCATTCTTTGGTTCACCAGCAGATATGGCGCGACCCGATTCTGCATCCGAAGCTGGACATGAGCAAGGTTCTTTATTGGGCTTTCCTCCTGGAACTCCTGGTGGGATGAACTTTGGGGGAAATTATCCTCCACAGTGGAACCCTGGGATGACCCATTCCCCATTTGAACCTCAACAGGGAGGCCAAGGAGCCGGAAATGCTTATGGGAACTCATCAGACGGGCAGGAAAAACCAGGCTTCTACCAGAACGAGTATTTTCGGAATCCGACTGTCATGGCTATGAACACTCCCTCCAAACCGATGCGAGGTGCCGGCAATGCTCATATCCATGACGGGAAGGTAATTTTATCGCCACAGCCACTGCCTGTTCCGATGCAGATGGGAGCTCACTCTCGTATGGCGCCTGGGAGGTTTTATCAAGGTGACCTGGGACATGATGGACAGGGTTTTGGGTGGCCGCACGAGAAACACGACAGCTATGGGAATGGGCAAGAGTAGAGCCGACGAGAGTTTCACTTGTGGATTTTTCTTCATCATTCATTTCCTAGTGTCCTGTTTCTACATGCTATGGCATTTGGATTCTGTATCCACATCCTTCTATTTACAAGGGCGTAACTCATTCATGTCCTAGTACTTCTCATGTTACCTCTTGTAGGTATTTAGACAGTTTTTCTTCCTTAAAAATTAAAGTTAGCTCAAGGAACATGAACTCCAATACGTGTAATGGGCATGTTTACAGATGTCAGACAACAATCGTTTGACAAGTTTAGGGGATCGCACAACAATTCATTCTCTTTGATACTCTCATGGGATGGCCTTTGCTCGAACTCCAACCAATAAATTTTGATAACAATACAATATGTCCATGGCACCCTAAAAAATTCATGCCCTTCCAAATTGAAGATTATCTTCTAGCTTTGTATGTATGGAATGTGGATGCCAGGATTAGTGTTGTTGCTTGATATGACCTTGTTCGTCAGTCTTCATTATGGACAGCATCCGGTTTGGGTAAACTGGGCCCAGAATCCATGAGACTGGCAGCAATTGCGGCATTCAAGTCCTCGTCCTCCATGTCGATTAGCACCTGGTCCTCGCTTTGGCCATCCCTTTCAGGACGGAGCTGCGAGGCATTGCATGATTTGGTTATCCGCTCTGCATCTTCAGGGGTCAACCACTGACCGTAGCCGCTAGGAGCTTCCGAGGAGGACATGGGGCACTCCTTTGGGAAGTTTCCTCTGACTAGGAATATACTCCACCCAAATCCCTTGAGAGAGTCCAGGTAAGCTGCGAGATAAAACTTCGAAAGGTGTTGGGGAGCCGCAAGTAAACTGTCAAAGTTGTACCACTCTTCGTTAACCTTTCTTATGCAAAACCAGTGGTCCTGCAGATGGCATATAAAAGCTTGCTCTTGCTCGGGAACGATGTGAGCTTGCTCTGCAACAGGAGAGTTAAGAGGGATCACTTGAAGATCCCAAACCTCCAAAGCCTTCTCCAAAACCTGCGTCACACAATAATTATCCGTAAGAAAGACAGAAACTGCAATCCATGAACAGATCTTCTCAACATTTCTTGTCCTGATTGCACCACATTGCCATTTACTAGTTCCCCGATTCTTCATGTTCATCTCGCTATCATCTAAGGAATGGAGGGAACACCAAACCCTGATCATGACATCTCCAGAATCCCGATTGTAATTATGGACTCCCATACGCTTCATATTTGACGAAGACCTCCTTACAGTAGAAGGTTCACGGCCGAACACTGTTTTATCATCATCCTTAGCATAACCTCCCTCACAGAATTGGCCAAATTGGCACGGGCCAGGCTTGGCATTAAATCACGGCAAGCATAACCCACCGACAAATCAACCGAACCACTAACGTAGCCTCAAACAAGGAATAATCAAATACTCGGAACCTTCAACACATGCAAACAATCAGGAACAGAAGAACGAAGAACGACCTGGATACTGAAATCGCCGTCCAGGGAAACATTGTGAGACTCCTGGGAGAGGAAATCCCCAGAGACCCCACCTCCGGCGGCAGGGCAGGCCGAAGTTATCATCATCTGGCGCTCCTTGAGGTCGAGATCGGAAGCGAGTACGGCTAGGTCGAACTCGGAGAAGAAAGGGCCCTGGAGAACGGTGTTCACGCAGTGGACGGCGCAGAGCTTCGACTCCTGCACCTCGTGGTAAAGCATCCCGCCGTTGCAATCCGTCGACGACGACTCCATCGGATAAAAAATCGTGCCTTTCTGCTGAGGAGAAGCGAGGAATTTCGACGTCAGACCAACCCTAGAAAAAGGGGGAGGAAAGAAGGAGACGACGAAGAAGAGGGATACGACGTCTTTCCATTCCCGTTCCGTCCCGTTCTTCGTGGAGAGAGAGAGAGGAAAATGGGCCTGTTTAGGCCCATATTTCGAAGGCCCGTTTGGGGCCCATGATTTGTTCTTTTATTTAAAGAACGGTGACAGAATTGGACAGCAGTTGCAGTGATTTGAAGAATGTAGCGTCGAGCAAGGGAGGGAGTATTGATAAAGATAGTCAAAGGCATTTAGGATCGAAGCTATAATTAGAGTTTGCCATCAACGTGTTCGCGTAGAAAACGGACCACGTCGGAAATATTTGGCAATTGGACTCATAGGAAAATGTATGTGGTCGCCAGAAAGATGAATTTCAATGATAAAAGATACGACTGTACAAATTCAGAGTTTCGAAAGAGAACTTAGAATCTTACAGCCATAAAAATGAACGAAAAAGGGGTGATACGGCTGACGTAGGCGTTGTAGACTCGCTGCTGACGTCGTAGACTCGCTACAGTGCGCTGCGCTGTAGACTTGTGTGACGGTAGAAGTGCTGGCGGAGGGTTGTTGCCTCGGTTACGGTTGTTCGCCGGGACGGTGGAAGTGCTGGCGGAGGGTTGTTGCCCCGGTTACGGTTGTTCGCCGGGACGGTGGAAGTGCTGGCGGAGGGTTGTTGCCCCGGTTACGGTTACTAGCCGAAACGGTGGAAGTGCTGGCGGAGGGTTGTTCCCCCGGTTACGGTTGCTCGCCGGGACAGTGGAAATGCTGGCGGAAGGTGATCACCAAAGCTACGGTTGCTCACTCTGGTGTTGAAGGTAGTGACCAAATAACCCAGGCCGAGGTATCTACTAAAGTCTAAGGGTGACGAGCAATGCAAATCTATGTTTGGCTGATTGATCGTGATTTTTCCTAAGGAGAATCTGTTCCCCTTTTATACTGAATCTTGCAAGGCTTGAGTGTTGAACACGTTTGACATGTTCTTAGGGTATTTTGAAGGTCGTGGCCCTCTCAATCAATTCCCCAGAATCTTGGTAACAACCTGACTAGTATACGTGGCTTTTATCCAACTTAACCACTTCTCTTTCTTAAATTAATTATATTAAATCAAATCCTCAGATTTTCCTCTATCTGAAGATCTTTCCAAATGGGAACGTGGCCCCATAATCTTCTTCTCGAAAATCTTGGAGTCAAGATCTTTTCTGACCTTCGTAGACACGGACCCTCGTAGACTTAGACCCCGTAGACTTGATCTCGACAGTCCTTTGTAGACTTAGTACTTCCCTGGCGGGTTCACATAAAAGTGGGCTTAGACTTATGATTTCTTATAATTAAGTCCAAGATTTTTGCCATGTCAACACAAGGAACCCAATCGACGTTCCCTTCCCCGGCATTTCCCTTCTTCGACACTCCTATCCTTCATCGGAATCATCTGCAAATTCAGAGCTCTAAAACTGTTTGATTTGTTTCTTGCCCGTGGGTGGCAATTGAAGAAAGTGCTGTTGAATCGAGGGACCATTTTAACAGTTTACAGAGGGTGCTTACCTCTAGTACCAAAGTAAGACCTGGGAGGGCTACACGAGTAGATCGTAATGGTTCCTGCCGGTATAGAGAAGCCTGACTACATCCTTCTTCTTCTTCTTCTTGTTCCGAGAGCCCTTTTGGAATTCTGATCCGTACTCTGAAATGGGGATGAAACCGGATCCCCATCCTCTGCCTTTGTGCTGCCCAACAAATGGAATGATACGAAATGATGTCATCATTCTAAAGCTTTATCTTGTTCGAGCAATCAAATGACGACAAGGTTTTTGTGTTTCCACAGTATCGTATCACATTTCTAGAGAAGATATCCGACAGGTGGTGTTCGATGGTAGATCATCCGAAGAGAAGAACAAAGAGTGGATGAGTGTTGCATGACAAATATTTCCCGATTTTACGCCGCGTTTGAAGCCAACCTGTGCGGTTGTCAGCTGGCATATAAATATATGGGCACACAAAGAATCTCACCTCATGTTCTGGAATGAGAACAACGATAGGTTGCCTACATAGCTTGGAGATGACCTGAGAAAAAGACTCCTCAATCATTGAATCCACATTCAATCTTAAAACTTTGGACAATTACGAGAGGAGAAAACATTTGGTCATCTACCTACAGAATAATTCAAGATGAAACCGCCCCCAGGATGCAGGCCAAAGGTTCCTCGATGTGAGGTCGTCACAATGCCGGTGGTGTTTAGGGAGTTGATTTTACTTTGTTTGTAGATACCTTCTCCGCTTTTGGAAGACTTCTCCGAAGAAATGGATTACCTTGGAAAGGTGTAAAGACAAAGATTTGTATTTCCCTGGATGCATGCTGCTTATCATAACTTCATGTAGTTGCTTGCCACTGCAAGTTTGCCGTGAAAGAATGGAAAATAAATGAGAATAAGATGGTGATACCTGGATTGAGATGCAATAGCAACCCGAGTTCTTCCAAAAAATGGAAAATGGATTTCATTTGACCATAAAAGATTGCAAAACTCCTTCATCCTACCAGATCATTTCCGCCATTATTATTTCCACCACTTTGAATCACGAACAGCTGCATATCCAATCCCATAAGCGGTGAAAATTTTCAACCAATACCCAGATCCCAAAAATTTAGGATTGATCGAGGCAAACAAACACTCGGGAAGAAAAGAGACCGCCATAACGCCTTCCTTCACTCGAACGACTTCAAAATTACAGGTATGCTGCATATATATTAAGACTCAATCTGCTGAAGTATACTAAGTATGAAATCCTGTCTAAAGCATATCATCGAATGTGCCTGGGCATCAAGAGTTGGTATAGGTTTCATCTGCTAGAGGCTTCATCTTCATTGATCGTGGATCGACCCGGCATGAATAAGGGAAACGTAGTCTGCATCAAAATAGTTCACAAGGCCTGGAAGATTGGCCTCTTCCCAAGCCGCTTTATCTCTCTATCCATCCTGCCCGTCAGCATGAGGCCGAACATCTTGTAATCGCACAGTAAGGACCAGACCGGGTGACCGAATGTCGCGGGGACGTTTCCCTCGATGAAGAAGTGGCTGTACCACGCGAAGCCATACCCGACAAGTGGGACACAGAGGAGGAACCACCAGTTGAACAGCACCGAGTACGCCAGGAAGAGTATGCTGAGGAGCGTCCCGACGAAGTGCCACCGCCGCGTGCCCGGCTTCGAGTGCTGCGTCACGTAGAACGGCCAGAACTCGTCAAAGCTACGGAAATTCATCCCTTTCTCTCCTGCCCGACTGTCCGCGGCAGCGCGAAAAGGGGAAATAAATTAGGGATTCGGGGGGCGATTTGGATTGGGAACGGAGGGCGGGGATCGGATTGGAGCCGACTGGGGATAGAAAAATCGATCTGGGTTTGAGCCGGGATGAGTTTTGAGAGGAGAAAACCAGGTAAAGGTGGAATATTCTTGTGCTAGAGATTTCGGGTTCGATTCAACCGAGGCTAACTGGTTTGTTGCTTTCCGGACAAGATGACGAGGATGTAAGCATTCGGAGAGTTCAATGATTGAAAACGAGAAGCCCTGGTGACAGCATCGGATCAATCCAAACAACACCCCCTCGGATGAAGAAAAGGTAACAAACGTAATATTAAATCCACGCCAGCATGGGATGATTCAAGAATAAAGAGTTTGAATTCATTTCAATGAGTTTTGGGTTTGAGATGCATCGTATGGAGTCATTATTGTTGAATATTTGTCCATCGTAGCTACGTGTCTAATTCAAGATCAATTCCGTATTAATCGGAGCGAAGTTTAAAAAATCATATGGAAAAAAAATCCACATCATACACTGATTCATATATATTAAAATTCTTGATAAGAGGAATTGAATACCATTCGTCCTGAACTGAGAACTACATGGCAGGATTATGCCGCGAGTTGAACCATAACCGAAGCATGGCTTTGCCGGAGCAACACTAACAGAAGGCCAGTTACAAGAGGCGGCCACGGAGTGTGGGTTACTGCTGCTTCATGAAGTCTCCTGCGGTTTTGTCAACTGTGAAACCCGATTCCGGATTTTGACGGCAAAACACACCATTGTTTTCTTGAGCAGCAGAGCATTAGCATTAGCATGTTCTTCGTGTTCATGTGATCCAATTTATGAGTTTAAAGCCTGGATCGTGTTCAGACCAAAGGTATTGGGGGTGGGGTTTCGAAAGGATAGGACTCCATTATAAGCAAAGGAAGAAGGTGTGTGGTGGCTCCAAATTAATTCAGTCGTCATCTCTGAGTCTGAAGTCCTGCAGTGCAAGCAACTTGCAACAACTAGACAACGTGGGATAGGACAGTACAGGAGATAGATACAGCTAAAACCCTTTTACCACCAAGGCTCAAGTTGACTGACTCTGTGGGGGCAAAAGTATTGTCTCCTGCTGCCTAGCATTAGCCTGAATTACCGCTGGAATTATGAAACTGCAAAAAGGTTCAAACTACTGCATGATCTAACCCCTATAATTAAATTTAATTAACTTATAATTCTTAAAAAAAAAAATTATCAAAGTACTGTCCTGTCCCATTCATTATCTCCGTCTTTAGTCGTGTACTTCCCACCTCACATGGTTTTTAATCATTTAACTCAAAATCATCAAAATGCATGACATTTTCTTGGACTAGGAAATCTCTTGGCAATTGTTTCTTTTATTATTATATTATTTTGGAGTAATATAATTATTATATTAATTTCTTTCATTAGATGTCAATAAGTTAATGATCCCAATTAATTACCGTGGGGGGAGGTGGACCTGAGTTTTGATCCATATTAACATCATCACTCCCTGGTCAAGGGGGCAGCAGGAGGACGAGAAGAGCAAAAGATACTGAGTTGGAAAAGATAACAAAATACCGATTTAATTTAATTTATTATATAATTTTATCGTAAACGGCAGGTCAAAATGGATGAATCGAATGCTTTCATTGGTGTATTTAATAGTATGGATGGCCAGGTCTTATTTATCCGGTGTTGTTGAGTAGCTTTCTTGGTGAGATAGGCGGCGTAGGAGGCGACCTGCTTGCCGTTGGCAGCGATCGGGTGGTCGACGATGGACTTGGAGCTGGCGGAGGAGGAAGATCTTGGGTTTCCTCGTTTGTCCGGCAAGGAGACGCTTCCTCTGCGAGCTTGGGTCGACATTTTTGGAAAGGGTTGCACCGGCAAACTCAAAATTTCACGTCAAATATTACCAACCCAATATATTTATATAGATTAGTAAAATACTCTAATTATAATTAATTAGTTTTAGATTGATACCTATAACCTATTTACAATTTTTTTAAAAACAATCTGTACAATGCTCGTGTCCGAACATGGCTTGCCTTTTCCGTGAGTGAATGTGGTTGGATTTTACTGATTCGTGAGGCTTCTGCCCTTCCTGCTTCTTCGAACGCCTCTCCCTGTTAGATCCCACCTCCTCCTCTGGTTCGTTCCCTGAGCTTAGGCAGACCAAGTCCTCTGCCTCCAAGAACAACGCATAGGGTCTCTTCCCCAGATCCTTCGAGCCTCATAGGAAGTCCTGCGATGTCCGTGCCAGGAGCACCCCCACCTCCCAGCAAAGAACAACAATGCCGAAGCTAGCCACCGCAGCTTCGTAGGGGTTGAGGAAGAGGCTTTCGAGGAGAAGGAAGAGAAAGAGGAGGAGATCCAGGTTACCGGTGATTATAAGGTCATCAAGGAGAATATCCGGGAATTGGCTGAAGAAGAGGGATTGTGTTAGTGGAGTGTAATGTTGGTGGGATTGGGGCCGAGGAAACGATTGTGGAGCCAAAAAACGTC
The DNA here is from genome assembly GCA_029817715.1 of Melastoma dodecandrum. NCBI lineage: Eukaryota > Viridiplantae > Streptophyta > Magnoliopsida > Myrtales > Melastomataceae > Melastoma > Melastoma dodecandrum. Next base: position 3,497,172 of record JARUPY010000182.1, read on the forward strand.
GAGGTACCAGAGGAAGAGGGATAGGGGGGTTGTTAGGAAGAGGAGTTGAGGTCGATGAAGGACCATACAGAGCTCGTTTCGCCATCAAAGAAGTCGTCCGGGAGGGATTTCAAGGACATCGCCTGGAGTTTCTGGTCGACTGCCTCGGTTTTTAGCAAGAAGTGGCAGAAATGGAGGAGGAAGCAGAAGGCAAAGAAGCAGGAGAGGGGCAGCCCTTCCGTGATGCTCCCAGTCATGAAGCCTGCTGGCCGTCACTTCGGGGAGACCCAGTCAGAGTATGGCTTTGGCCGCTGCTCCTGTGACACCGATCTGAGGTTCTCCCTCGATGCGGCCCGGTTCTCACTGGACGTGGCAAGGATGTCTCTGGACAACACAAGGCATTCCTTTGAGACGCCGCGGGCTTCCTGGGACGGGCACTTGATTGGGAGGTCGTCGTTCCAGTGGATGCCCATGATTGCCGCTGTTGTTGAGGATTCCCCTCCCCCGGCCTGTGCCCCAAGAACGGACATGCAGATTCCGGTTGAGATGCCTGCATCAATCAATGATGACGAGGCTTTGCCTGGCGGGTCTGCCCAGACACGGGACTATTACCTCGATTCATCTACGAGGAGGAGGAGGAAGAGCTTGGACAGGTCGAACCCCATAAGGAAGACGGCTGCCGCCATCGTTGCTGAGATGGAAGAGCTGAAGTCCATTAAGAATGCGAAGGTGACCCCTGCGACAGCCGACCACTACCTTCAGGGAACCGGTAAGCTGACATCCGGGGACAAGGACTCTCTCAGGGACCCAATCCCGAGCTTGAATCACTCGGATTCACTCCAGGATGATTGGTCGGAAATGTTTGATACGGCCCTTCGCGGAAATGATCATGTGGTCGGAAACGACAACCAAAAGGGTGCGGAGGTGAAGAAATCTAGGAAGTGGGGAAAGGGGCGGAACATCTGGGCGTTCATACAGCGCCGAGCGGGCGAAAGGCACAATAAGGATAATTGAGAATGACGACAGCTAATTGCCCACAAAATGGCATAGTCGATAGATCATACTCGAAGTCATGGCAGTGCCGAACGGGTTCAAGAGGAAGGTGCCGAGGAGCAACAACAGCGTAAGCTACGGGAATTCTACTGGTGGGTGACCCATTGGTGGCACGAGGAGAAACGCGAGACTGCTGAGGTTGTACCGAAAACAAAATCAGTTTCCGGTCTGTTTTTGTCCGGTTAAAATCTCATCTTAATGTATGGTTAGGGTCGGTTGTATTTCTCGATAAATAATTAATAAATACGATTATTTTTTAGGGTAGGGTAAAGTTTAAGTTAGGTTATTGGGTTGGGTAAGATTTAGAGTAGGTTATGGGGTTAGGTTGGATAAAATTTATATTAGGTTCCAGGCTCTCCGGGTTGATTCCGGGGGGAGAACTTGGAACCGTACTTGGTACCGCCGGTTTTGTAAAATTTAGAACCTAGAACCTATCCGATCTATTCGAGAACTTGTACTGACGCCGACCCTATGATACCGGTTTCGACAGGTTTCCGGTTTTACCCAGAATCTATGCTCACCCCTACTATTAAATATAAATATTTACTAGTTGTTTTAATATTATATTTGTAAAGATCGTAAAGAAAGAAATAAACTTAAAACCTGATTTTGATCCGTAGCCCTTTCCTTTTATTTTAGAAAAAAATTTATTACAGAAGGAAAACGGAAAGTTTAATAAAGGAAAGAGACAATCAAACGGTAGAGATGATTTTTCAAACTAACCGAAAAGAATCAAAGAAAAAGAAAGGTTTTGAGTGTGTTGGCTTTCGAAAAATTTCTATCGCTCTAAGAGTCTAATACTTACTTGATCTAATTATATTTATTTTATTAAAAATTTCGAGGTATATTTTTATTGTTTATCTCTTGGCGCGGAATTGTGTTCCTCGCAAACACGTGTCGAATTTTATAATGATTTAAATAAATATAAGTAAATACAATATTAAAATTTAATCACATAGTACTGAATTTACGGTGTTTGCGTGATCGTCGTAAAGTGATGAATACAAACAAATAAAATACTGGAATTTAATCAAACAATATTGTATTACAGGTCTTGAATACAAGTTGAAAGGTAAATACAATAACAAAATTGAATCAAACATTATTACAACTCAACACTTACAGACATGACACGAGCGAAGCGATGACAGATCGCGAAGTGCTTCACGACGACCGACGACGGATGAACGGTGACTACGACATATCCTTTAGTGGAATATACCTTGATGGATAGGCGGTCGAATGTAGTGAGGATAGAAGGTGGTTTCAGGATGCCGAGTTCAAGACGCTTTTTAGGACGCCGGAGATAAATGGATAAAAATCATAATTCTGTGTTTGAATTGCGTTGTGTTTTTCATTGTTGAATTTTTTATACCTTTTATATCTTCCAGAATTTTGCAATTGCGATTATTTGACCAGTACGTGATCTTCTTAGATCATGCGCCTGATCCGATTCCTACTAGGAGCCGTCGTATTCCATCCGGCCCTTCTGGATTTGCCACGTGTACCAGACGTGGTTTGATGTGAATCTCCTCGAGACAATACATTCTCTTAAGTAGTGAAAGGCTATTCAAGTCTCGAGCTGTATGGGATTTATCTATGACATACTGGAGATCTGCTTCTCGAGTAATATTTATACGGACTCCTCGGTAGCATTAATATTGGGTCCCTATTTACTTAAAGCGGAGTTCACACGAAATCTTAACTCTTCAGCCTATGCCAAAAATTCATGCATCAACAATATCTTTAAAATATTATACGAATTGATTTGTAGGCTAAAATTTTTTAAATATTTTATCCTGCTATGGGCCCTAAAACTAACGGATCGGTTTCTTCATATTTGAATAAAAAAAAGAGAACTCTTTGGAGCGCTTTCTTTCCAGACGAGATAGATCTACTGAAAATAATAAGAACAACTAGGTTTGTCTAATTCAATTCAATCTCCTCGATCGCTATATTATTTATTTATTTATTTATACTCTTCTCACTTCAATTTTTTGGATTGGGTTCACACTCTTCTATTTTCTTTTTTTAATCAATATAGTTCTCGATGACATCATGCACCCCACTTCACTCTATCGAATTTGAGGAGATTTTCCCTTCTCTTTTTTACACACATCATTCCCCCCATCCCTCCTCTGGGAAGACATTTTTCTCCTCAACTAATGGTTCGCATTCCCCCATCCCTCTTGTGGCCAAATTCATCGAAAATTTGTGCATCTTGCTTATCTGATCTCATATTTTTTACTCGAGAATGTTGTTATTTTTACCTTATTATCTTATTAAGAATTTTTAAGATACTCTAAAATTCTCTATCGTTATCTTCATCTTATTTGTTTTTTCCTAGATTCCTCCAATTAAGAAAATCTAACTCAGTCGATCGGAGAGAGATAATCTTGTAGCTTTCATCGGAAATCTTTTCTTTCCCTCTTCTTTTTTTGTCTTTTTGAACCAGCACGTTTTGAAAACGCGTCTCTACAGTTTTCAAAATCTTTTCTTTCCCCTCTTCTTCTCTTGGTTGTTGATTCTTTTCTTCTCTCCTCTGTTCGCTTAATTTCTCCTCGATTTGGGAAAATATATTTTGTTTATCGAGAGCTTATCTCGCGTACATAAATCTGAGACAAGAATTCTCGGACAACCACTCCAAAAATGGAAGTGCCCTTCCTCCTTATATACCACACATGTGCCATGCGTGAGAATATTTTCATTTTGAATATTTATTGATAGCCGTAAGTATTCGGCATTTCGATAAACCGAAAATTCAAATACCGAAATACCGAATTTTGGAAACCTAAAAATATCAATCACATAAATGGCCTTATTATACCGAATTTTATTATTACCGATTCCAATCCCGATATTATTTTAATAGAATATCGCTCCCAAACTAGAAATACCGATCCTGAATTCCCGAAATTTCTAAATCTCGGGATTAGAATCAGTATCTCCAAATTTTTGCTCTCTCCGACTTATCAATTAATTGCTCACAATGAGAGCCTAAAATCTTCAGTTCCTAGAAAATATCTTCTCCATCGACAATCAAATCGAGCCCAAAAGGCAAACTTAAATTTCCGAATAAGAAGGGTCAATTCCACAACTGCAGTGGTCATTTGCTTGGCACATCCAGATTTTAAGAACCGCCGGGCTCTATAAACAACAAAATGTCTAGACGGAACAGAAAGAAGGGAAGCTACATTTCAACTCTCTGTCTAAATCATTCTTCCTTGCCTATAAGGTTTCCCAGGACCATTCTCAACCTTGTTAACTCGACCCAGCCTACCCTTACTGTGGTTTCTGGACATCCTTTGCATGCCTACCATTTGTTTATTCTTGGCATAGTCACTCTCTAGAGGTGGAATCTCAGCTTGGAACCTCGAGCCGATGGGGACAACGTGTCTGCAGTTGCAGTGCCCCTCGAAAAACAGCATTGTGGCAGCTCGACGGAAAGATGCGAGTTCCGATTCTTCATTTAAATCCGGGGCGTCGTCCACCCCATTATTTTGAGGAGCGATGGTGGATCCACGTGTTAGTGACGGTAAACTGTCACTCACGGAGTTATCGGGTACATCATCAGTATTATTACCGAAGTGTGTAACACAAGAATCATCCGAAGATTGTTTCGAGACAATCTTCTCGATAATTCGTGTCCCAACTTCCAGTACGATGGAGTTGGAAATGTTAGCGAATCCTAAGAAATGGTTTAGTTTTCGTTTTCCCTGAAAGTAGACATTTCCTTATGAGTTGAAGGACACATAGCTAGACATGAAGCAAATCTCCACGCCTTGGTTAAGGAACAAAAGTAGCACAAGTTTTCAAGCAAAATCTTCAATTCATTTGATTCCATTTGTAACTCACCCAATAAAACATGCCCTTAGTTATGCTAAATCAAAACTATCTTTCATCTTAAATAAATGATGGTGCACAAGTAGGCATATGAACAGTGCACGTAGTTCGAGTTTAACTAAATGTGTCTTTCATATAAATAGATTGAGACAAGAAAAAATATGTATTCGGATGCTGGTAACACAATACGCTTAATTTAAAATTAAATAATATATAAAAATATGTTTTATTATATTATATAATAATTTAATTTTGAATAAAAATATGTTAATTTCTTTTCTTTATAATCCATTCTATGTGGATTATTTACTTTGTTTCTCGGAAGAATCTTCCTTTTCTTCTTTGCGCCGCTACGCCGGAAATTCAAAGAGCTAGATGATGCGATAAAACTAGGCATGGACAACAATGTGACATCATTTAAGTTAAATATATATATATATATAAGAACCAAGTTTAGAAATAAGAAACAATTTGAGCTTTCTCTTATCCATGAGTTTCTAAGTTTTTCCCAAGGGTAATAGCTGAGACAGTGGTATCTAAGTTCTCAACCTCTCCATCAACTCTCTACCTTCGACAAACCTAAAAATATTCAAAAAACCCAGAAAACCAAAATCCATTTGTGTTCAAATATTTGTTTATGTCTTCTTGGTTAAGTTATCGTTTTATACTCTTACAGTTACCTACTGATGCTTGATTTCCAGTTGTTCCTTATTCCTGAATACTAAGTTCTGATGGTGTTTTGCTTTAGGTATTTGTCTACTTAGTACAGTAACGTCCTTTGGGCCGTAAGCTACCGACAGGCTATAAGTGACTACATCGCCGCTGAAGCCAAGAGGGGTGTTAGGCACTCGGTCCAGGCATACTGGTAGTAGGTGAAACGAATTAACCTTTATAACACGAATCCATGAGACACGGATGACACAAACTGCCACCCCTACTTCCCATCACAAACCATACATCAAACAAGCACTTGCCATGACAAGTCCCATACATCAAACAAGCATTTTCTTTGCAAAGGGTTGCCTCAAACATTACTATCAAATAATTTCTTTTTCGAGAAATCCAAGTTACTTATAGACAAAGTGTACATTTGGACATATGTATAAAAATGCTTATTAGAAGTCGTTAAATTAAACTAATAATTCGAAAAATAGGTTTGGCACCATGAAACTTTTTATAAAATATAAAAAATTGGAATATTAAAATAATGGAAAATTAAAATAGTATACCCAAAAATAAATAAAAAATATATATGTCCAAATTTTTCCCAGCGCATAAAGGCACAATAAACTTCCAGGGAAGAGAAACAAAGTAACTTCCATCGTTTTATTTTGGGGTATAATGGACAGATGGAGTTGTTGAGTAACTAAGGCCTACCCACTTCGATGAACCCCATCGTCACTAAAAACTACAAAAAAAAAAAAAAAAACATATCCTTCTCCCTCTAAGCATTCCATTCAGACAGAGATGAAACCCAAATCATGCTGATATGATATGGTCAAGGGCTAATCAAGTGCATACCTTCATAAGATCCTCCTTTGGGGAGTCCATGCAAACAATTTCTCAGGAATTTTGGGATGGGGATGAAACTAGGGTTTGGAAAAGGGGGCAGGGGAATTTTAAGCTTCTTCCAAGGGGGTGAAGAGTTTATATATAGCATGAAAGAGGAAAAATCTTTTTCAGTATCAAATCTCAACCATCAATTTATATGATTTTTAAAAGATCTTCTCCGTTACACATATTTGTAAAATATCATAATAATATTTTATTATTATTTTATAGACTAAATTATCAAATATATCTTATATTTTAGCTTTTTTTTTTTTTATTTTCCCTACCGTTTCAAAAATATCTCCTTAAAACGTAACATTTGACTAGCGTCCTAAGAACATGTGGCAACTATCATCTATCATTAAAATTTTTTAGGCAAATTATCGATTTTTTGCCTAACCTATAGATCAACTTTCTTCTGTGGCATATGATTTAAAAAGTTTTAGATGTGGCCCAATCTACTCTTTTTTTTATTTGGCCTAATACCCGACGTCCGTTAAGCGGTGCAGACGTGTCGTTGAAGGACGTCTACGTGGCTCTATTTTTTTTTTTCAGGGAAATGTTACGTGGCAAAAATTAAAAACCAGTTCGAATGCACGTGGGATCTATTATAACGTAAGGAAAAAAATTGAAAAAAAAATTGTGATTAGAATTTGTTTCTAATTTCTGTCCTCCTTCGCCTACTCTCTCGTATGCAATCTCATCCCAACAAACCCCATCTCCTCCACAAACCCCTTTGGCTCTCCAGGGTACCTCTTCTTTTGCTTATCTGCCGTCGTAGCTTCAACAACGGGCACCCCACCACCAGCATCCACCTCCATCCTCAGGGGCATCCTGGAAATCCCCCCGAACCCAGATGAGGAAGGCAAATTCCTTGGCAAGAAGCTAGAGCTGAACTGGGATTGTCGGTCAACCGATTGGGCTTCAAAGGTAGGACCTTTGATGAAAAATAGGAGTGAGAGAAGCCATCTGCGATTACCCAGAAGCAAGAACAAAGAGTCGAACAAGAAAAGAGAGTCCCGCAAGCTTGTTTCTAATGTAAGGAAAGAATCGCATAAAAAAACGATTCCCCCAAATCCGAACCCCTCAGGTATGAAGCACGTCGGGAAGAAGCACAACAAAGAAAAAAACAAATGCAATAAACTTACCTGGATGACACAAAGGGTGTTAATCAAGCAATGCGGACAAACCCCTCCTCAAATCGGAATTCCTTCAATTTCTCCAAAATCGAAATGACAACGAACCCTAACCCTGAACCCTCTTTTGTTGATTTATTTCGTCTGGATTTCAATTTTGGCCACATAATATTTTCCTAAAAAAAATAAAGCCACGTAGACGTCCGTCAACGACACGTCTGCATCGTTTAACGGACGTCGGGTATTAGGCCAAATAAAAAAAAAGAGTAGATTGGGCCACATCTAAAACTTTTTAAACCATATGTCACAGAAGAAAGTTGACGTATAGGTTGGGCCAAAAATCGATAATTTGCCAAATTTTTTTGGTACAATCATATTCTTTATGGAATTTATTACTTGTGCGACACAAAGAGAACTTCTCGCATGCTTTTACATTTAACTAGCATGTGACCTTTATTTGCAAGATTTTACCATTTTATATGTTATGTTGCCCTTGACACTTGGAACGCGAGCCTTTTCATGACCTTGCAACTGGCTGTTCGGATGACACTGGGATCTGAGATCCGACACCCCCCGATGTTTTTAGGTCGGTGCCTCAATGTCACTGCAAAAAAAAAAAAACTGGTGGATTCTCCCCTAGTTCCTAATCAGGCTTATCCAGTCCCTTGCTCGATGGTCCCCAATCCCCACGAGGGAGTCGAAAGCAACAGGTGGCGTGTGATCCATCTAGGAAATTTGGGAAGATCAGTAGCAGCTCGTGTCGGCTTCCATTCATCCGTTAGTAAAAATGTGTTGTTTAACTTAGATAAACTAATATATAATCGTCACGACGTAATTTTTTGGAAACTATTAAGTCGAAAAATAATTTTGATTCGGGAATCGTATTAACTTTTAAATTCATACAAGCGAAAAAGGTGACATTAGTTTGTGTTCGATTTCTAAACTAAGTGACTTTACTTACCCATGTTTTTGTTTTTGGGCTTGTAGAATGAGAAACATATGCTAAAAATTGAAGCCTAAAATTCATGTGTCAGAGAGCGTCAGGTGTTGATCGAATAGTGAGGAACACTAGGTGTTCAACTAGGTTGAGGTTGCTTGACAATGATGAAGCTCGTACCGACGTTGATGAAAAGATTAAAGGATATATGAATTAAGATAACGCTTAAATAGATTGAGCTTATGATGATGTGAGTCATGATAATAAGATTTATTTTGATTATTTGTTGATTTTTGTTGCCATTTTGTTATGAATAAGGCCAACAATTTGAGACACGGATACCTTAACACAGGCCCGACACGGTTTAATCGAGTTTTTGTTTGGCTAGATGTGTGTTTCAGGGTTGAGACACGACATAACATATATCCTGATACAGATTTTAAAATTAAACACGATTATATACATGTATAACCCATTTAATTTAAAATTAAAGAAAATATAAAAGAATTATTATTTTAGGTTATAATTATATCATATAAAATTTAATGTTGAAATAAATAGATATTTATTTTTTTTCTTGAAATTAGCTTCTTCGTCTGTCTTCTTTCTTGTCGTAATTTGTTCTTTGCGCCAAGAATTCAAAGAGCTAGTTGGTTGCGCCTCACATACGCTTAGGCATCTTTAACGGTAATGTTTCCTCTTTGCCTGGCATATGGTTTTCCAAAGGGATGTGTAGGGTTTTAAAGATTAGAAGAGAAAGAAACTCTTGCTATAATCTGTTTTGAGAAATGTCATATTTTTATATATGTAACAAAATCATAAGAAATAGGCTAAATTATCAATTCTATCTTCAAGTTTGACCGTTTTTTCCGATCTACTCTAAACTTTTTAAAATATTATCATGCATCCTAATGTTTGGCCGTTATATCAATTTTAACCGTCGTTAACCGAATCAGCGGACAGAAGTCTACGTAGCGCCTACTTGGCACGTTACTCCGTCAGCCCACCGTTAAACTGCTGACTGGGCATTGCATGACGACCTCCGTCAGATAATCCCCGAGCTCCCCGACGACGTGGCCATCGACTGCTCCCTTTGCCTTCCCTACACCGCCCACTCCTCTGCCTGCCGCATCTCCAAGTCCTGGAGCTCCCTCCTCCAGAGTCGATGGTTCTACTCCATCCGACGCTCCCTCCACCGCTCCGGCCCTTTGGCCTGCCACATCCAGCAGTCCCCTCCCACTTTCACCGACGATCCGATCAGCAAGCCTGCCTCCCTCGTAATGAATTCATACCCTCCCGACGGCCCCGTCCAATTGTATTCGGTCTCGGTCTTTGACCCCGGGAGCCTATCGTGGACCCGGGTTCCCCCCATCCTCGACTTCCCTGACGGCCTCCCGGTCTTTTGCCAGCTGGCCAGCACCAACGGGAAGTTTCTCGTGCTCGGCAGTTGGGACCCGGAGACGTACCGCCCCCTCCGGCGGGTCTACCTCCACGACTTCATCACCGGCAAGTGGCAGAGGCGTGCGAACATGCTAGACACGAGGACCTTCTTGGTTGTGGCAGGGGCGGACGAGGGTAGGGTATTCGCGGCGGGAGGTCACGACGAGTGCAAGAACGCGCTGGGCACGGCGTGGGCGCACGACATGGGGAGGGACGAGTGGGAGGAGATGGAGGGGATGAGCTAGGAAAGGGACGAGTGCGAGGGGGCGATCCTGGGTGAAGGGAGGGAGTTCTGGGTGGTGAGCGGGTACAAGACGGAGAGGCAGGGGGAGTTCGAGGGGAGCGCGGACGTGTACGAAATCGGGGTGGGGGAAGGGTGAGGAGGAGGAGTGTGGAAGGGGCGTGGGAGGAGTTTAACGAGGTGGGCTGACTTAGTAACGTGCAAAGTGGCGCCACGTAGACTTCCGTCAGCTGCGAAATGATATTTTAAAAAGTTCAGGATCGATCGAAAAAACGGTCAAACTTTCGAATAGAATTGATAATTTGGCATAAGAAATAAGTATCTTACTTCTTTTAGATTATCTCATTTAATCCAAATAGAAACTATAAAATGAAAACAAAGAAAACGGATCTGATATTTTGAACGAGTATATCATAGTGTGGTTTAGATTTTCCAATTTTGAAACAGGAGTACAACTTTTAGTTTGATGCTGTCGAGGCAAGGGCAATGGCGTTTTTTTGGAATTCGCATGGTACGACGTTTTACACAACTCACTTCTCTTCCCTTTTGCCTTCCTCCTTCGCGGCTGCGAACCTTTCTTCTTCCGACAACATCCCCTGCTCATATGCTAGCTGAGTGACTAAACCCACAAGGATTGGCCCAAGGACGGTGACCTTCCTCCAGCCTGCGACGAAAGATTCCGCAATGGATGCTGCCAAGGTCGCTGTCAGGAACACAGATGTTCCTCCTGGTTTTAGATCCGGCCCTCTGTTTCATCTCTTCTGTGATCTTCGCCGCTTCTTACTTTCGTCGTCTTCTTGTCGATCAGCTTTTTCGATTAGTTTCTGAATGAAGATATTATAGAAGATACTGTATTAATATATTATCGAAGATTGTCATATATTAGATTATATATGGGTACTATTTTAATATTTTATTTGGTTAAGATTTTTGGTATATTGTAAACGAGAGAACAAGGAGATCTATATATAGGCCTTATCTAGTTTATTAAGCGTCGTGATATAATGGTATTCTAAGAGTGAGTGACACGCATGGGTGCTTTTGTAATTCTGATTATCTAGTGGAATTTCCGGACCTCCCGTGAACGGGCCAATTTTTAGCCGAACCACGTAAATTCTTTTTATTTAAGTTTCACTATTGGCGTTCTAGCTTCGAAAGAACCTCTCATTCCGATCCTTCTAGATGTAGCCCTTTTCGGACTAGTAAACATTGATTCGAATATGTGGTTGAATAAAGGCTAACGAAAAAAAACACAAATAATACTTATAGTACAAGAATGTCCGAAGAATATGAGTTAAGGGGCAATCCAATTTATAGTTGTATTAAGCATAAATTCCTGCTAATTGAAGTTCGTTTCTTCACTCATGCTAATTCTCAAATATATTCTTGGTATTGTGATATGTCTTCTTAGGCAATACTTACGTTTTTCGTCTGGATGAGTTGAAAACTATTACTCTCTTTTGGGCGAATAATCTAGATGGATTAAAAACTATTACTCTCTTCTGAACAAATACTACGAGCGATATTGTTCGCCTAAGGTCTCAACACGTCGAGAATTGGTAGATCGTAACACAGTATAAATGAAATGTGGTCGCCAGTCTTTAAAAGAACAACAATGCAAAGTGCATAAATGAGATCGCAAGTACAAGAAAACTTACTTCTATTTTTGGAAAAAGAGTACATAGACTAGAAAGACAACGAGCCTAAAGATTGCCTAAATATTCTACCTTAAATCTAACATAAAAGACAAAAATGTCTGATTTGTTGTTGATGTGTGTGGTCTGCCTCCTATTTATAGAGAATTGTTATTCTTGATCATCAACTATGACGGTTATTTCTTGATCTTTAAATTGGCAGTTACTTTTCATTTTCAGCAGGTTTTAATGGTGAACTTCTGCCTACAAAATCTTATCTACAAAATCATATTCTCTCGGTGGATTCGGGAGAAAATCCTCCATGATTAGATTTTCTCGGAGAATCCTCTATCATACTGGATTAGATTTTCTCATAAGGAGAATCCTTCATCGAGACTGGATTAGATATTCTCAACGGGAAAAATTCTCTATTGACGAAGTTAGATTTTTTCCATCGACTAAGTAGATTATTCACATCGACTGAAAGAATCATTCATTGACAACACATCAATCGAACTTCTTCTTGTCCGTACTTCGACGTGTTCTGCTTCAACGACCTTGAACTTTGACCGAGCGCTCATTAGATCGTACAATGATGGGCCTCGTCATCATTGAAGTCCAAAATGATTTTATCATGTAAACATATTGTTGACATGCAATTGACGTGCTGGTAATCTTGAGCCAATCTTGGACCTAATTCTGACAAAGTCTGTAAAAGCCCATGAGGCCTACAGCCAAGTTAAAGGCGGGGTAATAATCTTGTAATCAAGGGAAATCTACAAGCTTGTGCCTCCAAGAGACATAAAGTCTACAGGCTTGCGCCTGCAAAGGATACGAAGTCTACAGACCTGCGCCTGCAAAAGACACGTGTCAAAGGAAAACGGTTTCGCAGCTCCGAGATAAATGGGACTTGTTACCCACGCTTATATCAACACTCGTCTTAAAAGACAACCAATTAAACCCGAAGTCAGAGGAGTTTACGACCCACGATAAAACGAATGGAAGTCAGTTAGCTCTCCGAGATTCTTGGGGAGAATCGAGTCTGAAAAATCTTCGAAAGGTCGTAACAGACCATGTATAAAAGGGAGAGGATCTCCCTCAGAGAAAATCACGAACAAATAAGCCAACAAAAGCTTATCTTGCTCGTCACCCCTTAGTTGTTAGTTGTTAGGATTCCCCGACCTGGGCGAAACTCTTAAAGTTTCAGTGGTCTTCCTTCCACCGTCAGAGTGAGAAACCGTAGCTCCGGCAATAAATCCCCGCCTTCACTTCCACCACCAGGGTGAGCAACCGTAGCTCTGGTAACAGCCCTTCGCCTTCGACTCCAACGCCAGGACGAGCCACCGAAGTCCCGGTACCACCTCCGCCTTTGACTCCAACGCCAGGACGAGCCACCGTAGTCCCGGTACACATCTCCGCCTTCGACGCCTCCGCCAGGGTCAGCCACCACAGCCTTGGTGTCCACGTTCGCATCAGCACCCGACCGCATCCAGTCCATCAAGTCCAGCAGCTAAGTCCAGCTGCCCGAGGAGCACGAGTCTACAGCGCTCTGCCATCAAGTCTACGACGACGCCCCAAATCTACGGAGCACTGTAGCTAGTCTACAATCTTACCACCGTCCTTATTTTTACTTTTATGGCTGTAAGCTTTCTTTACTTCGTGTAAAAACTGTTTGCATTCAATTAATCTCTTCAATTACTTACTTAGACCACATCCATAAATCCCTGTGAGTCTTATTGTCAAATATTTCCGGCGTGATCCGTTTCCTACGCGAACACATATATTCATTATTAAGCGAACATTGAGACGATTTCCATGTACTAGGCATAATATATCTCATTCTTATCTAAGGGCATATAATCTAGAATTTTTTCAGTAGAATACGCTTTCAAGCTCGGTTAAGATTTTATCGTTCTTCTCTATTTCTACCCTGTTCATTTTCATCGACTTCTCGAATGCCCGCATCTTGCTCTCCATGTCCTCCATGCACGAAAGTTCCCCTCAGGGTTCATAAATGTTGAAAAAACATGTTCATAAGCGATATTATTTATTTTTTAATTGAAAAAGGATGCGTCGTGAAAGGACACGACCCCTTGTCCTAGAGTTTTGTTATGAAAGGATATAACTATTTGATCAGGAGTTTTGTTAGGAAAGGATATAACTTTTGCCAAGAATTTTGTTACGAAAGAATATAACTTTTGCTAAGAGTTTTGTTATGAAATGATGCTGACTCCTTGAGCATCATATTTTCAAGTGACACATAATTCGATCTCTATAAATAGAGGCATGGTTCAACTCATTTTGAGCATAGCGTCGTAGAAATTTAGTTGTGTTTCGTGTAACGTGTGGTCATAATTATGATCAGCGACTCAACTAGTTCGAGTTCGTAATACAACTTCTGCAAATGATATTCTTCCGCTGTTTTACTTGGCGTATGCTGACGTAATCCTTCAATAAATATTTAAAACACTGCAACCTCCTCCCATCAACAGATCGAACAGAGAACACCAGACCTTACCCTGTTGCTGGCTTCCTCGAGTCCTCTAAGCGCGTCTTCCCCGATCTCATCAAACTGGGCACCCGCCTCCTCACCAAACTTTGTCTTGGAACGCTCGTCGAGGTAGTTGGTGAGGTGAACCTATTCGGCCTTGAGCATAGCGATCCTGGCTACGAGCTCTTGCTTCTCGACATCCCCATGGGGCGGGGGGACGATTCGTCACCATCGTATTGTTTGAAGAGGCGGTGACGTTGTCGGGTTTCCTCTGAGAGTGGGTTTCCTTCGAGAGTGGAAGGAAGGTTGAATGCTGGGAAAGATATGTCGAGTATCTTCAGGGAAACAAAAATCATGGTTCTATAAGAAAAGGAAGATTTCTTTTTAATTTTTCTTGCCTTATAACAAATTTCAAGGAGATATCGAGTTCGAAACCCATTGTATATATCGAGTAAAAAAAAGACCAACAAAACAGGACTTCAAACAGATGACAACGATATGTACAAGACCATGTTTTTTCTGCCTAAACATGATAAGAAAAACTTGAACAACTTTTTTATAGGCCTAATAATCGGGATGAACATTTAATCATGGTTTCTTGTTTTGTTTCATTTTTAGATGCTAACTTTCTTGTAAGTGTACCACTTCGAGATCCAGAGGTAGAGGAAGAAATTGAGGGTGCTGAGGATGGCCAATAGCCAGTAGAAGTAGTCCAGATGACTCCTGTTCAGGTTGTCTGACACCCACCCTGGGCTCCCGTCCCTCGTCGTCACCTTCTGAACCACCGTCATCAACGCGGAGCTAAGGTAGTTCCCCAGCGCCACCGTAGTCAGTGACAGGGCCGAGCACAGGCTCCGCATTGCGTCGGGAGCCTGGTCGTAGAAGAACTCATTCTGCCCTATGAAGGTGAATACCTCCGCACAACCGATGAGGAAGTACTGCGGCGCCTGCCAAAATATAGACATCGGGATGACTGGCTCGTCGTATAGGTTGTGCTTCTTTACGTAGTTGAGTCGAGCCACCTCGAGGATGCCAGCAACGACCATGGAGAAGGTTGAGATCACAAGTCCTATCCCAATCCTCTGGAGCTGGGTGAATCCTCGTTCATGGCCCGTGAAACGCCTGGCGTAGGGCACTATGATCCGGTCGTAGATGGGAACCCAGAAAACCACACTGAGCGTGTCAAAGAGAGAGAGGGAAGCTGCAGGGATCTGGAACTTCGGACCGATGTGTTGGTCCATGGTGTTACCCTGCAGGACGAAGACAGTGTTCATTTGCGCATAGACAGCGGCGAAGATGATCCCGGATGCCAAGATGGGAAGTAGCCGGACGATTGTCTTGAGCTCCTCGACTTGCGTCACTGTGCAGAGCCTCCAGGAGTCAGGCTTTCCCTTGAGGTTATCTTCTGGCGTTTCGACCGCCGCTTTGTCCAAAAACCTGACACTCGTAACAAAACCAATTAGACTCATCTAAAAATCCAGTCATCGATGATCTGAAGCCGTCGATGGAGTTCATCGACAAAACTCACCGGAACTTGTCAGTGTGTTCCAGCTTCCTACTTCCCTTGATGTTGCTCTCATGGTCGGCTGTCTCGTATAGCAACGACTTATCCGACGGAACCTCTACCTTCATCTTCCTGAAGGAAGCAACCACAACCTGGAATATCCTTGTAAAGGGGCTCCCTCCCGGCCTTTGCAGCCGATAGAGCTTGGTGCCTGAGAAGAAGAACACAACGGCGATCGCCATCGCGACTGCAGGTACCCCAAACCCCCAACCCCATCCGACGTTCATTTGGATCCAGACGAGAACTGAGGAAGCAATGAGTGCCCCGACATTGATGGAGAGGTAGAACCAGTTGAAAAAGGAGCTTTTCTTTTTCTTCTCGTACTCGTCATTGTCATCAAACTGGTCGGCCCCGAATGACGACACGCAGGGCTTGATCCCGCCTGTGCCGAGGGCAATCAAGTAGAGCGCGGCAAAGCAAGCCGCGATCTGAGATTTCGTTGCGTGGCAAACATCGCCCTCGCAGGACGGCTTCAGTCCTGGGACTGAGGCTGACAGCGTCAGTAGCGCCATTCCCAAGACATATATTATCGAAAAAGTTGCTATCGTCCAGTATCTTCCAAGGTAGGAATCAGCCAAGAATGCACCGATCAACGGCGTCACATAGCAGGTGCCCGACCAGTCATTCACGGCCTTCGACCCAGCGACGTTCCCCATCCCCAGCTTCATTATCATGTAATTCACCAGGTTCGTCCCCATTCCATAGTACGCCAGCCTTTCACAACATTCATTACCTGCCAGAATCGGAAGACAACCAAATTCAGGACAGAACCCAGAAGGACGCCATCAAATTCGCATAATTCCCTGGACGCTTACCGAGGATGAATCGGCAGGCCTTCCACTTCCCCGTCTTCGTCTTATCAGCCGGGTTGTTGCGTACGTCGACGGTGCCGTCCTTCGTGTAGACATCATCTTCAGCCATCGCGAGGCTTCTCTGCAAACGACCAACAAATCCGTAAAAATCAACTAAAAAACAGAGTACAGCTCCGACGCATACAAACGGAGTCTGGCATATCAAACGAATCAAACGTCAATCGCTCCTCCACTGGACTATCAAGACAAAGAATTACTCTCGGGATCGATGGAGGCAGCAACAAAGGAACCGACCAGCCGAAGGCATCTTCAATTAACAACAACATACAAGAAACAAAAACACAAGCGATCATATCATGTCATTTCACCTCTATCGACAGCCGGCGGCAGCGATGGATCGGGAGAGAGGCTGGAGGATGGATTTCTTCCCCTCCGAAAACCTCTGCATCTGTCGTCCTCTTCAAGGGTGATGATGCTGTATATATGCATGTCCGCACACCGACAGATCGGAGGAGAAATTGATTCACTGCCCAGCTGTTTTTTATTTTACAAATAAGTCCTCGAACTTCTCCCTATTTACATTCAAATCCTCACCTCGTTATTTATGACAAAAAGGCTAAAACAAGGCCGGTTGTTGTAAAAAAAAAAAAAAAAAAAGAGCGTTGGGTTGATTTGGTAAATGAATCTTCTCAGGGATTCTGGGCATGTTCATCCCAAGTGCTTTTTCTGGCGATGCCAGCCGTACATGAGGATGCAAATAGTCAATTAATTAATTCTTTTACGGGTTGAGATATTTTATTGCCAAAACTTGATTTTCGTCTCCCAAATCCCAAACAAAATCTGGTAAAATATTCCATCGTTTTAATGGGGTTATTATTTGCTTTACATATATAGGTTACAATCATCGAATCAGATTTTACCATCGTTATGAGATGCCTTTTAGGTGGAATGTCTGTTTCCCGACCATGACATGTTCTAGTCACGTGTAGATATGTACGCAAGTGTAGATACCAGACAACTTCATATTCGATTAATTAGTCGTCCGTCGGTTACATTGAAAGCAAGCTCGTTACAGCGGAAACTTTAGCCGATTCTAGGAGCCTTTGAGACCTTTCCGGAGGAGTTGAGGTATATGCGGACGCGGTTCTCGTTGAAATCCATGGTAACGAAGCTCTCTGCTGGGACCACCTGGATATGGAGGTGAGGCATTTCTTCCTTGATCTTCTTTTCAGCTTCATCGGCCATCGAATCTACCAGCTCCGGCCACTCTATCTTCGCTGGAGGATTGTTTGAGCCAGGTTGGCCGTAAAACCCTGAAAAACTCCCCAGAATCCCGACAGAAGGATTAATAATAATAGGTCAGAGCAGGCAGCCTTGATATCTCTAACGAAAAATGATATCGGATCAACAATTACTCGGAAGCGGGGGCGCTGCCTCGTGGAGTTGTTCTTGGGGATCCTTGGGACTCTTCTTCTCCTCCACATCGGCCATGAGAGAACAGGCTTCATCGTCCGCGAGGCATTGGTATTATAAGGACGGAGGAATGACTGAGGCCTTCGGTGAAGGCGAGGATGTGATATTGTCATTGCATAGAAGGATTGCCAAATGTAACACTAAAATCAATGCTGCCGTCCAACGCTGGACCCTTAAAACAAGAGAGGGCATATTGTATATTAAACTGCCGGAGCATGTTTGATTCTGAGCCAATGAACCCGAGTCCATATATCATTGCAGCCGAACATGGTTAAATTTGTCCAAGTCTATAACTAAAGTCGCCATTTCAATGGAAGGATGAAGGTTGATAGTGTTCGTGCGTCAAGTAATATAGAGTATGTAGGGTATCATTTCAACGATGAATCAGGAAGCACTTATATCGTCGAGTGCCAATTCTTTCAAAGTCAAGGTAAAACTAGTGAGAAAATTACAACTAATAAAGCAAATAATGAATAACAAAAAGCAAGTAATAAAGTAAAAGCAAAGCCTAGGACGATGAATTACTCGGTTGTTTCGTTATTATCCCGTGTCTTCCCTCTCCCTATCTCAATTTCGTGTTCGTTTACTAACCAAAATCCCTATTTATTATGTCCCTCTCGAAGTCAATCGAACTACCTAAATAATCTATTCTTATTTCTATGCTCACGACTAATTAGATGCTCACTCTCACGACACAAACAAGATTATTGTCACCAATACTATGATACATGGAGCAGAGGGGCCTGGTCTGGAAGAGTTTGAGGACGTGGGGACCGGGCTGAAAGAGATGACCCTCGGCCCATATGGGTGGGAAAGCCGGAAGTCGATAAGGAAACAAGGATGCAGGGACAGCAGATTATATGTAATAGCACAAGGGCTATAGAGTAATTACACTTAGTAACATATACGTGTGGTGGTGGGTAGGAAAGCGAGCGCGGGTTTGTCATGGGGATAAATGCGGACAATTATAGACAGAAGGATATTTTATGTCGGGAAAATAGAAATTCAGTCGTGGTTGCAGTGAGGGTGGTCACCAGGTTGTGAAGAGGGCGTTTTCGACGCCATACTACTTTGTCTTAGGATCCTATCTCGAACTCACTTAATTATAAGCAATTAATACGAGTGTCGGTCACATACGCAAGCTTTAAAAATAAGTGAACTAGATAAACGGAACACGAAACGTAATAATTCAATGAAATTCACTAAAAAAAAAATTACACAACAGAAATCATCACAATCCTAAAAGAAATACTTAGCTCATGCTGAAATTCAAAGCTAAAGAAGAAATGGAAGGCACCTATAGCTCGAAGCTTCCCCGAATGTATTAGTCTCTGCTTGTGCCGGTGTGATCTCTTGTGTCCAACACAGTCCTCATCCTAGAGCAACTATTCCTTTTATCCTTCGATCTTCAAAATCTAAAAGGAAATCTTGGAAATAAAATATTTTTTCCTTCTCCTCCCATGCCTCTAATTAATTATTTTGAGGACGGTTCGAGTTTAGTTGGTGTTGGCTGCTGCAGAACAATGCTATCAGAGTCAGAGGAGATATGCCTAATATTTGAAATCACAAAAATGGCCAAAGACGTAAGCCCGATTCAACGTAAATACACTGCCGGATATGTTTTTATAGTCCGCTAGTGGAATTGGAAAAAAAAATTCGAATAGTAAACCCAATTCTATAACAAGATTAGAAAATCATTTCAATAGTAGAAATTACTCATCGAGTTATTTTTTTATATAAATTGTGCTCTCATCGTATTTTTGAATGGTATATCTCTAACTAATACTAACAATCTTATTTCTATTCTAAAAGCTGCATATAATTACATTCCAAATGTTTCCGTTTTCACCGCAAAATCCAGGGATTCCAAAATACTTTTGAAAGATTCATTGAATTGGTAAAGTTATAGTACCATTTAATTTCATAAAAAAACAGTGAAATTTTTATTCCAGAGAGTTCACGGCAATCTGAACCTAACTCCTACTCCTACCTTTTACATTTTCCAACATAACAATTAGATTATTCGGACATAGAGCTAACCGAACAAATAAATCACCCAAGCCGAAAAAAAAAATCCAAGTTGAAAAATTTAGGAATTTAGATTAAAAAAGGACATGATTGACCTTGGGCCCAACATGCACGAATGGGAAAAATGTCAACAAAAACCTAATAATACTCTCCTTCTATTTGGTCATTTTTGGACCACAATCAATTGTTTGGTAAGTAAATCTCTCGTAATCCTCCCCCTTCCTTTCAGTTAATATAAATACATATGCATAGTATCTCATCGCCTTCTATCATTTCATGTAAAGAAAAGAAAAGAAAAGAAAAGAAAGAGAAGCAAACCCCCTCCACCATCCACACATCCAAAAAGAAGCAGTTCTTGTATCAAAAACATTAAAAAGGGAGTGGACCGGGTGGGGGGAGCTTAGCTATGGCGGAGGAGTTCCATGGCGGCCCCTGGTGGGACACGCCTAGGGGTAGGTATGACCCCGGCACGGCTGCGTCGTCTTCATCCTCCTCCTCCTCCAGCTTGACCTCCTTGAGGGGGTTCAGTTGGCTTGGGGATGCATCCGGAGGTAGGTCGTCTATGGAATCGGCATCGGTGTCTGGAGGTGGTCCAGTGTCCTTTCTTGACCCGCCAAAGATGCGTGTCCAGGGCCATGGTTCCTCGGTCTTGGGTGAAGGAGGAGGAGGAGCGGCGGCTGATGCCAGCTTGCATATGATGAATTTGGGTCTGTCTTCCCAGCCCATGGATTGGGATGCCCAGAACTTGATGTGAGTTGTCATCTGGTCGAGATATCTACCTCAGAGTTTCAGTTCAAGCAGTAGGAATGATGTTTCTGGATTCTCGAATCTATTTCGCAGGTCCGGCGACAAAAGCGGTACCAGGTTTTGCGCGATGCTCCTGGAGAACTTGAACATGAACGCCGCTCCAGATGGACAGTCGCCTCAACATCAAATCCAATCCGGTCTTCAGGTTGAATCCCCTCCCATTTACGGGGCATCTCCTTCTTCATCCCTCTTCCAAGGGATTCTGGGTACCGAAAACCAGTCACCCACAGTCAGTTACCAATACTCCTCGACTTACTGCCAGAACTCCGGAGAACTTTTACCATCTTGGTCAAGGGTTCCCCAATTCCTGAGGACCTCCCCCTCGAAGCATCAGCAACAACAACAACAACCCACCGCAGCCTCACATAATCAGCTCCACTTCTCAAACAACGCCCCGTTTTGGAACGCAACCTCTGGATCTCTGGCCGCGAGCAACATCCGCACGACGTCCTGCTACTTCCCGTCTCCCCAGAGCAGTCAGTTCTCAACGAGCAGCTTCGACGAGAAAGCCGAAGTAACTTTTTCTTCTTTTCCACTACTAACATACCTAAAAATATTTAATCTCAGTAGATCGGAACTGGTTGCAGAAATGACATTTCTGTTATTACTCGACATTGGTATTGTAGGCTTTGTTGACAATAGGGTTTCAATTGATGTCTAATTAGCGGTACGTCGTGATTTTGTGCGAGAGAAGAACTTGCCGGAAGCGACTAGCAAGGTCACGAGCTCTGCGCCTGCGGCAGCAACGAAGACGAGCGGGGGAGAGACGGTCGGGGGGAAAAGGACTCGTGGAGGAGGGGCCGAGACGGGGACGCCATTACCACCTTTTAAGGTCAGACCTTGCTTTTTTCAACCGGGAGCGTTTCCTTTTTATGAAAGATACGACCGGAAAAATAAAAATAAAAAATAAGAATCTTTTCTTTTCCCCTCTCTTTTACTTTATTTATTTTTTTTCTTATTTCCTTTACTTAACTTTTTTTTTAATCGATATTTTATGGAATTACAATGGAAAAAAGAGGCTAGAAAATAATTTTGTTAAAGTCGTTTTTTTTTTTGGGTATTTAGGTGAGGAAAGAGAAGATGGGGGACAGAATCACTGCACTCCAACAATTGGTTTCGCCTTTCGGAAAGGTAAGCAAATGAAATAAAAAAAAAAAGACACATCTGTTCATTCGGAGTCGAGTACGTGATCATGAAACTTGAGAAGAATTTCGCATAGGTTATGATCCATAATGATATCATTTCACGATTAGAACTTTGTAGAGAGAAAGGAGAAAAGCCCGATGGACTTGAAGAGAAAACAAAACCATCGTTTTCTGTTTCTTGTGTACTTACGTTTTGTTTTTTGTCGGACGAATCGACAGACGGATACGGCCTCGGTGCTCACGGAGGCCATCGACTACATCAAGTTCCTACACGAACAAGTCAGTGTAAGTTTCGTGAGGTCCGGTTCGATCCTTGGGTGCGGACTAGTCAACGACGAGTAAAAGTTTACCTTACGGATACTGTTGATATCGCAGGTTTTGAGCGCGCCCTACATGAAAAGCGGGGAAGTGTTGCAACATCATCAGGCACGACAACGATTTATTTATCTATTTAGACTCCAATAACTTTTCACTATATTAAGAGTCGTAGCATCATCGTTCGATAGGGTCGTATGTGCCTGAAGAGTTGGTTTGCGAATGATGCCGCAGGACATGGAGGAAAGCGAAGACCCGGGAGTTCAGACACAGGACCTAAGAACCAGAGGGCTGTGCCTCGTCCCCGTCTCGAGCACGTTCCCCGTCGCTCACGAGACAGCGGTGGATTTCTGGAACCCCACCTTCGGAGGGACGTACAGATAGACAAGAAGCCCCCCTCGACTCCGCCTCTGTTTCCGGACAAAAATCCACGCGGGACCTCTCGGGAGGCCGCCAACATGTGTTGATGTTGTATGTTTGTTTTAGAGATATATAGCTTAGGGTTGCTGCTATAAGGCAAACGTGGGGGTGGGTGGTGCAATGTCTATTATTAATAACCCCTGTCTGAAGCAAAGCAAGGATGGGGGTTTGGTAATAATAAGACAATTTGCCAAACCCCCCCCCCCCTTCAAATATTCCCCTAAAAAACTACTACTTTTTTTGTACCATCTTTTTTTTTTTGACATTAAGAAAGCAAAAGGAAATGAGAAGGGAAAGATAAGGGGGGGGAGAAATGGAATAGTGGCCCAGCCATGAAAGGCAGAAATTGGGGGGATAGTATAGTACAACCCAAGAACAAAAGGATAAATTACAATAATTGATGAATCATGATGATGGATTTTGAGTAGTTGGAGGGTTTCGGGTCAGGAAATCAAATGATGGGATGTTAATGGAGTAATTTGTGTGATTTAAAAACTAATGAATTTTGTGGGTGGGTTTCACAGGGGAAAAGGAGGGGGGGGGGGGAGGGGAATAAGTGTAACTTTATACATATATATTTTTAAAAAGGAGGTTGGGAGGGGGGGGGGGAGAGAATACCAGGTGGTGATGATGACGATGATAGAATAGAAGGGCTCACCTTTGATTTGTTTTATTATGTTTTTTTTATTGCTTTAAATAATAAATATATATGCTAAGAGTGGGGTGGAGGTGGGGGATGGGGCCCACCCCTTGCTCTCTTACAAGGTCGTCTTCCAAATGATATTATGCCTCGTTTAACGTGTCGATTAATGTAAGAAAACAAAAATCACTTATATATAATGGTGCAAAATATGATGTGTGGAATATTCAAACTTTTTGGCAAGTGATATTTGGTCAAATAAAACTAAAGGAAGAAAAAATGTAGGTGGGGACTGATTATTTTTAAACAAAAAATAGGAGGTGGAGGAGTAAGAAACCAACAAAAAAAAAGGAAAATTTCCCCAATTACATTAATTTTTTTCCGTAAATATTAACCCGTAGAAAAGAAAGGGTACGGATATAGACGGGGATGCCCTAAAAAAGCATATTATAAAGTTTAGAGTCTTTTTAATCGCCAAATCCCCACTAATTCGATTCCTTTTCTTTATTATTATTATTATTAAATAATTTAAATTCGAATTTTGCAGGACCAACAGCTTTTCTTGTTCCTTCCTCCACCCATCACCTTTTTTTTGTTTATTTAGAAGAAATACAGAAAGAATATTTGGACCCAAAAAAAGTAAAGAGAAAATGAAGAGTATCTTGATCAATCTATCCACCTAATCAAAGACCCACGCCCCACTTTTATTTGTTCTTCTGGGTATATCGCATCTTTTGGGCCCAGACGAGGAATCCGGTTCAATCCTTACTCCTCACGCATAAAAAGAAACAAACTTTGATACCCAACATCCACAATTGTCTTTGATTTCAGATTCAATACTCCTCTCGTAGACACAAGCGACAAATCAAGCAAAGCACAATGAAAAATATACTCGAATCAAAAAAAACAAAGAGCAACCGCGAATTATGCCTTCAGTTGCTGTGGGAAGTGGATGAATCATTGTCTTACCGGGAAAAGAATTGCATTTCATTCATATAGAGACGCAGGAAGTATCCGAAATAGTATGTGATCCATCATCAAGCGGCTCCTTTCAGCTTCTTCGTGATCGCGGCGATGTACTTACCCTGATGGAAAGCCTGCCCCAGTTCAAGCTCAGTCGGGTGCCTCGACCCGTCCCCTGCGTAGGTTCCTGCTCCGTAAGGGCTTCCCCCTTTCACTGTCTCCATCTCGAACATCCCGGCTCCAAATGTGTAACCGATGGGCACGAATATCATCCCGTGGTGAACCAGCTGAGTGATGGCGGTCAACCTGCAAAGCGCCATTCCGTAGAAGTATTGTAGTTTCTGCATGTACGGGAGGGAACTAAGACTCCCTGTGCCTAAAAAAATTATGAAGAGGAAACTCACGGGGTGGTCTCTTGTCCACCTCCCTGAGATCCGGTACTGTAGAAGATCCCGGCAGGCCTGCCAGCCAGCTGTTGAGTTCTCCACAGACCTCCTGTTGCATCTAAGAATGCCTTGAACTGAGCAGCCATCATTCCAAATCTGGTTGGGAAACCAAAAACGAACCCGTCCGCCTCTGGAAGTTCAGCGGGTGTAATGATCGGCACGTCACTCTTGGGGGGTGCACTCATTTTAGCTAGAACTGCTTCGGGTAGAGTCTCGGGCACCTGTTAATTTCCGGTCGGAAATAAATTTCAGAATTATTTGCTTTCAGATATGTCATCAATAGCTTAAAAGGAACTGCAGGCTTTTGGTGGAATTGCATTATTCTGGGTTAATAATGCGGCTGTTCATAATTCAGAGGAAATCATTTGGGTTTATGTTCTCTGGAATGCTTGCTACAACGGTTGCTCTACAAACAACAGAAGAATGAAATTTATGCACAAACATAAACTTGAACGAGTCGAAACCCAATTCAGGGTAGGGACACTAGTTTTGGACAAAGGTTATGAGAATCTCTTCATCACAGAGCTGTGAAAGAGCCCATCAATGTCAATATGTAGCAACCGCAGAGAATATCAATTTACCTGCCAGAGTTTTGCTTCAACACCTTCAACAGAGGCAGCCCCCTTTTGAATCTCTTCAGCGAGCCTCTCCACATGTCCGTACATGGAATAGTACCTATCACAGGAAGAAAAAATATCAAACTCTTTACTCTGATAGTCGATTAGGTAAGTACCAAGATTGTGGTTTTTCACTCCTAACTATGGATGGCCTATGATAAGGCATCATTCCCAATTGTGCTGCTAACAGGAGATGCAAGACATCCTAACTCTTGAAGAGTCGAGGTGGCATAGATTTCTCAGTGTTCTCTGAAACAGTCATATAGCAAGCAACACTGGCTTTGTGGGTCTAGAGAAGTAACTGGCGAAGGATAAAACTGGACTGTTTAGAAGAGTCATCGACTGCTCGCCGACTTTCAGTTCCCAATGAAATAGTCTGATTCGATCAAGAGGAACACTCAATCTCACATATCCATTTTCTAGATCAATGCCAACTACTGTGGGTTTAGCATTGAATCGATTATTCTCTCATCCAACATAAAAACCCCAACAGCGACGAATGAGAATACAGTCACAGCCACACTTGCGTTTCACTGCAGAGATCTTAACTCTTCATAATTTAAAGGTACACACATCCAGGAATCGTAATAAATTTAGTTCCCCCCACCCCATAGGTATGGGCACACCTTTCTCCACCACGATGAACAACTAATTATCAGCAACTTGTTCAGACTCCCTGCAGAAGCAGCACTACCACTCCTATCGATCCCAAATCAAACTTAACCACATGAAGATTCAACATCATCACCTCTAAATAAATCCTCCCCTCTCTCATTCCGATCCCAAATCAACAAAAATAAAAAACCACATCGGCAGGGAAAAAGAAGATCAGAAAAATCATCCTACTTCGGCTCATTCATCTAATCAAAAGCCAGGCGCCAGTAGAGCAGGGCCGAACCGAACCGGATCCCAATCAACAGATCACCACGCTAAAACTCAAACCACAACAATCCCTCAAGCGATCGAAGCTGGAAAGAGAAGTGGAGGGAGGGATCAGCATACACGATGTAGACTTTGGTGGCGGCCATGATGATCGTCGAGTGGAGTTCCGGCGGCGGTGGATCTCTTCCTTCGGACGTTGTTCAATCGGCAATGGGAAAGGAGGGGGGGCGGGGGATAGGAGGAATCGCGAGCAGTATTTATACAAAAGTCGGGGATAGTTTGATGCTTAGGCCTTGTTTGTTAGATGAAAAATGAAAAAGTGTTTCATTCAATTTTTAAAATTTATAGATAACATGTTTATTTATTAAAAACATTAAAAATTAGTTTCATTTTTATGGAAAATCGAGGTCCACGTTTTTCTTGTCTTTTTTAATAAATAAAACACACCAAAAATTATTTTTTCCGTTTTTATTTTCTAATTTGATCGAGCACTTTCCCGTCTTTCCTTTCTCATGGTACAAGTTAAGAAATGATCATCTTTCCTTGTCTATTCCCTCCTTCCTTTTACAATCGTCTTCTTATTTAGTTGAAACCGAGCTAACATTAGCTTCCGAGACGAACACCCGGAGGCCTTTTTCCCTTTACTATTGGATCAAAATCGTCTTATTATCCTCGGTAAAAGGCTTTTGTTGCTTTTATGTTATAGGTAGTCTATGGGTTCGTTTTGTTTTTTAAGATTTATGTGATCGTTAATAATTATATTTTGTGGGCATGAAATTGATGGATGTCGACTGAAATTAATACCGTGGGCATGGAACTTATAAAATGGAAAACAACACTAACAAATAGGTTTTCTAAAAACTAAAAATAAA
The DNA here is from genome assembly GCA_029817715.1 of Melastoma dodecandrum. Taxonomy (NCBI): domain Eukaryota; kingdom Viridiplantae; phylum Streptophyta; class Magnoliopsida; order Myrtales; family Melastomataceae; genus Melastoma; species Melastoma dodecandrum. Next base: position 3,524,461 of record JARUPY010000182.1, read on the forward strand.
AAAAAAAAACGTTTCCATCTTCATTTTCCCCGGAAATGAAAAAGGAATCACTTTTCTTATAACAAACAGGACCTTAGCTTTCGTTGTCTGTCTTAATACGACCGTCGTAACGAACGGACAAGAGGATTTGTCCAGGGATGATTGATGTTCTTTCCATTAGAGCGGTTGTTGTCTGTCTGTCACTCAGGCACAATTAATTACAAGACTGCGTGAATCAGAACACGTTTACGTGAGTTTTGGGTGATGTCGGACGCATGTAAGCATGATGATGATGATGATCACACACCACCATGATCTTTGCCTTTCTTCGAAGGTGATCTGACGTCACCGGGACGTCATCGGCACAAAACCAAATTTTGATTCGTCAATTTTTTTTTTTTTGGGGGGGGGGGCGGGGGGCGCCCAAAAGGCAAGGAAAAATAATACAACAAAAGTTTAGTTGGGTCCAAACCATCCGACAAACCTTGTCTCCTTCATGATCTAAATTCCCAAATCTCATCATCTCATGTGGCTTCACCATTATTCACGATTATCCATCCCTACATCAACAAAAACATGCATGATGTTTTTTTTGCTGACTAATGCAATCAATACATTTGGGAATTGGGAAAATCTAAGAAAGCTTTTCCCGACACCTCATCATTATCGTCCATTGCTTCTAGAAGCCGCATGACCGTCGTTATTGGTCGTATCGCTATAATGGGCCTGGATTCTTCCCATACCCAACTTAATTACTGGGTTCAGGCCCATTAGGCCCACTATTTCCCGCTCTTGTTCTTGATTCGAAAAAAAAAATCTAACGTGAATTACGTTTTGCCATGTACAAGTGGTATCACAAAAAGAATAGGCTGAATAAAATACAGTCGGGGGGGATTTAGGTGCTACCGAGCTTCCACCATGGTGACCGTTATTTCGTTCACCGAATACCCGGGTTTGCTCGAAGAACTGCTGCCGTCGAGCGGGCCCCTGTCCATCAGGAAACCCGGCTGTTTCGGAGGCGGCAATGCGCCTTCGCTGCCTAGCATCACAACCACCGATGCCATGCTTGGCCTGTCCTCTGGGCGATGCTGCAAGCACAGGAAACTCACGTGGATGCACCGCATGACCTCCAACACGTTGCATGAGGCCTCGAGGCACGGGTCGGTGAGCTCGAGCGGCTTCCCGTCCGCGAACAGCCTCCATGCCTGTAAATGACAACACGGAGTGTCTTCGTCGAGATGAAATTGCGTGATCATGGGTGTTCTTTCGAGACCTCATGAGCAGAGAGTGCTTACGTGTCCAATGAGGTTCTGATTCGAATGGAATATGCCCCTGCTCCTTTTCCCGCTGACGATCTCCAGGACCAATATTCCGAAGCTAAAGACGTCCGACTTTACGGAGAATAACCCGTCGATTGCATATTCCGGCGCCATGTAACCACTGCACACCATTACTTCGATCAGAAACCACCACTTCCGACTTTTGACTCTTTGAAGAAGTGATCTTAAATCAGGAGACTGATGATCAGCGTGACTTACTAAGTGCCGACCACTCTGTTTGTATTGCCCTCACTCTGATCGCCCCCAAACGTCCTGGCCATGCCAAAGTCCGATATCTTGGGGTTCATCTCCTTGTCGAGCAGGACGTTGCTGGCCTTGAGATCTCTGTGTATGATCCTCAGCCTCGAGTCCTGGTGAAGATATAGGAGGCCCCTTGCGATGCCGCAAATGATGTTAAACCTCCTTTCCCAGTCCAACAAGTATCCCCTTTTGATGTCTGCAAATTCCGAAGCAGCTTTTACTTTTACAAAACTTGTTCAACAAATAAAGCGAAAACGAAGAACAAATGGAAGATACCGAAAAGGAAAGCGTCCAATTCGTAGATGAGCACCTTCTCGTCCCCCTCTATGCAGCAACCGAGAAGTCGCACGAGGTTCCTGTGCTGAAGCTTGGCGATTAATATGACCTCATTCTTGAACTCCTTCAGGCCTTGTCCCGAACTGCTGAAAAGTCTCTTCACCGCAATTTGCTGCCCATCTGGTAGCGTACCCTGAACAACCGCTAGCTTTTTGCCTCTGGTATTCCGAATTTTGGAACTCTTCGACAAATTTCGCATGGAGTTATGCACCTCACCTTATATACAGGTCCAAACCCTCCTTCCCCCAGCTTGTTGTCGACAGAGAAGTTGTTAGTGGCCTTAGAAATGATGGCAAGGTCGAACAACGGCAACTCCAGGTCTTGCTGCTTCGAGCTTCTGTTCTTCTTGAACATTTCCTCGATGACTTCGGTCCTCTCTGGAAGAATGAAAGATAGTTCTCCTCATGCAATCCTACATATACCGAAGTCTCCAACAAAGGCAAAGGATCCTTTGGAAAAGTCGACGCTACCTCCTGTATTCCTTCTGATTCTTCGTATGTTGTAAGCTGCGACAAGCAATGCAGCGACACCTACCATGGAAATCACGGTGGCTATTACTATCTCCACTCTATCCACGCCATTTCCTCCTGCAATTGACTACCAGTTTAGACCAGAGAACATGAGTTAGAGAAGTTTTAGTTACGTCTACTCGGAGAGAATCACGACCTAACTCAGAAGCGGGCATTCTGATGAACAAATCCTGGCCGCCATCGGGGAAATGCCGTATGTCCACCAGATCACCAAACCACATGACGCAGCCGCTGCCCGAGCCTCGAATGTCCGCGTGAGTGTACGCAGTACAAGAGCAGTTCTTCAAGCACCTATCCCTGCATTCCTTTAACTCCATGGTCCTATCCACCCAAGTATACTCGGTATCCGGAAGTTTCAACCCGGTGAACCTGTTGAAACCATCCCTCCCATCACAACCGAGCGGCGCGTCCCTCTTGCAGCCCTGAGTCCAGTCCATCGACTTCCATTTGTCTGGCGAGACTGGGCTGAACCCTTTCAGGCACTGGCAGACCGGCATTGTGTTCATGTCACAGTTCCCATTGGGGCCGCAGAGACCATAGTCATCGCAGTAGTCCTTGGGCACGGTCGAATACAGTTTCCATGTTTGTGTTGCCTCACTCCAGGTGTACCGCTCCCATGCATAGTTGTTGCTCTGGTTGAGAACGGTTCTTGTGAGCACGGACTTATCGATCATCTGGAAACTGGAGTACACCTCATCTTGCGTATCGACAAATTTGAACCAGAAGATCTGGTTCGGCCTTTGCTCCGGTGCGCCGCTGTACCTCACTCCATTCCAGGGGCCACTGCGGAAGTATTTCTGGTTTCCCTTCCGGGCGATGGATTCAGGATAAGCGAGGTGGTCCATTCCCCAGGTAAAATCTCCGGGGGCAGGATCGTTTTCGTTCTTCCACGCCGACAGCCTACGGTCAAGACCTCTTCTTAAATCCACCCCTATCTTCATCTCGGCTATGACAGTGTCGGTCGGGTAGTCGAAACTCTGCCAGAGATAACCGTCCGGACCACCGCCGTTGCCGCCATCCGTCACGACCAGATTCCCCGTATCAAGGAGCTGGAGAACCGGGCTCCGCGGAATCCCCGTCGAGTTCGCCGACCAGATAACCGTGCCCTTACTCAGGAGAACGAGATTCCCGGACCCGTCGACGGTCAACGACCCCGAGGAGTCATTAATGGGGTTGACCCGGTTCGCCACCCACACGACAGTCCTGACAGGGATGTTCCTATACCAGATCCCAAGGTAACGACCAGTGGAAGTGCCGGGACTGAAGAAACCCGCCTCGAAGGTCCCGTTGTTACCGGAAACAAGGGTCGTGCCATCGTCGATCAGCGAGTCGGCTGGGGTGAGCCTGTCGAATACTCCCGCGGCAGGACAAGTGAGGGAGAGGCCAGATAGGATGACGAGGATCAAGGGAAGAACAAGCAGGTTGTCCATACCAAAGGTTGTCGGAGGAGGTTTTTACGCCCCTGGATCTTTGATTGAGGGTGACGACGCTTTTGGACGTATGTTGGAGGCAGAATGTGGATGCAGACGCTTTTCTCTTTATTGTGAGAAATTTCGAGGGGGGTTTTGAAAAATGTGGAAGAGAAGTAGTTGTGTTTGGCTTTTAAGAGGGGGGGGGGGGAGAAAGGTCTGAACTGAACTACTCCCAGCAACTACTCCCACGACTCTCACTGGGTTTGGGCTTTGGCTTTGGGATGATTGGGGCTGATCGAGAGCATTCAATGTTTAAACATGGTTTTGACGATGGGATGGTCTTACTTTAGCACGTGTTTGAACCGCCATGGAAGGTTTGACAAGCAAGGGCTGAAGTGATTTGATGATATGGGGTCAAAATCAAGATCAAGGCTTTTCTTTTGTTTTTGAAGAAGAAGAAAAAGGCAAGCCATGTGTTTCAGACAAAAGAAGACCAAGAAGAGTCCAATTGGAGTCAAACCTGCGGGTGGCCGCCCTCCCCTAATCATTTTTCTTATCCCCTTACTGGAGTTCGGTCCTTAATTCTTTTTAGTTTAGAGGTTGGGTTAATACTAAGGATTTTGTCATGTAACATGTTTTGTAAGTCATGTTTTCCCTATTGTAGAAAAATCTTAAAATTATAAAACTTGTCACGAATGTTGTACTATTCTCATTTAATATTTTAAGTTGTGTTTTTTAATTAATTTTTTACTATCTATATATCTTAAGCAACCCGTTAACAAAAATCGTAATACTAATTACATGTAAATCAAGGACAGCTGGGTTCCATCCAAAGACCACCAACCCAGGTGTGGAATGACAAGTCTTCTTCATATTTTTTATTTATTTCTTTTTTTTTTTTGTTTATTGAACTGTGAACTGCCGAAATTTAAATGTCACCCGACCCCCAAATAAAAGCATTTAAACAAAGATGGTTTCCTCATCCATCACCCATCTCCCTCTAAATGTGAATGCATTGACTTAACCCACGTCCACCCACGCGATCCCAAGAAGAAGAAGACGACGGCGACATAGTGTCGGAGCCCAGCCCTGAATTGAGCCTGATATTTGTTTTTTTTATAAATAATAATTCATTACCGGTAAAAAAGTATGTACAAAAACCACAAGGGCATACTCCTGAAAATCAAGCTGTCACGAAAGTAACGTATACCCTATATACGTATCTAAGACAAATAAAATCAATCTATGTACGTGGCAATAACTGTAGCCAGTGTTCTAGGAGGCAACAAACGCTGACCTACGCGACGCTTATTTCGTTCCATCCACACGTAATAAATGCACCCAACAAACATCCGAATGAAGGGCCGACGATGTCGTAGGATAGCTCCAGCCGGTGTGACTAGCAGATTAATAATAACGCTAAATCTACGCGAAAAATTCGGCGCCACAAGTCGACCAAGAGTGTACTGCCATATCTCCGCTGAGTATGAACATGTGAAGAAGAGGTGGTCGAATCGTTCTCTTCTCAATCTACATAGAGCACAAGTGGAAGAAGAAGAAATACAAAGAGAAAAGAGTATATCCGAAGTGTATAGCCTTCTCTGAACGGCCAACCAGAGAACAAAAAAGAACCGTGGCAACATAGCCTTAGACCAGACAAAACTAGCCCAAGGAACAGTCTCATACTCGCTGCAAATATACCTCCATGCAGAAGCAATAGTGAAAACACCATCGGACCGTAAGGACCAGATAACCTTATCAGGTATACCTGGTGATGGGTAACATGTAACCGGCAGGAGCTCATATAGCCTGTCAAAAAATGCACGCCTATGCCGATGAATCCTCATATCACCGTCATCAACATAAGTCCGCCAGCACGGATCCAAAAAGAAATCCGCCACAGAAACAGTATAAGGAATCCCTGACCGCTCGATCTCTTCACGTTCAAAGAGCTCCACCAAAGGGCCCAATGGAGACCAAGAATCATACCAGAAAGAAATCATACTCCCATCACCCATACGCCACGAGATAAGTCGGCGGACAAGGTGCCTCAACGTCAATAATCGTCTCCAAATCCAAGAACACCTATCCGGCTGCCTCACCTGCCAGAACGACTTGCCTCTCAAAAGATACGTCCTCACCCAACGAGCCCATACGGAGTCCTCCGGATCCGAGAAGAGGCGCCAAATGTGCTTCAGCATCGCCGCTCGGTTCCACTCTGTAACCCGCTTAAGACCCAGCCCCCCCTGCGCTTTCGGCCTGCATACAGTACTCCACTCTACCTTGGCCTTGTGGTGGTCCATCGATGGACCCGACCACAAAAACCTCGACATGAGCTGCTCCAACCGCCTGCAAACCGACATCGGCAGTAGAAATACAGACGACCAATATGTCTGAGTCGTAAATAACACCGAGTTCACTAACTGCAGCCTCCCAACATACGACAGATGTCTACTAGTCCAATGACAAATCCTACTAGCAATGGCATCCACCAACGGCGTGCAATCCCCTGAAGATAGCCTCTTAGTAATAAGAGGTACTCCAAGATAGCGAACCGGAAGCTCCCCTCGACCAAATCCAGAAGCAGCCAAAATCTGCGTCTGCACCTCCTCAGGTACTCCACCAAAGAAAATCTCACTCTTCTGTGCACTCATTCTCAAGCCAGACTAATCCCCAAATCTCAACAATGTGTCCAAGACACAACGTACCGACGACAGCTTTCCACTGGAGAATATGAGCAGATCATCCGCAAAACACAAATGAGACAACCATACCTTTCAACATCGGGAATGAAAACCAAAATCCGATGACTCTGTGGCCTTCCTCAACATGGCAGAAAATACCTCCATAACCATTACAAACAAATATGGCGACAAAGGACAGCCCTGACGAATTCCCCTAGAACTGCTGAAAAAGCCCTGCAGCTCCCCATTAATACTAATGGAGAATCTAGCCGTGGTGACGTACTCCATGACGAGCTGGATGAATGAATGCGGAAATCCAAAGCACTCCAATACCACCTGCAGAAAATCCCCCTCGACCGAGTCGTATGCCTTTCTTATGTCAATTTTCAAAGCACACCTCGGAGAACTCCTTTCCGTATGATAGCCCCTAATCAGCTCGTGTGCTACCACGATATTATCCACTATCCGTCGTCCAGGTATAAACGTCGACTGCTCCGAGCCGATAATCCCAGGAAGCACCTCCCTGACTCGCATCGCCAGTATACGAGTGATGCACTTATACATCGTGTTACAGCACGAAATAGGCCTAAAATCCGTCAATGCCGTCGGGTTCGCCTTCTTCGGAATGAGCGATATGATAGTGGTATTCGCCTCGCGAAGAAGACGACCACGAGCAAACAAGTAAAGGCCCGGTTCACTCTTTTGACCATTTGGCAGCTTCCCTTTCGCCGGGAAGGCTGTCCAGCCAGGTTACAACGTTGTTGCACAGCTTCTAGAATCTGGGAACCTCGTCCTCAGGAGTGGGGATAGATGGACGACTTCCTGAGGCAGGGTTTCGAGTATCCGGGGGACACCCTGTTACCGACGGACACCCCGGTAACCTTACTTAAAAGCAAGCAACGTTTTCCTAGACAAGGACATGACCCCGAAGACCTCTGACTTTGTTCTCGCCGGGAGTTTCGACGGGAACGACAATGGGGAATACACGAACAGTGTGGTTAGTACATGGTAAGTCCAGACTAGCGACTATATACCAGGTCTTCTTCGTATGTGGGCACTAGGATTTGTCTAGTTGCTGCTGATCCGATATCATTTGTGCCGTGTTCATCGTTTTCGAGCAACCGGCTAGTTCCGCTTTTCCGAAACATACATTGACGGCTTTGTAAGGTTAGCTCTGCACAAGCGAAAATACATTACATGATTGCAGAGAAGGTTCTCACATGGGTGAGGAGGTAAGTATAAATCTTTTATTCCGTTGATATAATCTAATTTTGATGATGATAAAGGTTATGCATTGCTGATATGTTATTTAAGTGTACAGAAGAACAGGTCTTCGAGTGTAGACGCTGGTCTCTATTATCTGAGCAATATATGAAAGAGTTATGTGGAGGACTTCAACAGAAGAAATGATCTAGCCATCAGAAATGGTGTTCTGATGACAAGATCTATTATCGAATCCACTGCCTCTATATAGAGATGAGCTTCTGTGTCACAGATGCTATAAACCCTCATTGTTGGAATACTTACAACGGATTATAGAATGACACTTATGTGAATAACAATTTTCTTGTTGGAGATTGTTATTAAAGCGAGCACATGAGATAATGATCTCATACGATCTAAAGTTAATTCTTATTGAATTAACTCATGAATTAATTCTAGATTCACTTTTTTATTTGACTTATTTGTCAAGATCACTCTTTTAAGTTAATTTGGAAAGATATCGTGAGATATATTTCCTAAACTTAAGTGAATATATGATTATAGAATTTGACCACGACCAGGTTGAAATCTTCCTTGTATGGTGAAAATATATTACAATGAGAATGTTTTCATATAAAGGAAATGAATCAATCCCAATGGCAATTCCATATACGGAAAAGTGCTGGTTTTGCTCTTGCAGAAAACAACCTCTGTGTGAAATACATTATCCTTGATTTGAAGTCTTATTTATTTATCTAATGATTTATAGATAATGTTTATATTATTGGAAGCTATCCTACATGATCAAATCTTGGAGCAAATGACAAAATATCAACTAGTCGTTATGATTGATTAGGAAGCTTCTTAAGCTTATAAGCAAGAGTGAAGACATAACTCCAATTTGTCGTTCTACCTGAGAGCTTACTAGAAACCTTCGTTCCTTCATTGTTGCAAAAGCTTAAAGCGTACATTGTTCTTTCTCCGAGCTGATCTCCTCTTTATAGAGTGTTTCTTCTGTAGTTGCAGATTGTTCGTTCTGTAGCTGACCTTCTTATTCTGGGTTGTTAGTCACACAGGTTGGTGCAAGGGCAGGTGGTAGCCGCGAAGCCACGAGGGCATGTGGTAGCCGTCAAGCCACGGGCTTTGTGAGGAGTCGGAGTCAGTCGCGTCGGTTACGTAAGGCTTGGTTAGTCACATGTGTACGTGCAAGTGGTTAGTCACATTTCTGAGAGAAGTGTGTATCTCTAACTTCCCTTGATCATCGTATAATGAATACGCCTTGATTGGGGTGAGCGCTGTGAGAGTGGACATACACATTGTTTGCCGAACCACTATAAGTCTTTGTATCATTAACACGTAAGATAATATACATCAGAATTACGAATCCGTACAACAGATCCAGTTTCTGTAATCTGACAAAACACTGCTTCTGTGATCAAATACAATCGAAAAAATGTTAAGGCACAAATTCAACCCCTTCTTAGTGCAATCATATACCAACATATTCATCCAAGTTTTAACATCTTAAAACAATCCTCTTTTATTTTTAGATTTTTTTTGGAAAACTCTAAAAAGAAATGAAAAAATAAATTTTGTTGGTATTTGAAGTGAGGGTTTATTTTGCCTCTTATTTGTCATATAAATTATCCAAGTGTGTGTCAATAATACTTTCTTTTAGTGGTTCTGCAATGGGAGGAAGGTTTCATAAACGAGTTCATCTCATTTATCTCGTCCTCTTCTGATCTTACACCCCTGGGATTACTTTGAGTATCGGCCGTCGTCTCAGCCGAGTTGTTGCGTCGGTTGTTATCCCTCGTGTTGTCGTATAATTCTCGTGGTGGTCCGATCTCCCTCACTCTCGAATGGCGCGAGCTTAGTTGATTTTAAAGCTTTCTGCGTGTTCCATCTTGAACAATTGCTTCACCGGATGAATTCCGTCCCTTCGTCATTTTCTCTCTTGGAAGAGTTTAGAGATTGATTGATGTTTGAGGCAAAACTCATTTTCCCTCCACATTTCCTATACATATACATACACACACACAATCACCACCCCCTTCAGCCTAACGATGGTGCCATAACCCGTAACCAACCTCCTTTCTTAGCATAACCCAGTGAATCTAATACGTGGCGAGGTGGCCTTCGAAGGTACAAACATTTCCGGGAGATGATTACTAGAAGCCGGTAACAATGAGACTCACCCGCGCCTCAGCACTTGATGGTCTAACCCAAGACCAGTGTTAACAAGATGAACCCCGTGGATTCTTTCCTTCCTACATCACCTCATCTTGGTCCACCATTTCCTACGGCTGCTTTCATAGAGGCCGAGTTTTCGCAGCCTCGCCTTCATCTCTCGTAATCTAGCCTTGTAATCCTTTTTCCATGTCCTGAACCGCAGCTTCAACCCCCGGAGTTCCGCTTCTGGGCTAGAATTATTTGAAGCAGCCATGATCCTGGCTTCATCGTCAAATGTTTGTTTGTTCACTTCAAACTCCTTCAAAAGATCGTTCATGGCAGTCAGGGTCCTGTTAGTATCATGCCCAGCTCTGCCGTCTGGAACACCAGTCGGGTACTTTCTTGGCCAGTTCCCCACCGGAGTTCGAGTCCCCATTGACGTGGTGTCTGAATCATACCCATGTGGGGAGGTAAACGCATCAAATCTTTTCGGTTTGTTATGATCCTCCGACGCAAGGCTTTTTCTGGCAGTTGCTAGACTCATCTGCAACATAATCATGAGAAATTTACTTTATATGACAGAGGTTACTATTAGAACAGAAATAAGTGTCCAAAAAACCAAAACATAGGACGCTACGATGATCATAGTGTACTAACCTGCAACGACGCGATCTGTTTTTGCCATGTTTCTTCCCTCACCTTCATCCTCGACTCGTAGTCGGACCACCTTTTCCTGACTTGCTGAAGTTCTTCTCTTAACGCAGCATTTTCCTCTTCCTTCTTTGCTTGAGTTGATTCTGCCTCAAAAACCCGTAACCGAAGCTCTTCTATCTCAGCAGCTACGATCTCGACTTGTTTACTAGCTAAATCCAATTCCTTTTTTGAGGCCTTCACGTAACAACAAAAGCCTCACAACCACAGTTGAAAAGTGATAGTTTCTTGTGTTAATATCCATGGTATGCTTGCTGCAGCAAGGGCCAGATAGAATGCCTACCTTTGCTTCTCCATCTTTCTCGGTCGATTTCTGTGTAGCTTTTTTAGACTCTAAATGGTTATTCCCAAGCAAATCATGGAACTGGCCTCTGACTAACCGGCCACGGATTACTGTAAAGTAGTAATCTTCGTGTCAGAGAGCCTAAAGAAACACAGCGTCATAGCAATGAAAGCTTCACCAGAGTTTGACAGCAGTCTTTGACAGCAGCAACAACAGCAAAGACATTCAAAGAACAGTCCTAGAAAGAGCAGCTGAACCGCATGCCACTCTAGGTCACAAAAAACAGAAGAACGCATGCACAAATCAGCAGCAAGAGAGCAACACAATCTGATCAGGATGCAAGTTGGGTACCGTCAAGGGAATTCCCTTTCACACTCAACACAGATGCTTCAGTCGAGCAAAATTCACTACATGTGGGCTTAGGAGGAGTTATTAGGGACCAGAGAGGAACATGGATTGGGGGCTTCAGCAAAAAACAACCCAGCACAAACACCCTAATAGCTGAAGCACTAGCTCTCCTCGAGGGCATATCCCTGGCAAAGCAAATGGGGCTACCATCAATTGCCATTCAAACAGATGCAGAAACACTGGTCCATTACATGACCAGAGAAAGACAGTGCCCCCCACTAATTGCCCCCATCTTGGAAAATTGCAGATTGCTATTATGTAGCTTCGAAGACACTGCAGTCACCCACGTCAGGAGGGGACAAAATCGGGTGACTGACATACTGGCTAAATGTGCACGACACCAAGAGGAGCTTAATATCAACTTCTGCTACCCCCGGATTTTGTACTAGACCTACTGCATGGAGACTTGCCATGCACATGATCTCAAATGTGTATTGAACGCTTAACCTAATCTATCAACCTCCATTTCTACCAAAAAAAAAGCTTCACCAGAGTTAATTTTTACCAGATTGTAAGCGAACAATAGCAACAAGTCGATCATTGGTTGCAGCTGAAGCAGCAGCGAAAGCCTTTGCAAGGACAGCGCTATAGTTTCTTCGTGCAATATCCCCTCGGATAACTGAAGACCATGCAAAACCACATCAGTCTCACTATAATGAGCAAAAGTATAAGCTAAATAAAAGGGTAACAAATAGCCAAAAGAAATGCAAAAGTGAAAATACATTACATGATTGCAGAACTGTTGCGCCCTTCTTGAGTGAACAGTAACGAAGACGAGCTTGGTAACAGCGATAACATTTCTGAATGACGATGATCCTTTCAAGAATGTGTTTCCTCCTATTCTCCAATATGGCAACCTATAACAATTACAAATCCAAATAAGGAACACCAAAGAAATGCAAAATTTCCGGCCATTGAGATGAATTTGGACTCGGAGACATAATAATGGAGGTCTTGGTCAAACAAACACTTGCATAAAACCCTATCCTAGAATATCTCACTTTATCCTCCCGAAATTCATTGTATAAAACAAAGGGAAACGACATTTAGCTCTTAATCAACTACCAATAGATCCAGACAAAGCTAGTTATTGACTATAGATTGGCAAAATGACCAAAGCGAATCAAGCATCACAAATATCCCTTAGGACTGCATGAATCTTTCCACAGTGTTATCCCTTAGGACTGCATGAATCACAGACCCTCTCCCATTCATTGGCATAAAATAAATTCAGCATTTCCTATCCTAAATATTCTGAGCAGCAAAAAATTTAACAGTTTAGAACGATGTTGATTTAATCGGACATGTTATCAATGATGGGCTAGTCTCTCTGTTAAGAAGGAACTCCATGAGCCAAAGAATCATTCCAGAACTAACCTGACCCATCCGTAAATATAACTTTGTATAACCAACTTGGTACATTTCCGGTGGGATGTTAAACTGATGCAATACAGCAACAGATATGCTCAAAGCATCCTTGGCGACGCTGTCCAGAAGCATAAATCCATAACTACAACAAAAGGAAAGACAATGAAAAAGACATTCCACACAAGCCAGAAGATGAAAGGGTGCTCGGTCATAGACGGAACCACACATTCTCGACCAACCTTGCAGCGAACTCTTGATGGGTCATTCGACTTGGATACCCAGACCTTGAGATCCTAACTACTTCAATAACTCCACAGCATCTAAGTTGCTGCAAGACAAGCTCCTCCTCGTAATGACCTGGTAGTTGCTTTCCATTGGGCTTAATACACCTAATGAAGTGTGGCTTTGTAGCCTCCAACTGATGCATTAGGTTGAAAAGTTGACCCTGGAAGGAAAGCAGCTATTAGGATATTAAGAAATGGAATCTTACCAATTTGTATGAATGCACATGCATGCCCACATATTCACCAAAACAGGCAATCGCTACTTGAGATAAGATGGAATAATATTTTCCGCAAGGAAATAAACATCGATCATTAGTTGCGCTTTTTTGCAAGTTTTTATCACCTTAAACTTTGTGGCAACACTTTGCTTCTGAGATTCCAATCCACCAGAGTGATTTGAACCCGAATTGGGAGAATGATTGTGAATTCTGGACACAAATAGCTTACACAGCTGGAAGCTGCATGATGAAAGCAGTCTGACAGAATCACTGTGCAAAGGATCTCTGTTCTTCTCCAAAAAACCAGTTGTATCATATGAGACCTGATAATGGGATGAGCAAAAGAAATTTTCAGATAGTAAAATCCCATCAATTTTTTCTCAGTAAAAACATCAATAAAACATTGGAATTAAATCACTGTAAATAAACTAGACAGATAGTGACAAGTTGGCTTGGCAGCAAAAGATTTCCTAATTGGACTAATACCAGAGTATCTAAGTAACTGAAATTTTCTAGGCCGGAAACAATCAAATTTAATCACTTATACACACAGCAAGGGAATAAAGGAACAAAGAAAGCCAAGGGATATGTTTTTAAAAGTTGGCAATTGCCGGTGAATGTCCTCTAGAATATACCACACATAACTATAAAATCCTGTTAATTGCGAAAATAAAATCATACCTCTCCAGCATAATGGCGTAGGGTAAAGGAAGCACCTCTATCTCCCTTAAAGCAAGGATTTGCACCCAAATGTTGCTTGAGTTTGTGGGCAAAAGTTAAATCTGAGGCTTTTGGAAAATTTGATTCCTCATCCAACAAAGACACTACCCCCAGAGGTCTCTGCACAATTAATCCCCAGAAAAAAATAGAGTGAACATTATTGTTTATGACGTGGAAAACAGACATGTTATCAAGTACTATAAGCATATAAATACATGCCTTTTCAATCAGGTTCAAGCAGTCCTCATTGTCTTCAAATTCAACTTTAGTCCAATCAATACCATCTACTTCATAATCCTGAAATCAAAACGAAAAGACATTATAATATTACTTTGCATGAGCTGTGACTTCAATTCTAAGCAGGAAAGAGAGAAAAGAAGTGTATTTTGGCCAGCCATCAATTAGCCCACTTTCAGAAAACAGGAAAAAGTATCCAACCTCCTGCTCTAGTTTGAATAGATGTCGGTTAAAATGTTGCTGCAATCTCTCGTTGGCGTAATTTATGCAGAACTGCTCAAAGCTGTTCCTCTGAGCAAGCACATGTAAGCTATAAGTCTAGCAGTGATCTAGCAGAAGAGAATATAGCTCATCACAACAATAACGTACCTCAAATGACTCGAACCCATAGATATCAAGAATGTTAATGGATCGTCCGGTATGCTTTTTCCCCACTTCAAGTGATTTATTGACTTGTTCGAGAATCCAATCAAATAGGCTTGCATATAGAAACTTCGCAAGTGCATCTCTAGTGTCAAACGCCTGAAGCAAAAATATGCCACATCAGCTGATTATATTTTAGTATGCCTTTCTGCAAAAGAGTCACTTAGGTAGTGTTACTTAAACATGAGGACAAACACTCGGGTTAAGCATTGGATGCACCTGCTGCAAGGTTAACTTCTTGGTGATATTGTCTTTACCAGCTTTGATAATTCGAGTAGATAAAGCCACCACCAAATCTTCAGATGCACAACCCAATAGCCTGGCCACCGTTGAGACAGCTGTCGATAAAGCAATTTTTTCTAAGGCCCAATAGCAATAACTAGTACACTCAAATAGCAAAAATGTGTAGAAACGTTATACTAGAAAGTCCTTTTACCTTCATCAGCAACAACCCCGGCATGATTCTCGTGATCAATCGCTTTAAATGAAATGTTTCCCAGCCATAGTATTGCAGCAAGCACTGCAAATGCATTTTCTTGGTAATCTTTGGGTATCCGTACAATATTCAACACTTCCTACACGTACAAGGCCAACAGAAGGCGTCTCACTCAAATCATAAAAAAGTGATGCAACTTTTCTTCAATAAATATATTGTGAAAAAAATATCTTGCCCTAACTATCCAGCTTACCAAGAGAATTTGGAACTGTTTAGCATCGTCAACTCTGTCAATGACCAAGCAGTTGCTCTGCTTGAGATAGTAGTAGTCACCTGCACTTTTAAGGTTTAACTTCTCTGCATATAAAACACAGAATACGTAAAGTGAGATTCTTGTCAAAGGTGATACATTCTTGAGATTTGATTCTAACAGAGAAGCTACCATCTCAGCGAAAAGAAAATGTTTCTTCTCGCATATAGAAACTAGCTGCCAAGTTATGTGATTAGGAAAACAGTTAAAGGATCTCATACCTCTAAGATATGAGGGAGCACCAGCACAAAGCTGATAAAAGATATGGTATGACCTTTCACCGGGAGCAAGTTGAACAACTCTAGACTGTCAAGAAGAAAATTTTCAGGAAGCATATCGGAATATGATATCTCAACAATCATATATACAGATTAGTACCTTTTCTAACAAAACTGCACATGTTATAGCAGGAGCACGCATTTCCATGTAAAACAACAAGAAACTGCCTGTTATTAACATGAACCACGAACACTTAAGAGGTGCTGAGTAGAAATTAAGGACAAAGCTTACAAGTTTGAATTTTAGCACAGCAGATCTTCCCCAAGATGCTAAAATGAATTTCTATGAATTTCCCCTGCACCAATTTGAAAGAAGAATACAATAAGATGAACTAAAGCAGTTGAAGTTGGCTAATCAATTCCAATAATTTTTTTTTTGATAAGCTAACTATGGAGGAAAGGAAGAGATACATTTAGGATACGATCTCTTCCTTCCTCTATGGGGTACCAGAGTGAGCCTCTCTACACAGGTTACCTAGTACCCTGCGTCCTAGACGCAAGGAAACCAGCTCGCCTCAGACCGGCGAGCAACGAGACCAAAAGGGTGTCTCTCGATCCCAGATGCTCTCACCACTCCTGTGAGTGGGTTGACTGGCAGACGGACGAGTGTCCACCGCGCCAGGCGGTGGCTACCCTCTCCCCGCAGTTACAAGAAAATATTAAACCCTGAGACAGAGAATGATACTAGCAGCACATAGTCACTACAATCAGGAGGTTTTAAACAACAACGGGAAAGATAACTTCACACTTACAAATCTGCTTGAGTTGTCATTCCTGGATGTTTTTGCATTTCCAAATGCTTCGAGAATGCTATTAGTATGAAGGATCTCAGATTGTACTCCTACAGTACTGCCACCTCCTAGAGAAGCCAGATACTGCATGGCAATTTTGGCAGTCTCTGTCTTCCCCGCTCCACTTTCTCCACTGCAGAGAAATAAAATGAACTCTGCAATCAAAGTTGCTACTCAAAGCAACATTAACAATAGAAGCATATCAACAGATCCTGAAATTACCTTATAATAATTGATTGGTTAATGTTATCTGCAGAGGGAACAATTCATCTTTCAATTCAATTAACTGACTTGTACAACCAAATACAGAAATGAAAAACAAGGACAACATCTCATCGACCTTTCATCATCTCATTATAGGCAGTATCAGCAATAGCATACACATGAGCGTTGTCTGTAGCTTTCTGCTTGTAAGCTTGAACCAGACTGTCCCCGTAAAGTTGCACTTTTTTGAAAGGATTTACCGCTATCAAGACTGGCCCTGCTTTGCTCTAATCAAAGGTAGAGGAAAATAAATGACAACAGTGCAAGCACAATGGTGTTGGAACGCAAGTATGAACCTACTGTTAAAGACGACATACGTACATAGATTTTGTCTCGATTGTATCTATACTGAAGATTATGGATAACCGAAGGCTCATTCAAATAACTAAGCTGCAAAAGGTCATCCACACCATGAAGGATATCTGGGTTCGCGGGCAAAAGCTCTCCTTTTGACACTCGGACAACCTGCCGAGAGAAACTATCACCCAATAAGAACAGGCCTAACACTTCTTAGAAAGCAAGAACAGAAGGGGAAACTCACATTCCCACTCAAAAGGGAAACGACGGCCTCTTCTCCTGAGGCTGATGCAATTAAACCCATTTCCCATTGTCCATTAGCCGGTCGACACCAAACACGGAGTTTCTTGAGGCACAAAAGAAGTCATTACAAAAGAATATCAAAATCCTCACTACTGGATGATTGCAAGCCATGATCACGGCCAATCAATGTTGAAGAGACCTCCAAAAGCAAAGATATATTGCTCAACTATGCAACGATCCACCCTATGCCTACCTCAAAAGTCGATTTTATTTTGGGTAATTAACAAAGGATGACTACAAACCTGACCAAGTTCTGAACTCTAATTGATTAGATACCACAAACTAAAACTATGAAAAGCTTTATCCCGTAACCTAAGTCGAAACTTCAACATGACCAGACTCCTTTCCTAAGGTACCATTCACAAGTTCTGACATACCTTTTTAATGAAGTACTCAATATTGTCCTCCCATTCGGCCACCCCACCTGATCGAGAAGTGGCGCCTTCTCCAACATTTGTATGCCTTTCCTCATTCACATAAGGCGAATCCAAGATTTCATCCATCATCTTTCTACTACCAAAACTATTAATCCTACTACCAATCTCAGTCTCCCTCTTCGTCTGGGCATCGTCTGTCACCTTCTCCACATCACCGACCCCACACTCCTTTGCAACATTATTACTCCCATCAGAAGCCAAGCTGGCAGGCAGAAACCTCCTAGCAGTCGGCAACCGAGCTTTCGAAGGGGGCCGGGCAGGCAGTGCCGGGGGCAAGTCCTTGGGCTTGTCATAATCATCAGAGCGACGCAACAATTCGAGCATCTCTTCAAGGGAGCTACGGGCAACCGAATCCATAGGTGCCGCCATCGTCATTATCTACAACTCTCACCCTATTGTTTCCCAATAATCGCCAGACAACCAGCCAAGACTTCCCCAACTTGGGAACCGCTCATCCCCCAAATAGAAAATAGAACCAGTGCAAGCTACTAACCAACATTACACCAAAAAAGACTATTTCAAGAACCGGGGGTGAAAACCCAGTTCCAAATGCACCGAACCCACGTATCAAAACCGCGCCTTGTCCAGGATTCGACCCGAAAGAAGGAAAATTGACGAGGGGTTGGATGGACAAAGAAGAGGAAAAAGGGAAGTTAATTTTGTTTAGGGTGTCTGTTCGCGGGGAGGGAGGGCGGAGAGAAGAACGAAAAGGTTGTGGGGTGGGGGAGAGATTTGGTTTTTCTGCAGGGGAAAAAAGAAAACGGTCGGATCGTTTGTTTCGTACGCTGTTTGAAAGGCTTGAGCTTTCCGAGGGGTGAGACGACGACGACGACGGTTTCTTATTGAACGACAGTTAATTCGTTATTCGGTCGATGATGAGCGGCGGGAAAGAAAAAGAAGTACAGAAGGAAAGAGAGTGAGAGAGAGAGGGAGATAAAAAGGAACGGATCGCCATAGCCATGAATGACGAGCATTCGTTCGGACAAGGTGGTGATGATGATGACATGAATGGCGGTTGTCAGGGCTCTTGTAATAAAATCCCCCTGAAAGGGGTAATTCCGACATTCTACCGTTGCAATCCCCATAGACCGTTGCATTTGAATCCGAACGACATTAATGTCATCACTCCGGTGACTATTCCTCCTGCAGAAACTTCGCCAATGCGCGGACAAAGGCTAAGTTCGAACCTACCGACTTCGAGATGAAGGCCGCGGAGGCAGCTTCCTCCTGTTCGCATTCGAATGCGATGGTGACATCCACAACGGTTTCCTTGTCGGTTGACGGGGTAAGCTGGAAAGTGACCCGATAGAAGGAGAATCCGGCGGCCAGGTGTCCGCCTTCCATCACTTGGAGACCCAACCGGAGCAGGGAATCCTCCAACTCCACGATCTTCTCCTTCTGGTACTCGACTTCCCCTGCACCTGGAAGCATGCCACCACAGACAGACGAAAACTCGGCATAAGTGACGTCGGCATCCAATTTTCAGCAAATGAGTGGAAGGATTATATTTCGACACACCTGGGCCGAACTCAAAAAGTATCACGGAACCCAGGCCTCCATCTCCTTCGACAATCTCTGCTTTCTTCACTAGGTTCGGCACGATCTTTGGAACCGTGGTGACGATATCCTTGCTCAGACCTCTCCACAACAAATCAAGAGCAACGTCGACCTTGACCTGGCCTTTGGCTTCTCTCACCATAGCTACTCAGACGCAATTATGGGCAACAACGAGCCACAGAATCCTTTTAAAATTTGGGTTGCAGAGAGCATGGGAACAGAAAGGCACATCTCTACGAGAAGACAAAGGCATCTTCACAGATTTCTTTCCTTTAAAACTTATTTTTCCGTAACATATTCTCACGCCACATGAAAAAAAAAAAGAAGTTTGGAATATTTTCTTCCCAACAGGAACTTTTCTCAAGAATCTGAAGGGGCATCATATTCCTCATTTCACTTCCACATTCACTCCACCAGACATTATCGAACTCTTTCATCGCCCGCCTGCACTTTTTCTTTAACCATTACTCGGCGAAGATCATGGACTACAGACAAGAGGATGATATGAAGAAGCAAAGAATACCCGAAAAGACTATCGACCAAATTCCTGTATATCTTTGATAGTTTCTCAGCAAACAACAGCTATAGCCAACCAATTCAGAACCTGCCATGGAACTGGCGGAAGAGGGTAACGAATGCCCAATTCAAATCGGGAATTAAATAATAACATAACCCTTTTAAGGGTGCACATCCTATATAATATAAGACCACTATGGCAATGAAAAGAAGGTGCAATGTAAGAAAGGGTGTAAATTTAACCTCCGGGAATAATTTTCGACCACCGGTTGATTTTGTTTGCCAGGATGGCCATATATTTGGTAAGTTGCTCACCAACAGTATGTCTGGATCCATTTATCATCTTCCACGAGGATTGACGAGTTGGGAGAACACCGCACTAGCTGCAGCATCCTCGACATCATCATCTGTGCCAGAGTTTCCCCCATCGATCATGCTGGTGCTGTTATCAAAGTGTTCGATTGGTGTCATCGGAATCCCTGGTATGTGGTTTGTGCTGTTATCATCGGGTTCCATCAGAGCCAGAGATGTTTCCTCCAGTTGAAGAGCGTACTCAAGGTTCCAGAGAACATCTCCCATGGATGGCCGATCGACACCATGCTCTGCAAGGCATTTCTCAGCCGTCTCCCCAAACTTCTTCAGAGACGCAGCGTTGGCCTTACCCACAAGGTTAGAGTCCATAATTTGATCCAGCATGCCCTTCTTCTGCCAGCTCATTGCCCATTCCGCTATGTTGACTTGTTCTCGGGGGAGGACGGGATTCAAAGCAGGTCTTGTGCAAAGAACTTCCATAAGAACCACCCCAAACGAGTATACATCAGATTTCTCCGTAAGCTGTTGTCTTCTGAAATATTCGGGATCAAGGTACCCAAAGCTTCCCTTCACAGCGGTGCTAACATGGGTCTGGTCGAAAGATGGGCCAGTCTTTGATAGTCCGAAATCTGCAACTTTAGCAACAAAATTCTCGTCCAAAAGAATGTTGGTCGTTTTGACGTCCCGATGAATAATAATGCTCTGAGCAGCACCCGTGTGGAGATAATGGAGTCCCCGGGCAGCACCGATGCAGATTTCCAACCGCTGCTTCCAGGAAAGAGATGGTAGATCCGTTCCATACAGATGACTCCGCAGAGGTCCGTTCGCCATGAACTCGTAGACAAGGATCATCTCAGAGTGCTCGTCACAATAGCCAATGAGGGAGACAAGGTGCCGATGCCGGAGTTTAGAGAGCATCTCTATCTCTGTACGAAATTCAGCGAGGCCTTGCTCGGATCTTGGGTTTCCTCTCTTGACAGCTACCTTAGTCCCATCTTCAAGTGTCCCTTTGTACACCCTCCCAAAGCCACCCACGCCAAGCAAAAGGCTCTCGTCAAATTTATTGGTGGCATCCAGTATTTCTTGGAATGTGAAGAACCTGCCCAGATTGGATGAAGCCAGGGAGATGCAGCTTGCGGTGGCACTCTTTTGAGAAGTCGTCGACGCTTTGGTCAAGGTCAGTGAGTTTCCATATAAAGGCAAAGGTATCCGCGGATGTCCCTGGCGAGACGTCTTTGATTTCCGAGATGCCTGGCAACAGAAACCAATGCCAACCATAGCCAAAGCAGCAAAAGCTCCAACAGCGCATCCGGTTATGATGAATATCTTTCTGCTACTGCTTGAAGGAGTCTCCGGAAGGATATCTCTAACAGATGCAAAGCTATCCAAGCTTTTAGCTTCATTGCTGACTTTAAGAATCTCCAGCCCGTTCATTATAGCATTGGTGATATCAGCCATTGTGTCAGGACCCACACTGACAGTGAAGGTATCAGAGCCATCCGAGGAGTTGGCAACAAAATCCTTGTAATACGGCACCTCCAAGTTGCCCGTCGCAGTTGACAGGTCAAGGCTTCCGATAGCAATATCAGAGTTGATGTATAGGTTGAAGACAAGGGTGTTGAGGGACTTGCTGACAATGTCACAGAAATGCGCCCTAACAAAGTACTTGAAGTCTGGATCAATAGTGAATACCCAAGTAATATTGAAGTTGTTGACAGGGACATTTGCGTCTCCCATGGCATCGGCCGTGGCATAAACCCAGTTTGGAGCTATTTCATTGGTCATGGTGGCGGGATACTTTATCATGGAGGGATTTACTGAAAAGTTCACGGCAGAGCTATTCACGTGAAGGTACTTCACGTCATTCTCCCATGTTCTTCCAAGGGTATCATTCTGAGCAGTGATCAAAGGACCACCCATATTCAGCCGGTAGACAGTTTCAAAAGCAACCTCGGAAAGGCCACTGAACGGTGCAGACGGATTTATAGCCAGCGCCTGGTCCGGCAGAAGTTTATCAGGGATGGAGACCACTTCGATTGCATTCACGAAACAAGCCGACTTGTTAGAAGGGATGAAAGTGATAGTCAATGTATCCGCAGTCACGTTCACCGCATATTCCTTGAATAGGAGAGCATCGCTCCAGTTTCCAAAGGTGGAGTTATTCATCAGCACAAAACTGTCTGTGATCACGGTTATTGAGGCTGTCTTCAGATTATAGCTGGCCACAGAAAGAGGGTAAAAGTAGAGGCGGATCCAGTGGCGGCCTTGCTGAGCAATCTTGAATCCATAAGAATATATGCCTGTAAACACACGAGCAGATTGGTATATCGGAGCTGGAGTGCTGGAATTGGAGTTCACAGCAACAGAAGAACCCCTTGTGAAGAGAAGTGACGGTTGAGCCAAGTCCGGAATGAAGGTCCTGCCTTCATAGGTTACATTTTGGGAGGAACCGCACGCAACCAAGTAGTTATCAGCAGGGGTGAATGCACCATCGCATTTCCACGGGCAGACGACTCCGATCGCGACGAAAACCAGGATCACGGGTACCCTCCTCTTTGAGATTGCCTCAGCCATTGGAAACACTGATCCCAGGCCAAAAATCCAAAAAATTCCCACCCCTTATCTTCAAACACACAAACCCAGAAAAATCAGCAACCTTCAGAGGAGAACGCACCAAGGGTTCCCCTATTCCTGCAATACCAGCAAAAGACGAAAGAAAGCCTAAGCGCCCACGAATGCAACAACCCTTCACCAAAGGGATCTAACTTTCCAGCTCCCTACATTATCGCAAAGACTTCGCCCCCTCCCAACACGGCAAGATTACAACTTTGCCAAAAACAGAACGAAACCCGAAACATCTTCAAGAAAAAAAGGTTTACCTCTTTCAAAAGAAAGGGGAGGGTGGGGGAGGGGGGAATCGCAGGGACCGTTCGATGGCGTCTGACCTGCCAGCAAGAATTCAAGAAAGTTGTGGGGGTGGGGGGAGATGAACCCAGTGAAGCTCACTCACATGAATGCGGCCGGGAAAAGGCAATCAAGATCAGAGCTTTTTTTGGTTTTTCAGGTAGGGGAGGGAGGAAGTGGCCTGGAGGAGCAGTGATTAATGCTTTCCTCCTCTACCCCTCAAAGTATTACAACCTCTTCCAGGCTGTTTCTCATTTTCTTTTTTCTTTTTTTTTTTTAAAGAGAAAAACCAACAAAACTGACCCCACGCTCCCGGCCACACCCCCACAGTCAGATCAGAATTCAGAACCAAGGCCGATGTCCCAAATCCCAATCCCCCTTTCTTACCGTAAGTCAGGGGAAAGCAGGAACCTTAATGGATAACAGCATGACTAGGAAAAGAAACTTTTTAGAAAAACGGGATCAGTCCGTCATTACACACACACTCACTCCCTTAACTCACTCAATAACTGGGTTTTTAAGTTTATTTAATAACGGCTGGGAATCCAAGGAATGACGTCAACGCGTCTAACCAAGATTTTCCCAGGAAATATATCCTCCCCAACATTTGCACATGGCCAACCCCCCCCCCCCCCCCTCCTTCCTTGACGTTGACCGCAGGGAGTTAAGAGGAATTTTGGAAACTCCCCTTGTCTGAGCTCCCTTGATTTGCGCTAATGATCACTGTCTGTCTCCGACCACTTGATCCTTGTTTGTTTGTTGGGTAATAACTTTTAAGTGTTGCTAAATAATGTTAACAAATATTGGTGGACGATGATCCCAAGCTCAAGAACACAAAACACATATTAGATTAGATTGGAATTGTTGTTTTAGCCGGGATAATAATGATTTTAGCCCCCAGGAGTACCCTGTTGGAATTGTCCCAATCTTATGCATATTTATAACAAGACTGGGTAAGTAAAGTAATTTAGTCAGTAATAAATGTCAAGAATAAGAAATGGTCCCATGGTCTAGTGGTAAGGACATTGGACTCTGAATCCAGTAACCCGAGTTCAAATCTCGGTGGGACCTTTTTTTTAATCAACAACATCGGCCCAGATGACAATCTGGACCTGGGTTCCTGGTTGGAAGGGGAAAACGCAGACGGCTGTCGGTGGGAGTTCAAATGAGCACCGTTTCTTAAAAATCCAACAGCTGTTCAATTCCATGTCTGGTTCATGGTAAACTTGCGGATGCACCGCCGCCCTGCATTCACGAACTTAGTTTCACTCTACTTGGGATGATGTGGTGGAGCAGGGAGTGAAGTATTTCTGCTTGCTTTTTACGATAATGACTGATCTTGAATTGCGGGTGAGTGGTCGTTATTACAGCGAGTAGAAGAAGAAAGAAGAAGTTGGGTGAGTTGGGTGGGAGGTGGAGGAGGAGGTGAAGGGTCGTCTTCCATTCTCATCTTTTTTTCTTTTATCTCTTACATTTTGCTTTAATTGGGGAAGCCCATTTCCCTTGTGTTTCATTCAACTCCCCTCTCTCTGCCTCCCCCCAAAACAAACATCTGTTTTGTTCGTATCTCTTAACCGGCCGGACGGACGGGATGGCTTCCAAGTTGGTGTTGATTGTGGTGTTCGTCTTCGATCTCATTGCCTTTGGACTCGCTGTTGCCGCCGAGCAGAGGAGGAGCACCGTCAGTCCTGCCGTTCTTTCTTCCGATCTGGTTTTTACTTGTATTTCTCCTTCTGATGCCGGCTGAATCGTCCGCTCTTTGTTCGTTCGTTCTTTTTGCAGGCCGTGATTACCCCAGATAGCGAGATGAACTACAACTACTGCGTTTACGACTCCGACATCGCCACTGGGTTCGGCGTCGGCGCTTTCCTCTTCCTGTTGGCTAGCCAGATCCTTATTATGTCCGCCACCCGATGCTTCTGCTGCGGAAAGGCCCTCAACCCCAGCGGATCCCGCGCTTGGGCTGTCATCCTCTTCATCACCTGCTGGTGAGATCTCCAGGGAAAATGATTTGCCCTGCCATTAACCCCAGGTCCGGTTCGTTAATGCTGTTTTTGCTGAGCCTTTTTTGCAGGGTGTGCTTTCTCATTGCCGAGCTCTGCCTATTCGGCGGATCTATCAGGAACGCCTACCACACCAAGTACAGGACCATATTCAGCGAGAACCCCCCCTCTTGCCAGACACTTCGTAAGGGCGTATTTGGGGCCGGAGCTGCATTCGTGTTCTTCACCGCAATTGTCTCCGAGTTCTACTACCTCTGCTACTCCAAGGCCAGGGACAGCTTCCAGTCATACGGCGGAGAAATCGGAGTAGGATTGGGGGCATACAACAAGTAAATATCCATTCGACGATGATCCGCTGTCGACATATGCCGATTTCGTAGTGACCATTGTACGCACGTGTTACAAAGGAATGTACTCTGATTGTTCGGATCTCGAAGCAGCTGCGATGTTCGTTTTCCTTTCCCATTCCCATTGGACAGAACGATACATTATTGTGATGTAGAATGCAAATATCCTTTGTCTGGGATGGTTTTAATCGCCTTCCTCGTCTCCCAAGAGTTTGCATATGATTTCATGTGATCGATGGGTCCAGTCCATTCTTGGTTCATCGCGAAAAGGGCACTTCACCAAACACGGATGGTGAAATCAAATACTTTATAGGCTCTAATGCCTTTGACAGATCAGATGCGAATTCACTTCCACATGACTGAATCCAGAAGTTGGTTGGCAATACTACAGTCTAGAAGAATTCTAGAGAATGCTAGGCGGAAGCTCCTCACAGCAGAGCACCGGTCGGGACCATCTCTGATCGCTTTATTTTCACAATATATTGATGTGGATGCTGGGAAATGTTGTTAAGATGATCTGTTTCTTATGAGCGATATGCGATTGGTATATTGTACAGTCAGTGTGTAATACACAGGCGACACTTAAGAAACATCAGGCTGCCGATGTTGAATCTGGTGATTGATTTCGGGCTGCCTATTTGAATACGAAGCTTGACGGGGCTAAAGATCAAAACACATAACTGTAGAGTCGCGAGCATAGACAGAAGAAACTTTGAGAGATGGTGGATGGTGATATGCCTAAATGTAGTTTGTCACTTGTTAATATTTCTGTGTAAGCCTTCTAAGTCAGTAGAAGGTCTTCAGGGGACATCTACATGCCTCGGCAATGCCATTAGAAGATATAGTTCAAATAAGCATGTTCGATAACAGAGGAAACATTATATGCTCAAGCCTAGTGTTGGGGTACAGAACATAACCATACCGACAGTCATTGTCCATCCCGACCATCACTCTCTCCTTGTAGCAAATACAACACACGGAGTCCCAACCTGAAACACCGATAAATGTAACAACAAAGCACATTGCAGCTAGCATGGAGATCATCTGTGCTGAGAGCTCCGATAGTGACAATTATCATGGTCCAAAACGTCATTGGGCACCCAAAACAATCGTAGCTACACGAATATATCTGAAGGAGAGTCTCACTCTGGAATCTTGTCCTTCAGGTATTGCAATACTGCTTTTGTTCCTCTATCGAGAATGGCCCTCCGGATACTGCAACCACAATATAAGTTTATGAGCTCACTCAATAAACAAACACTTCCACGGTGTTATCTACTTCATTCATTTCCAGTGGAATGCATGCATTCCCTCATTCATGAAGAAACGGGACCAAACTTCCAGGTCAGCCGTCATCTTCAATCGGACAGGCATTTATTATGATCCAGATTTTACTATTATGGGAAAGATGAAAACATCTCATACCTTCTCAATGGATTTCCATCCAGTCTCAAGGCCTGCAGGCTAGGCTCCAAAAGTCCCTGATTAATGAGTGTTGTTACTAGACAATTCCATATATATTATGCCAAAATAAAAGACTACATCGGGATAGTTTAGTGAATATCATAATCCACATCTGGTGCTATAAAGAAAGGCAGACTCGGGATAATAGCACACACCAACATGAACCAAGAAGTTCAGTACAGCAGAACAGCATAAGCAATATCACAGTTATCAAACCATGATACACAATGACAAGTCAATAAGATTATTAGTTATTTTAATAGAAATGGGCATGAGCACCCAGCCTACCAACTGTGGGGGCAAGGATGAAATATTGTTGTCGGAGAGGTCAAGCTCACAAAGCGAAGAAACATGTCCCAGCTCCTGCATACAGCAAAGGTAAAAATAATTACTACATGATAAAAGTGCAAACGTGGAGGGATGAAAAGGCACAAACTGAATTAATGAAACGATTGAACGGAAAACTTTGACAATGCCTGATTCCCAATGTGCCAATCTTCTTATAGCCCGTTTGGTTTCTGGAAATGGAATTCCAGACGGAATGGAACGAGAAGAGAGAAAAAACATAGTGATTTGGAAAGGGAGTTGTTTAAAAAAATGATGTGTTTAGTCAAGGAAGAAGAGGAGAAGAGGAAGAGAATGGAATGAGGGCAATGTAATGAGCATTCCTTATTATGAGGGAGGGAATGCCCCATTCCTTCCATTTATCTTTAAAATTTAGGAAATGGAATGAAATGAAAAGGAAAGGAATGGAATAAAAAGGATAAGAAAAGGGAAATAAATAAGATTATTAATCCATTCCATTCCATAGCCGAATCCTTAAACCAAACACACCATTGTAGTTTAGGAGATGAAATGACAGTGAACGAAAAAAATGTGTCACCTCTGGTACAGTTTGAATCGAATTTCTGCTCAAGTCAAGGATCCTTAAGTGTGTCAAACTCATCAAATACCGTGGTACTTCTAGAAGTTGCATCTGTCTAAGAAATAGAGGTAAAATTAGGCAGATAGCATTTGTGAAGGAAAAAAATCATAAGGCCACATAACATGTCCAGAGTCGAGTGATTAGCAAGACAGCATTTTCGGACAGACAGTCTGTAAACTTTCTAGAGGTTATAAACTGGACTACGTAGGGCACCTAAGATATAATTCCTGCAATTGTGGCATGCTTCTAAATTCAGGACACTTGGACAAAGATGCTGGATTTCCACTCAAATCCAAAACCTGAAGTGCCTTGGTAGCTTGAAAACCATCCGAAGGTATCTGAAATAGAAGGTAAATATGAGTATTGAAACATTATGCTTCCAGGGACATGAATTGAGAGGGAATTTATGGCATAGAAGATGAGCTTCACATAAATCATCACATCGAGAAGGGTTATGGAAGGTTTTCGAGCTGTTGAATCAAGTTGTACATCGATAACAGGTATAATCATACATAAAAGGGACTGGCAGCATAAAGGACCTTACCAAAAGGCTACTCTGCATCAAGAATTGGCGACATAATTAGAAGGAAAACACACTGATTTTTAGACTATTCATTTTCCTCCTTTAAGCTTTGGACAAGTGTGGCTGACAATCTGTATTACCTGTGTTAAACAATTGTAATCCAGCTTCAAGCAAGAAAGACGTGTGAGGGACCTCAAAATCTCAGACGGCCACTCTTTCATCTTATTCTTGGTCAAAATCAAAGTCTGAAAGATTGAAATAAAAAATGAGGTTATGTTTTCTCGGCTGAAATGTGACTGCAGTTAATCGGCACAATCTAAATGGATGACCATATGTTTAAATTGTAAAACAAAAATCCATTTAGAGTTCATTTGGGATCAAGCAATCGTGATTCACAGTAAATGTTGATGAAACCCTCAACTGCTAGCCTGCTTTTGCCATAATGTTAAGACCAGTCACCCTACAGAAAAATGATTTGATGATTCCCCATCATTATGTAGTGCTAGGCACAACTAAAAAACTAGAGTGGCTTGTGAAATGATCAGCTCCTTTTGAGGTTACCTGAAGTGAGCTGCATAAAGTAAGCTCGGAAGGAAGATCTACTATAGCATTCTTTGAAAGGTTAAGCTTGACCAGGTCACTTGATCCCCAAGCTTCAGGTGGCACGGTAGTTAAATTCATCCCCTCCAAAATGAGTTCCTAACACATTATAACAATTTTATATGTGCAGCAGCCCGGTCTCCCAAAAGAATGTCAAAACTGCAGACAGCATTATACCTGCGATCCGAGCGACAATCTAGCAGCCATCGAAACTACATCATCTTTCCTACTTGCGCTTTCAGCCTCTACATAAGAGATGACACTATATTTTAGTACATTCAAATAGTATAGAATGGCTGCAGAGGCTATCTCACGTTAACTGAAGTTGAAGATTGCCAGATAGAAATTGTTAACTTATGTGAAAGTAGAGGCATACTCATAAACCCACAGAAATCAATTTATGTTGACTAGACAAAAACACACTAGAATAATTGACACTAGGGAGCTTCTTACCCTCACTTTCTGACAGCCTGCTTCTTAGGTGCTTCAATAGAGTAGGTGTTGGTCCATTTACCAAAGAGCTGAAACCAATATGAATTAGAGAAAAACTTAAAAGCATCAATATTTCACAGACTGAACAAATAGGATCTCCATTTCCATACCTTCTGAGCGTTTTTAATGGATTTCCAGAAAGTAAAAGCTTCCTCAGAGTAGTCATCTTACCTTCAATTAAGAATGATCGAGTAAGAGGGATGCAGTATAGGAAGAAAAATGCTCAATCTCAGCACAGCAAGCCAGAGCTATTTATATCTTCTAATGGTCAAAACCTTAGAGTGAATGCTAGGTTAATCCACGCTGACCTTACCAATTTCAGGGGGCAGTCCTATCAATGAATTGTTTGAGAGATCAAGGACCAAGAGATTCAAGGTGCAAGCTTCCACTGGATAGTCTTGTATCTAAAAATAATAATTTAGTCAGTAGCTTGCCCCACCTCTGGATTTGCTTGAAGCATCACAAACAGGGAACAAGTATACCACAACCAATCCAAACTAGCATGGACAATGTAAAATTTTATTGATAAATGTACAGGCAGCGAGCAGATGGAAAAGAAAGTTCCATTACATGTCAAATATGGAAGTTTGTGTGAGTGGAGTATTAAAATATAGCAAGAAAGACATCTTAAACCTGATTTCCTTGGAGATCTAAGGTCCCCAGCATAGAAAGTGACCCTATTTCCGATGGCAACGAATTAAGTCTGTTATTCCTGTCATTCGAAGACAGGGATGCCCAGTTAATGCACTAATATTTGATGAAATAACTGTCTGTTTCCTTAATCAAACAAGCAGAATTGCATTACCCCATATATAACTCTGCTAAGGAAGAACAGCCCTTGATTGAATGTGGGATCGAAGAAACTCCTACGGGAGCAGAAATAGATTTCTTAGTTAATAATATAAATTTTGAAATAAAAAGCTTTTAGCAGCAGAACTTCTACTTCTGTTCTTACTGTTCTGATGGAGGTCAAGACGCACAAGACGGGACAGACTACCAATATCATCAGGAATAGAATTTAGCAGGTTTCTAGCTGCAACGAAATGCACATGTCACTGGACAGAGGTAATAACCAACAAAAGGCCCCGCCACAATGAAGAGTGACAAGGGAAAAAAATTGATAAAGTTCCACTTTTGTTTACCTGCATTTAGTTCAGTCAGCATGGCCCATGATCCAATCATAGGGCCTGAAAGCATTGATAATTTGTTTCCCTGCCACAATTGGGAGAGATCCTGTCTAAGCTTTCGAAAAATGAAAGAGCAAGGACAACATTTAAGCGATGAGACTCATAAATGAAGACCTCCACATCCAGTTTACTTAGTCTGGAGCAGTTTGATAGATTCTCAGGTAAACGGAGAAGACAATTATTTGATGCCTGGAGAAGAAGAACCAAAATAGTAATTTTTCAGTCAAGAAAAATAAGTGAACTCATTTTGACGAAAACGGAAGGAGAAATAATCAAGTATCAAGAGCAGAAAATAACCAATCAGGAAATCAGTTGGAAAAAGAAAAGAAAAGTAAGTTACAAACTCCAAACAACAATACAAAATTGCTACGGCTAACCTTCAAATCAGATAAGTTTAGGCATCTTCCAAGAGAAGCAGGGAGCTCATCAAGTCGGTTATTTGAGCAATCTAGCCTGCACATGTTATAGAGGAAGAATTTATAAACGTAAGGAAGTTAATGGAATAAACGTTCTAACTGTTCATGAAACATGATTCCATACATACGGCATCAACTGTCAGCGGCGAAATGGCAACTAATTAATACAACAAGACACCTAAAAAGGTGTAAATGACAGGGGTCCTAAAGGCCCAATATAGGACAACCCTTCATCCCCTGCCTAAACTGGCGACATTTCGAGAAGCTAATAATTCCCATTGCTCCAAGGAATAATCAACAAGCTAGGGGATGCAAAATCCTACAGAAATTCAGCATCACTCTAGTGTAGACGGGTGATACCGATAACATTTATATTTCTCTTTAAAGGGGAAATATACATCGAGATTCTGCACGCTAATTCAAAATGCTTGCTAGCTAATCCCCCAAGCACATAAAGTTCAACGGAATTTTGCACCTGCATCCGATCACCAGTTCGACGAGACATTTTATCAAGGAATGACAGAGAAGGGCACAACAAGCAAGTCGAATGGAAAACTGAAGAAACATACTTGACAAGGGACTCTGCAGATCCAATCGAATCGGGTATGGAAGTAATCGAGTTGTGGGAGACATCTAGAGACTTAAGCATCGGGAGCCTGTCAGCAAAAGGTCGAAATCAACAAATGAAAAGGGGACACAGCTTGTATGACAGTAACGAGGATGGCTGTTACTGTAAAAACTCACTCTCCAATCGCAGCCGGAAGCAGGGCGAGTCTGTTATGGCTAACATTGAGGACCGTCAACTGTTGAAGGTTTCGCAAATCTTCTTTCAACACCTCGATGTTGTTGTGAGCCAAGATAAGCTTCTGAAGCTCAACCGCCTAGCGAGACAATGCGAAGGAAAATCGGGAATAAAAAAGGAAACCACCACACAAAGGTAGCAACACAAATGGCGAGACTACCTCCCACCACTTCTCTCCCTCGCCGACGGCGTCAAGGCTCCGGTACACCTCGTCGGGCACATCACTGGAAAATCAAGAGCACCCCTGAACATTTCAAGAAAAAGGAATCCATGGATGGATCTACAGAACGGCTGGCTTACTTGAGGGATCGATTGGAGAGGTTGAGGGAGCCGGAGGCCCTCGCTGCCTTGAGGATCCGCTCCATCTGGGCGCCGGTGGGTTGATCTTCCGTTTCTTTATTTCTGTAGCCGCTGCTTGCTTTCTCGATCGGGAAGGTAAACCCCCCGCATGTGGGCATTTGGGCCCTCCGGAAGTGGGCCTGACTTAAGGCCCATAAACATTTCCTTTCTTTTCCCCCCTTTTTTTTGTTGGGGGTGTATGGGGGGGGAAGGGGTTCTGTTAACAGGAGCGAGTGAGTGATGAGATGAGGAGGAGACAGCCCATATTCTTCCCCCCAAAAGGCAGTCCAGTCAGTCATTTAATGCTCTTACGGGGGGGGGGGGGGGCGAGCAATGAAAGGTCGCACTCATCTTCCCCTCCTACTCCCACACCACCAAACATGAAACGGCGCCCTCCCTCCTGTCCTGCTACTAACACCCACCCCGCCCTCCCTCTAAATCTAGTAATAAAAGAAAACCCAAATCCATCTTATTCCTTTAGAAATTGGTAATGGTCTCAATCAACAACTCAGCCATGAACTCTGGTGGAAAAGGTGGGCAACAACAGCAACAGCAGCAGCAGCAGCAGAAGCCAACATTAGCTGGACCTTTTTTTTTTTTTGGAGGGGGGAGGGAGGGAAGACCAGTCAGTCAGTCCCAGTGGGGGTTCCTTCTCCTTTTTGCAGATCGAGACGCGCATAATATTAAATTCCTTGCGGCTTTGAATTTGCATGTGAGGGTGAGATGCCTTCTCCTCGTGTGCATGCCTAAACAGAGGACACAGTAGGAAACGAAGGGAATTGACGTCTTATTACTATTATTATAATGGTGGATTTTTTGGTCCCCACAAGGTCTCCTCCTCCTCGTTCCGATTCCGATGAACGTTCTGGAAAAAGGCAAGGCCACATGGATCCTGTACCTGCCTCCCTCCTCTTCATAATATTGTTGGATTACCCTCTACCCTCCCTTTTCTTCTTCTCATCGATGCTTCTGAAAGAACAGTGGCGTCTCAGACAGTCACTGTTACATCGATCAAATCACTATCCCCCCCAGCCTGCTAATCACAATCAACGCCTACACGATCACGTGATTCATTTAATCATCCATCCATTATTACCTCCTCGGATCTCTCCTGGTGAAGGGTCACCATTGTCAGACAAAACTTGCAGTCAGTCACACAAATCAGAAAGAAAGAAAGAAAGAAAGAAAAGAAAGAGTCTTTTTCCTGCTTCTAGTCTGCAGTCCCCCCCTCCCCCCAACCATTTTTCTTCTAGCCCCTGCGTCGTTTTCCTCGTCTTCCCGCTCGTTTTTTTCTGGTCACTTTTCACTTTTGACAAGTATAGCAAATTCCCACATTTCAGAGGACCCACCCCACCCCAGTCTTCAGCTCCCAGTTTGGACTTGGGGTTGTCTTTTTCCCTCCTTCGCTAAAGATCCTGTCTTTTTGCGGATCTGCCAACTGGGTTTCCCTCGAACCAGCTGTTCCCGCTCGGTTCGATCCTGCAGGGAATCTTTCCCTCGTTCCCTTCTCCCATTCCTGGGTTACTCCCCTTTCCTCCCCCACCACAACAGCAGAGAGCTGTTCCTTTTGACCAAGTGGAATGTGGCATTCGAGTGTTTAGTTATATATAAGCTGTTCTTATCTGGTTTGATTCTCGTCTGGCTCTGAGGAGGAAGCAATCCTTTCTGTTTGGCCTGGTGGGGACTGGGGAGCAAGTTGTTGTTTATTGCTGCTGTGCGCTCAGGACAAAGTTGGTTTGAGCCCACCAGGGGATTTGTTCGTGGAAGGTCCGAATGACAGACAGCCTGGACACAAACTCAATGTTGTGAGGAGTAGTTTTCCCTGATGGCGGACACGGCTTCGGTGGAAGTGAGATCGTTGGCTTTAACCCCGACATGGTCCGTGGCCACTGTCTTGACGATTTTCGTGGCTGTCTCCTTGGTCGTCGAGCGTGCCATCCATCGTTTGAGTACTGTAAGTCTCTGTTTTTTAGTCTCTGCATCAGTATATTCAGATTCGAATCCTCGATTTTCTTTGGCGGACAACTTGCGGTTTCGGCTGTTGCAGTGGTTGAGGAAAACTAAGAGGAAGCCCTTGCTCGAAGCTGTAGAGAAGATGAAGGAAGGTATGCTATGCTGTTGGTTTTGTTCGAATGATGGCCTCTATTTGTCTTAATCGCTCCTGTGCGATCCCATGAGCTCTCTTTCCCATGGACTTCCCATCTGCAGAATTAATGCTTCTGGGATTCATCTCTCTGGTTTTGACGGCCACTTCAAGCATGATATCCAGTATATGCATTCCGTCCAAGTTCTACGACGAGTCCTTTGCTCCGTGCACTAGAGCCGACATCGATGAAGAGAAAGAGACTTCGAAGAATCGAAGGTTGTTGGTGGATTTGTTGTTCAATCATTCTTTTCGGAGAATGTTGAATAGCCTTGATCAGAATACCTGCGACAAGGTAAAACTAGTCGCACCACAACAATTTCAGATTTCGTGTTAGACTATGTAGAACACTCCATTTGAATGGATATCGCCTCGCCGAATTGATTTGCGGCTTTATTTGTTGTAAGCCAGTTGCAAGTTTTTGTTGACTTTCTTTGTTAACAGGATCATGAGCAGTTTGTTTCATATCAAGGCCTGGAGCAGCTGCATCGGTTTATATTTGTCATGGCAGTGACACACATCTCTTACAGCTGCTTGACGATGTTGCTAGCTATAGTGAAGGTGAGGATAATGAATTGGGCCATTGCTTAAAAGAGCACATATCCAATTATAGTATTCCTACCATTGGAGGTGCGGTTAACTCTAGACTGGGAAATGATATCTTCCACGAATTTCTTTAGCGCTTCTCGAGTATAGAAAGTGGCAATCCCTTTTGTTCTCTCCCCCCTCCCCTCTCACAATGATGGCTTTAGCTCCTCTTTTGGGATGCTGAATTAACTAAAACATTTGATCTTGGTGTGCTTTGTGTGAACTCATTTTCCAAAGGCTGCAGAGCGGAATCATGATTGCTTCTGATACGATGTTAAGCTTTCAAAATGAAATAGCACGTCTGGGGATATATTTGCTCGACCCGTTTTGATTGCACCTCTGATTTTGCGTGCTACCACTGATCGTGCTGCATCATTTTGTGGTAAAATAGGTATGCATAAGAGAAATCTTCTTAGTCTGCCCTTTTACTTTGTTTCTGGCAGATCCATGGTTGGAGGCCATGGGAAGATGAAGCTCGTGCGGACAGACACAATGCGTTGATTGGTCGGTAAAAACAATTAGAGGAAGACACCTTTGCTTTTTTATTTCATTATGATTGACTGCAGACCTACATTTCCCATCGCTTTTACTTTCTCGTGGAAGGTCCTTCCATCGGATAGATCTACACTTTTCATAGTTCATGTCCTGATGATGCCTTGTATTTATAAAACAAATCGCTTTTTTTTCATGTGTTTCATAGTAGTTGCACTAGGTTTGCTTAACCTATCAATAAATTTGATTTGGCATGCCATCAACAGAGGAAACACGAGAATCCATACTACGGAGGCAATCAACATTTGTAAAAATTCGCTCAGAAAATCCTTTGGTGAAGAGCAGGTTTCTCATCTGGGTGGTATGCATTCATATTCTATATCTTCCTCTTCTTTAGACAAACAATGGATTTTATCATGCATCCCTCACCTGGTTGGCAATTATCCGGTAGTCGACACTTGCTCCGAACTTGTCTAATACTCACTTGTGTGCTGAATATGACGATTGCAGACTTGTTTTTTCCGTCAATTTGGGCATTCAGTGGTTCGCGAAGACTATCTCACTTTAAGGAAGGCCTTCATTGCGGTACTTTAGACCCTCTCCGAAGCTTTGGAAAGGCCTTCAGATTCCTGAATTTATTGTATTGCTGTCCAAAATTACAAACCATTCACATATATTGCCAGTAAATAGTGGCAACTTCTGTATGATTAGTCAATTCAATCTTTCTACAATCTGTTCTAAATGGTGCTGCGTCTAAGAACAACTTGACAATATTCTTGTTTCCAAATTGATTGCTTGACCCTTATCATATGTCTTGACATTTGCAGAATCACAAACTCTCACCGAAATATGACTTCCACAGTTATATGATTCGATCCATGGAAGAAGAATTCCAGAGAATAGTCGGTGTCGGGTACGGACATTTCTAGTCATGTTTTTGCTCAACTTTGTAGCGTCCATTCTTTCTACTACTTTGTTAACATGTCGTATCCATATAGTCCATCTTTCAAGTTAGATCTTGGAAGAATAAAGACCAGGTCGCAGCCTTTCAGGCCACGACGGAATGCTTGAAACACAAGCTTGTGCTGTCATACTGTATCTATATACTCCAGCTTTCCTGTTCTGATGATCATTTACTGCCTATATCTGACAAACTAAAATTAGAAACTCATGGTGCAGTGGTCCTCTGTGGGGCTTCGTGGTGGCATTCATGTTGTTTAACATAAAGGGTGAGCTTTGTTTGCTGACCAAAAACTTTCGATGCTATTATCTTCGTAGTCTCGTACATTTTTCATTGCATAAGTTTATGTTTCCGTCATTTTTAAGCCTCACGTTACAGTAAGCTGAAAAGTAATTTATCCTTTGGACAGGGTCCAATCTGTATTTCTGGATTGCAACTATTCCTATCGTGGTGAGTGTTCGTTATATATCCACTGAACGCACTGGCCTATATCATGCAAACCCTACTTACTTATGCTGGATTAACTATCCGAACCTAGTTCAACACTAACACAATCACTCTTATTCACTTGCAGCTTGTTCTTCTGGTTGGGGCGAAACTGCAGCATGTCATTGCGACGCTGTCCCTGGAAACTTCTGGCATTGCTGGATTCCTTGTCGGAACAAAACTGAAGCGGGGGGATGACCTTTTCTGGTTTAAAAAGCCCCAGCTGCTTTTATCTTTGATACATTTCATTCTCTTTCAGGTAGGAGTCTTAACTTCATACTCATCTGTCGGACTTAACTCTCCTCTTTCCAGAACAGTCTTTTTACACCTTTTCTTGTGTCCACTCAGAATGCGTTCGAACTGGCGTCATTCTTCTGGTTTTGGGTAAACTCTTCGTACTTTCAAGATCTTCTCTTGGTTTTGGACAGAAAAATGATTTCTAGTCGCTAAGCCTCTTGTGAACGTGTCTCCCCAGTGGCAGTTCGGGTATAACTCATGCTTTATCAAGAAACATCTTCTGGTGTACCTTCGGCTCATCTTGGGGTGGGAAACATTCGATAGTGGTTGGGTCTTTTTAAGTTTCTGAGTGACCTGTTGGCACTAAACTTATTCTTTCATGTGATTAGGTTTGCTGGACAGTTCCTCTGTAGCTACAGCACACTGCCTCTTTATGCGCTGGTTACGCAGGTGCCCGGATATTCCTTTTCCCTAAACCGGGACTAATTCATTCATCGACCGCCATTAACAGAGTCTTTAATTCCTGAACATCCAGATGGGAACAAACTATAAGGCAGCCCTGATCCCCCAGAGAATAAGGGAAACAATCCATGGTTGGAAGAAGTCGGCCAGGCAGAGGAGGAAGCTGGGAATGATTACTGATGACTCCACGATTCACACTGACACGAGCACGGTCATGTCACTTGATGAAGACGATCGTGGGTTGGCCGATGAGCCTTCTATTACAATAGACAAAGGCGGCGAAGTTGAGTTACATATACAACAAAGCCCCGAGGAGATTCCACTTCCAATTTCTTCGCCTCTAGCTGCAAACGAGACGACATCAGGCAAAGCAGGTACACCGCTCCTCCGCCCTTGTGCATCTGTTTCTACCACAACAGCCAGCCAGGATTTCCATGAAATAATATTAGAAAGATCAATGTCCTTGCCGGCGAAATGGAAGTAGTTAAATTCTAACAGTAAGTTACTCGTTTACAGAAAGAAACTGGTTTGTAAATCCACTGAAGGTATAGTTAAGAGCTTTACTGAAGTAGGACAGTGAGACTGTATATAGATGCAATGAAGCTGCGGAGAATTTGGATTGATACGAAATGAAGTATTGAGAACATGCGACGGTCGGCAAGCCGAGCATTTGAAGTTCTTTATTGAGATCGTGGTTTACATAACAAGCAGTTGTAGGACATACATTCATATGTTCCTGTCATGGTAGTTGTGCGGTGTTATTAGGGTCAGCTCCAGCTTACATATGGAGTTTTTCGCGAACAGCATTGTTCATGTGGGCTGGGATTTCCGATGATGTGGGAGGCATCGGTCCATCTGCAAACGTGGTCATTGACGGTGCTGCACCATTTTTCTGTCCCATGTGGTGTATATCCGCGTTGATACCAGAAGATCCTCTGGCTGCCTTGTGATGAAAGCCGAGACCTGGAAATGGGACGCCCCAGAACCGCATGGGGAAGTGGGGCACTCCACACCTACAACAACCGGTAGAAGGATATCCAATTCCACTTCCTGGCAAATAACTGCTGTCAGCGCCGCCGCCGCCTCCTCCACCACCTCCCCCTCCGCTAGGAGAACCTCCATTCCAAATCCCTTGTCCTCCGCCACCTCCAGAGCCACTGCCACCAGGCACCAAACCAGGACCATAATACCCTGGTCCAACACCCTGTCCAAAACCTTCTCCCATTCCTTGTCCGCTGCCTCCATATTGACTTGAACCACTACCTTCACCCCATCCAAACCCTTCCCCGCTGCCGGAGCCTGATCCAGATCCTTCCCCTCTTCCAAACCCTTCCCCGCTGCCGGAGCCTGATCCAGATCCTTCGCCCCTTCCAAACCCTTCTCCGCTACCGGAGCCTGATCCAGATCCTTCCCCCCATCCAAACCCTTCCCCGCTGTCGGAGCCTGATCCAGATCCTTCCCCCCATCCATACCCTTCTCCACTGACGGGAACTGAACCGTGGCCTTGCCCACTCCCATATCCTTCACCAACACCTGTTTCAGGATCAGACATACCATCTCCCATACCGTTTCCAAATCCAGCACCAACAGCGGTATGAATTCTAGCTGCCATCCCAACTCCAGCTGCGGCAGCAGTTCCATGATCAGAGGCAACTCCTCCCATTTTCCACGCCTGGTCCTTCCCACTCATCTGCTTGTCATGCATGTTGCTAGCAGGGGCATCCCGGAGAACCATCCGAGCAGAGCTCAAAGTGGTGCATAGCAGAAGCACCACACCAAAGTGAGCAGAAGTTCTTGCAGCCATCTCAGAGATAATCAACCATGTGTTACGCAATAGAACCTGAGAGCAGTCGGTACTTATAGATTAGCTTGCCTTTAGTGTCCTCACAGAGAAATCAAACACACTAACACCAACCCAGAACATATCCGGGTCATGCGTGAAGCATGAAGATCAGATAACACCACATTCTGCATGAAATAGGTTATGGCTTTACGTAGAGAATACTCCTCCCCGGAAGGTGCCCGACTTCCAAGTAAATTCGCAAGCATTGCGCTTGCAGGGTCATGTCACCGCTCATTCCATTAAATGTCTACTGCAAGCAAACAACAACAAAACAAACAAATGATCGGGAAAATTCCCGCAAACAAAAACTAAACATATCAAGTAAAGCTCCCCCCTTGACGACTGCCATCGACAGTGAGTCCTACAAAAATATTTCCTTCTCTAATCCTACAAACAATTGCAAAAACGTCTCCACACTAAAAAAACAAACGGATCAGACATCCCCTCCTCCACCGGAAGAAGCGGATTCGGCATCCTTCAACGCCTCGGCCAACATCTTCTCCCTGTTCTGCAGCTGCCTTTCCTGAGCAACCATGTACAACCCTGAAACCACATCCAACACATTGGTTCAACTACAGATTTCCCAATCCAGAAGACTCCACAATCAGTGGCAACACAAAAAAAAAAACGAGTACCGATTGCACTGCCGATGGCGCAAGCCCAGAGAACCCTCATCGACCATTTGTCGCCGATCCTTCCCCTGCCAGTCATCCTCTCCCTCCCTCTTAACTCCTTTGCCAAAACCACCGGGGACAAGAGGAAAAGGGATTATTGACCCGAAGACCCGGTTCGACTCGGGTCGCGGGGGTCGATTTCATGGACGGGGCCCATAAAAAGGTAAGCCCAGGCCCATAAACTAATGTGACCGTGGCGCGCATGTTCATGCTATTATATTATTTTTCGATAAATGTCGGTCCATCACATTTGTAAGATTCACGGCATCCCACTGTCTGTCATTATCATTATCAAATGGATTTTTTTTTTTGTTTCGATAGGTATAGTTGAACCATTGCTCTACCACGTATTTAAAAAAAAAATGAAAATTTTTTAAAAGGCAAAAATCTCCATGGAGGACGTGTCTCCTTTTTATTATTGTTATTTGTTGGATTAGGCTGTCATTCGGAGCTTCGGACCATTAGTTTTAAGAACCGCCCACGTTACTTGCGTACGCGGATGTCTGAACGTAGAAATGAATAACTAATAACCGACCTTAGCCGTTTTAGGACATCGCTATCATGTCAAAAATTGATAAATATTTCGTTCTTGATATTATTTTAAAAATTTTTAAAAATAAATATCTAAACTGCAAAATACGAACGTTAATTTATAACAAACTCAACTAATAACCCTTCCCTTTTTTTTTTATTAAGATGTAATAAGAAGAGACTTTTCTACAAGTGGCGGGTTCAAATTTAATCAGGAGAGCATCCGATTATTTCCTCCCCACCCACGAAAGCCTTCCCGAATATTCCATTTTCCCCCATGGGGAATTTCCTTTTATACCCCCACCCCCTCCCCTCCTCTTTCCTCGCGAACGGTTAAGTCCCAACGATCGTAGAATTAAATATAGAAAAGGCCATCGCCATCGATCGTATCCGAATTTGTCATTTCCCCCAAAGGCCAAACCCTAACCACCGAAAACCGGAAAGCTCTCCCTCCAATGGCTGCAACCACCGTGAAGACCACCGTCGTCGCCGCCCTTTTCGACCCCTCCCCCGCCGATTCCGCCGAAGATAACTCCTCCTCATCCTACGCCACCACCCTCACCTCCGACTCTTCCCCCACCGTCCGCAAGAAGATACGCGTTGTGCGAATCTCTGTCACCGACAGCGACGCCACGGACTCCTCCTCCGATGATGAGGAGGAAGGGGAGGATCGTGGCCTCCGGCGGAGGAAGATCAAGAAGTACGTTAGCGAGATCAGGATCGAGAAGGAGGGGGGCCAGGACAGGGCCGGCGCAGCTGCTGGAGGGGACTTTCGCAGCGGCAAGGCGAAGAGGAAGTATAGAGGGGTTCGTCAGAGGCCATGGGGGCGGTGGGTCGCTGAGATTAGGGATGGGAGGGTTAGGCAGTGGCTTGGGACTTATGATACGGCGGAGGAGGCAGCTGCTGTCTATGACATGGCTGCCAGGAGGCTGAGGGGCCCCCGTGCTCCGACCAACTTTGATGAGAAGATGGATGAGGATGTTGGCAACAACATCATGGATATCAGCCACGGGGGCAATGAGGACGACATCGGCAGTGGGGATGACACCACCAATGGCAACATTGGTGGCAGCGGCGGCAACGAGGACATTGTCAGTGGCACTAACAACACCAAATGTTGGTTGGAGGAATCTCTTCTCCCCTTCAAGAAGAACAAACTGTACAGGATCTGTTGTGCTTAGATCAGTAGAGCTGGCTGGGAAGGGGACGGTTGGGTTGTAATTAGATGATGATCTGGGTGTTTCGCAGGCTTATGCTTTTGTTTGGGTCTGTTCTGTGAATATATTGTGGTTGGGGGGAGGGGTTTTCATTTTGTATACGGCGATCAATCCCCTTTTAGCTTTGATTAATGTACCCACGAGAGTTCATCTTCGTGATGGATTTATTTCGGGAATATACAAGTCCTTGGTTTCCACTGGATATCACTGCTTGCACAATTGTTTCTTGCATTCTCCAGTGTCGATGCTATGGGTATAACAGGCTTCTCATTCGTAAGCTTAGCAACAAAAGGCTGCTCTCGCTGGAGTTGCGGGCTGTTGGGCTGTTTATGTTGCATTCATCTGTTTCTGTCTGTATTGTATCCTGGCAATCCAGGCCACGGATGGATGGAGATGGAGGAGCTTCGGTTGTTTGTTTCTCTCCTGCCATTTCATATTGGCCATTGCTGCTCATCAACCTCGCATTAGCTGTCAAACATTGGTCTTTGCTGCGAGAGGAAGGATAAAGGCTGTCAGGGAGGAACTCTTCGCTGTTTTGTTCACCTGGTATGATCCGGTTTCTATCGCTAGTGATCCGATGCTAGTTGGCAGACTTAGTTCATCAGGGTGGTAAAAAAATACAGCCGGCAATTGCATGAGAGGGGGGAAATAGGAATGATCACGCTACATTCTATCTATTTCAGAAGAGGCAAGACAGACACCAATGTCTTGGACTGTTGCCATATGCCAAATAATTAATTAAGTCGTGTTTCCTCTTTTTAACCTCGTTTAAGCTGACAAACCCAACTTTATCCTGTCCTCCACTGTTTACAGCCTTTTCTGGGCAGAAGGTGATGTTTTCTTTTTTTTTTTTTTAACTTTATCTTGCTCTGAAACTTTCTTCCCGGGATGCCTGAAAAAAAAAATTGCAATGCCAATTCGCTTTAAAAGTTTTTGGTCTTTGGCGTTTTACCACCTGAGACCTGACTGACAAACCCTGGTATCAAATGGTCCAGAAATCTGGACATTTTGCACGTGTATCGTTGGCAGGTCAATGCTAGGAATTCTTGTTTCTTACGGTTATTAACGTGGTAAGAGAGAGGATTTTGAAATACAGGGCAACTGTAGAGGGACGCAAATTGTAGGATGTGAGCAGTTGTGTCCCCCTAGGATCAGGGGAAAGATCCTCGGACTCTACAAGCTGGATCGCACGTTATAATGGCCTTACTTTTTAACCTGATCTCTCCTTTCACATGATTGGGTCATAAGGACAACTACTTAATTTTCAAAAACATTTAACCGCCTCTTTTTCACAGCCCTTGGGTCCCGACAACTCCGTAGATCCAACTGTGCAGGAAACATCATCCTTTCCTGTCGTTGCAAAAGCAAACAACCTCGGTCCCAACAATGGAAGGGGCATAATGAGATAATGCAATGACCCACGCCACCCACCAAGTTACATTGCGATATTTGGATCCAGCCTTCTCTGGATCGCAGCTGCAGCCTGAAGAAATATATGGTCGAGAAGGTTAAACCGGACGAGAAAAAAGACCTCATTAGAACCAAAATGAATCCAAGACAGACCTCAAAGTTGCCAAGCTTATATTGGTACGCCATCTCCTCCCTCAATCGAGCTTGATCTTTCATGGCTTGTGCCTGTCATCATATACAAAGATTTGGTTGGGAAAGAACACAAATCCATTGCTAGTGTTGAAATTCTTTTAAGTTAACTCACCATTCCATCTTGCATGGATCGTTTCAGAGCTTCGACCTCTTCTTCCTTCTGCTTTTCACGGGCCAGCAGCATTTCTTGTCTGCAACAAAAATCGGCCTTATTAGCAACAACAGAGATATTATGTGAAGCAATTTCCGATCTTAGAGTTTCTGCCATCATATTTTGCTAAGGGAGCCATAAGATATATATCAGCCCCAAATATGAGTGAAAGCAATCACTCAGTGCCGTCTCAAATATTACAGCGACAAAGGTCCCGCAAATCATGCAGACATTTTCACCCTACACGAAATTCCCTCTTTCCTGGAAATAATAAGTTCTGCAAATGATCATACCGCCTCTGTTCTTCATCATTGAAAATTGTACGTTCCTTTGCTACAACCTTCTTCATTCCTTTTTTCAGCTCCTTTTCCATTTGACGTCTATGGTATGCATCAAGGTTGTAATACCTGCAATGCCAGCAAAATCCTATCAGACATACACAACCTATGTGATATATTACAAATTGAGTCAAT
This sequence comes from Melastoma dodecandrum, assembly GCA_029817715.1. Classification (NCBI taxonomy): domain Eukaryota; kingdom Viridiplantae; phylum Streptophyta; class Magnoliopsida; order Myrtales; family Melastomataceae; genus Melastoma; species Melastoma dodecandrum. The sequence goes on from JARUPY010000182.1 coordinate 3,568,372, forward strand.
GTTACTTATGTGAAAAGATGAAATCAGTTGACTCTCCACAGAAAGTGATGAACAAAGATGAAATCAGTTGACTCTCCACAGAAAGTGATGAACTTGGGTTCATCTGCTTCCACAGTCTCTTCCGCCCTTTTCCATTTTTTCATCTTCCTTCATTATCTTTCCTTTTCATTCAGACATTATTACCCCTCGACAGACTTCATTCATCCACAAATAACTTTATCCAGTTACAAAATTGCTGGGAACATTAAAAAAATTGATGAAGTCACGTCACTGTCACTGACTATTCAGCAGTCAGCTTCCCTCATTCCATCCTGTCAATCTAGCCTCCTATAATCTATCTACTTCTATATGGAAATATTTGAACAAGTCAAAGCTGCAACCGAAAAAAGAAAAATTGCAAAGAAAAACAGCCAGCTGACTCACTTTTTAGAAGGAAATGTAGCTGTGTTATGGTCTTCCATAAACCTGCAGCGCCAGTTCCATTTCATTTGTAATTACTCTATATAATTCAAGAACAAGTAAAAAATAGTTTTCACACCGAAAATGACAAGTAACCCACTCCTTAAACATTTGTTTCTCCTCCCAGTTGGCCAGACCTTCCAGATTCACCTGAAAAAGAAGCACATAACTTTTTAAACAATCATATTTTGAGGTTATACACTATCTCAAAAATAAACATCTCGTCCCACCAATGCTGCACCAGACGAGATAGATCAGATTGGCGAACATAATAGAAAATATTAAGAGGTGACAACTTCTGCTTGTAGAACTAGATGTTGTCACGTTACACATGCTGCTTCTCTCAATCGAGAGAAGAATCATTGTAATTTGTCAATAATCTTAGAGGAGATGTGCATGAGGCAGGGCAGGCTATCTAATGTAGGGTGAACAACTTAGCTAAAATCCCAGATGGTGTAAACTAACAGAAAGGATTGACAAAATACCTGCTTCACTTCTGCCAACCAGGCAGTGAATTCTGGACGTTTGTTCCTGCAGTAAATCAACAAATCTGTGAGTTGCATTCGAGGTTCACAACATACAACAGGCAACAAGAGTCTCCAAACAACTATCCACCCATGCAACTAGCTTCACTGCTTGCTGCAGTAACTTCAAGCATCACCTATTTATTCCACAGGAGAACACCGACCTTAAGGCTATCCTGCTCCCCAACTACTGACCTAACATAACTAAAACGATCAGATACAGACAAGGAAGGGTGGCATTCGAAGGAATGATACCACATATCAGTCTCACGAATGATCCCATACTTCCCCCACGAATTTGTAACTGCACCAGTCTTCCCTTTGGCGGCCCTCTCCTTATCCTTCTTCTTCTTATTCTTCTTCTCCTTGTCCCTACTCTTATTCTTCTTCCGATCACCATCCTTATCGTCATCGTCATCCTCTTCTTCGTCCCTTTTCCTCCTCTTCCGCTCCTTCTCTCGCTTCCTACGCCTCCTCCGCCTCCTCTCCTCTTCCTCCTCTTCCCTCCTCCTCTCCCTCCTCCTCTCCCTCCTCCTCCTCCTCCTCCTCCTCTCCTCCTCGCTATCAGTTTCCGAATAATCCGATTCTGACTCAGACGATCCCTCGGTACTGGAATACTCCGATCCCGAGTCGCTCTGGCTAGTACCCCTCCGCGACCTCGACCCAGATTTCCTCAACTTCTCGCCCCTCCTGCTTCTCCTCTCCTCATCGTCCTGGCGGCCTTCCGGAGATTCGCTCCTGCTTCGATCCCGCCTTCGGCCGAACTTGGCGTCCCGACTTCCGGCACCGGAACTCTCCCGCTCACTGGATCTAGTTTTGGGGCTTCGGTCCGACCTTCGCGCCGACTTCCCATCTTCGGAACGCTCAGATTCGTCCGAAGGGGACGGACTCCGATGCCTCCCCATTTCTGCTGCGGAAATTAGGGTCTGGTTCAATTTGGAGGGGTAGGGGGGGAGGAGGGAGCGGGAGACGCATGTGTATTGGGCTTGGGCTTGGATGATTGCGAAAGTTGAGGATGCACTGCTCTAAAAGCCCATTGTAAAATTGGGCCTACTCGCAAGCCTTTGGGCTCGTGAAGTAGATGACCAAGGAGGGCTGAATAATTGCATATTGGCCCATTATTTTTCCCATTGTGTCGTGTAGTCCTAGAATTTTCATCGTTATTCCTTGTTAATCTTCTCGGAGCGCTGGTTGGCTGTAGCGGTCTCCACAGCAGACGCTAGAGAAAATCCAACAACCAACTGGTAGATTGTGGTTGTTAGCCCGGATTTGAGTGGCAACGGACTTAATGATGGGGGTATAGTGAAGAGCACATACGGCCCTCGGAATCACAGGGCAATGATGGTGCATTGCTGTAACCTCGTTTGCGCTTGCAGAAGTCAGTAATGATACAAGAGCTTGATCAATACTGAACAGATTGAGGAGCGTTTGACTATTGTCATCTGCCAACGCTGAGGCTCAAAGAAACCAAATGGTAAGAACTTGAATTCTTGCAAAATTATCACAAGACAAGTATTGATGCATAACCAGACAAGGGCAAAGCCTTGTCATCCACTTAAACTGTACACATTGCAGAAGTCTTGCGCGGTTTTAACTTATCAGTCACACGACAGGATAAAAAGATTGGCCAACTCACAAAAATCTTATTGTTGGGGGGCACATCTCTGGCTTTTTGTTTCTGCTCTTTACAAGAATTTGTCGATACTGCTAGTCAACGTGGACTTGGGAACTGCCCCGATCACAGTATCTTTCTTCTCTCCGCTTTTGAAGATGATCACCGTCGGGATGCTGCGGATTCCATACTGGGTGGCAATAGAGGGGCTTTCATCCGTGTTGACCTTGTAACATTTGAGCTTCCCTGCATAATCCTTTGCTAGCTCGTCAATCACGGGGGTGATCATCCGGCACGGACCACACCATGGAGCCCAGAACTCGACCAGCACAGGTAACTCAGCATCAAGGACCAAGGACTGCCACGTCGCATCTGTTACCGCCGCAACTGCAGATCATAGATAGGTTAAAGATCTGGCAATTTATTTTGAAAATTTCCCCCCTGGAACAGCCAAGGCTTTCGCAAATCATCCGGAAAGAAGAATTTTGTTTCAATTCGTCATCTGAATCAAGAGCACCGAATACCACAGCCATAGGATAATCTCCACAATAAAACCAGACGCGGAGCCAAAAGCGTTCTTCCAACACGAGAACCAAAATAGAAGTGCATATGGGTTGCGCAGTCCTAAATTCCATGCCAATCGAAACCAACAACGCCTGCGCACGAATTCACTGCCTAGTTCGAGAAGCCAACCGACCAAAACGCAACGGAACGGGAACACAACAGACAGACGCGTAGAACCTTCTACAGCCGTATCCTGAGCCTCGCACACGACATTGTAGCCACGCCGGGGGACAGAACCGCCGAATGGGCCCCGGGTGAAGGCCCTGAGAGAGCTGGTAGAGGAAGGGGAAGGGCGGAGCCTGAGGCCAAGGGCCAGAGGTAGCCGCACGACGGTGTCCGGGCGGCCGGGAATCGGGGAAGCGGAGGAGTGGGAGCGGGGGATAGCGAGGGAGTCGACGATGGTAGCCATGGGAAGCACCGGCAGGGGGGGTGAGTGAGGGCGTGGTTGAAGATATGGCGTAATGCTTTTGGATGGCTGGCGTTGGTTTGTGATTGGCCCCTGTTTGTTTTGATTTTACTCGGGAGCGGACGAATGGATGGTGACGATGATGGACGACGTTTGATTTCGATGGGCTTGGGCCGTAAAATTGGCAATTGATGTATGGGCCTTGGGCCCATAATGGCCCAACTCGATGGCAGCGTCAAACAAGTCATCACGCATGGTGTTGAAAGCTCACGATGATTATTAATATAGCTGAAGGTAGGTAGTAATCCGCAGTCACCCCCATCTGGCCTCACCTGACCAATATGACCATTCTCCTTCCCTTTGCGCCAAATAAATGTAGTTCCTGGTCAAAGTTCGAATTCCTCAACCACTCCTTTTCTTCCCTCCCTCTCTTCTGTCCCCTTTGTCTCGAACAAGACAGGGGGCAGGGGACGATTGCACTAAAAGGCTGCCTTGCCTCCGATGGATGCTCGAAACCATGATACCAAACACGACCTGCCTGACATGAAGAGGCGCCCGAGCCAGGAAGTGAAGTTGGCCGCTGCTGCTATCAGCTTTGACTTGAGGTTGAGATCCTCCGATATGCCTACCCACATGCAGGAGCACGCTCTCCGCTCTGCGAGATCATTTGTTGATTCATCTCCCGGGAGACGACCCAACAGCACCCTCCTAGCTCGCTCCCTCAAGAAGGTAAAGCCAGAGCCTCCCCTGTTACCGTTTTCCATCCTAATCGCGTGATCATCCTGTAGCTGTGCTGAATTCCCGTTTGTTTTCTTCATTCCCCGTTTTGGCGGCAAAGGAGTTTGACTCGCTGTATGGACCAGCCTGGCACTGCGTCGTCGGGACGAGCTTCGGGTCATTCATAACTCACTCGCCGGGGGGATTCGTTTACTTCTCAGCGGACTCCCTGTCCGTTCTCCTTTTCAAGACGGAGGTTCGTCTTGTCATAGAATCGGAGAGCCAGAAGTGAGCGAACCGCGACAGCAGGTCCAAACCAACGTTGGATATCAATCAGTTGGGCAGCAGCTCTCCTGTCTGCAAATACCAAGGGGATGGAGATGAAGAATTTACAGTTTCCCAGCTGTGTGAATTTACAGACCAGAACGTTTTCCCCAGTTTGATACGTTTACGTTTCTCCTTGTCCTGTTCCTACAACTCAATCTTTTTCTCGGTTTCAGTTCCCAGGCTCGTTTTGATGCATCCGGCCTGATTAACAATAATCCTCCCTCCCTTCCTCCCACACCCACTCCCCATTATAATAATTTACGAATGTCATTTTTAGAGACAATCCCAAGCCAAGGCCCACCAGGTTAATTGCGGCTGAATTTCGGGTAGTCAAAGGAATGTAGAGGCGACCAACTCATGGAGAATGGAGATCCCCATGAATGTCGTCGGTTTCATGTTTGTCCCTATTAAACCACACGGGACACTTGTCCTAATTGGTTATACCAGCCAACAAGATAGAGTCAAAGACTCCCCATATAATCCAATGCCAATGACCAACAAGGTTTTTCTACATCAAGAAACAACCCAATTGAGATGAGAATAGTAGAAGTAGAAAGAAATCGACAAACCCTTTGTAATGACATTATTAGACCCTAAACCACCGAGTCCAAAGTTCCCATCTTGTCTTATTTTCGAACCGGAGAATGGTCGGTTTTCTGGGGGGAAAAATTAAGGCACTTCGGCGGTGCTCACACGTTAAAGCCCTCCGCACGGAGGCACTGCCTATGCGCATCGATCCACTTTGCACAAGCGTCTTCGCCATGCCGAACAATGCATTCATCTCTCAGTTTCTTAGTATCCGGGCAGGCACAGCAGATCTTCTTCTTCGGCTTTGACTCCGTCCCAGCAGAGAACAGATTTTCTCGCACTTGCACTTGCTTCTGCTGAGATCCAGACAAAGCCAGGGCCGAGGACCCATTCTCCAAAGGAAGTCCCGCCATGCCGACCGAACCCTTCACAGGCAATACACGAACCAAACAGAGCATCAGGAGCAGATTCACAAACTGCGGGATCCAAAGCTCTCCCCACCCTCTCTAGCATCCCAACAGACAGGAATCCCCCCCCCCCAAACCCCCACAAAATCTCGCCACAACAAACAAAACGACAGGATTCAAAATCTACTGAAATCGGACGGGCTTCTCCCACTAAAGTGAAAAACCTAATAGAGAAACAATCGTTCCTCAGGGGCGGGCGGAAAAGATGAACCCGATTTCATCGGGAGCCGGCGGCGGAGAAGAATAACCCCAAGGAATCGTGCCACGCAAGGAAGACTCACCAAGAAGCCGGACGGGCCCTTCTTCCTCCGGCGGATGAAGACGGAAGCAGGCGAAGATTCCCCCCAACACCGGAGAAACGACAATGAGAAGACGAAGACGGTGCCTCGTGGCGGTCGCCTCCCCCTGGTTTTTCTCCTGCCTCCCACCAAAAACCCAAGGGTCGGCTGTTACTCATTATGGGCTTTTGAGCCCAATTACATGACGGCCCATGGGCCGTACCAAAAGTCTTCTGGACGGTCCTCATATTATTAATTTCGTTCCTATCAACACGTGATTATACTACATACTAATTTGAGATATCTTCCATTCCTTTTTCCTTAATTTGTAATTAGCAAGAAAAAAAATAATGCATACGGCCTCGGCTTTAAGTACGATGATGATTAAAGGGTATTAAATAAATTAATATAACCAAAATTGGAACGTGCCTAGCCTGCCAGGGGAGGGATTTGTTTTAATAAATTATTTATGGCTTTCTTCCCCACCGGTCGTTGTTCAATTCCAACCACAAGGTTATTATTATTATTATTATTATTATACCCACAGGATTATTAGTTTAATTTAATCCCACCCCACTAATTGACATGGGATCACCTCATCTAATTAGACGAGCATGGATTGGGTCATGTCATTTCATTGAATCAAATATCTAATGACTTGGAATTTTTTAGGACCACCGAATTTACTTACACATTCATGAAATTCGTACCCGCCGTGTTCTTGTTTTTTTAAGGACCGCAAAAGGACAAAAAGCTGCATTTTAACGGTTTTTTTCCCAAGTAAATGATATTTGTTAAAAGGGGGAAGGGGGGAGGGTTTATCGAGGTGATCGCGGCGCCACGTCGTCAGATACGAATAAAGTAAAGACCAAAAGAGAAGAAAATAAAGAAAGAAACGATGTGGTTTTTCCGTTGGTCTGACTGACATCATCCGAAGGCAAGAGCGAGGGGGAGGTGTCCGAGCTGTGTGTAAGAAGGGCTTTGTGTAGATTGGATGGGGTAGGGCTTTCCTTCCTTTTTGGTGAAATGTACGTAGGGAAATGGATGGCGTTTTTGTTAGTATCTGTGGGAGGGAAGAGAGGTGTTGGAGGTTGTGAGGCTGCTGGGTGTGGTGGGGAGGGGGAGGGAGGTTTATATTTAAGTTTTCTTCTTATGTTAGTCGCCTGCTCTCTCTCTCTTCTCAACCCCTTCTGTCCCACCAAATCCCACTTCGTCTTCCTCCACCCACAACCAGCCAACCCTCTCTTTGCATGCTCCGCTGCGCGAGCGTTGTGTTGCTGATGTTGTGTTTTCGGCGAGGGTTTTCAAAGTAGTATCATCACCTTCGAGTTTGACCGGCGTGTCGTTGAGGTCTACCTCCTCTCCTCCTCGTTTTGTGCAGCTCGTTCTGGGCTTGCTTGCTTGCTGGTTTACGATATTAGTGACCTGACACTTTTTGAATATCTACTGGAGGTTGGGTTTTCGCTTCAAGGGGCCTGACTTGTTGTCTGCCAGGTGTTCCTTTTGGTTGCCGGGGGTTGACCGCTGAGTTTGTGTGAGTATACAGATGAAGTTGGGGGTGCGCGGGTTTTTTACTCGCGCAGTTGCCTGCGATGCATGGTTGTGCTGCTCGTGGGATTTAGGGAGGGTTTTCGTGACTCCTCCGCCGGATGTTTGTTTCCCAGGCTTCATGTGGCTCTTTCTTTCCCTCTCTGCGTGTAGAGATGGAAGGTTCTTCCGATTCTGCTCGGCACAAGTCTGGGAGTTCCCGGGGATTCAACCCTATGGGGTTTTCGGACACGAATATTAGATCACTTCCTTCTGTAAGATTCCACCTCTTCAGCGACACTCATCAAGATTTCATCGGGCTTAGGAAAGCCAGGGAGAGGCTCATTTCTGCTTCGGTGGATAACCAGAGGATTGCACGGGGTTTCTCCCGTGACTGCTGGGAGGACGCCTCAGTAGACCCTTATTTATGCGCCCTAGAGCGGGACGGCGTCAGCTTGAGGCACTGGTTGGATAAACCAGAGATGCAGGTCGATGAGCTCGAGTGCTTCCATATATTTACACAGATTGTGGAGATTGTGAATGTAGCCCATTCACAAGGGGTCGTTGTTCAAAATGTGCGGCCATCTTGCTTTGTGTAGAATAATGAGTGTTGGAGACAGAGGAAAGAAGTGTTTTTTAGAAGAAGAAGGAAGTTAACTTTGCGGGAAAGTGTTGAAATGCTTGAAGCCCAAAGTGCCAAAGTGCAAAGCCCAGCCGTCCCAGCCGTTCGCCCAGCCCCCAGCCGTTCGACAGATAAGGATAGGCTCAGGCGCTCAGGCGGCCCACCCAGTTTGTTACACTTTCGGTTATAATGACCATGTGCGCAAATGCGGGTGTACCATGCGCGCGGGTACTGGTGTAGCTCTTATGTGGGTATTTGGGTTTTCTGTTTTCTGTTTCTATGCACTGTATATAGAAGGGATGTGTAAGACAGAAACACTAAGGAGAATACAATCTTCTTCTTCCTCCTTTTCTCTTCTTCTCCTTCCTCTTCTTCTCCTTCCTCCTTTCTTCTTCTTCTTCTCGTCTTTTTCTATCTCTTCTTCTTCTTATTTTCTCAGCACCTCTGTTATCAGCTTTTGTCTATTCTTATCTCGTCTACATGGTATCAGAGCCCTTTGAGGGTTAAACCACATAAAATCGGCTGCAATTGATGGCGGATCAGACTCCTATGCAGACTATCCCTCCTCCCAACTCTGGGCAGCAGCAAACACCAGGGTTAGGTATTTCCGAGCAGAGCTTTGCTGGGAATATAACACAGATGCAATTTCCTCCAGGCATCTTCTCCTCCATGGTAAAATTAGATGAGAGTAACTATCCCCTGTGAAAATGGCAAGTCCTAGCAGCTGTAATAGCAGGAGGACTAAAGGACTTTATCTTTGGCAAGTCTCTGCCACCTCCTCTGTTTATGGACGATGTCTGCATGATATCAAATCCCGATTATAAAATTTGGCAGCGCAGCGATAAAATGGTGATGAGTCTTCTCTTTTCTGCTCTCACCGCTGATCCCTTAAGCCAAGTAATATATTGTAAGACATCGGGTGAAGTGTGGGAAGCTTTGAGGAATCGTTACGAGTCTACATCTACAACCCGTATCATTAATCTGCGAAACCAAATGCAGCAGCTTCGTAAGGACAGCAGGACTATGCAGCAATACTTGAGCAGTTTGAAGGCCTTATCTGATCAACTGAGTGCTGTTGGGGAGGCTGTTAAATACAGAGACTATATCTGGCTTATGTTGGAGGGCCTGCCTGCTGAATATGATTATGTGGTTACTGCTGTTTATAGCAGGGCTGATGAACCTAGCGTGGACGAGGTGCAGAACCTGCTATTGAACTTTGAGATGCGGCTGGACCGGAGACAGGGTTTGGACAGTTTCATTCCTCAGGTACAACACTCCTCTCTTCACTCTGGTAATGACAGGACTCTACCTATGTCCCAAACACTCCATCCTCATCCTCAGCCTCCTCAGCCTCACCAGATTTTTCCTGCTGCCAGTCCCTATCAAACCACTTCTATCCCTCCGCAACCCGGCTTACTTGGCCGACCACCATCTAGACCTCATACCCAATCTTTTCGACCTAATGCATACCCTAGAAGCTTTGGGAAACCAAAACCCAGGTGTCAAATTTGCCAAAAGCTCGGACACACTGCTGTGAATTGTTTCCACAGACTTAACACTTCATTCCAAACTACCCCACAAGCTTACTCTGCCATCTCCTACTCTCCTCCACCATATTACCACCCACCTACTTCAGCCTATTATCCAGTCCTGTCCTACACACCACCATACTCTTCCCACTATCCACAGCATAACCTCTACCCACTACACCAAACCCAGTTTTCTCCTACACGCCCACCTCTTCAACATTCACCAGACACAACCAGTCAACCCTACACAACCAGTCAACCCACAACCAGTCAACCCTTTTCATCTTTGGATACTTGGCTTCTGGACTCCGGGGCCACACATCATGTCACTCCCATCTCTGAGGACCTTCAACACCTCTCTGTGTATCAAGGTATGTCTTCTGTTAGGGTGGGCACTGGAAAGTCTGCTGATATTCTCCACACGGGTTATACTACTGTTCCTACCTTGTCTGGTTCCCTCCTTCTTAATAGTGTCCTGCACACACCATCTCTACGTAGGAAACTTGTTAGTATTTCCAAATTGTGTCAGGATAACCATGTTATAGTTGAATTCACCTCCGATTCTTTTTTTGTTAAGGACTCCACCAGCAGACAACTCTTTCTAAAGGGACAGATGGAGAACGGGCTGTACAACCTTCCCACTCAGCCTCCTCCGCATCCCAGTAGCTTCTCCACTCCCACTCCATGCGCCTACTTTGTTTCAAGATCTTCAACAGTCGATAGAGCAGCGTGGCATTCTAGATTAGGTCATCATTGTCTAGATGTCTTAAATACCATCTTACACGCTTGTAATTACTCAAACAGCTCGCATATGCTTCCCTTCTGTCAAACTTGTGCACTGAGCAAGCATCATAGGTTACATTTCTCTGTGTCAGACTCTAGAGCAACAAAACCTTTTCAGTTACTTCATACTGATGTTTGGGGGCCTTCTCTAGTTTCCTCAGTAACTGGGGATCGGTTTTTCTTGTTAATAATAGATGATGCTACAAGGTTTACCTGGGTTTATTTTCGTCATAATAAATAACAGGCCCTAACTGCTTTTCAACAGTTTCACAAGATGGTCTCCACTCAATTTTACTCTTCCATTGGTACAGTATGGTCGGATTGGGGAGGCGAATTCAGGTCTCTTCAATCCTATCTCCTAAACCATGGAATTATCCATCAATTATCCCGTCCTCACACTCCCTAACAAAATGGGAGAGTTGAAAGGAAGAATCGGCATGTTGTGGAGGTTGGCTTAGCTTTGCTTCTTCATGCATCCCTCCCAAGCCAGTACTGGGTTTATGCTTTTCATGAGGCTGTTGCCATCATCAACATGCTTCCTTCCAGAGTTCTCCACTTCCAAGTTCCTTTTGCTCTTCTCCATGGTTATCCTCCTGATTATACTTCTCTTCGAGTGTTCGGGTGTCTCTGTTTTCCTCTCTTACGCCCATATAATGCTCACAAGTTAGAACCACACTTTGCTCCTTGTGTTTATCTGGGTCGAAGTGCCTATCATAAAGGCTACATATGTCTAAATCACAAAACAGGTCGTATTTATATCTCTAGAGATATTCTGTTTCATGAGGCTGCCTTCCCTCTTCAATCCAGTTCATCAAAACTTACGTCACTTCCCAAATTGACCTCTCATAATCCCTGTTTCATGTTTCCCGTCAGCTCCATTAGTCCTCTGCCTGTTCCACGTTCAGCTTCCAGATTTTCTAACCAGCCCACTGTTTCGTCGCCTATTTCCACTCCTAACCCTATTCCTTCTCCTCCTACTTCCATTTCCTCACCCTCATTGGTTTTGGATATTCCTGCCAGACCCACCATAACAGATTCAGCATGCCCCACATTGGTCCAAAGAGATGGGAACACTCACTCCATGGTTACTCGGTCCAATGCTGGTATTTTTAAACCCAAACTATACTTTGCCTCTCCTACCGTTTCTCCAAACACACCTCCAGATTCTTCATCATCGATACCACCTGTTTCTATATCTCATGAACCATCTACTTTGGTAGAGGCCCTTCAGGTCCAGGCGTGGAGAGACGCCATGCTTACTAAACTGCTGGCTTTGAAGCTTAACAATACCTGGTCTCTGGTCCCTCGCTCTTAAGCACAAAAGGTCGTGGGCTGCAAGTGGGTGTACAAGGTGAAGGTAAAGTCCGATGGCACTCTTGAGAGGTGCAAAGCCAGATTAGTGGCTAAGGGTTTCCATCAAACTCCTGGTGTTGATTTTACAGAGACATTTAGTCCAGTGGTCAAGTTACAAACCATAAGGGTTATACTATCTTTGGCAGTCACGTATGATTGGCCTTTGCGTCAATTGGATGTTCATAACGCTTTTCTTAATGGTGACTTGACAGAAACTGTATACATGATGCAACCACTAGGATTCGAGGATCAGCTTGCTCCTTCTCATGTGTGTAACCTTCACAAGGCCTTGTATGGATTAAAACAAAGCCCACGGGCATGGTTCCTCAAGCTTAGTACATGCTTACTACAGTGGGGTTTCCTCAATTCTAAGGCCGATGCTTCCATGTTTCTGCAACACTCTAGTAAAGGAGTAATAATTGTCCTCATGTATGTTGATGATATTCTTGTTACAGGCTCGAATAGAGCAGGCATCTCTGAGTTATTGCCGAAGCTACACCATCAATTTGCTTTGAAGGATTTGGGAGATTTATCCTACTTCCTGGGTTTCCAAGTGACTAGACAGAATGGTTTGTTGCATTTATGTCAGGAAAAATACATCACTGATCTGTTACGGAAGGCAGACATGGAAAACTGTAAAGGGATTGCAACTCCTATGGCCACAACTGGAACGCTGTCCAGATATGAAGGGGAGGTGCTGCTTGATCCTACTGCCTATAGGAGTCTTGTTGGGGCTCTTCAGTACTATACCAATACGAGGCCGGATATTAGTTACTCTGTCAACAAGGCTTGCCAGTTTCTGCAGAATCCCACCACAGTTCATCTGCAGGCGGTCAAAAGAATACTGTGGTATCTCAGAAACACGAAGGCCTATGGAGTTATGTTCACAGCAAGCCAGTCTTTAGACATTTCCTGTTTTACTGACGCAGATTGGGCTAGTTGCCCTGATGACAGACGAAGTACGAGCGGCTATTGTACCTTTCTGGGTCCTAATTTGGTGTCATGGGCATCTCATAAACAAAAGGTGGTTTCTAGATCAAGTACAGAGGCCAAATTCAGAAGTCTCGCAGATGGGGTTGCAGAAGTGATATGGCTACAGAGTCTGCTGCAAGAATTGACTGTTCCAGTGTCTGATGTCCCTGTTCTTTACTGTGATAATCTTAGCTCAATATACTTGGCAGCTAATCCAATTCTCCATGCTCGTACAAAGCATGTTGAGATCGATTTTCACTTTATTAGAGAGAAGGTGATGGCAGGAAAGATTCTGGTTCTTCACGTAGCATCTGAGGATCAGGTTGCGGATCCTTTGACTAAGGTGATTCCGACTCAGAAATTTATCTCTATGAGGAGCAACCTTATAGTGTCACACAAACTGCGTACTGCAGAGAGTGTTGCAAAATGTCCTCAAGAAATAACAGAAGGACAAAATGAGGAGAATGCTGGGATAGTTGAAGGGGATTTTGAAGTACAGGGGAATGTAGAATAAGGAGTATTGGAGACAGAGGAAAGAAGTGTTTTTTAGAAGAAGAAGAAGAAGGGAGTTAACTTTGCGGGGAAGTGTTGGAATGCTTGAAGCCTAAAGTGCCAAAGTGCAAAGCCCAGCCGTCCCAGCCGTTCGCCCAGCCCCCAGCCGTTCGACAGATAAGGATAGGCTCAGGCGCTCATGCGGCCCACCCAGTTTATTACACTTTCCGTTGTAATGACCATGTGCGCAAATGCTGGTGTACCATGCACGCGGGTACTGGTGTAGCTGTTATGTGGGTTTCTGGGTTTTCTGTTTTCTGTTTCTATGCACTGTATATAGAAGGGATGTGTAAGACAGAAACACAAAGGAGAATACAATCTTCTTCTTCCTCCTTTTCTCTTCTTCTCCTTCCTCTTCTTCTCCTTCCTCCTTTCTTCTTCTTCTTCTCGTCTTCTTCTATCTCTTCTTCTTCTTATTTCCTCAGCACCTCTGTTATCAGCTTCTGTCTGTTCTTATCTCGTCTACACTTTGTGATGTCATCTTTCAACCGGGTTTCCTTCATTGAATCCGTATCCTGTTCAGATTGTGGATCCAACTCAGTGTAGGACGGGTTGTATAGCCGGACCAGTGCAAACGGCGAATCATCTTCCTTGCCCCTCGAGCGGCAGAAAAGAGGAAGATTGAGATACGAGAATTTTCAGCCATTGTGAACATCAAATAATTCCCATTTGGGAAGTAGTTTCATACACTCTAGTTTTGTCTATCCGATGGAAACCTTGTTAATAGGACAACTTGGGGATCATAAAGTCAGAGCTGGATGCAAAGTTGAGCATGGAGAAGAGAGGTCTGAATGTTTTCCAATGAAACAGGTTCTCGTGCTGGAGACGAATTGGTACACTACCCCTGAGGAAGCTTCAGGATCTGCTGTCTCATGCGCATCGGATATATACCAGCTGGGTGTACTCCTTTTTGAGGTTGACATTATAATTTACTTCAGCAAATTTTCATGGTTTATCGCTTTTTATTAGATAGAACGTAGCTATCATGGCTGAAGGTAGCCACCATTTCTGATCTAACTTTTCATCCATCCATGACATTTGTTTTTCATGCAGTTATTTTGTCCCTTCAGCACAAGTGAAAAACATGTCTAGTCTTAGACATCGCGTTCTTCCTCCTCAGTTGTTGTTGAAGTGGCCCAAGAAAGCTTCTTTTTGCTTATGGCTATCGCATCCAGAGCCCAGCTGCAGACCAGTGATGAGGTGATCACTCGTTTACGTTGATGTACAGGAAATGTGTGCCTTTTCTCCCTTGGATACAGTGTGCCTCTCTTTTTTAGCCAGTAGAAAATAGAACACATGAAATAAGTTTTGTGCCAGGTAATGCTTGCAGAAAAAGTTCCTTCACCAGATTCTACTTGTGAAATTATGATCAAATAAGAATGCTTATGTCTATCGCTTGAGTGGGATAGATGGAGTCATAAAATTGATTGGAATGGTAATGTCTGCTGACATAACATATGAATAAAATGTGCCTCTTTATTTTCCTGTATTTTCTTGTTCTTCTCCGGTTGTAAGCGAGACTGTTTTCGTGCTTAATAGCACAAAATGTTGCTATATTGCAGTGAATTGCTACGAAGTTTTCTTAATGAGCCAAGAGATAGTCTGGAAGAGCATGAAGCCGCGACCGAGCTTAGAGAGATAATTGTTGAGGAGGAATTGTTGCTGGAATTTCTATTAATGATGCAACAGAAAAAACAGGAAGTAGCCGATAAACTTCGGGAAACTGTGTCCCTTCTTTGTACGGATCTAGAAGAAGTGTCAAAGCAACAGGCAATTCTGAAGAAAAAGGTGAGCCCATGCCTGGAAATGGAAAAGACTGAGGATACAGATTCAATTTCACCTTCACAAAATAGAGCCGACATGAGTGAATTATCTATGAAGGTATCGAGAAAGAGGGTCCGTCCTGGCCTATTAATCCATAGTTCTGAAGAAAGTTACTGTGGTGTTGATGATGGCCAAGGTTCTAATAATCATGTTGGAAATGAAGAGGACTTCCACTCAAGGAGTTCTCGATTGATGAAGAACTTCAGCAAGCTAGAGACATTGTACTTCTTGACTCGGTATCGGTCTATCAAGTCTTCAGGAAGACCACTTGCCAGACTACCCCCTCTGAGCATTGATGGTAAAGGGTCTGTTGTGGTGACAGAACGGAGTTCAGCGAATAACCCTGAATCAGAAGGTCGACATAGCCAATGTAGAAATAGCGGATGGATACAGCCCTTCCTAGAAGGTTTCTGTAAGTATCTGTCTTTCAGTCAGTTGAAAGTGAAGGCGAACTTGAAACAGGGGGATCTGCTAAACTCTTCCAATTTAATGTGCTCCCTGAGCTTTGATAGAGATGGAGAGTTCTTTGCCACAGCTGGTGTGAACAAAAAAATTAAGGTTTTTGAATACAACCCGATTTTGAATGAAGAACGCGACATTCACTATCCGGTTGTTGAAATGGCAAGTTGGTCAAAGTTCAGCAGCATATGCTGGAATACTTACATCAAAAACTCAGATTGCATCAAGTAATTTTGACGGTGTTGTACAGGTTTGACACTTGGGTCATCTTTCCTTTATCTTTACGTCTTTTTGCACTCTTATTGCTCTCTTTCTCAATAGGAGCTTACCAAAAAATAATACTCTTATTGTCAGGTTTGGGATGTTACGAGATGTGAGATGCTCGTGGAGATGAGAGAACATGAAAAGCGAGTCTGGTCGATCGATTTCTCTTCTGCAGATCCAACTCTGTTGGCCATCGGAAGTGACGACGGTTCTGTCAAGCTCTGGAGTGTCAATCAGGCAATTCTATTTCTACACTCAGTGGATGTCAGCTTTGAAAACAAACGCATTATAGTTATTCGTTCTTATGTGGTTTGCCACTGCAGAGAACAAGTATTGGTACCATAAAAACGAAGGCCAACGTTTGCTGTGTTCAGTTTCCAGTCAGATTCTGGTCGGTCGCTTGCATTTGGCTCTGCTGATCACGGGATATACTACTATGATCTGAGGAATCCCAAGATTCCTATGTGCACATTGGTGGGGCACAACAAGACGGTCAGTTATGTCAAGTTTCTAGACCCGTCGACCATTGTGTCTGCATCCACTGATAATACGCTGAAGCTGTGGGATCTTTCGGTTGGCATATCTCGGGTCATTGAGACTCCCTTTCGGTCATTTACTGGTCACACCAATGTCAAGGAATAGCTTTGACCTTCTTCAGAACGAAATCAGAATTATAATCCATATCTGCCACCCTATTAGTTGTATGGCCCACATGTACGTGGCCTTTGTCTATTCTCTGCATTGATCCCCTCTTTTTCCTCACAGAACTTTGTTGGATTGTCAGTTTCCGATGGCTACATAACTACCGGGTCAGAAACAAATGAGGTATTCTTGGACAACTGCCTTTAATAGCCACAGCTGCAAATCATTTGAATCCATCTTTCTTTTGCACATAGTTAGATGAGCTGGGTGTATCATGGAGCAGGTATTCGTGTATCATAAGACCTT
This sequence comes from Melastoma dodecandrum, assembly GCA_029817715.1. NCBI lineage: Eukaryota > Viridiplantae > Streptophyta > Magnoliopsida > Myrtales > Melastomataceae > Melastoma > Melastoma dodecandrum. Next base: position 3,585,087 of record JARUPY010000182.1, read on the forward strand.
CCCCATGCCTGCTCTCTCCTTCAAATTTTGGCCCCGAAGCGGAAGACTCCATGCAGTTCATTTCTTCGGTGTGTTGGAGGAGTCAGACGACGTCGACCCTGGTTGCTGCCAGCTCCACAGGGAACATAAGAATTTTGGAAATGGTTTGAGATGCCACCCTTTGTCACATAGGGGAAGAGGGATGTGAATGAGTTGAGGTAATTGCAGATTGCAGGGAGGATTTGCTAGAAACAACACGCCTTTTGTGGGGCAGTTCTAGAGAGATTATAATAGCTGCTGTTGTTTAGAATTGCAAATGTAGATAAAAGGAAAGCAAAAGGAATTGAAAGGGAAAGTTATATCTTTATCAATCGCCCGCCTTCCTCCTGCCTCATATTGGGCTTGGCGCAACTTGAAGTTGGCCCCATTAGAAGGGGCCGGGCCCTGGTGAAGCCCAAGTAGGTGGTCCAGCTCGGACAGCGGGCAGAAACTTCGTAAGGAGGTCAGAAGGCGACACGTGTCTAGTCTAAAACCCTAACTCAGGGGCCAAAGACCCCCCCCCCCCCTGTTAAAACCTGCGAATCGCCTCCGCTCTCCGATCACCAGCCAGCGCCTGCCCCCCGGACAAATTATGGCCTCCCCAGCAGTCAGGTCCCTACTCGGGAAATCAAAGATTCCCCTGCCCTTACTTATCAGCCGCACGGCCCTTACGGGCCAGCAGCAATCCGTGGCCGACTTGGGAACCGCCATGGTCAGCGACCCCATCTCTTTCTCCCCCAAGGAGGTGGTCTCTTGTCCTCCTCAGTCCTTCGTTTCCATCGGGGAGAATGGACTGCTCGGAGGTGGAAAGGCGTGGGCTTTGGGGAGCGACGACGGCGTCAGACTGGCTGGACGTCGTCCCGCGGTGCACGACGAGGACGAGGATAGCAAAGAAGCGGGGGACGACGACTGGGATGAGAGCGGCGACGACGACGATGATCTGAAGGACCTCGATGACTCGGGGGACTTTGATGACGACGACGACGATTCTGAGGATGACGAAGATGTCCCCCGCCGCAAGATTAAATGAGAAAGATGTTTTTTCATTGTTATGGTTCTCGTGCTTAGCAGCATTCTCTGTCTCTCCGAGTTTCATTCACATCGGTTCTTTCGGTTATTAAAGTAAACCTTCGCCAAGTTTTACTTTGTTGTCATCCTGCGCACTCCATTAGCCGATTTCGACCTTGCCGGCGAGATGGCCTGTTTACACCCGACAACGCCGCTGTTGTCTCCAAGTGCCCAGAACCCTTCTGCTTCAGGGTCGTGGCATTGCCTAGTTCGGAACAATTAGTCTCGCAACTCTTGTAACACTCGTGAAATAGGCCAGCGGTGTCGTTATGGCTCGGCCTTCTTGCTGGCGGCAGACTCGGGAACAAAGTTTCATGGCTGCTGCCTCAAAATCAATGATTCTTTCCGTGAATGACCGGCCTTCCGAGCAATCTAAAACTAGGAAAGACGAGAAGAAAGGGACATCTGGGATGCATTCTTTTGGAGTGAAGCCAAAAGGATTCTAGCAAAGTCATCGATTACAAAGCCAGGTTAACAATGCTCATGTTGTTTCAGTCGGCCATTCATTGATCAGTTAAGGACAATGTTATATCGCAGTAGTGATTTGCTGATAGAAACAAAGCAAGGGGCAGCCCTTATTAAGTGATCGGTACTTCTTGAGGGAGGAAACCTGTTTCCCTCTCGAGTGAAGAATGAGCAGTGCTGACAGGAACCCCGATGCTCATCCGTTGCAGCCCATCCCGATGCCCTTGATCAAGACGGAAACCGACCCTTGCCCAACGACTTTCGTGCAGGCAGACAGGGCAGCCTTCAAGCAAGTTGTGCAATTTCTGACAGGGTCGCCAGAGACGTCAAAACAAGCCTCCGACACGATTCGAGCCTGGTTACTGGATCGGATTTCCAAGGGCGTTGCACATCCCCCGAGACAAGGTTCCAAGCTATACGAGAGGAGGAACAGCAACCTCAGCAACCGCCTCGTGTTAAACACAGTGGCTCATCGGGCAGCATACGGCAAGAATAACTGCGGACCCCCTCAGGCGACACCCAAGGTTTTATCCCCGAGCACGTTAGAATTCCCGAGGCTTGCTATCAGCCCGGTAACTCCGCTAGTGGGAGACCTCTTCAACAAGCCTTCACCTTTCTCCGAAGAGGAGAAGGCCATCGCCGAGAAAAAGTTTTACCTGCACCCATCCCCAAGAACAACAACGCAGGGCGAACCAAAGCTTTTGCTGCTCTTCCCTTCCCCACGAGATTAAAAGCAGGATCAGCAAATGAGCCATTGCCCACATTGATTCCGATTTAGCACAATTAAGAGTTCAACCAGTTGTATCAAGGGACGCCATAGCCCTTGTCCACATTCTTGATATGGTCGTCCTGGAATATAGCGCAGGCGTAAGGGAGAATAAATCTATAAAATACTTAATCACCTTTTACTTATATTTATCAACTTTTAACACATTATTTGGCCGTAATACATCCACACCATGATCCCTCTGGACGCAGACATGGCGTACTGCACCAGCAATGGTGCAGTTAGCGTCTCCTAAGCCATCCCGGAGCACCCTCATTATAGACAGACAAACATCCAACCCGATGAAATCTGCAAGTTCCAAGGACCCGTCGGTCTCGGTCGGGTACAGAGGGTAAAATGCTTCATTTATCATCGGCATCAGGATTCGGTTGACGATGGGGTAGTCGTTCGAACATATCACAGTTTCACGGGACCTGTGGAAACAAGTTCAGGACATGCTTTTTACCAAGGAACAACTGAAGCTACCACAAATTATCCAGGGAAACACCGACTAACTGGCACTTGTGAACCACAAATGATGAATGTCGATAATTGTTCACCTTTCAGCGAGGGCTTTGGTTGCGGAAAATGTTTCATCAGAGGTGTCTGTGCAGCGTATGATCTCGACAAGTTTCATTACCGGCGGAGGATTCATGAAATGCATCCCAACTACCAACGGAGGAAATGAAGCCTTCAATGCCAGGAAGGAGGATTGGATTGGATTGGATTGTGACGGTGATTACAAGTGTAACGGGCCGAGCCTTAGGCCCATACTCATGGTCCAACGTTGGGACTTCCGCTGGCGATAACAAAAGAAATTGGCAGGGGTATCATCAGCAAAAGGATAACGCTGGGAATCTGATGCGCCCGTACAACGTCCCCGTCTTCCCTTGACAAAAGATACGCCATCTGTTTTGTTGGAATGCATTTCAACAACAACTATTGGGAATCTCTTAGAAAGAGGAAAGGACCAACAACCCACAAAAGCTTTTTGTCTTCACGCGACCTCCACTTTCTTACACACACTCACACACCCAGAAAGAAAGCAAGAAAGAGAAGTGTTGGTCAACAACATTCAAGTCTTCCCTGCTTTCTAATAAAAAACTGCGTTTATTATATCACATGCATTTCGTATGTTTTTTATGTATAATCTTCATAGATGGAATCCTGTGATTGTCAATGACGGTTTTGTAGGGAGAAGGGAAGTGGGAACCCCCGATGGTCCTTCTCCTATCACCACAGCCCCGGCCTTTTTCATTTATTCTCTCCACTCTTCCGGCACTATATATTGAGTGGCTAGTCGCAGCGCCATTTCGCCACACTGACATCCGGTTTCCCCAACACCATGAGTGCCAAGCGCTTCGATGCCAAGAAGAAGCCCTCTCACGTCGGAGAATATGATGGCGATGATGCGGAGGACGACGAGGCTCTCATGGCAGCGTCTGAAGCGGAATTCTCTTCCCTCCCCGAGGATGAGAGGAGGAAGAGAGGCACTTCGTCCGGGAACAGGAAGAACGGCAGTCGGGAAGCTTCCCTCCCTGCCTGCCAGGCTGACAAGTGCGTCGCTGATTTGAGTGATGTGAAGCGGTACTATCGCCGTCACAAAGTCTGTGAGGTCCATGCCAAGGCCCCCGCTGTTACTGTTTCTGGACTGAGGCAGAGGTTTTGTCAACAATGCAGCAGGTACTTTCGGCCCGACGTTCGCCGAGTTTTTGCTCCAACACTATGATAAATTCCTAAATCAATTCTGCCTGCCATTCTGGCCCGTGACCGCAGGTTCCACGAACTCCATGAATTCGATGAATCGAAGAGGAGCTGCCGGAGCCGCTTGGCGGGGCACAACGAGCGCCGCAGGAGGAGTACAGGAGAGCACCATGGGGAGAACTCTGGCCGCAGCATGCCGGTGAGTTCTCAGGCAAGGGAAAGTCAATGCTGGCTACGGGATGAAAGAGGAAGGGTTCAGATTGTGATCCCTGGGAATCCAGCTTACCAAGCAATTCAATAAGATGAGTGCTCCCTCTCTTCTGTCATGTCACCCGCCACCTTCAATCTACGAGCTGTTCTGCCCTGCATATTATACATATAAGAGTTGATAAGTAAATAAAGTGCAGATCCTGCCATTGAACAGTCACGAGTAACGCCTTCAGCCGAGGCGATGATTAAAATATTCGAGATTTATATGTGCCTTGCTCATTGTAGAGCTCTTGAAATATATGTACTCGGGATCTACGGGGTGTAGCCGAAGAGAAATCCGGAAGAAATAAACAGTGAGCACAAACAAGATCCGGGATCATAAACTCAAAGGGAGAGAGTTCTGGGTGAAACCAGGCAGTTATGCTGGACATGCCATCATTTGTACACTTTCTATTCAAGATTTTGTATGAGCTCACCTAGTAAAATCTTATTAAATGAAATAATAGTGTCTGAATCGAGTCTGATCGGGATGAGTGCTTGAGTTAGCCAGACATACTGTGACCCATCAATAGCCAGGTTGATGAACATGGTAGCCTCATCTATCTTCTCCGTTGCGCGAGGAACATTTACCGCTGCTGAAGTCTGACGGTCAATGTGCTCATGAACACAGACGAGCCCCTTAATCCCAGTTCACTCGCCTTTTTCCAGTACAGTGTTGTTATTGTGTTCCACACTCCAGATGGCTTTCTGCGGCATCTTAGAAAAAGTTGGGGCTACTCGTGCCAAGAAAAAGGTGTCAGTGGCGCAAACAATACTCGGGCCTTTTGAGGGCGACCGGCCGGAGAACAACACAGAGTTGTTGGTCACTCACCTCCGGGAAAATATCGTTGAACTGGTCAAGTGACCATCCAAGATCATGAATGATCAGGGATCATCATCTTTCGACCCGCCTGAACACGCCATGGTGTAGAAGTCATCCCAGCCTTAAGGAGATGCTAAAGTGCGCCGACTTCTCGCTCTCGCCCCCTTCCCAGATTTCGGCCATGGCCGATGACCTTAAACCATTTTTGCTGTCACAAGAAACACGAATTAATTCTAATTCGATAAGCGGTCGCCATCAAATGTGATAAGAAAAAGTAGAGGGAACGATACGATCGTACCTCCATCTTGGGGAGGCCAAACCTGCCGAAACTTCGATGAGGAAGAAGAAGGTATCTGCTTGGTGGTGGCGCTGCAGAAAGGAAGGAGATTGAGGATTGACACCTTCAGCTTCCCTTCACCACACCCTTCCATTTCTTGCAACTCTCACGGGAGTTATCAGCAAGCATTGCATTAGTGTGGTGTAGTTTCCATCCGCCTGTTTCCCACGGGACCAGATGGGCCTGATCGGCCCAATATAATTCACATCGGGCTTCAAAATAGAGGCCCATTTAGTTTCCTTAGTCTAGGCTAGTGGGATAATAAAAGGATTAGAGAATGATTGGGATCGGATTGGTGGGTGTTAATAATAATTTCGAAAGAAAAGGAAGAAGGGGGATTGGGGGGGGTGGCCGAAGTGGGAGCATGGCTGCTCAATGATCTCACCCATAAGCTGCCAGGCATCATGACATGACCAAGGGCCGCCCTTTAGGTCCGTGGGTGGAAACCCAAATGGGAGACAACTCTGGTGCCCACTTTTGCCCTTTTCTATTATTATGTCCAAACAAAGTGGCCTTCCCCCCCCGAATTTAATACAACCAGCTAGTCAAGAGAGTGGTGTTGATCCTATCTGGGTTTAAAAAATTAATTTAAACTGGGTCTTGCCTTGTTTGGGAGATTAGTGTTTGCCTTGGAAAGGTGGGATGGGGAAAAGCTGACGGACAGCCGGACAACCAAAAGCCAGGAACATTATGGGCTTCATCATAATTGGGGCTGGAGACACGTAATCGAAGGTTTTTATTGATATGAAGCGGTTAATTTAAAAAAATAAATAAATATATTTTTAATATTCTTCATATATCGCTATCAATGTCGTCCCGGAACGACGTTGAAAATACAAAGAGGCATATATTCCTTAGTTAGCCGAACTAAGGGTTGAGAATTACGGGTCAAGATCACTGAGTTTTATTAGACGTCACATTTCTTAATCGCAACAATGACTAACTTGGGCCATGATCGTTGTGGAAGCCAACGCTTTATGCTAAGAGAGGCTTCTTGACCGCAACACTATTCGGACACCGTAGAATTCCATTAAAACTTGCTTTTGATACGGATTCTGAACTTTAAAGTCTAAGGATTTTGAAATTTTTAAAAGCCCGTAGAGCTCTCCTGTGTTGCAATTCTGAACCGTGATAGTCCATTAAAATCGCGATTAAGGTCCGCGGGACACCAACCTCACAACTAATTAAAAGCAAAAAAAAGCCACGGGTATTCTTAATTCATGGTTAAAACATACGATTTATATGTACTCCTAGCTAGAGTCACTATCCTAAACAGCCTTTTCATAACATGTCTCACATTCATAAAAAAAAGTGGCACGTGAGGAATATCACCCACATATCATTCCACTTCATCATAAATGCATATAAAACTAAGAGAAAGGAAAGGGTCCAGGAGGAATTCAGAAATGGAGTTTTGGACCCCTTTTCCTTTGCTGTTCCTTGGAATATATATTGTCTCTAACAAGTGAACAACTAGGCTCCGCCAACTCTTCCCCACCCCGCGCCCATGGCAACCCTCCGCCGGAGAGCGTTTCCGGACAATGGGTTCACCTTCCCATCTGTCGAGGTGGAAGAGAATTGTCTGGAACTGGAGTTCAAGTTCGGCTCGTTAACGCCTGATTCGCCCTTCGATGGATCATCCGGGAATTCACCCGCCGACCACCTTTTCCTAGATGGGAAGCTGCTGCCACATGTTTTCCCTTGTCAGAAGACCAGAACCGGGGTCTCTCGCAATCCTAGCCGGACCAGCAGCATGTCCAGCAAGGACTTCTCGGGGTTGTCGTCTCGAAGCAACAGCGCAAACAGTAGGAGCAGCAACTGCAGCGGGAGGACCAGCGATATCTCCGAGAGATCGATATCGTCTTCGTTGATTTACTACCATAAGAAAGCTGGGGCGAACACGAGAATCGACGGTCACATCACGAGAGGAAGGGAGAAGAGTAGAGGCAGCAGCTGCAATGCTATGGAAGCGAGCTATCTCTATGGATCTCAGAGATGGCAATTCATTACGCCGGTACCGTTCCTGAGTCGCAAAGCTTCGTTGAGGAGAAGGAAACCGGGGGAATGCGTCGCCCAACCCGAAACTAAGAAGACGCCAGGAAGGAAAGGGGCTCTCGGGAGACTCCTAAGGTCTTTCTTGTTGGGTTGCATGCAGCGCCATGCCATGGAGCCATCTAGGAACGCCGATGTCAGGCGACAAAACTGATCTTATCGTCCCGGATGTCTATCAATTTACCAATGACAGATTGTGGCTTCGATTCTGAGGAATGTGATGTGATCATTTAGCTTCTTATGGTCGATTATTGGAAACATCCTTCTGGATACGAAAGTCCACATGAATGAATGCAACGCCCCTGACCCACCATCCACGAATGAACAGAGAAGATAAACAGCTGAAAACTGCTAAATCAGAAAGCGGGCAATTCTACAGAAAGTTTCGAGGCCTAGAGGAACGACTACGTTAAACCCTGCCTACGACAAGTCCCGATATCAGTCCATAAAGGTCTCCATATCTGGATACATCTTGGTTTTGGAGTTCCCGTAATCAGCGGAGTTCTGCGGCTGCTGCTGCTGGTCAGCTGAAGTCTGAGAAGGCGTCATCCTAGCTGGCAATGTGTAGCTTCTCTTGAACTTATTGCCCGCCTTTCTTGCAGTATCCGGGTGGCTGTCCAAGCTTAAGAACTCGTTCGGATTAGGCGCTCCGTTGTCAAGCTTCCCATCCTCACTCCTTTCTGTGAGGGCGTTAAAGAAGGACAACCCGTTAGGCCATTTCATATCGTCAGGTTCACTCATCATCTCTTCCATCCAATTCTCCGTGGAGTGCGACTGAATGAACATCACTGTCTTGTCCTTCGGTTGAGGAAAATCAAGTCTTCCAGGGTGTTGGAAACTGGGATTAGATAGCATGGAGGGTAGCGGCCTCTGGGACCAGCCAAAATGTGGCGCGGGTGGATACACAGGACTCACAGCAGCCATCAAAGGTGCCGATGGGGAGGGACAGTTCCTTGTCGATGAGAATAGCCGCGAAAGGTAATAACCGGATTGATATCCAAGAGATTCAAAAGTGTGTCTCATCCTCAGAACAAAATGGAGATCCTCGGGTATCTGCTCACGGAAGAAAAAAAGATGGGAACTTGAAATATAAATTGGACGTGATATACCGAGTGCAAAATTTTTGGGAGGCTCAGATCGATGAAGTTCGGAGAGGGACTCACGACTTTGCAGGATCCTAGCTGCAGAAGGCCATGGCCTGCTTGTATCACAGCAATGGTCTTGTAAACAAGGTAAGGAAAATATATCAAGGCGAGGATGGAGATCGAAAGAAAAACAGAACCACTAAGGAAAAGTGGCGAGAATGTAATTAGATAGTCCCAACCTCAATCCCGGACTCAAACTGATCGGTCCATTCCGAAGGAAGCTGCGACAAATACAAACAGAAGGAAATGAAGAGCAATAAAACCAACCAGCATCATCTAACCATTTCATAATCAATAAGAAGAGGAATAAGAAATGGAAAGAGAGCGGTGGGATCAAATCCTACAGCATCGAAAGAACTCTGCCAGTAATTGGAGGTGTTGGGCTCGCACTCAGTAGGCTCCTTGAAGACCCACTTGTGGCATTTATCTGAAGCAACCTTACCCATCAGCCTACGCAACACCAAGAACACACAGAGTAAGCAAAAGGGAAAGGATATTCATGGGGAAATTCTCCACCTAATTGGAATCAAAATGAGCCGCTACGAAACATCATTTTACACACACAGAGACAGACAGAGAGCTAGCATGCAAATTGTTAAGTAAAAACACCCTTTCCTTACCCACCACTACCCACCCTTCTCCATAATTATACAACTGGATGGACATCTTGCTGAAGGCCTTCCTGACTGGATCCTCCCCATCCATCCCATCCAAGCAATCCCCAACCTTCCCTCGGCAGAACCCATCTTCCCACATCAGCATCCTGAAATAAGACCGAGTAAAAAACAGGAGGAAAAATGAAAATGGTCGGGGTCCCCGGGGGGTGGGGGTGGGAGGGAGGATAATTACAGGCTGCCGTTGTCGTCCCCGACCTTGCAGGCATTGCCACCCCTGACTCTCCTGCAAGAAGGAGGGGAAGTCCCCAAGTTTAAGGAAAAGAACGGGGGAATGAAAGGAGGAGGGGAAGGGGAATAAATACGGGCGGGGACGGATGGTCCAGAAGACGGAGTAAGTCCAATCAGAGTTGAGGCAGACAGTCCTGAGAGCCTCATGGAGTGCCATCATCCCCACTGCTTCTTTGCTCCTCCCACCATCTGTCATTCTTCCCGAGCCCACCATCAGCAGAGAGTATTGAGTTATCAGAATCAAACCCCCTCTCCTTTTTGCTGTCTCTCCCTCTCTCTCACCTTAAACCATATTGCTTTTGTATGCTCGGGTTTCCCTGCTAAAGTTCTGGTTTTTATGATTACCTTTTCTTTTCTTTTTTTTTTTTGGGGTGGTGGCTGAAGAAGAACTCTATCAACTCATTCCTCATCTGTTTTTACAAGACACACGGTCACATTGGGGCTTGTCCTGTCTGTCGACCCGTGTGTCTCTCTCTGTATTTGCAATCGCTGGTCCGAAGCAAAGAAATTTCCGAGGGGGGTGGGGGGCATCCATCATTACTGGTTATTTTGCATCCTGCTTTTTAGGTTAATTAAAAAATGTAAACTTTCTACAGACCGCAGTTGTATGGACTACTTTTTCTTTTCTTTTTGTTGCTGACAAAAGTTTAAATTAAAAAAAAAAAAAGTGAGGGGAAAGGAATCTTAATGGTGTCAGATTACTGACATGAGAGTTTGGGTTTCTCTTTAAATTACAATCAATTTGGTCTATAATTTATGGCATTGAGAGGTGGAGAGGAATCACGTGGGCACGTGAGGGTTGCAGAGTTACCTCGACAACCACGCCCCCCCCCCCCCCCCCCCCCCCCCCCCAACAAACAAAATTGAACTGAGCCAGCTTGAGTTTGGGCCAAGACCGGGCTTACTGATATGGGCCCTTGTAGGCCCACGTTTCTACATGGCCCATACATCCAGTGCCTGTCGGGGCTGCATCTTCAACCCTTAACTGGGAAGACGGGACGCGTCCGAGAAGCAGCTCCAAGGTAAGAGGCCAAGGTAGTAAGTAGGGATAGAAGAAGCTTCTTCTCGAATTGTCAATGATGGTGGGTTTGACGAAGTAGAAGACTCCTTCAAAATCACCATCCCCCCTGGAAACGTTTATTGACCCACCCCCCCCCGGGCCACGTATAAAACGATCGACGAGCTTCTCTTGATCCGGCATTTCCCGGGTGGGTCTGACCGAAGAAGATGACCGAAGACGATTCCCATTGTCGGCCGCTGGGGTTCTTAATTGGCTTGCCGTTTGCTTTCGTCGCCATCATCCTGTCCCTTGTGGGCGCCGTCGTTTGGGTGCTCGGGTGAGTTTCTTAGTTTCTGGACGTAAGACGCGTACTCGAAGGAGTTGTTTGTTTATCTCATGTCCGGCATTTGCAGGACTGTCCTGAGTTGCATATGCCCCTGTTGCATCTGTTGCACCGGAGCGGCTAACCTCGCCGTCAGCCTCCTGAAGCTCCCCATCCGTGTCCTCCGATGGTTTACCAAAAAGATCCCCTGCTGATCCCATCCTTCGCTTTGAAATGATTCTTTTGTTTATGTGATTCAGACCAAATCTTTGTGTATACGATTTCAGTATTTGTGTTTCTATACAGTCTCGTTCGGCTAATGCTCGAGTTGTTTATGAGTGGGGAAACCCGACTCGATGATCTTTGCCTAAGCGTGAGGACGAAGGATCGATCTTAAGTTGCGCACGAACTCGTCTACGTAATCACTCATGAAGTTGGTTGCGGTCAGCGTTTCTCGCCACCTCGCGTGATTCTCCCTAACTGTCTTCCCGACCTCACCATCCGGGTCCATCACGCTCTCGATTGCTTTCCTCATGCTTTCCTTTGAGAACAAACCGTGCTCTGTCCTGTCCACCTCCACGGCTACCCTCAGCTCCTCTGCCAGTAGCCTTGCATTAAGTATCTGGTCGCCCAAGTGTGGAACCAGCACCAGCTGGCTCTCGCACATCAGCGATTCCCACATTGACCCGAACCCACAGTGGCTTACGAAGCATCCAACCGATTTGTGCCGCAGTATCTGTGGTTGCGGAACCCAGCCTCCTGTCACTGTCCCTCTCCCCTTTGTTCTCTCCCCGAAACCTGGCGGGAATGCCTCTTCCACTGATGCAGCTCCATTAGGAGGCTTCAGCGATACCAGGAAGGGCCGTTCCGTTGCCTCAATTCCCAGCAGCAGCTCCTGGAACTGGTCAATCTCGAGAATGTACTGGCTCCCGAATGCACAGAATATCACTGATCCCGTCTCGAACTGGCTCAGCCGACTGATCCATTGTTCCTCAGAGGTTTCCGAAGTAGATGGGAATGGAAGAACCGGGCCAGTTAAAAAGACTGGCTTACCGTACTGCTCACTTATGTAGTTGCAGAAGTTCCCTTCAAGCTCCCTGCATGTTCGGATGGCGAGGGCGTCGCTCTCCCTCATTGCTGCGGTCGTTCTCTCATAAAACGTGATTCCCTCGCCAAATGGCATAGACACAAACTGCAGCGAGCGGGCTTCCCCGCCATGCAGCACAACCGTCGTCGAAGGGTACCCGGGCGGCACTTCCGCCAGTTCCTTCTCCGTTAGCAGCATCCCTGGGACCACTTTACGTGCCGGAACGAGTGCAATAGCAATTGAGCTCGCTGCAACAACCTTGTAACAGATGGCCTTGATGCCTAGCGGGCGCGCGACCATTGGGACCCAGTGAGCAACATCGTAGAAAACAAAATCGGGCCTCGTCTCCAATAAGGAGGACTCGAACTGGTCACGGGTGCGGTCCATGGCGGCGACTAGGAGCGACGTATCAGAAATGGGGATGTCAGAGGCAGTCTCTGTGCCAGCGGGCAGGCCATTGACATGCGGAACCTTGAAAACATGGAAAGTGATGAGGTCCGGATGAGAATTATGGTCCTGGAGGAGGGAAAGAGCCTTCTTAGGAAGGTAGAAGGAGACCCGGTGGCCCCTCGCGGCGAGATTGTTGCCGAGGTGAAGGAATGGCGTCATGTGGCCTATCGCCAGCCAAGGAAACATAGCCACGTGAAAAGTTCGGTCCATGGTCGGATCGGACATGGTCGAAACTGATGATTGCCGGCGTCTCGTGTCCCGGACTTCAAAATTTCCTTCCTTATGTCTTTCTATTACTCGACGGATGTGTCCTTATCGTCTAAACTTTGGTTTGATTCAGGAGGTCATCCGCCATTGTAGGGATGACCTGTATAATTCTTCTCTAACGCTCCTAATTGAGAGCGAGACCGATGATTGCGTATTTCCTTGCAACTCCGGGCCCAAGTAGATTGCCAGTCGGACGGAATATCCCGTGGGCCCAAACCTGTGAGGCCCGGCCCAAATAAAAACAAAAATCACTGATTGCCCCACCCTCACCGTCACCGTGCATAAAAACATAGAATATATGGATTTGATGTCTCCGTTTTTGCGAGCCAGTTTATTAAGAACGTAACTACTCCTTCCTTCCCGATTCGGACAGAGAGACGGTTCGGATCCACAAGTTTGGAAAAGGAAGCCAGCTACAAATAGACTATGTGTCTGCTTGTGCCCCTGCCTCTAATGACGATTTCGGAGAAGAGGGGTCCTCTCATGGCGTGGAACCTCTTCATCTGCTGAAGAAGTTTCTCCCTGTCGTCGACGAACCTGGTAAGTCAAGGCAAACGCCTGACAAGTATTCCGGGGCACAACTACTGAGATTTCATAATCTCCATATGAATGTCAGTGCCCTTATGGTGTTAGATGTCCCCTTGGGACTGTCGGACGATTTTGATTGCAGCAAAACGGACTTCTATCCCAGGAGATGATGCTACAGAGAGACCAATCTGAGAGATCACAAGCGTGAAGAAATACAAGGATTCAAGGACTTGGGCTTCTGCTTTGAAGATTAGGACTCCCACCAGAATCTCGGCGGCTTATTCCCCGGACTAAAAGAGAAAGGGATAAAGAATCCTGAACGGTCAACGACGACATACAGAGACCTTACCTTTTCGGCAGCACGGATAGCTCAGCGTTACGGAGGCGCAGATCAAACTCCTGGCAAGAACAGTTTGGCTCCAATGCTTGGGAGTAGCCAGCCATTGGTGTTGTCGCGGCTTAACCTGTTGGATTAGTTACCGCAACTTAACACACAGTTTGTAGTCAGACGTTTCGTAGAAGAGAAGACCAAAGATGTATTACATAATCTGGTTACTCTAACCGATTTTTGCGTGTCTGATTAACGAGGACGGCCAAGAAAGGACAAAAAGTAAAAGGACGAGGGGGAACAAACATCAAATTGGGACGAATCTATCCATCCAATCCCATCCGACGTAATTATCAATGCAAATAACAAAACCACTTTCACATTTTTATTATTTATTATTTATTTTTTGGGGGGGCTGGGGTTGGGGATTTCTCCTTCTGACCAACTCAGGCAGCACATGTTAATGTTGCTGTGTGTTTGAACCATGTTTTTGCAAAAACCCTAAAAGCTGTTTGTAATAAGAGAAGGCCCAAAAAACAAACAGCCGCCGGGGATTATAGTACCACCCCCCTTCTCTCTCTCACACTCTCATTGAGCTGTCCTAAAATTCCCACGAACGGACCTCATCCCTCTCTTCCCTACTACTTCCCAAAGCCATGTTCTTTGTTGTTGTTGATTTGGTTTATGAACTTGGGGTTGGGATTGTTGGGTGTTAAAAGATGAATTTGTTCATTTCCTAGGTGAATCACTTTTGTGGGGGTGGGGGTGGAGGACTTATGGTTCACCTGCCACTTTTCGTGGTTAGCTTGTGTTGTCAGCTGCTGGTTTGAGGTGGGAGTGGAAATGGTCTTGCAGCTCCTTTAACTGGTAGAGAGTTTGGGTTTTGATTTTGATTCTGATTTGATCAGCTGGGGATGGATGGGACCGTGCTCAAACTTGTAACTTGTTGACGATGATTTGTGGGTTACGGTCTTGAGGTTGACTTTGTGATCGTTTCTTGGTGTTGGCAGACTAGACGACTGTTGATTAGTTTTGGGTTTCGTTTCGGGAGTGATAGATTAGGTTTAGGATGTTGATGGTGACGGAAGCGTGAGTAGGCGATCCGTGGGGTAGTGTTTTGATAATGTTGTCCGAGTTTGGTCAGATGCCTATGTTAGGCGGGAACGAGGGGTCGTTCGGGGATGAGCTGGAGAAGGAGGTGGCTTCGTTGCTTCGCGAGCAGCAGTATCAAGAGGACAATAACCTCGAGAGGGAACTGAACATACATAGGTATGGTTCTGCTCCACCCACTGTGGAGGGCTCGCTGAATGCTGTGGGCGGGTTGTTTGGAAACGGCGGTGGAGCTCGTCTTCTGGGATTCTCTGGTGCAAAAAACGGCGGGTCCTTTGTGACAGAGGAGGAGCTTAGGTCCGACCCTGCATACTTGTCTTACTATTACTCCAATGTGAATCTGAACCCACGCCTCCCCCCTCCTTTGATCTCGAAAGAAGACTGGAGGTTTTCTCAGAGGATTAAAGGAGGGCCCTCTTTGGGCGGTATAGGAGACACGAGGAAATTGAATAGGCCCGATAATGGTGCTGGCAGACCAAGTTTTCCAATGCCACCTGGTTTTGATTCCACGAGAGGAGACACTTTACCTGAGAAAGTGCATGGATCAGCTCAGTGGGGCAAGGATGGCTTCATTGGCCCATCAGGATTGGGAATTGTTAACAAGCAGAAGAGCATTGCTGAGATATTCCAGGTGATCCAGATGAATTTACCTTTATGCTTTTAGAATGTTTGTTGCTAATTCTTTGTGAACTCATCATACATGTTCAGCTGTTATTTTTGGTCAGTCACAATTGGTTTTATTTTTTATTTTTTCAAATGACAGGATGATATGGTGCCGGCTGCCTCAGTTAATGGGTTTCCTTCTCGTCCCTCCAGCAGAAATGCCTTTGATGATAATTTTGATGCCAGTCGCTTAGCTAAAGTGGATGCAAATCAAAATGCTGCTCCATCCTCATTTACATATGCTGCTGCTCTTGGCGCTTCTTTGTCAAGGAGCAATACTCCTGATCCACATGTTTTAGCAAGGGCTCCTAGCCCTTGCCCGACTCCCATTGGGGCTGGGAGAGTTGGGACAGCAGAGAAGAGGCAAGTTGCTGCCTCGATTGCATTAAATGTTGTGTCGGGAAGTGCTGAGGACTCGACGGATGTTGTTGCTGCATTATCTGTTTTGAACCTGTCGAAGGATGGTATCGACCATGAAGAAAGGCGTGTGCAACGGCAGATTGAGCAATCCGTGGAAAATCACCACAATTATCTCTATGGTCTTCATGGTGATGAGAATCACGATCTGTCTGCTTACATTACGAAAACTGAGTCTGGTGGGCATATTGATGTGGCACCGTATTTATCTGACGTCAAATATATTGATATTGAGAAGAATGGTGGCCAGAGGCCTGACTTTAGGAAACCAAATTTTATCATCGATGGGCAAGATGAGCACCAATTCTCACCTCCAGCCTCAAGGATTGCATACTTGAAGGGATCGCCTACCTCTATTCTCAATGGTGTTGCAGGTTATCCATCTCAGTACCAGCATTTAGAAGGTTCAGCTTCTTCATCTCCAAACTTTGGGTTGAATGGATATGATCATCCGTTAGCATCTATGATGGTTGGTCAAGTTGGAACAGGCACTTTGCCTCCATTATATGAAAATGCCGCGGCCGCATCTGCATTGGGAATCCCAGGATTGGACCCTTTGATTCTCGGTGGAGGCATAACCGGAACTGGTTCTGGAGCCAATGGTGTCAACAGGATGATGAATAATTCGGGCGAGGCCCCTTTCATGGATCCCTTCTATATGCAGTACTTGACTTCATCCGACTATGCTGCAGCACAGTTTGGTGCTCACAATGGTCGTACTGTGGACCACAGTTATTTGGAGAATTCTTATATCAACATGCTTGAAATGCAAAATGCTTATCTTGGAGCATTGCTTAGCCCTGAGAAGTCTCACTACAGTGCCCATTTTGGTGGTAAATCCAGAAGTTCAGACCGCCGCTGTTATCCAGGGAACCATGCATCTCTTGCCGGCCTTTCCTATCCTGGAAGTCCTTCGGCAGGCTCAGTCATGCCTCGCTCTCCAGCTGCACCTGCAAGTCCAATGAGGCACGCTGACCTGATGCGGTTTTCCTCGGGGATGAGAAACTTTTCTGGTAGTAAAATGGGAAGCTGGCACTTGGATTCTGGGTACAGTGTTAATGACGTCTTTGCCTCATCACTTCTGGAAGAATTTAAGAGTAATAAAACCAAATGCTTTGAGCTGTCTGATATTAATGGTCATGTAGTTGAGTTCAGGTATGCTATGAAAGACTTCAGAGAATGACTTTGGTCCGTGCTTTTGATCAGTTGCCTTTTTCTCTAATGATTTTATTGTTCTGGACAGTGCGGATCAGTATGGAAGTAGGTTTATACAACAGAAACTAGAGACAGCTACTACAGCAGAGAAGACCATGGTCTATCAAGAAATCATGTCCCAGGCTTTAGCTTTGATGACAGACGTTTTTGGTAATTATGTCATACAGAAGGTACATCTTTGTGGGCTATCTAATATTGTGCGAACCATCACTTTATTACTGCATGATTAATCAATAGCTTCTTTTGCTCGTAGTTTTTTGAGCATGGCCTTGCTTCCCAGAGAAGAGAGCTGGCTAACAAGCTTTTTGGACATATATTGACTTTGAGCCTTCAGATGTATGGCTGTAGAGTGATTCAGAAGGTAGAATATTAATGGAGCCTCTCATGCAATCTGCCTTGACGTTGAGTCTTCTGCTCACTTCTGCTTATTAATATTGAAGCTGGAGTCCGCTAACTTTTACAGGCTATAGAAGTTGTCGATCTTGACCAAAAAATCAAAATGGTCGAGGAGCTCGAAGGACATGTAATGAGATGTGTACGTGACCAGAATGGGAACCACGTGATTCAGAAATGCATTGAATGTGTCCCGGAAGATAGCATACACTTTATTATATCTACATTCTTTGACCAAATTGTGACCCTTTCGACTCATCCTTATGGTTGTCGTGTAGTTCAAGTACGCAACTCTACTTGCTACTTATATCATGAATCTTTTGATCTTCCTCAGCAAAAATCTAGTCCAAACAGTAAAACCTCGCTTTTTCTTGGCAGAGGGTGCTGGAACATTGCAAGAACCCTGAAACTTTACATAAAGTTATGGAAGAGATTCTAGGATCTGTTAGCAAGTTAGCTCAAGATCAGTATGGAAATTATGTGGTTCAGGTCTGTATGAGTTCCTTTTGTTAGATCCTCCTCTTTCCATCCTGTTTCAAAGACCTTTTGATTTAGATCGTATGACAGGAGCATTTTGTGATATTTTAGTTTCTTTCTTTCATATGATTATTCTCCTAATAATCAGTATGTGCTCGTCCATCTTCTAATTTGCATTATTCATTTGAAATGAACGGAAGTACTTCTTTTGGAGTGGATAACCTTCGCCATATATTAATACCCTTCGTGTACTTCATTGTATGATATCTCTAAGATATTGTGTTTGCTATTTAACTAGCATGTTTTGGAGCATGGGGAACTCCATGAGCGCTTTGTAATTATTGAAGAATTAGCCGGAAAGATTGTCTCCATGAGTCAACAGAAATTCGCATCCAATGTGATTGAGAAATGCTTAACTTTTGGAGGTCCTGCGGAACGTGAGCTTATGGTGAATGAGATGCTTGGTACAACTGATGAGAATGAGCCTCTTCAGGTTTGCTCTATCCTCCTCTTTTCACCATGCTACACTTTGACAACTAGCTAGTAGGATTTTAGATGATCAATCTCCTGGCCTGGTTATGCTATTTCAATCAATTATTTTTGAAAATAATCTTTTTTTGCTCATATTTGGTGAGGGAGGGGATAGCGTAATGATTCTTACTAATCTGAATGTAGATGTATCCTGAACTAATTCCTGGATTCAGGAGACACATTTCTTATATTTTCATCTGGCTTTGGTTTGTATATTTTTGCTACTTATACTTCAGGGCAGTTAACATTCTCTTCTGGGAATCATTGGTTTTTCTTTTATCGCTTTGAAATGCTCAAAAGCTTGTGTGTGGACAAGAAATGAACTTCCTTTACTTTTCACGCTCATT